>JAAVMA010000026.1:0-587752 GCA_022985105.1 Penicillium ochrochloron
AAGAATGGGGCACTATTACTGCTGCTCAATATACAGAGCGAATTGTGCCTCTTATCGACGGTATGGTTTCGCTGGCTCGCAATCATTTAGATCAACATCTAATTGTAATGCAAGACGGCGCACCATCTCATCGAAATCTCTTAACTATCGAGGAGCTTTATGATCGTGGGATATACCCTATCGATTGGCCACCGTATTCGCCAGATCTTAATCCAATTGAGAAGGTTTGGGATTGGATAAAAGATTGGATCGGTGATCGGTATTTGAAAGACTATGATCGTAAGCTATCTTATGATCAGCTACGCGAGGCTGTGCGAGCTGCTTGGGATGCGATTCCTTCAAGCTTTTTAGACCAGCAGATTGATTTGATGCAGAAGCGCTGCCAGGCTGTTATCGATGCGCAGGGGGGTCATACACCTTACTAGGCGGTAATATATTGTATTATAGTGGTTTAATTACATGAAGTCGTAATAAAAGGGTGGCAGAATATTAGTCATGAAGTAGGGGTAGAAGTACCACGCTAACATTATCATTGACACCGACCATCGTATATTGCATTGTTGATTATTAGACTTGCTCGGTTTTTCTTAAGTCGTGCCTGAAGCATACCATCCACACATTCTACACATTGATCGATATCATCGCTCACGAGTGAACTGCCCACTAGAGCCATGCCCTGCCTTGGTTGCACCTAGATAATGAACAATGCACTGTCTCAAGTAACAGTAACAGTAACCTAAGCTTTGCAGTTCAATCGGGGTTTTAGTTGCGCCGACTGTCTATGCCGATCTATCCACGTGTTTCTACTGTCGATCTCGTCTATTTTGTGTATATTTAGGTTTAGAAGGACTGGTAATCTGATCTGTATCAGGAAAAAACAAGTTGACACCAGGAGCATTATTACCCTTCACGGTTGGATCATCCGGAGTTTCGGAATAATAAGCGCAGCTTAGATGCTTAGCTAGTCGACCTAGAGGCTGCTCGCAACTGGGTGATGTTTATGATGTAAATTTGAAAGCCACGGTCTTTTGACCTCGTTATGAAAGATCCATATCTCAAATTGGAGGCACAGATGCCATAAAGAGAGGAATTTTTAAAGTTCTCTTGCCAGGTGTGGATCAGATTCCACCATTCCTTTAACCACGCCACCATTATTATTGTAAACATTGCCTCACGAGAAGGCATACTCTATTGATTCTGATTAACACTGAATGAACCTCTATCCAGACTTTCCAGCCGTCACTCGGTTACAATTTCAACCATGTGTCATTGATTGATTGCGCCTCGTTCCACTGACGCGCTAATAAATCGCTAGTCGATTGTCTCCTGCTCAACCAGGTTCGATCGTCGCCGCTAAGAAGCGACCATGAGGTTAGTCAATTCACCGGCTTGGCAGAGTCCCCGATGTTCCGTTCCTGAATGCCAATGGAAACACACAACCTGAAGTGTTAATTCGCTGGGCGATCGTATAGCCCATGCACCCCCATCCTATGATACTACCCTGTCAACATGATGAACATCTCTCAACCAATGACCGCACGTTCTCTTCATCGCGATCCCCATCGTTCATCGATGCTAGTTTTTAATGATGCGTGATGCACCCTACTCTTTTTAAAGGGAGTCAGTCTGTTATTCCTCTTTGCTCCTTCCGATCTCACTACACTCGGTCACTTCCGTTTAGAAAATGCTCCTTCTCCGGCTCTTCAGCCTGGCTGCCCTCTCGGCAAGCCTAGCTGCTGCCGTAGAGCTTACCGGCTATGAGTACGTCGTTGTCGGATCAGGAGCTGGTGGAGGTCCGCTCGCTGCCAGACTTGCATTGGCTGGCCACAAGACCCTCCTGATCGAGGCAGGAGATGACCAGGGCCTGAATACCAACTACAGTGTTCCGGCATACTCTGCCAAAGCTTCAGAGGATGGCGCTATCGCCTGGAACTTCTTCGTCCGCCATTACGCAGACGAAGAACGTCAAGCTCGTGACTTTAAAACGACGTATGTGACCCCGGAAGGCGAGGAATACACTGGACTCAACCCCCCGGCGGGTTCAACCATGAAGGGCACTTTGTATCCTCGCACTGGAACTCTTGGTGGCTGCACTGCTCACAACGCTCTCATCACTGTTTACCCGCACGAATCGGATTTCGATTACATCGCGACCCTAACGGGCGATGGGTCCTGGTCTCCCGCAAACATGCGCAAGTATTTTGAGCGTATGGAGAATAACAAATATCTTCTCCCTCTAATACCTGGCCATGGTTACGACGGCTGGCTGAGCGATGAAGAGGCGCCTATTAGTATTGTGCTAGAAGACCCCCAGCTATTGAGCATGTTGCTTGGTGGCGCCTTTGCACTGGGAAATCATACGAATGCGGTGTTCAATATTGCAACTCTGTTGGCTGCCGACGCTAACAGGGACTCAAAGTCGCGCGATACCAACCCGGGATACTACCAGGTTCCGATTGCTACGGATGGTGGCAAGCGCAATGGTCCTCGCGATTTTCTTGTTGCTGTGCGAGATGCGAAGAATTTCGATGGCTCGAAGAAGTATCCGCTGGACATTCGTACCAATTGTCATGTCACCAGGGTGACTTTTGAGAATGATACCTCTACTAGTACCCCACGTGCTACCGGTGTCGAGTTCCTCGACGGCAAATATCTCTACCGTGCTAGCCCGCGCTCTGCTACGGCCGGTAAGGGTGTACCAGGCAGTGCTACTGCCTCGCGCGAGGTCATCATCGCTGGTGGAGTGTATAACTCTCCGCAACTGCTGAAATTGAGTGGTATCGGCCCTGCTGATGAACTCCAGAAGCACGGTATCGCTGTGATCAAGGACCTTCCCGGCGTGGGCACTAACCTGCAAGATCATTATGAGACCGCCGTTCAGGGTCACGTTCCCAAGAACTTTTCGGCACTGGATGGCTGCACCTTCAACGCAGCAGATGATCCCTGCCTGACTCGCTGGAAGAATCCGATTCTTGGTAACCGCGGCATCTATTCCTCGGCTGGATTTGCGAGTACGATGTTCTATAAGAGCTCAGTAACTGCGGACGATAGCTACGATGCCTTTGTCTTTGGCGGACCTGTCAATTTCCGAGGCTATTTCCCGAACTATAGCATTAACATCACCGAGCGCCATGACTGGTTCTCCTGGGCTGTTCTCAAGGCTCATCCTCGCAACACTGCTGGATCCGTGACTCTACGCTCTGCTGATCCACTCGATATGCCAGAGATCGTCTTCAACTACTTCGATACCGGCAGTGGTGATTACAAGGCTGATCTGCAGGCCATCACCGAGGCTATCGGTCTCGCCCGTGACGCATTCGATCGCCAGCTTGTAGACGTCACTGAAGTACTCCCTGGAAAGAATGTCACATCTGCTGAGGATATTCACAATTATATCATGGACACTGCCTGGGGCCACCACGCCTCGTGCACTTGCCCTATCGGCGCAGATGATGATCTGATGGCTGTGCTGGATTCAAAGTTCCGTGTCCGCGGTGTGAGCGGTCTTCGTGTTGTTGATGCGTCGGTTTATCCTCGCATTCCTGGTACTTTTACTGCTGTGTCAACGTACATGGTGGCTGAGAAGGCGGCGGAGGATATCATCAATGATGCTGTCTAACTGGGAAGGCAGATGATTGGCCTGATGGGGATGTATATAGACATTCTTTCTCCTGTAATTAATTTTGTATCATCCTAGCTTTCGGCTCGATCCACCCTAGTTTGACTGGAAGACATACTCATCTTTGTGCCAAGCACTTTGCCTTTATCCCCGATTCCCCACCACACGCCCTGCCAGTGACAGACTCCACTCGGCCCGCCCGGAAAATTGAAAGATGAACTTCTTATAACTTGCATCAAATCATGCTCTTCCAATGTTGAAATATCAGTCTGTGGAAAATCGAAGATGCGCCGTTCAGCAAGACCTTCAACTTATGAGTTGTCCGAGGTTGACGCCGCCGTCCCCGAAAGTGCTGCTGTCGGTGTCAGTCTGGCGTTTCCAGAAGGTGGGCGTGAAGCCTGGACATGTCTACTAGGCTCGGCTTTGCTCATGTTCCCCTCATTTGGATTCCAGACAGCTGGTGAGATAACTTTTCACTGTGTGCGCAGAATGCAGCTAACAGCCTTGCAGTGGGATCGGTTCAGGACTATATCAGTACACATCAGCTAGCGGCATACAGCGTCCGAGATGTTGGCTGGATCACCGCCGTGCTAGTCTTTCTGACGCTCTTCCTTGGTGTCCAAGTAGGACCTCTCTTCGACCGCTATGGACCTCGCATGCTCTTAATCTGCGGCTCTCTTGCCAGTGTGACGTCTTACCTGCTTTTGGCAGAATGCACCAAGTACTGGCATTTCATGCTGTGCTTGAGTGTCCTAGGCGGCATCTCTTCAGCAGTCATCACAACAGTGAGCATCGCCGTTCTAAGTCACTGGTTCTATCGACGTCGTGCTCTTGCCTCCGGAATCTGCATGAGTGGATCATCAGCAGGAGGCGCAATAATCCCTCTCCTATTGCGAACCCTGTTCGACAGATATGGCTGGACATGGGGCATTCGCATCATCGCCTTCATAGCATTGGGCTGCTACTCTGCAGGAATATTCTTGGTCAAGGGACGCCTGCCAGCAGGTACTGTGAGCAAAGCAATGATTGATTTCCGAGCCTTTCGAGAACCAAGGCTTTGCTTCCTCGCCGTAGCTGTTTTCGCATTCGAATTCATTATCTTCGGCTGTGCGGCTCTATTACCAACCTACGTCCGCTACACAGGCCTCGACCTCAACGTGCAGTTCTACTCGCTTACCGTGCTGAATAGCATGAGCTTGATGGGCAGAGTACTACCTGGTTTTGCAGCGGACCAAGTCGGTCGTTTTAATATTCTGCTCTTCCTGGCATTGATCACTCTGCTTGTCATGTCGGCCGTCTGGATTCCCTTTGGATCTCGTGATGAAGCTACCCTGTATGCGGTAGTGGCAATTTTTGGATTTGGATCGGGCGGTTGGGTATCTCTTGCGCCTGTTTGTGCGGGCCAGTTGTGTCGCACGGAGGAGTATGGTCGTTTCTATGGGACGATTTACAGTGTCGCGGCATTCGGCGTTCTATTGACGGTTCCGATTGGGGGTGAGCTGTTGCAGTCGACGACGCCGCAGACTCTTGTTGGATTTTATTCGGCTGTCTTACTGGTTGGGCTGATCAGTGTTGCATTATCCAGGTGGGCGCTATTGGATTGGAGGTGGAAATGGAAGGTAAAAGTTTAGTTTGAGATGTACGAGGGTTGAGTGAACTTGGGCCGTCGTGTGACCGGTTATTAAGCCAATGTATGAAGTGGAAATGCTGTATTCTATGTATCGTTGACGTATCCATTGGTAGCGAGCTACCACAGTCTCAAGCCAAACATACTCTCTTTAATTTTTACGCAATCGTCCTGCTTATTCGTCCCTCGTGCTGCTTCGGTGCGCAGCCTGAGAGTTCAAAAGGGCATGAACGACAAGATTTTAACCTGATTGTAATATTGCAATATCTGCTTGGATTGATTGGTTCAGCGCCAGGGCGCCATAGCGATGACCTAAAGAATTTTTGGATAAAGTACCGGGTATATCAAGACAAAACCTCAGAATGCTTTTCGAAGACACATAATCCACTGCCTCCAGAAGATTTCCCCCCTTACAACTGCAAGCTGTCAAAGTCATCTCTCTTGCCATGATAATTCTGGCCAGCCAGTTTGAACTTGCTGTTGGGAACCCATTGCACGAAGTCAACCATGTTCCGGGTGACCAAAGTAGCAGGATCCTGAACAATCTGCGTACCAACGCGGACATGACCTTGCGCAACGGCTTGAATGGCCTAGTTATCACGTCAGTCGATATCCTTGGAAGACCATTCACCCCGACCCGGACTTTGCGGGCAACGAGTATAAAAGGGCGAAAATCGATCTCATATGGAAGGAAGAAAAACTCACCTTATCCACAAACTGAATCATTTTCTGTTCTCTCACCATCACAATTGGCAGGCGCCTCCGGCATATAGCCGAAACTGTGAGATGTTCCACCTGGGACAACGCTCCTCCCTGTTCTCGTGACTTCTCGATAATACCGATGCTGTACAATTTCTCTAGCATAGCCGACTCCAGCTTCCTGCGTGTAGGGTCCTCGGGTTCCAGCTGCGAGAGCTTATGTGCCATTTTACGCATCGATCCGCAGAGTGCATTGTAGGTATTATATTCGACATCCGTGATTCCGTACTTGCGCTGGATCTCACCAGCGCGGTGGCCTTGATCTGACTTGTAGGTGTAGAGGTCGGTCTTCTTGAGAAGCCTGTGATCGAGAATTGTTAGGTCTGAGTTGAAGATAGAGCATGCGGTGCAAGCGAAAGGTCATGGAGGGCGCGGACAGAGTCCATTCTGCACACAGTCCTGGTACTCACTTCTTCTCGTGGTGCTTGAGGTGTCGGACCATCTTAGCGACTCTTTGACGGGTAACGCTAAATGTGACTTGAAGCGAATGACGATAATGGAATTTGAGATCGAGAGCTGGCGGTCGCGAGGAAAATGATCGCGATAAGAAAAATTCCGTTATCGGGCGGTGAGGTTCTGCCGAACTACTACAAATCAAAGGTCACGTGACCTGTACTTCGGCTGAGCTTGGGGAGATGGCAACAGATTGTGGTGGTGAAAAGATGGTATTCATTGATTGGATCTCAGTGGAAGTTCCAAGGTACGTCAGCTCTAGCCGGTATCGAAGACTGTATTGACTCCCAGCTTGAATTGGAAGCAAATTGAACCAGTGGTCTATTTACCCAGGGAATATATTTTGGACGGGAGTCAGTGTCTGAGATTGCACACCCGAGATAAACAGCCTTCAAATTTCAATTGGTCTCATTCATTGAATTCGTAAAAGATGGTCAAAAACTAGCTATTGTAAAAGACCAACGAAAAATGCATTCGAAAATGACATCATATCTCATAGAGGGCATTACAACGCAATGGGTGCTGGGATTCGCTCAAAAGCAAAAAGAAAAAACCCAAAAAAAAGAACATCCGGCAAGGAATCACTGGTATCCCCAATGCAAATCATAATTCGTAAACGCTAAGTTGGACGATCACCCAGAAGGCGAGTTGTCTTCGCAATCTTCTTGCTGAGAGAGCGGATATTCTGGGCGCCCATGATATCCAAAAGAGAGACATCAGCTTTCAGCTCCTTGACAATCCAGGAGCGAAACTCCATTGCGACTAGTGAGTCGATGGCCCCGAATCCGAATCTCTGAACGTCAAGGTCTGACACGGGTATTGAAAGAAGGGAGGAGAGTCTCTCGACAATTCCATCGGACACCACTGAAGCTGCATCGTCGACGGAGGAAACTGAGCTTAGAAGACTAGCAGTACTGATTGCCTTTTGGTCGGCCGACTCTGCAGCCTTTGCAGTGACAGTGTTGCGTTGATGGGTGAAGAGAGAGTAGTTGAGGTATGTTGGAGGCGGAATTCCATTTTTTTGACACAATTCCGCGGTTGGGAGGCCCAGCACTAGCTGTGACTTGGGTGTAGATTGATGATGATTCATCTTCTGATATCTTGGGTCGATGAGGAATTCAATGGCGCCGTGGACTTCATCTTCCTGGAGCAGCTCGAACAATGTGGCCGTTTGAGTACGCATTGACTCTTTGTTCTCTGCCACCCAGCCGACACTCGACACGCTGCCCAGGTCGAGGCTGTATGTGTTCATTCCTCGTGCAGTACGGTATGCAGCGAGAGCATCTTGGAAAGTGTTTCCAGCTGCATAATTGGCTTGGCCACGGTTACCGAAGATACCTGCGACCGAAGAAAGCATGACGAAAAAGTCCATGTTCGTCGGCAGGAGCTCATGCAAGTTCCAGGAGCCTTGGGCTTTGGGCGCGGTCGCAGTCTGCCAATCATTCATGGACATGCTCGCGAAAGCGCCATCCTAGAGAAGAAGTTAGTATCTAGAGATTTAGGCCAAAAAGATGATGACTTACCCGCAAAGTCATAGAGCACTGGATACACCCTTTGATAGGAGGCAGAGAGGCTGCACAATCCTCGACGACAGACTTGACGTGATCGATATTGGCAACGTCGCATATGAAGATGCGAGCCTTACAACCAGCGCGTTTCAAATCGTCCAGCATTTCCGTTACAGGTGGGGATACACGACCTGAACGGGAAAGGAAAACGAGGCTCTTTGCACCACGGGCTGCCATCCATCGGGCCAGACTGCGGCCCAAACCACCCAGTCCACCGGCAAGAACATAAGAAGCATTGCTGTCAAACTGGTATGGAGATGGTGCATCCGGGATCACGGGTATGATGTCAGAAGGATCATATTTGAACACGACCTTTCCAACTCTTCCTTGGCTGTTGTCTAGCACGTGATGGCGTTCACCAATTTTGGTAAAATCCTTGACAATCAAGGGCTGAGTCTCATGAACCGCGCCCTCCTTGTACGAATCCATGGCTTTCGTCAGCAGATCCCCGATAACATTCGGTCGATGCTGAGCCAAAGAGGGGATATCGAGGTTGGTGATGGTTACGTTGGGCCGCGCCGAAGAGAGATCGAGTATGGTTTTATTGAGCTTCCCATTTTTGCCAATGTGAAGGAAGCTCCCAAAAGCAGCCACACAAGCCAAGGATTCTTGAAGACTCTCACCAGCCAAAGTATCGAAAACGACATCAGCTCCATCGCCATGTGTGCATCTCATGACACCGCGAGTAAAGCTGTCAATCTGTCGGGAGAACACTTGGTCCTCAGGTATTCCATACTGAGAGGTGAGGAACTTTTGATCTTCCACAGTCGACACGGTGGTGAGTATCTTTGCGCCGGTTGTCATGGCATACTGGATGGCAGCCTGACCCAGAGGACTAGCTCCATCGTGAATCAAGACAGTCTGGCCCTTGGATAATCTCGCCACATTACCTAGTCCGTAGAGGGCAGTGACAAAGACGGAAGGGAACCCGGCAGCAACATCAAATGGCATTCCTGGAGGAATCTTGGCGGCCAGTCTCTGATCAGGCCGTGCAACAGTCCTGAAGCAGCTCTTGCGTTTGTCGCCGGTAAGAAAGACGACGTGATCACCTGGAGCGAAATCTTCCACCCCTGATCCAACGCTTTTCACCACGCCAGCAGCTTCGTTTGAGGGATTGAGACTGTTGCTATCTGAATCGAGACCCACGGCACGAACTTCAACCTCAATTTCCGTGCTCTGAATAGGGCCTTCACAGGATGTATCTGTTGACCAACAAGAGCTCTGTTTGCTAAGACTCGAGAGGTCCAATTCGATGGGACGATCGATATCTCCAAGACGCTTTAGTTCAGGTCTCGCACTCGACGCCTGTGCAGCGAGGAAGTCATCTGGTTCTTGCCATTTGCGCAAACGACCGACTTCGAGAGTTCCATCTCGCAGGCGGTACTCAGCATGACGATCAGCTGCTACAGTTGCCGAAAATTGTTGAGCCACTATCCTTTCGATCCATATTGCCAAATCTTTTCCGTTAACCACTGAAATATCATCAAGGTCCAATGTCACAATATTCGAGCCATCTACATCGCGTTCCCATCGGACTGTCCGCAGCAGGCCCATGCTCATACTGGTCAAGGGTTGAGCAGAAGGGTTTGGAGTCACCCACAGGATGTTTGGACATTCCATGAGCATTGACCTCAATGCAACAAAGTCCTCTTGCTTGATGTCTGAAAGATACGGGGTTTCCAGATCAATCAACGAGATGCAAAGCGAGTTGGATCCACTGACGCGGTTGAGTCCTGACGGCTCTACCACAGTGACATTACGGAATTCTCCCTTTCTCCGGAAAACATCTTGAAGATTTGCGACTGCGTCTGCCGTTGTTGATGACCCCGTCGATAAGATAAAGATATCACGGGCAGACGTATTTGGCGGAGTAAGGGCACTCGAGACAAGGATGCTCTGCCAAGTCAAATCCTCCTCAGAAGAGCTGGGGTATTCAATATCAACACCTGAAAGCCCTGCGCTAATGAGAAGCTTGTTCCATTCACATGATGGAATGTATGGACACCATTGTCGCATGGGCTCATTGCCAAGCCACCACCCAGGAAGCTGCCCAAAGACAAGCGGATACCACAGGAAATCCTGTCTAATCCCTTCTTGCATGATCAATTGACCACCGGGTCGAAGAAGCGATCTGAGATTGCGCAGGGCATTGTGTAAATCCGCTGTAGCGTGGATAACGTTCCCAGCAAAGATCAAGTCGTAAGTACCCGCCTGAAGACCTTGTTCAACGGGATCTCTACCAACGTCCATTGTCTTGAAATTCATGATGTTGTTCCATGACTGAAATCGTTTTCTGGCCTTATCGAAAAAGCTGGATGAGATATCAGTGAACGTGTAGCTTGCAACGCTGCCTTTGGCGGGGTCCGATTTGGGTGAAAGTACGGCGAGAATTTCTGCTGTGAAGCTGCCGGTGCCGCCTCCAACTTCCAGGATGTTCAGACCGGAATGTTTATGACGAAGAAGAGTGAGGTGGTTCTGCAGATACTTCGGCAAGTTGTACAGCTGAAGGCCCTCCTTGTACACATCCTCCATGATATTGTCCTGTCCAAACATGAGATGGAGAGGGTCAATCTCATTTCGCATGACACCAACAATGTTGCGGCCCATGCGGATGGTGATGGCCCCTTCGGCACTGTGTCCTTCAACCTCTGTATAGAGAGATTCCTTCAGTGATTTGTCGTAAGCCAACTCGCGGAACTTGGAGTGCGGCAGGTGGATGATGGTATCATTCACCAATTTTTCTCGCATGTGCTTCATCCAGTCGTAAAATCTGCGTAGATGTAGATCAAGTGTGGTGATATTGAGGTCTTTTAGCTCATCCAGCGCGTCCATGACATGAAGCATGGTCACGAGTTGAAGCCGCTGAATCCAAAGTCGGTCCTGGCTGCCACCGGCCTTGTCAACTGGAACCAGATCACAGGCAGACTTGGAAGTGAGAAAATCAACATCGGGCTTCCAGTCAATCAAAGTGCATAGCTGACGCTTGGGAGTGTCTTCGGATCGCGAATCCAAAGGAGTGAGTTCAATGCCATTCATCGCGATGCGATGGTCTTTAGTGTCTGCATCGAATACCTGTATGCGACCTTGGAACTTGTCAGCCCCCGAGAGAGTGACGGATGCATGTCCAATGAATTTGTGCTTCGGCGACGAGTCAACGTCAGCTGAGACCCACATATCACGAATGAATGTTGGGAGTCGGATCGAGTCAAGGGTGCTCATTCCGTTGAAGTTGATCACCGCCGCGATCATCATGTGGATCATGCTGTCCATTGTGGCGGGATGGATCAGATGAGAATGCATGTATTGCTTCGGCATTGACTTGGCAATATCAGGAGTGGTCACGGTGCCTGTCATAGTACCCAGCCCCAAGCGGCTAACACGCACATCACCAAGGTTCTGGAAGAGAGGTCCGAAGTTGAGGCCCTCCTTCTGAAGATTCTTGTAGATGATCGGGAAATTCATAGGTCGGGTGCGGGTCTCCTGGGCCGATCGGAGCTTTTCCAACTGGGCATCCGCTTTTGCCTTTGCTTCGCGACCATTCTCAATCGGATCTACAGCCTTTGCAGATTCAACAGCGATATCACCAGAGCAGTGCTCAGTCCAAGTATTGCTTGACTCATTGTATGAGCTGATGTAAAAGCGACGCCAAGATCTGCTTTCGGATGATGGCTCTGTCGGTGTCATCGACAGACTCATTTCGATGCCCTGTTTCGTATCCGGAATGATCAGGGCTCTGTGAATGGAAACATGGCGTAGTTGAAAGCCGTTGAGCTTTGCATTATCAGCCAATTGCCGAGAGGCCTCGATCGCCATGACTAGAAAACCGACACCCGGATAGACGTAATTGCCCGTGACCTGAGTCATATTAGCAAGTGGATTGCGCAGAATGAAATTAAAGACCTACCATGTGGTCTCGCAGCCACGGATTCTCTTCTAACCGAACGAAATGCCTCCATCTTGGCAGATTGGGATCCCAGTCCGTTACGGGAGCACCGAACAGATCATGACGAGGATACTTCCTGTTCCGCAGGTTTCTGCTCAATCTACTCTCGTAGAGAACCTTCTCTGTGTGCTTGAAGCTATATGGGGGCAAGTCAACCAGAAACTGAGGCTGTCTCCTTCTCCGAGGCCGAGAGGCGAGATTAATCTTGTGCAGATCTAGCGGATAGCCATTGACTGCCACAGACCCAACAGTGTTGAGCAGAACATTCAGCGTATGATCATTTCGCTTCAGTAGACTCAGATATTTCACATTTGTCTGGTCCTTCATCAAGCCCAGCGTCTCTTTGATGGCGCTTTGTAATGTCGAATGAGGTCCGACCTCAAGAATGTGAAGATTGCCATCGCTCGCTCCATCCGCTTTTGCCCGCTTTTGCATTTCTCTCAGGCCAGTGGTAAACTTGACAGGAGAAACCATATTGCTCACCCAGTACTGACCATCAAGATGCTCTTGCTGAACCTCTTCACCGGTCACAGTAGAGAACATATGCACCAAATGTGGCGTGGCCAACCGACTTCCAGTGTTGAGTGAGCCCATGAGGTAGAGATACTCTGGGGCAATCGCTTCCATGTGAGCAGAATGGTAGGCATTTTGAACATTGAGCTTCCGGGCAAACACCCCATCAGCACCCAACAGCTCTTTCAGTGCATCTACCATGGCCTCATCACCAGAGACTGTATTGTTCTTGGGACTGTTGTGACAAGCAATGATAAGTTCCCCTTTCAAATCCTTGCGAACCGCATCGAGATATGCTTCGAGGCGAGAGTCACTTAGACCAACAGCCATCATCGCGCCATTGGCAGCGAATTGCTTGGATGAGATATAGCCACGGAAGTAAGAAACCTTCCAAGCGGCCTCACGCGATAGTTTGCCCGCACAGTAGGCAGCGGCGATTTCTCCTGATGAGTGACCGGTCACGTATTTTGGAAATATCCTCCAGCTTGCCAGGAGATCAACCAATGCTACTTGCAGTGCTGTACAAACTGGTTGGGAGATTTCGGGAAGGTTGATCCGTGTTGACTTTTCTTCGGCAAAGAGCTCGTCTATAATATTCATTAGAATCAATCATCTCGTTTCTCAAATAAATGTGCCTTACCAATTAGGAACCAGGGGCTTCCAAGCCTGTGAATGTACTCCGAGGCTTCTTCCAATGACTCTTTGAACACTGGATAAGCCATCAACGCCCGGCCCATCGCTTGGTACTGCGCACCCTGCCCGGTAAAAACAAAGCAGATTTCCGGCACCGTGACCGTCCTCGTCGTGCTTGAGAAGTCGGATTCCGCTAGCGTCCATGCAAGCTTTTTGACTGTGGATGCTGTCACAAAAGCCTTCCATGGGAAAAGCGATCGGTGGCGAGAAAGAGTGAGAGACAGGTCATCAAGCAGTTGGTCAGTTGATTGTGGACGTGCCGATTTCTTGTTCAGATAACCGGCATATGCAGAGGCGTTCCGTTTCACACCGTCTTCATCAAAGGCAGACAACAAGAAAATATGAGGAACCTCAATCAAACTACTGAAGTCTGGGGGTCCAAAACCGGGCGAGCTACAGAAAGTCTCGCTAGTGGGCGTGTCCACAAACACAAATTCGCTACCTGAATGGTCGCTATCGTCTGCGGAATCGGAGTGACTGTAACCTCCATAAGCATCAGATTCAGAACCTGACGTTCGCCTTGACAGAATCTTTGCAGTGCGCGGAACGGTAGGTGTTGTGTGATGATTGGCCGAGATTCTGCGTTCCTGGAGATAGTGGTAGGCATCATCCAATACACAGTGAGCATTAGTGCCTCCGATACCGAAGGAATTTACGGACACTCTGCGCAGGCCCTTTGATGGCCACGGCGTTTTCCGAGTTGGAAATTCGATGTTCCAGTCTTTGACAGGGATCTTGGGATTAACCTCCCGTAGACCATGATTGGCAAGGATAATTCCCGACTCAAGAACAAGGACAGACTTGATGATGCTTGCTATCCCCGAACCCCCCTCCAAATGTCCAATGGTAGATTTGACTGACCCCACGTACAGAGGGCCATCGCGACGGCATTTGAATGCTTTTGACAAAGCCTCTGCCTCAATGGGGTCGCCAGTGCTCGTGCCTGTGCCATGGGCCTCAACGAACCTGGTCTGCTCCATATCCAACCCGGCTCTCCAGTAGACTTCTCTGATAAGTCTTTCTTGTGCATCGGCACTGGGTACTGTGATTCCGGGCGTGCGACCATCTTGGTTGACGCCAGTCTCCCGGATTACTGCTCGGATGGTATCGCCATCCCGGACAGCAGCGTGCAATGGTTTCAGGATCACAGTGCCAACACCCTCCCCGCGGGCGTAACCTTCGGCACGAGCATCGAAACTGAAAGAGCGGCCGTGAGCTCCGAGGAGACCGTGATGGGCCATTCCGATTGTCTCGACGGGGTTCTCCAAAATGCTGACGCCGCTGACAACAGCCTTGAACAATTGTCAACAATCGACTGCATGAAAAGCTGGAGTGAGAAAAACTTACTGTATTGGTCTCTCGGGCTCGCAGGCTTTGTACCGCGAGGTGCAATGCTACCAGACTACTGGAGCATGCTGTGTCAATGGTCATACTCGACCCCTTGAAGTTGAAGAACCAGCTGACTCTGTTCGAGAGAGTGGCATTCGTTACCCCGGTAGGCTTATACTTAACCGCAGTTTCAGGGTCTGAATTGAGAATCCCGAGGTAGTCATGGTTGAAGCCGCTGACAAAAACGGAGGTATTGGATCCCAAGGCACTCTCCATGGGAATGCCAGCGTTTTCCAAGGCGTGATAAACATTCTCCAGGACCAATCGTTGTTGCGGATCCAAGGTCAAGAGTTCATTCTTAGAGATGTTGAAGAACGGCCCGTCGAAGAATGAGGGATCTTCAGAGAGGAAATGGCCTCCTTGGACGTGGAACTATAGATGTGATACATCCGTCAGCCACCGGCTCCACACCCATACTTTCTATCATGCAAATCATCAGCCGGAAAAGACTAACCGTGCCTCCATGTTCTGGATCTGGGTGATAGAACGCATCAGAGTTGAAACGTTCCTTGGGAATGGAAGACCATGTTGACCGCGCTTCCAATAGTAGCTGCCATAGATCTTCGGTAGTGGCTGCATCCTGGGAGAAACGAGTGGCCAGGCCAACAATAGCAATGGGCTCTAGAGTATCAGCGGGTGCGACCCGATCGCCACTGGCCCGACTGACCAGTGACAAGGGCCGCATCTTGTCTTGTTGTTGTCTGGATCGGTGGATATCAAGAAGGTTTCAATAACGGAATGGTTCCCCGGAACACTGCCCGATGGTGAGAGAAAAGTGAGGTGGAGCTGTCATATTTCTATTCTCGAGAGGCCGGGGTCAAGGTCCAACTTGGCAAGGTCCAAGCTATTTCCACCAACAGAGTTTCGAAGCGATGGAGGACTAGAGTGGTGGATGGGAAGGAACGGGATTTGCATGAACGACGCTAGGACCAAGCCGCTGGTGTAAGCCCGAGATAGACGTGTGATTCAGTGTGATGCACAGGCGATGTATTTTTGGGATTTGGGATTTGGGATTTGGGATTTGGGAGTAGTCGGGGGAGTCGGGAACTCTCTGGGCCCGGAAGCAGTATGTAGGTACGTTTGTTGTTCACCAACGAACACCATCCAAGACTGTGCCAGAAGAAGGAAAGATGGGTGCCAGTTGAAGCTTCGAAGGTCTCACGTGTTGGCGATCTGATGGGAGTTTCCCTTTTTGCCTGTCATTATTCTTTTTATTCTTTTCCTTCTTTTCTCTCTTCCCCCATCAAACTGTGGATCCCGAGTCGCGCGAGAACCCTCCGCAATCAAAAACCCACTCCAGTTCTCTTCAGTCCTCATTCCTCAATACACTTGGGCAATTGCACTTATCGCACTTCAATCTCGCACGTTCTACAGCATACATGGGCCCATTCCACCGGGTAGCAAGTTCTGTACTCCTTTTCCGACGGACTGGACCCGTGGGGGCAAAGACGAACGCTGGATGGCTTCTAGGTGGCGCACTGCTGCAAGTCCCAACGCCCGCAGATCAAGTTCAGGTTTCCCGCTTCTAACGGCTGCAGGCTCAGGGCTGTCATTCTCCACCTGCGCTAATTGGCCACGAGGGCCCTAGTCCCATCAATGGTGGTCGCCTCCCCTTTCCTATCGTCTTCAGTCCGTTCGCGCCAGTTCGCAGGCCTGCGTCGTGATGCGGCCGACGTCCCAACCATGACATCTTCTGCAGAAGATCGGCTTCGATCATCGGCTTCGGAGCACAGTAGACACCAGATGTGCTGTTTGACCGGGGAGCTCCTTGAATCCTTGTGGAGAGGAAGCCACTGGCAATTCCAAGAATTCTCCGAGCCGGGTCCTTTTTTACCCAACCAAATTGCTCCGTCTACGGAGTACTCCATCCTGAAATTGACCCTATCATCTGGCTGGAGTACAGTCTCGGCTTTCCAGTACACAAATAATCACATATCAGAGGGGGGCCTCACCACCATGAGGTGACGACTTTTGTTCGTTATTTCGCCAGTCCAGGCCCACCTTGGCACCTTCCACCTGGTTGATCGTCGCGCATTCTCGCTCAATCTCGGGGCCTTGCTTATCTGGGCAGGAGTGAGGCACCCGACAGCATGGTAACCGGCATGCTTCAAGCGCGCCCCACTCTGAGTGGCTGTTATGGACGACGGATGAGCCGGGGACTATCCACATTTCGCGTTTTCCACAATCCTGGCAGATGCATGAGGACTGATTGGGATGATAATCTAACATGATGCTCTGGTTGATAGACTCCGACTAGCGTGCTTCGACCGCAAAGCCCTTCGTTATGAAAAGTACTGTCTAGACCCCGACCAGACGTTGATTTCCAAGGGCCGGATTACTTTTGACATCGCGCTAAGGTGCATCTTTCAATGCAACTAACCCCGCCACAGAACGTGGGAATCCCACATTGGTCCAACTCACCACATTATGCCGGTACCTTTTGCACTTGCATCAAGCGATGGTCCCCGGTACTGGAACTCGTGCATCCGCCATTATTGACCAGGTGAGCTTTGGGGAACACGACATGCAAGCTATGCTTTTCGTGGGGTTAGACCCCCGCCATCTACGACATCCTCGGGCGCCTGTCATGCTTGTAGATCTATCTCGGGTCGCTCGGTTGCCTTCAATTGGGATAGCTGATCTCAACTTTCAGACTTTCCGGGTGGAGGATGATTTGGAATACTCCCTTTGCCTTGGATAGCGGGTGGGAGAACGAGGTGGACATTACGATAATTACCGCGTGGCTATTGGTCAGGCTTGGTTCACAGAGCGCTGATAGACTTCCCTCGGTCCGTCTAGATTATCAACAGTAAGCGGGGTTGAGGGGTACCGGCCAAACCATGGAAGTTGTTCTCCATCCAACGGGGAGTTTTGAAGTAGTTTCAGGGAATCCATTTGCTACAAGAGGCCATTAGTGACCCGTGGGACTCATTCCCGGACATCTAAACAAATGCCCCAGACTGGACTCTGACATGCGCTGCATTCTAACACAAATTCGGACATCTTCCAGCTATAAACTATCATATCGAGCATGACGAGCATTCCTCTCCTAAATTCCTTCACCCTCCAACTCCGTACTCTTTCCTCCTCCCTCGTTTTCGATCCTCCATAGCCGAGACATCACACCGCTGTTATTCTATATGGAGCCAGGGGCATGACTCGCGACCACCCCTAAATTGCGAACGGATAGCGGGACGGGTGGAAGCTAACAAAGCACTTCCGTCGGAGCCGGCGCCCAGGGGCACCCAAAAGTCCCAGACCGTTAGCACTTTATTGCATGATGTGCAACCGATTGGACTCGAATCTGATACAACCATGATCTATCTACTTTTCTTTGTCTGCTAGGCACGGGTACAGCCGCGCATCCGACCCGTTGCTCGAATATGGCTCTTTCAGGCCAATTGCATAGACGCGAGTCAGTTTTCGTACATGGTGATTTCGAGATCCTGGCCTTGCGAGTTAGTGGGCTGTCTTGAGCCTCGTGCACCATGTGAAAAGGTCTGCGAAATCGATATTGAGAGGCTTGAGAGGCTGGGGCGCTTAGAGAAAAAGGCATGCTGCATTAACGACAGCGTTGCCACAATCACAACCAGAAAATGGCAACCGATGGCATGAAGCGAACTCGCGGTCTTTCCTGGATTGTCCTAGCATATCTTGTGCTTTCAGGTGCTTCTCTGAGATAGCCTTGATTTAGCAGACTATGAGCGCCGTTAGTGGGTCACGTTGCGTACTACTCGCCTCTTGCCTATGGCATCTATCTCCTAGCAGGGATTTTAATCAAATTCACTCTTCCTGATGCTCCTTTCTGGTGTGATCCTTCTCGTCTATTTTCTTCTACGGAAACGCCTACATGAGAGAATATTGGCTGATAGCAAACCATCGCGAAGTCTGCGCGGTTTCTCTTCGGAGGCAACGTTGTGCCTCCTACTCTCGAATACTCAATCGCACTCTGCTTGACATCTCGCGGATTATCTTCCGGTCTATCCCGTGCTTTCATCCAGCTAGATCAGGGCCCTTCTTTCCTATGTGCTATGGTTCAAAAGATGGAGGTCCCGTCCCTTTGAGTACTTTCTATGCTCGTCTATTTGATTAAGGATGCTAAGCAGCCTGAAAATTCTCAATCTTTCGGCGCTTTCTATCAAGATACACTGATATAGAGACAGAATTCAGACGTCCATCTAATCTGATAACACGAGGGTGATTTGTGTGATGGGTCACATATGTTATGCCTCATTTGTGCCTGGACTGTCAGGCCCACATATGATTCTGTTCCCCTCTTTTTTCTTTTCCCCATCCCAAACGATTTACATGCATCTGAGAGAATTGTGTCTGACCATACACACCTCGTT
This sequence comes from Penicillium ochrochloron, assembly GCA_022985105.1. Lineage (NCBI taxonomy): Eukaryota > Fungi > Ascomycota > Eurotiomycetes > Eurotiales > Aspergillaceae > Penicillium > Penicillium ochrochloron. The sequence goes on from JAAVMA010000026.1 coordinate 18,914, forward strand.
AAGCCATTGCTTCATTATCTATTAGTATAAATGGGTGTGCTACCTAGCCGGGTTTGAATCGCATCATTTCTGTGTGGCTTTGCGCCCGATGCATTAACGTCTCAAATAGTCAGGGTAGCTGCCCGGTATCGGAATCCTATCTTGAAAAAAAACCCGGTGTGCTGTCCGCGATCGTGATTATCTGATTGCGATTGTCTGTGAGCAAGACGACAATCGCGTTCTTGACAACAAGGCCTTTCGATAAGGTTCTTGTGTGCTTTGTCTGCCGATCTCTCGCTCTCTTGTTATCTGGCGGCGGGGTCGCATTGCCAGCAGATTGCGCGAATCAACACGCCTTGACAAGACGGCAAGGCCAAGGCATATTAATCGGTAGACTTTGTCTTCGTTATGGCCATTCAAGATATGAGTATCTGCTCGCAGGATAACAAATGTTGTCTGGAGTACACCGCTATTCCTTGATGCACGACCAGTTTTCTTTTTTCTCGTGCATCCTCAGGCAATCAAGAATTTGTGGAGCTGAATGAGCCCCTCGAGAACCAATCGCCTCAGAACACAGGACCATAATGAGTGATCACGGTGGGCTGATATACATGAACCTCTGCATGAAGTGCAGCTGTTGCAGATACATGACCGCTTAGCTTCTTCGCTCGTGCGACCTTTGATGAGGTGCTCGCAGGGCCGAGGCGAAGGTGCATCGGATAGATCGACAATTGGATACTGAGACTGCTTATGAGCTGCCAAACACACTATTCGTATGGGAGCTTCAACCAATTAAATTCGGGAATGACACATTTCACTCTGCTGTGTGACCTGAAGTACAGCTGTAGCTCGGTGACTTCGTCAACTCCCAGTCTCCCAAAGAACACCCATGATCGCCGTCTAGCTAGTATCAGCTGCAGATTCCCCCGCCTCAATTATAGCTGGGAAACGATGTGCGACATAGTATAAATACAAGTCCCTTCCAAAAGATTTCTCTTTGCTCGGTATTTTGTTCAATTAATAAATCGTTGCAATGGGTTCAATCAGCCAAAACTCGACAGTATTGCGTTTGCTCGATGCCATTCATGCGCAGTATCCTACCGCACTATACTGCGTCCATCCAGTCTCCTCTGAAGTCTCCGATGGATGGACCGACATCAGTATTGCTGACGTGGTGGCCGCGACTAACCGTCTCGCTGAATGGATCCACATGAATGTAGCTTCGGCCGATGCGCCCCAGACTATAGCGTATATGGGTGCGAATGACGTTCGATATTGTGCGTTTGTTTTCGCGTGCATGAGGCTACGCCATACGGTATCCGCCCGCTCCAACCCGAAACTCATTTTGTTCCATTTGGTCGAGTTGCTAAAGAGGTAGTAGGCTGTCCTTCTCTCATCAAGAAACTCGGAAGAAGCATCGAGCCATGTCCTCAACGCTGTGAAATGCTCTAAATTTATTTACACGCCCGAACGAAGTCGGCAGGTCGACGAGATAAAAGCAGCCAACCTGTCGCTGCAATCATGGGTCGCACCGGAGTTTTGGGAGGTATTCGACCGTGAATATCCTCCGCCTATCATCGAAGAGCCGGCAGGCGACCCAGAAGACAGGGTAGCGGTCTACATTCATAGTTCTGGGACTACTGGTAAGTAAACGAGGTCTTGGTCGTTGAATGGAAGCTAACAACAAGGTTGTCCATCTTATCAGGAATGCCTAAGCCAGTGCCAATGACAAATGGCTATTTCATCGCCCTGCAGCAGATTTGTGAACTGCCTACCCCGGAAGACCGAGTTGGAAGTATCGTTGCAGTTGCAGGAAGAGGCAAGCGGGTTCTTTCTGTCAGCCCGTTCTTCCACTTGATGGGGATACTCAACATGATGATCCCAATTTTGGCAGCAACGCCTTTTGTGTTGACCCACGAAAAGCCCCTGACAGTCGATCTTCTCGCCGAAGTCGTGAAGCATGGACAGCCCAAGACTGCTAACCTGGCGCCGTCCATGCTCGAAGAACTCTCTACATCAGAGCTGGGTATGGAATGCTTGAAGACATTTGACTACCTTACCTTTGGCGGTGCTCCCATGGTTCGCGAAGCTGGTGATCGCATCGCCGAGGTTGTTCATCTTCAGTCTGTCCTTGGATCTAGCGAGTGCGCTATCTTTGGTGCTTTGAAGTACCAGGAGAAGGACGAGTGGCCATATCTCGAGTTCAATCCCTTTGCTGGGTATGAGATGCGTGATGCAGGTGATGGGTACTTTGAGCTCGTAGTTGTGCGTCACGATCAGAGGCCCACTCTCCATGCTGTGTTCCATACCTATCCAGACAAGGAGGAATATCAAACTGGGGATCTATTTACTCCCCACCCGGAGAAGGAAGGTCTCTGGCTCTATGCTGGACGGCGTGACGATGTGATTGTCCTGAGCAATGGTGAAAAGTTCAATCCGATCACTATGGAAGAACTTATCTCGGGCCATCCTCTCGTTGCTAGAGCAGTCGTTGTTGGTCAAGGCCGCTTCCAATCAGGTGTTCTGATTGAGCCTGACTGGAAGGCATGGAATGGTGAACCAAGAGCCTTAGTCGAGGAGGTTTGGCCGTTTGTGAAAAAGGCAAATGCTGCGGCTCCCGGCCACGCCCAGATAATGAAAGATCGTGTCGGGCTCGCGTCTCAATCTAAGCCTTTCCACTTGACGGCTAAAGGCACCATCAAGCGACGCATGATTGTCAATAGCTATGCGGATGAGATCGATGCCTTGTATGTCGACGCTGACCAGACTGATGTCGACCAGATCCCAAAGGGTGCTACTCAGCCGGAAATTTCGACCTATGTCACAACAGCTCTGTGTGGTCTCCTAGAAATTGGAGAGTTCGACGAGAATGCAGACATCTTTGCATCCGGTCTTGATTCGCTTCAAACACTACGCTTGGGCCAAATTCTGCAAGCTTCATTGAAATCCGCCCGTCCTGACCTAGGGGTAGCGTTTAGTAGTCCGCAGTTATATTCGCTGCCAACAATTGCTCAACTCGCGGAGTACATCTACGGAATCCTCCAAGGGCAGGATTCCGCACCCGCGACCACGGTGGTCGAGACTGACAGCGACCGTGAAACAAGAATCGCTGGCCTAGTGGGGAAATATTCCGAGGGATTTGGCCAGGATCATGCTGTCATCCTCACTGGTTCAACTGGCTCTCTGGGCTCCTACTTGCTATCCGAGCTTCTGCGCGATTTCAGCGTCACCAAGATCTACTGTCTCAATCGGTCAGAAGATGCCGCTGGAAGACAACTCCAGAGTCTCCGCGAGAAGGGACTTACCACGCTTGAGCAGTTCCCGCGTCGAGTAGAATTCATCCAGGCTCAGTTTGGCGCCGAGAAACTCGGGCTTGATGAAGCCAAGTACGAGGAGATGTTGCGGGAAGTTGACACCATCATCCACAACGCCTGGAAAGTGAACTTCAACCACAGAGTGGAAGCGTTTGAGCAGCCGCATATAGAAGGCGTACGCCGCCTGGTGGAGTTTAGTGTTGCAAGCGAGAAGACAGCTCATATCCACTTTATCTCGTCCATCTCCACTATTGAAGGGTACAACAAGGGACCGTCGATCCCGGAGGAGATCTTCGACGAGCCGAGTTCCGTCCTTCGTCAAGGGTATGGTGAGTCGAAGCATGTTTCTGAGAGAATCTGTGCGATGGCATCAGCCAAATGTGGTGTTCCGACGAGCATCCATCGCGTCGGCCAGATCGGAGGCCCGACTACCGAGTTGGGCATGTGGAATAAACAGGAATGGGTGCCGTCGCTGGTCGCTGCATCCAAGACAATCAAACAGATTCCGAACTCGCTCGGTTCCGTGTCGGTGCAATGGGTTCCAGTGGTATGTTCCGACCCGAATAATCTCTCATTCAAACAAAACTAACAGCGGATCTCCAGGATGTCTGTGCCAAAGTGATCACCGATATCGTTCGCACTCGACGCTCCACGCAGGAGGATGAGCCATGCGCGGCATTTCACATCGTCAACCCCAAGGTTGCCGACTGGAAATCCCTTATCCCGGCCGTGACAAAGCATTTCGATGTCGAGACTGTCGATATCCAGACCTGGATCGCGACGCTGGAGAGCTTCACCAACCCGACTGAAGATGACCTGCGTGACAAGCCTGCTCTGAAGATTCTAGACTTTTTCAAGGCGATCGCTTACTCGGAAGAGGCAGGCCCGTCGACGGAGACGACCAAGACGCAGGCGGCTAGTAAAACGTTGCGTCGACTGCAAGCGATTGATGCTCCGTTGATGGAGCGGTGGATTAACCAGTGGGACTTCTGAGTCGGGCTGGATATCGATCTTCTTGGGGCCTCTTAAAATTTACAAATCATATAATTGTCCTAGAATAAGAGCAATCTGTCGTCACCCAATGAAATATCTGTAACATAAGAATTAAAGTATACATAATCCACCGAAAGCCGGTACAACAGTGGGGGTGGGGATAAATTATACACACACAACAACAAAGAATTGGGACAGGCGTGGACCGTGAGAAATGACGAGTATGCACTCCACTAGGCCAACTGCATGACCAAACCTTCCTTGAGTGCTTTGATTCCCTCTCCAGCCAGCGGGTCCTTGCCGTCAAAGTGGGCCTTCTTGCGTTCAGGCCCAGACATGGTGGTGATATCGTGATGGTCACCACCAAGCCTCTGCTCTTTGCCGAGCTTCTTCAGCTCTGCTGAGAAGCCCCACGGGTCATTCTTCTTAGCAGTAGGCTCAGGCAGTGAGCCCTTACCGGTCGCAGGGACTGGGTCCTCAGGCTCGCTATCTTCTGGCAGATCGCGCAGGACAATATTGTGCTTCGCGGCATACGCGTGGATATACTTGGGGAGGTCATCGAAGCCCTCAAAGTCTTCGGCGAATTCACCGAGCCGGACAAGCAGACCCATGATCATTCCAACGTTCTTGACCTCGGAGTCTGGCTTGAGGAGGTCGTTGCGCTCGAGAGTAGCCATCATCGAAAGGAACATTGTTCGGATAGCGTGGAGGAACTGTTCCAAACCTTCGCTGTCATCAATCCTAGAAATCCAGCAAGCATTAGACGAGAACTGGTAAGGAAGTAGGAGGGTTGATAGGAAAGCCAACGTACATGAACAACGGGGCAAGCTCGACACGATGGAAGAACACCACCATGGCCTCGCAGATAAACCACTGTTGCTTCCAGTCATTCTTGACCTCCTCGAAGTCAAGCAGCAGATTCCCAATCACCTCCTGTAGGCCGTACCCATAGAAGTCGTTGTAGATATACATGTCAAATGCGTCCGGGTCACGCAGGGAGCAGAGGATGGCAGTCGTGCTGAACTTCTGGATACCTCCCAGGGTCAAGGTGTAAGGGTGCTCAGGATGTTCGGCGCTTGGCTTTGTGCAGAGACAAGTCTTGCCATGATCGCATGGAGGGCGATCACTCTTCTTCTTGGGCTCGCCCTCACCCTCACCCTCGCCCTCTTCGTCTTCATCTTCCTCGTCCTCATCCTCGTCGTCGTCATCGTCGTCCGCATCGGCAATTGGTCGGCACTGACAAACAAACTCCCAAGCAGACCCGGGATTGCGCGTCATCATCGTACGATATTCCATATCAGCGTTTGCGGAGCCAGAAACACCCTTCGACCAGCGCTTGCTGCGAGGCACCGGAGGCAGAGCGGGAGCAGCGGAAGCATTGTCGGCGGTGGCTTTGGACTTCTTGGAAGCGCTGTCGCCTGCGGCGTCGGTAGACTTTCTTTTAGGAGCCATTGTGTAGGTATACCTTCGGGCAATTAAGAGAGAGTGAGAGGTTGTGGGTGTTTGCGACTGAATAGGGGGATGTGACTGATAAATCATCCGAGCGAAACGCGCTTCGCGGAACACGACGCGTCCCGACCGGAGTCGGGTGACGTCACTAAACAACACCAGCCGACATAGATGGAAATCTATCAACAACGATGTTTGGATAATTATGATTAACATAAGCTGTGGTCTCATGCAGTCAAAGAATGTTGGGGTGCATAATTACGATAGCGAAGCATAGTCCAGCTAACTCGCTGCTCATTCGATTCTCTGGGCTGCCAGGGCTGGGCCGTCGATATAACAACTCTCGGAACCTAACATACATCTAGTCGACAAAGTACGTGGAACAGCCGATTTTACCGATTGAAAATAATTGGCATTTTCAGTTCGGTTCAATACGAAGGTTCAGACATGTTCATTAGGTGTCCTTTTTGTACTGGATCCGGGCGAACGTGTACACCACCTTTTGTATTCCATTCCAGGGACGAAAGGACCTCTCCGAGTATTGGAGTTAGGCTCTGGTAAGCGCACTACACTACTAGAAGAAGCTAGTGCGGAGGCCAAAGACATTCATGCCCGAGCACCGTGTTTGTTTCTTTGTTGTTCGTTTCCTTCAACAAGGCAACAATCAACAGGAAACCCCCTCGATCAAACCATTGTTTCGACAAGTCCTAGACGAAGCAATGCGATGCTTATTGACCCCCCTGGGATAGTGATTGGAGGAGTGTATCCTGCACCGTAGAGAAGAAAGTATATTTTCAGGTCAATTTTGACAGATCTTTTCGAAAGACCTACTCGCGAATACGCTGGAGGTGGCGTCTATCCTGATATAGTTCGATGTTGATCGGCGAACTGCGCTGCTAAGAATCCGGCTTGAGAAGAACCTTATGCTATATTGCCATGAAATTTTGCCACGTTCTGGAATATTTTGGAGAATCGGAGAAGCCATGAGGAGGGTAGTAGTTTGTCCTGTGGCATACACCAGGCACCATAGTAAAGAACTGATCTGATTGGCTGGCATGTGTAAAGTTTATTGTATACGGGTCAAGGGGTTCTCCCCTGGCATTCCACACCGTGATTTCATACAGACAAACTCAATATTTCCGATCGATTAGAACAGTCAAATGTGTTCTGAACACGTTCAATCACCAATGAGCAAAGAGCATCGGCTATCAGCGATCGAGTGCCTGCCAAGTCCTCGTGGAAGGCGGAGGGCCAAGACTTGATCGCTTGGCAAACAAGCCTCCCAAGACCTTCCAAGACTTCCAAGACGCCCGAAGCTTTCCAGACAATCTTCAAGACTCCCGCACGTGCAGAAGCTACTCAATTCTCATTTGTTCAATCGAATGTGGTCGTTGAACCGGCTTGACATCCCCTAGTACAATGCCTAGCATGGGTGACACCATCGGAAGTCACTTGGAGTCTTGGACCCTGCACGTTGCAGCGAGGAGAGCCTCTAGCGGCCTTGGAATCGTAACACGCCGGAGATTTGATTGATTGCTTTCTAGAAGTTTGCTTGGCAAGACAAAGAGAGCTCTTGCATGAGCCAGCATGAGCCCGATCTTATCTCAGGAAGGAGCCCTGGAGCTTCGCGGACCTCCGACCTGCCCGGCTTCTTTTTAAAAGACATCTCTCACCTCTTTTCTTTTCTTCTTCTTCCTTCTCCCCACCTCTCGTCAACTCCTCCTTGCCATCCTCTTCGATCAGACCAGCAGTCAAAATGCAGGCTCTATCATTCGTCTTCGTGATCGCAGCTGTGATCTCCTTCACAGCTGCTCAGACTCATCAGCGTCTGGGTGGCTGCCCTGATCTAGGCTGCGTCTTTCCTCCTGACCAGTATGTATCTCGTGTCACCTCAGTGGTGCCGATTACTTCATGTACCTCAACTGTCAGAAGCTCCTCTAACCCCACCATAGGGCGGACTTCCTCGCCGGTCAGTTCTTTGATATTCGTCTCGAGGTCCACTCTCCGGTTAACGGCACCGAGGCGCGCGTTGGTGAGCCTGACCCCAACTTCACCTTCACCATCGCCAAGAAGGGTGAAGCTGGTGTCGCGGCCACCAAGTTCTTCAAGCAGGAGGAGCCTAAGCTGGAGCGCTGGACTTTCAGCTGGTACGAGGGTAAGGATTCACCCCTCCCTTGAGTCTGGTCAATTATCTAATTTTGATAGATCGCTTTGCTGAGGATGCTCACACTCCTTCCGTTGTCAACGTCACTTCCAAGATCTTCCGTCGTGTGGCCCTCAACGAGCCCGGTGAGTATGAGGCCACTCTCAACTACTACGGCACCCAGAAGACCGTTGCCAACTGGCTGGTGCGGAAGTTGCCCACTAAGCGTCGTGCGAAGAACGTCATCCTCTTCGTTGGTGATGGTATGACTACCAACATGATCACTGCTGCGCGTCTTATTGCCCACAAGAGCGTCAATGGCAAGTATCTGACTAAGATGGCGTTGGATAAGTTCCCCGTGCTGGGCCACCAAATGACCCACTCGATGGACTCGTTCATCACCGACTCGGCCAACTCTGCCACTGCCCTCTACACTGGTCACAAGACAACTGTCAACGCTCTGGGTGTCTACGTCGATTCGTCTAAGAGTCCTTTCGACGACCCCAAGTTTGAGACTATCGCAGAGATCTTCCGTCGCCAGCACCCTCATGCCGGTATTGGTATCATCTCCACCGCTTTCCTGGCTGACGCCACTCCTGCTGCCTTGACTTCCCACACCAGCAAGCGTGGAGAGTATGACCACGTTATCAGCACTTTCTACGAGGGTGTGACCAACTACACCTGGACGGAGTGGAATGGTCCCGACGTTCTCCTGGGTGCCGGTGCTGAGAACTTCCTCAAGTCCGAGGAGGCTAGTCGGGAGTACTACGACTTGTTTGCCAAGAAGAACTACAATATCGCTTGGAATAAGACCGCGCTGCAGAAGGCGTCGAATGACGAGAGGCTCCTGGGCGTCTTCACCAAGTCCAACCTCCCAACTTGGTTGGATCGCAACGTCTATCAGGCCAACCTGCTCAACAAGACCAACTACCCAGATGGCTCTGGTCGTGATGCGGATGACCTACCTGGCCTGAAGGAGATGACCCTCAAGGCTATTGACGTCCTTCACAAGCGGAACAGCAAGGACGGTTGGTTCATCATGTCTGAGGCTGCCAGCATCGACAAGCAGATGCACACCCTGGACTATGACCGCGCCCTTGGTGAGCTGCTCGAGCTCGATGACACCGTTAGCGCTACCATCAACAAGCTGAAGTGCATGGGCGAGCTGGAGGATACCCTCATCATCGTCACCGCCGATCACGGCCACGGTTTCGATGTCACCGGTTCCGTTGACACCAAGTACATGGAAGCCCAGCACGATGATCGTGCCAAGCGCAACGCCATCGGCTACTACGAGAACTCCGGTCTGTCTCAGTACACTGTCGGTGGACCCAACTCCCTCCGTTACTCTGAGGGTGTCCACTTCCCCAGCCACTGGGACCCCCGCTACACCCTGCACTCTGGCGTGGTCGCCTTCCCCGACCACCGCGAGAACTACGAGGTCCACAAGGAGGGTCCCCGCACCCCCGCTGTGTCTTCTAAGGGTGACAAGCTGGGCAACGTTGCCAACTACAAGGATGCCGTCACTGGCTTCGTGGTCAACGGTACCCTTCCCGTGGACGCTTCTCAGGGTGTCCACTCCCTGACTGACGTGCCCGTGTTCGCTCGCGGCCCCTGTCAGGAGCTTTTCGGTGGAGTTATCAACTCTATTGATATCTTCTTCAATATGGCCGAGTGCCTGGGCCTGTCGGAGGGCAAGTGATTTTTTTCTGATTTTTATGGATCTGGGAGAGAGCACTCATGCTTAGCTCTGGGGAGTACGGGCTGCATGAAAATTAGCAAGTTTTGAGCATGAATCTTTAGGTTCATCTAGTGAGATCAATTCACGAAAACTGATACTCCCTCGAACCAGTAAAACGTATCCTTGACTTATTAATGATTGAATTAAAAACTTGTAATCGAATTGTATGTCGATCAAGTTTGCTTGGACGGGAAGGCTACTGCTTAAAGTGACTTGCAGCTAGGCTAACTCGTTTTGGTCATTCCGTGACCATTCTTTGCTTTTTTGTATGCAAATCGTTGCTTTTTTTTTACCTGCATGTAAGCTGGAGATCCCCGCCTCTGCCGCTTGTCTGCCACTTGTTGAGGCTCTTATGGGTAGTTTGACCTTGCCCAAGAATTTGGCCTTTGCTCGAGAGGGATTATTTAACTGTCCCTTCGCCCTCAGCTCTTTTACTTCTTCAAAAATCTATCAATCCAATCTTCAGTGTTTTGTTCCCCTTGCGAAAAAAAAATTGATCATCAAGTCATACAAATATAACAGCCAGTTTACCACCAGTTTCAACGTGCTCTGCCATCTATTAACATTGCGTGAACCTCAGTCCACAATCATGCAATACGGTGTTCACCAACAGACGGGCCGACAGCTCCAGCACTGGATCGAGACCCCCGCAATTCCTGGAGATGGATGTCCAATCCGTCCCTGCGCACTCAAATTTCGAAATCTCGGGGCCTGGCAACCCGTAACACTACCATGCAAATCCATTTCATGGCTTGTGCAATCCCAAGACCTTGAACCATTGTACCACCCCTACAGAAAAACCGCAGAAATCCCCAATAAGTTTCGCGAGGAAGCCGCAAAAGCCGGCATAAGGAATTTCTCGGACAATGAAGTCAAAAAGGTCGTTTCCTCTGAGCGAGCACTAGGGGCTGACCCGACACTTTGGCATAGAAACTACGTTGAATGCTGCGTTGCCCCTGGGGGTATTTTCATTGATAGCATGTTTCGAAAAAGCGGCTTCTATGTCTCGGAGATTTTAAAAGCTGTTTACGAGGAGTATTTTGTACTTGGGGGATTGAGGACTGTTATGGTTGTTGATTCGCCAGAGGAGACGAAGCTGTTTGTTAGGAATCAGCTTTACCCGGCGAAACAACTGAGATGGCCGGATGGTGGTGCACAGCGCTATTGGGTGCATGGTACACCTGAGTTTGAGGCTTTGTTGGGTACGAAAGTTGGTCGATTGGTGTCGCGTTTGGTCTTGGGGGCTTTTGAAAGAGGGAGTAAGCGGATTTCTAACATTGTTACATGGGGGGATGCTGGCCGGGTACAAATGCGTTTTGATATTCAGCATGTTCCTAAGAGAGCGAGATAGCATTTGGCTTCCTGTATTGTTCAAGATGTCTATATCCGTGAAATAATATGAGGGTCTGAGTAATTTGGTCCTATTGGCGTACTCAGTAGGCTCGACCTGTGCTGGGTTATTACGAGGAGACATAGTGGGAAGACAGCTCTTTCGGTAAGGCATCATAAGATCTAGGCCGGCCTTCTTGGTGGTAGTGTCCAACTGGCAAGAAATGCCTGATTCGAGTGACGCATGGCGGTAGAAATTTTGTGCACCAGAGCTTGTGAGATACCTTTTATCTTGCGTGTGAACCATCACACAAGGACCTAAGTCTCTATATCACGTCGAATTAGATTTCGAATCACTGAAGAATCAAAGAAGCGAGAGAGTTGGCTGAGTGGTTTAATGCGGCTACCTTGAGTCTAGCTAAGGGTAAAGATTCGCATGCTCGAAGATTTTGCTTCACTGGTCAGGTGTAAGCCAAGGCAAGCAGATCACTCCCATGGTAGCCCTAGAATCACACGGATTTGGCCTCATCTCCGAGGTCTCGTTCCTATTTCACTTTAACTCCATGAGGTAGCACCGCAGGCATTGGTGCGATCCTACGGTTATTCGCGGCGAAATCGGATGAACTGGAAAACCCTCAGCTAATATTCGTCTTTGATTGCGCTCGGGTGATACTTTCGGCCTATATTCAAGGAAAATCTAATCGGGAATAGGATATTCAATGGCCAAACTTGTCTAGATGGTCACCTCGAGTAACAACCACGGCCGGACATTTGCGAAGTGCTCGTCCGATAGCGCCGAGGTATGTCATAACTAGCTTATCGGAATCGTTCAACGTGTGTTACACCAAAGAAGCTTGTGGAACTTGTGTTTTACGTCATATTTAAAATGTTTGTGCGGAGTGGAACAACAACTGGAACAGGGCGGGGTGAGCGTTTAGCTTGGATCCATCCCCACGTTCCACTGCCTTGTGTACTTCTGCGTGGATCTTGATTTTACTAGGAGATATAATCTTGGGCCATGATTTGCATTTGGGTAATGAGTGACTTGGACCCCTTGGTCCTTAGTTCCACTATCTTCGCTGAACGCACATCTCCAACACCTCTCAGTCGATTTCAAGCCACAGTTGCATCAAAAATGCCTTAGTCAAGTATTAGTTGTTCCCAACTTCAGTACTAATGCCACAGATGGGAATTATAGGCCTGCCAGATACCTAGGCGGTAAAAGTGCAGGCAGACAAGTCCAAGGCTGTTAACGCAATAGTGTATGGAGGTCCGGTGCCTGCAACAACGGTCTTTAGCAAAATGCACATACTCGGAAGAAGGGCAAAGGGGTATTACTTAGCGCTAGGGTGTAAGCCACAGTGCAAGAGATGGATTGATCCGGGGCAAGAATATCTGGCCTTCCGTTGTTCTTTAAAACGTTGATCAGGCCCTTGAGATGATCACCGTTGAATACCACACGCTCCGTGACGTTTTCAACCGGAACAGCCAAGGCTGCAACCGCAAGGGATGCCAGAGACCCGACGATGATTTGGAACTTCATATTGAAATTAGGCTTTTGGTGCTAGACGGATGTGTAGCGAGATAAATGCGAGTCTTATTCTGCGTTTTCTGACGAATATAGAGGGAAAGGCAAGATAGTTCTCTACCTTATATAGTCGATGCTGGTGGTTCCTACGGACTATTCAGCATTGCAAGTGTATAATTTGCGTAACACGGTTCTCATAGTCAAACCATTATTGTCATCACTTGGGTAGCAGTGTCACAGACACAGCATCCATCATCCAAACACAAAATATCTGAACGACAAATTGAAAGTTTTCCGGGGGAACTTCCGAAGATTCCTTTAGGTTAACCCCGCATCCATCATGAACCACTCCCGGGGATTCCAATAGGCTGTTTTCACGTCGCCGTTGCTGGTACCATATGGCATGTTGAACCAACTAATATCCTTAGACCTCGCTGTTTAAGGGAATCCAGTACTCGATCTTGCTATTTTTCTACTATTTCGAGCCTTTTTTAAAGGGTCACTTGACTATCAGACTATTGTGGGGCCCCAGACTTACTATCTTATAACGAACATGTCTATACTTCCTGCAAGTCTAGATTCCTCAATATAACATCGAAATTTAGTCAAATATTCATCCACTAGATCATATTCCGCCGGTACTTTTGAGAATAAACTTAGATTTTGCACCACATTTAGATAAAGTCAGTATCCCCCGAATTCCCCTTGTCAAGGACATGTAAAATGCAGTGCACTCGGCCCTAGCACACAGTGGTGACCGTTTTCATCTAGTCCCTCGGTTCAGAAGATATCATTCTATTCACATTAGGATGTACTCACCACAAAATGCACCGACGTTGAAGCTTGTGATCCTGCATCGGATGACCACTGTTTCATTCCAATTGTTTTGGGGGAAAGAAACATCCCGTAAAGTCGAGTTGCTGTTCGAGACAAAGAAAAAACTTTCTTCATTGGGTAGGCTGGAAGTACTTGAAGGTGCAACAGTGCCTAACAAAGTCATTCCAATGACTAAGGATTTGAGTAGGTTTCCGGTTGACATAATAGACTTCGTTGCTTCCTAGTCAATGATCTATGGATAAGCGAGCCGGACAGGCGGGGTCGGTGTATGTTATTGATCATGTAGGATGAGAACTTTTATATGGACGTCTAACATTGACGTAATCTGTAAGCCCATTAGAATTTATCTCCGTGATATAAATTGGGTGTACAATGTGTCAAAACTCGGGTTCAGACAGTGACGATCCCTATCTATGTACGTTGACATACTGAATGGCACGACAGGCTGGAGGTTATTATACGATAGGTGGGTTGAGTTATCGTGAGAGTATTTCTGGAAGGTTGGTTTCCGCTCGTAGACACTATTTGTCGCTGTAGGCCCGGGCCCCTACAGCACACCAGAAAAAGGATTCTATCCCGCAATCAATATGAACAAGCTCTATGTGAGATGCTAATCCGTGTTTCCGCATCAATTTCCATTTTACCCCAGTCCACTAATCAAAGATTATGGCGGCTTTGATTATAGACTTATTTTTCATTGCATCAAGGCACGCCTACAACTCCTCGAGTTTAAAGGTCTTATTCACGATACCATCGAATTTCACTTGCTTGCGGTCCAATGAACGCATTCGGGATTAGTAACTAAGTGGATAGATCAATATTCAAAGTCTTACCAAGATATTCGATAGGAGCGGGAAACTTGTAGGTCTGATTGAAAGAGCCAAGCACATTGATCTCTTCTTTGAAGATCATGCTCTGCGATATCCGGACAAGATCGTTATCACCATAAACACCGTGGACCACTAGTTTACCCGACTTGTTCACGAAGTGGATAGCATCCTCCAGGATTTTTGCGTTCCGTGTAGCCTCAACCACAATATCGAATCCGTACGGGTTCTCACTTCGGAGCTTCTTCAGTGTAGCCGCTGCGGCTTCTGTCTCACGAGGGAGCTCCACAGACTCATCTGCGGCATTTAAAGACCTAGCGAGGTCCATCTTCAGACAACCTTGCGCAGCAATCACGGTGTGACATCCATCATTTTCCCGAAGTGGCTGGGCCAGCATCAGGCCCGTCGGACCCGCCCTGAATATGAGTACCTTCGATCCCATCTGAGGAGTGATCTTATTAAGACCGTGCGCACATGCTGCAGGCTCCAAACGTGTAGCATCGACATCAGACAAATTTTCGAAAGTGAACACGCGCTTTGCAGGGTATGCAGCATACTCTGCAAAGCCTCCATCGACCATAACTCCGTGGGCGATGAAGTTTTCGCAGAAAAGTTCTTGCCCCGGCGGCAATAACGGCAATGTCCACAGAGCTCGGTGTTGTCGGCTACCACACGATCACCGACTTTGAACCCTTGGACATTCATGCCAAATGCTGCTACAACTTCGACGGTTTCGTGGCCCGGAATAAGTAGGAACTATAATTAGTGGTTAGGCAGCCTATAGAAACCAGTCGGGGAAGGTAATGGATCTGCCTACCTGAGCTCCAAATTCACCATCATGGATGTGTAGGTCAGTGCCACAGACTCTGGAGGCTTTGACCTTGATCTTCGAAGAGAGCTAGAAATTTTACTCCAATTGCCCAGTTGAAATACATACTAATACATCGTCGTCACGAGCGATTAGATGTATGCCCAGCCTATAGAATACAGACCTAAACCCGGGCAGAGGCCTTCAAACAATACTGCCCGCCTCTTGAAAGGTTGATTTTTACCATATCATGCTTCCATACCCTCCATGTTTTCAACGTGTTCTGCTATCTCGCCCTCTTTGGCGTGTATGATGTGTTCATCGCGTGCCTTGTATCTCTCGGGTCGCTTTCTGGATATAGCGTCTTCATCAAGACAAGCGAGAACAGGGGGATTGCCGCGGTAGTATTCGTTCATATCCTTCAAGGTGCGGCCGGCTGTCTCGGGGTGAAACAGACAAACGGTAGGGACCATTGCCGCGTTCAGCACAATCCAGATGATATAGAACTTCCATCCGAGGTTTTGTATACCAATTGAAGTAATCTCAACGACCATGAAATTGAAGATCCAATTTGTAGCTGCTCCGAGAGCTGCTCCTGTTGTTCGCATAGTGAGGGAGTTGATCTCGGTTGGATATACTAAGCACCGGGTCAGTGTTTCAGTAAATTCACAGAGGGATTCTTGAACTCACACCACGGCACACCCTCGCTACCGATCCCAAAGAAGACATAATATAGGAAGACAAAAGCGACTAATGCCGAAGCAAACTTTTCACATGTTTGGATATTCCGGTATCTCGCTGTACCGGATCAGAGCCGTGATAAAGATGTAGCAGAAACACATACCCTTAGCACCGAACATCACAAGTACTAGCCGACACCATCGCCCCACATTGGGAATACCAATCATAGAGAAGCAAAGGTGCCGAAGACTATTGCAAGCTGTGAATAGTCTTGCAAAGCCCTCACTCAATCCGACGGATTTTGTCAAGACCGTGGGTAAATAGTAGGATGTCACGTTGATTCCTGTGAACTGTTGCATTGCTTGAGCTCCCATGCCTAAGATCAGTCGACTGCACGCGAAAACTGGCAACGACATAAACGAGCATGGTCACGTCCCAAAACCTGACCAGATGGTCTGGGTTTAGTTCACCGAATTGGGAAAATGAGGAGTAGTTGAAGATGTACACTAAATGCCTACAACATTCTTCCAGGTCCAGTCAGACACGATAGAAAATCTCTCAATATCATGTGGATTGATTGTTTGCATATCTATCTTTAGGTTACAGGTCGCCTGCTTACTCCAAAGCCGGTACTGTCAAGGAAAAGACACTATCTGGGTCGAAAGTCGCCTTAAGATCCTTCAAAACTTGTGCCTTGGGGCCATAGGTCTTCTCGAGCGCCTCGCTCGTTGACTTGGCCTGAAGTGCAGAATTATACACAGAAATGTAAGCGGTGGGAAGTAAATTATCCGGATCGGCCTGTTGAATTTCATCGGTAGTTCGAATTGCCCACTGCCTTGACACTTCTTCATCGCCACCGGTCGAAAATCCCAGAAGCTCTAGCATGTAATGCGGCTCCCGGGTTGCAAACACAGACGGGTGATCTTGAGGTCCTGCAGATGGCCCGCGGAGTTGATGGATGGACACCATGGCACCACGATCATTGGGCATAATGGCAAGATTGCGTCCGATTGCCTCGGCCACGGAGGGAGGGATGCGGCGGACGTTGTGCGAGAAGCCAGTGCCGGCGATAGTTGGGGGGATCATGGCGCCGTTGGCGACGAACCATTCCGGGATTGTGGTAGGGCCGACCATGTTGACCATCAGTGGGGCAAGACTGGCAATCTTTTCGCTCCATCGCTTTCCTTCCTCGATGTCGGCGCCACTCCACAGGAACAGGGCGGCAAAGGCGCGACCCATGGGGCCGTTGAAACAAATCTGTTGGACGCTGAGTTGAGAGGGTAGACCTTCAGAGTCGAGGAGCTTCTCGTAGGCTGCGTTAAAGTCGACGTATGTCTTGGTGATATCCGTGGGGTTAAAAATGATCGGCCCAGCCAGAAGCTAGGGAGTTAATGTTAATTTTGATGCAATTGTTGAGACTATCCTCCAGGCGAATGCTTACACTAGTAAGAGGATAGACCTTGACCGTAAGATCAATGATTACACCAAAAAGGCCGCCGGCACCACGGATACCCTCGAGAAGAGCTTCATCGGCGTTAACGATGTCACCGTTGGGATCAACAACAGTAGCGCCGACGATTTGATCTACTCCCAGACCCCAGTGTGGCGAGAAGGGCCCATAACCACCATACATAGCCCAGCCGACATAGCCCACGGTTGGCACTGCTCCCGTTGGAGTAGCTAAGCCGTGTTCCCAAAGCTTGCTAGCGAGCTCATCCTGGAGAATGCCACCTTGGACCTTAGCAGTTTTCCGGTCGGACGCGATGGTGACAGCAGTCAGCGCACGCATATCAATCAATAGAGCATCTTGAGCAACGCAGCGACCCTCCAAGTTATGACCACCCGATCGAATAGTGAATGGAAGCGAGTTGAGTTTCGCATGTTTAACTATAGCGGCGACGTCCGCCGGCGATTGCGGCTTAACAACAGCTAGTGGGTTGTCCAGACGAGCCTCGTTCCATGGCTTACGGGCTGCAGGGTACTCGGGAGAGGAGGGTGGGATGTATTCGATAGTGGGGTAGCCCTGGAGGAAGGCCTCAAGGGTAGTAAGCTGGGCGGTGCTGTTCATATTGTAAGTGCTAGTAAGTCAGTAGATGGATTAAGATGAGCTATGCTTCATGAGATGCAGAGAGCTGGTATTTATAATAATTAGGCGTCCATTCATTTTGCTCCGCCTCGATGACGGTTGCTGACTTCCACACGTAAAGTCATTCGACTGCAAGGCCGACAAGGCCGACAAAGCCGAAGTCGCATGAATGGGGAACTCGGTATAAGCGGACATTTACGGGAAAACCTAAAATGCCGTAGTCTCGTGTTAGAGATTGAACCGCTCCCAGTAGAATCCAGCGATTCTTGCATATCGACGCGCTCAATTGGACGCGCCGAGACAGCGAAGAAGCTGAAGAAAGCGAGACGAAGAGTGGGGAAGGAAGGGATGGGGGCGATTCAGGCAGCAAGGCACCCAATCCAAATATACTCGTGTTCTTTCTCATAAGAACTATACTTGCAAATGGCTTCTTGAGCTCGAGTATTATCGGTGGAGGTCTGTCCTAAGCCTGGACATGAACACTTACTTAGCCTGTCCTACGTATGTGCTTGTTTAAGGAGAAATTATAAATGATATCGTCAT
This sequence comes from Penicillium ochrochloron, assembly GCA_022985105.1. Lineage (NCBI taxonomy): Eukaryota > Fungi > Ascomycota > Eurotiomycetes > Eurotiales > Aspergillaceae > Penicillium > Penicillium ochrochloron. The sequence goes on from JAAVMA010000026.1 coordinate 37,172, forward strand.
TAATTATGCCGTTCAGCTCATCCTCCACAAATGATCAGAAATATAGACGGGTGCCACAAATTCAACAAAAGCTCATCACAGCGTGTACTGTGTGTGGTCTTCAAAAACTAGATGTGCTCAACAACCTCAGCGAACGGTTTCTCCATCTTCGTTGCGAGTGGACTCTCACGTTCATTTACAAAAGGATCCACACGAGTTGAGCTGAACTTGCGCGCGGGAACACGTTGCTCAAACAACAGATCAAGTTCGGCATATGTACGTCCCTTAGGCTCCGGCAGGCGGAAGAAAGCCCAGAGAAGACACAAGAAGCACATGCCTGCCCAGAAGAAGCCTGCCTTTGCGCCCCAATCCCACGCGGATGGGTTAAGCATGCGTGGCGTGATGATGTTGGTGATGAGGCCGCAAATGTTGTAAAGATTGCGAGCAAGGACTATTGTCTTGGTGCGCAGACGTGTTGAGCTTAACTCCGAGACCAATGAGTAACAGATAGGTCCAACAGTGGCATCATAGAAGAAGGTGTAAATGAGAAGTAGAGACCCAACGGCCCATTGAGCGGGAACACTCTTCTTGGAAATGATGCCGAGGAAGCCAATGATGAGAAGCAAGATCATCATGCAGCCCAGACCGCCGACATATAGTGTGCGGCGACCGTATCTGCTCATCATCGGCCAAGAGCTGATAGTTCCAATGGCACCGAGGGCATACAGCGCCATGGACATTGTGAAGGCATTGCTTGTTGCCATACCAGCTTGCTCATAGAAATATGTGGAATAGCCCATAAGCGCACTTCCGGATAGCGATTGAGTTGCCCAGGTCAAGCAGACAATTTCCGTGCGACGCCTTTCAACGCCACGGAAACAGTCGAGGTAGGACGATCCACTTGTCATGCGCTTCTCAAGCTCGTTGGTGCTGCGGATCATGGCAATGGTCTCGTCTGCGTTGAAGTTGGGGTCCCTGCCTGGAACAGTCAGGCGTTGCAAAGCATGTCGTGCATCTTCCGGGCGGTCTTTGCGGACCAGCCACCAAGGGGATTCGGGCGCAAGGGCAACACCAATCGCAATAGGGATGGGCCACATCCATTGCAAGGCAAATGGGATTTTGTAGCCCCACTCGTCGGCGCGAGTTAACATCGCTTTGAGAACACCCTAATCGGTTAGCCTGGCAGTCATTCAAGGCATGGTAATCGAAATCTTACTGAAGCAATCAGCTGTCCCATCACCCAGCACAGATTCACGTAGGTTGTCAGGTATGGTCGGAGTACCACGGGGCACACCTCGGACGCGTAGGTAGTCGTCACTGTCTGGAAAAGACCCCAAGGAATGCCGATGAGGATCTCGCCGACCAAGAGAACAGGCAGAGATTTGGCGAAGAAGATAATGAAAATAAAAGCAACACAGGCCAATAGGGCCCCGATAAGACTCTTGCGATACCCGAATTTTTCAACGACAATACCGGTGGCGAACAAGCCAAGCACCTCACCAACTAGAGCACCGTTGGTAAGACCGGACTGCCACGCAGCGGTTACCTGGTAGCTTCCGTCTGGCTGTTGCTCTCCAAATGCGCGCTGGAATGGCCCATATGCAAACAGACTGGCGACCAGGGCATTGTCGTACCCTTCCATCACCAGCGCGGTCGAGAACAGGATAGACCAGCCGACAGCTTTCGGATAAGTTCGCACACTCTGCCAGAAGCTCATCTGATGCTCGGCCTCGGTGGCGCGCCTTGCCTCGGGTGTGGTATCAATGTCCACAACCCGAGTGGTGCCCTCCTCCTTGGATGAAGGGGCCGACATGGTCGACGAAAGACTCAATAGGGAGAAGAGTAGAAAGAATATCGGAAGCTGCTCGCAATCCGGAGCCTGTGGATTGCACAATTGAACGGGGAATTGCTCGCCTTTTATGGTAACATCCCGTGTAGCATTCTCAAACGAAAGTTTTCCCCGGATTTGCGAAATTCATCCCCCGAGCGGAAGAAAATCTGGGGAAAGGCATATTCTGGCGATGTCGGCCCGAGATTGACCCAATCAGGGGCTGGACTGTGCAACCGGCCTCCGGTGAGATTGTGCGGATGGAAAGTTCTTCATTCGAGAAACACGCTAAATTAAATCTCGCTAACGTCTTCTGAGAAGGAATCCGGCGCCCTGGCCAGAATTTGTCTCCTAGCGCAGCCAATCAATCGGGCAAGCACCGAATCGGGGATCGGCTTAATCTTAATTGCATCTCGGGCCGAGTTCTGGCCAATCACCAAGAAAGGAGGCGTACGCCCGGCTTGCATCCTCAACAGCGGGGTAACTCATCTCGGACCGACAATGGACCAATAGATTGAGAGTTGGTGGAGAGGCGTTCAAGATAAAAGAGTGGACGCCATGGTCGTTTCTCTCTGTTTTGACCCGAAAGCTGGCATTCTTCTTTGCTATTTTGCCTAAGTCTTTCATCTCTCAGTCTATACAACCCTGTCGCTCTTTTACTGGGCATTTTTTGGTCCATTGTGACCGACTTTTTGACTTAATCAAATAACCTTTTTCATCCCTGAAGATGTCTCGGGAGGCCCCATGGTGGAAGAACGCCACTATCTATCAGATATATCCCGCCAGTTACAAAGATTCCACTGGCGATGGCGTTGGTGATATTCCTGGAATCTTGAGCAAGCTCGACTATATCCAGGCACTTGGTGTCGACGCGATCTGGTTGTGTCCTATGTACGACAGTCCCCAATATGATATGGGATACGATATTCGTGACTATGAGAAAGTCTATGCTCCATACGGCACAGTCGAGGATGTAGAGATCCTGATTGCTGCATGCCATGAGCGTGGCATGAAGATTTTGCTCGATTTGGTGATCAATCACACATCGCATCTACACGCTTGGTTCCAAGAGTCACGATCGTCCAAGACAAGCGCAAAGCGCGATTGGTACATCTGGCGACCCGCCAAGCATGATGCTGACGGAAACCGCCGTCCCCCCAACAACTGGCGCAGCGTGTTTGGAGGCAGTGCCTGGGAGTGGGACGAGGAGACGCAGGAATACTACCTGCACCTTTTCGCAGTCCAACAGCCAGACTTGAACTGGGAGAATCCCACAATGCGCGCGGCTGTCTATGAATCAGCCATGGAGTTCTGGCTACGCAAGGGAATTGATGGGTTCCGCGTCGATACGGTCAACATGTACAGCAAAGAACAATCATTCAAGGATGCGCCGATCATCGATCCTCGGCTTGAGTGGCAGCCGGCTTCATCGTTGTACTGCAACGGTCCTCGCATCCATGAGTTCATGAGAGAGATGGGCGATATTCTAATCAAGTATAATGCCATGACCGTTGGTGAGCTGCCACACACACCAGCAGTCGCAGACGTGCTCTCCTATGTTTCAGAGAAGGAGAAGCAGCTAAGTATGGTCTTCCAGTTCGACATTGTGGATATTGGTACCGGTGCCGTGCGGTTTGACACTGTTCCACACGCCTGGACATTGCCCGACCTGCGGGAGCGCGTGGCCCGCACTCAGGCTCTCATGGATGGCACGACCGATGGCTGGAGCACAACATTCCTTGAGAACCATGACCAGGCTCGTTCCATCTCCCGATGGGGTAGCGAGGCAACTCCCGAGCTGTGGGCCCGAAGTGCCAAGATGCTGGCTATGCTTGTTGCGAGTCTGTCAGGAACTCTGTACGTGTACCAGGGCCAGGAGATTGGTATGGTAAATGCTCCCATCGAGTGGGACATCAGCGAGTACAAGGATCTCGACAGTCAGAACTATTACAAGTTCGTGCAAGAGCTGTCGAATAACGACCCCGTCGCAGTTGGAGCGGCAAAGCGCGCCATATCTCATCTTGCTCGCGACCACGCCCGTATGCCCATGCAATGGGATGGCACGCCCAATGCTGGTTTCACTACTGCTACAGCCAAGCCCTGGATGCGAGTGCACGACAATTATCCAGAGCTGAATGCGAAGCGGCAAGCACTCGACCCAAGTTCCGTTCTTTCCTTCTGGCGTGAGCTGCTGAAGGTCCGCCGTGAGCACCCAGAAGTCTTTTCGGAAGGTGTCTTCGTTGACACAGACCCTCTCAATGAGTCGGTCTTTGTCTTTGAAAAGAAGGCTACTCATCAGAAGCTGGTCGTTGCTCTTAACTTTACGGGTGACAAACAGTCAGTTGATCTGGCAGCCCAGATCGGCTCGAGACCTTACAAGACTATGTTGAAAAACTTCGAGGGAGAGTCACTCGAGGAGTTGGAAGCATATGAGGGGCGGGTTTACCTAGTGGATAATTAGACATGCCTCAATCAGGCAAGTATACCCGATGCACAGGGTCCTGGAACCATAATGAATTTAAACGTGCGAATGTCTCCACTATTCTCTATCCATCAAAGTAGCTAGTGTTAGTAATCTCGCCCCATCAATGGCCGTTGGAATTCAATTTATTTGAGTAATAAGTATTAACACTCCCACTGAGGCGAGTCACTCGGGAAATGCAAGCGCGAATTTCCAGTGTTTGAATCCCCGATTCTTTCTTTTCCACGTAACAAATATAAGTATAAACTGGTCCAAGACCCCCTCGTTCGATTATGTTATGTCTGGATTATATACAGACACTAAAGCAGAAGCTCAATCTCCCTGATCTCCGGATATTTCTCACGAATCATCTCAAACTTCTGTGTCAGAACCACCGGTCGCAGAGTTTGAAACCCCGCGAAAGAGTACACAAAGTTCTTGAGAAAGATGATGTCGTGAATTCGTTGAATTGTATCGTCTCCGGATGCATGTGGCAGTTGCAGAACCACGTCGGTGATGACATTAGCAATCTCGTAAAGTTTTTCGAGAATACCAGACCCATGAATGCCAACCATGTCGTGTGGAATGGTCACCAGAAACTGACGTAGCTGGTTTGAGAGTCGTAGTGGGAATGACAGTGAGAGGAGTAGGCACGAATCAGGCGAGGAGGAGAGAAGAGTGTTCGACAGGGCAATCTGCCAGGTAAGTGTGCGCAGCCAGTGTCGAGTGATGATCAAATCTGCTTGTAGCATGCCTGGTAATTGTGAGACTTCACGGTGCCAGCAATTATCCTCCAACTGGCGCTGCTTGTCCTCGATCCACTCGGAGCTCACACCTGTCCGTTCGCATAGCCAGTATTCGAGAAATTCTCGGTCGACCAAGCAGAAATTATTGATGATATGATTGAAGCCCGCCTCGACATCTTCCGGCAAGGACGGATCATGGTCTGGCAGACCGCGTAAGGGACTCAGACATGGTGGCCTATTGTAAGTCAGAGCCGTAAAGCGCTCATGTATAAAACATTCCCAGTAGACGCGTTGGAGGCGTGCCCGCTCCGGCATCTCGATTTCAGCCAATGTTTCATCCGAGTGGGCGTGGAGCATGTACAGCAGCGAAATGGCCTCTCTAAGATACAAAAAGCCCATGTCAAGGCGCCGTAGACCAACACTGCACATCTCTGTAAAAAGACTGCAAATGACTGACAGAACGGTCGGCTGTGAGTCAAAGCCCAGCGGCCGACGGTGCTCCAGTGAGCGGGTCAGCAATGTCGCGATGCGCTCACGCGTCGCGGGTGCCTCCTGTACAGGCTCACCTCGCGTCAGGTTCAGCGTGACCGCAGCAAAAATATATACGAATGAGGCAGCGTCGCGATCGTCGTCCATGTTTGCAATCATTTCCTGGACCTCGATCGCAGGGATGACCGGGCTCATCGGGTACACATATCGTTCATATTCGTGCAAGAACTCATGGAAGAAGCTCGGATTCGGGTGCGACACGATCGAGGCCGGTATGGAGAGTGATAGTACACGAGACGCGAGAGTCCCTTCAAGCTGACTTCTTTGAATCGGCTGACTGCTAAGTGTCCTGCACTCGGCAATGACTGAGCCTCTAGCCAGGTTCTTCTTTCGGGGTTGTGATGAGAGCGTAGATGAATAAGTGCAACGCAACCCGACGTGCGTACACTGCTGACAACTGGACTGGCCATTACAGCGAACTTTCCGGCGCTTACATGCATCGCAGGCTCTGGAAATGCGTCGCTTCTCCATCCTGCCGCCAATCCATCGTCGAGTCGAGTGTAGTTGGAGAGATGGACAGGAAGCGCGGCTGAAAATGCGGGGGGCGTCGGGGAAGTCCTCCACACTCTTTGCCGAGTGGGCCCATGCCATGAATCACTTCACGGGCACACACGAGTCCTACCACGTATGGTCGTACAACAAGCCAAGGATTGCAAAGGGCGTGGATGAAGCCCAAAAAATATGATCATTAAGTGAATGTCTCAAGCTACTGAACAGTTGACTCCTGTTTAGCTGACCGAATCACCCTAGCAGGGACCCCAACGGCAATACTAAACGGTGGAATGTTCGCCTTCACTACCGAGCCGGCACCAATAGTACAGCCCGAGCCAATAGTCACACCAGCAAGGATTATGACACCAGCGCCAATCCAGCAGTCATCTCCAATGACAACACTCCCGGTAAATTCATGTCCTCGATGCGCTCTCCGCTCTTCAATTGTGGTGTAGTGTTCCCCTGTAATGATGCTGACATTCGGGCCAATTTCTACGTTGTTCCCAATCGACACCAGCCCACAATCGAGAACGGTAAGGCTAAGGAGAAAGAATTTTAATGATTCAGTTATTCTCAACTAGGAAGAGGGTACATACTGGAAGTTAGCGTAGAAGCTCTCGCCGACACTGATGTTACATCCATAGTCGACGAAGAGAGGAGGTTCAATGTAGATACTTTGTCCCGTGCGACCGAAGAGCTTCTTCAAGATTTCTGTTCTCTGCAGGCTGGTCTTTTCCGAGGCGACATCGCCATAGAGAGATGCATTGAACACTCCTGTCAGTTGTCTGGCTCGAGACCGACCCTCTATGAGTTCTGGTGCAAGGGGAGAATATCTACACTCGGGAGGCACGCACGTTAGTCAACGGTCGCCAGAAGGAATAAGAAACCACATACAACATGCCACTGATCATCCGTTCATATTCTTCTCCCCAGCAAACGCCCTGAAAACCTCGGGCTTCTTCAATGATTGTGTCATCCTTGTCTACTTTAGGGATCATTTTGGCTTTGTGGTGGCTTTTTTGTCTTTGTTCTTCTCTTATGGAAAAATGTCTCTGAGACTTGTTCTGGCACTATCTCCGTGCGAAACATATGCCCAATTTATAGCTTAAATGTCGCTACTCTTATTGCTAACAGTTTCCCCCCTCGTGATCATTCAAGTCAGCTGTCCATCGAAATGAGTACTAAAGCTATACTTATCTTGCTCATTGACCAATATGTCACGGAGCGATTGCTGGAATACGAAGATGCGGAAGGTCGGACTCCCGGTTTCACGGGCCTGCGACCCGAAAAGTTGTGCCAACCATTTCAATCGCGAAGATTAGATTCAACGCACCAAGATGTAGATATTCCGGATCGGAATGATGATCTGATACGAAACAATCTTCTGGGGTAATCGTCGTCGGTCTGTCAGTAAGCGCCCTGGGTGACAGAGCGAGCCTTAGCGCCCGTGGCAATCGGCGGAGTGGATGCGGGAATATTAAAGGTCTCAAGGGGGTCCTTAGATCGGGCCAGATTCTAACCTGCCAAGTGGAGGGCTGAATGAGCGGTTGGAATGAATCGAGTTTTTTGTACACTGGATCTTGATGGATTTGAAGGTTTACTTTGTATTCTGGTTAAAGCCTCAAGTTGCCATTGCCGATAGTAGAAAGTCAAACCCTCACCCTTAATTTCCACATGGCTCTGCACTGTGAAAAGTTGTCCGTGTGAAAGAATGTGAAAGAACCCTCACATTGACGGGCAATTGTGTGATCGATGTATCGTAAAAGGAAGTGTCACAGTCAGCATAGTCGGCTTCACTTGACACATGCAATCATCCCTCATCATCCTGATTCAAGCCACTATGCAAGGTTCTCTTTGTAGGGCAGGGTTGAGGGGATAAACGTGGTGGAAGCATCGGTTCCTGTCTGGGGCGGAGATTTCTTGGCGTGTGTTTCATCTTCGATTTCCGTACGATTCATGCATTACTTGCCGCACAATGCCTGCTACATCTATTGAGTTTGTGTGTTGATTGGCTGGAATGCGTGGATTTGACGTCTGTGGATTGCATGGTTTGCTAAAAATCACCGGCTATTATTCCCCTTCATTGCTTTCTGACACGATGCATCGGGCCTTTCTAAGCCCTATCGGAACTTTTTAGCATGCCACAAAACTAGATCTGATCAGTCCACCTCCTCTTCCAGATTGTGGACTGTAGACTATAAGAATGGACAGCTACGCACATTGTGTTTTTCATTTCTCGTCTTCACGCCTACCACTACTTCGTCGCTCATTTTTTTCAAACACTTGGCCGGACCAAGCTGTTCATTACATTCTCTTGAACTCGTCTTCACTCCTTAGACGCTTTTTAAACCAATCACAATGTCTTTCTCTAACAACTCGAGCTGGGGACATTTCTTTCTCAAGGGCAAGACCCTGGCCCTTTGTTTTTTTGGCCTCATCCTGCTCGTACTCTGCCTGGGCTCCTGGACAGAGCTTCCAGGCAGCTCCATTCAAAATATCATCTTGAAGCGAAGCACCGAAGTCAGTGACACGGCCATCTGGCAGCCAAAGACTGGAGTCAAATGGCAGATCCAGCTGGTCGATGCCGTTGAAGATATCGCCATTGCTGACATTTTCGACATCGACATGTTCGACAACACCGCTGAGAAAATCTCTGGAATTCACAAGACGGGTGCTAAAGTTATTTGCTATTTCTCCGCTGGTACCTACGAGGACTGGAGACCCGATGCTAAGCAGTTCGCCGAGTCCGACTTTGGCAGTGCACTTGAAGACTGGCCTGGCGAGCGTTGGCTCGATCTGCACTCCAGCAACGTCCGCAAAATCATGCAAACCCGTCTTGATTTGGCAAAACAGAAGGGTTGCGACGGTGTTGACCCTGACAATATCGATGCATACGGCAATGACAATGGTCTCAGTCTGACTGAGGCTGATTCGATCGATTATTTGGACTTCCTTGCATCTGAGGCTCACTCTCGCGGCATGTCGATTGGACTCAAGAATGGAGGCGACATCATCCCCTCGGTCATTGAGAAGATGCAATGGTCGGTCAACGAACAATGTGCGCAGTATGACGAGTGTGATGTCTATGCTGCTTTCACGGATGTCGGCAAGCCCGTTTTCCACATTGAGTATGCGGATGAGATCGAGGTAAACAATAAGCTCAAAGTTCGTGATGTCACGAGCTCGCAGAAGTCTGCGGCTTGTGATGCAAAGAGTGCCGAGAATTTTTCGACTGTCATCAAGAACATGCAGTTGGATGCATGGGTTGAATATTGCTAGTGCCTATATTTTAAGGTGGTACACATCATGGACGTGCGTACCTGGCTTGCTCAGGATATATATAGTGGTGGGGGATTGACTAGATTGACGCACCCGAATCGCATTTTTTCAACTCTCTTGCAACAATTGATTGGCTCCAGATTTATGTTAGAATGTTGAATGTTGAGTAGCTTTTCAAGCCATAAGTTTTGTTTCAAAAAGGTAGACAGATCAAATTGCGAAGAAATATCGCAATGTGGCGCATCACGTGGTTCCCCCGCCGTCACACCCCTGTCAGAATAGGTGGGTCATTGCCAAATCGGGTAACTGGGAGGGGTATGTCCCACTTGATGTTTTTTACAACAGTGTACTTCCATGATGCCCATTCTACCCAATATCTCTAAAGTGGAGGGCGCACAACACAAGGCCCTGAATTGGAACGCCCGGAAGGCGGGATATATTCTGTGTATACATCATCGTCTCACTAAGCTCCGACAGGCTTCTCATCGAGATGGACGACTGGGAAGACTACGTCTGGGACAACTACACCACGCCATACGACGCTTCGTTTGCCTATGTGGAACGGGTGGGATGTAGAGCACATACAGAAGACCGGTCATAGCCCCTGACAATTTTCACAGAGAGATGCCCATCCTGACAACCAAAGGATGAGTCGCGGCCGGCGTGCACCTTCTCGCTTGTATGGCACCGACCACAATGGCTACTACAAAGTTGAGGACTGCAACATTGACGAGGGGGTAAGTGATTCAGGTCAGTTTCATAACATGAAAATATCTGACTGTGATACTGCAGGGCAACTGGCAATGTAAGCATGAGTATATCGGCCGTTGAACTAGACAAAGCCTGGCATACTTGCTTCAAGTACGTGCACTTTCTAGGTATCTTCTCGACTCTCTGCGATATTAGACTCGCTCTAACACACCATCACAAATCAGAAATGGAGTCATTACTTCCAGAACCCGGATGGCTCCTCTGCATGGTTTAACCCACGCGATCCGGAAAGGGCATGGACTAGGCGGTCCAAGTATGCTGAGAAGAGGCCTTGGCCAAATCCACAATCAATTGTGTATCTAGAGTCAACCCACCACCCCGCTGGTGGGTGACTGAAAATCGATTGCAGGTTCCAGATTCACAGAGTAAGGATAATAAGTCTTCCTATGACTGATCAGTTGACTAATCGCGGAAATCAGATGCACTCGTTGATCAGCTTGACCAACGATACGCCCACGTGGTTAGATCAATCAGCGAGGAGTTGGATGATATGCATGACCCCCGCTATTTCAACTATGGTCATGGCGTCTTAGCTGTACCAGAGGGCCACCATGAGTCTGAATATACTGATGAATTGAGTGAATCGGAGGATTCTGAAGAATCCGAGTCTTCGCCGAGGCCTAGCGAGAGTCTGCTGGCTCCGAGGACTCGGACGACTCTGCACCTTCTCCGAGCACTCGAAATCATGGCCCTGCTACTAGAGATCCTCCGCGTGAGCTCTCTGGTCGAGCTGATAATAGCCAGCAAGTTGATCGAACGCAAATGCAAAAGCGGTCAGCTAAATCGAAGACAAATGGAGACACATCACGGTCAAATAGACGGTCTAAGGAGGGGAAAGCCTCAGAACAGAATGACCAATCTCAATCGGACGATGTTCAAGGTAGCTCCAGCGTTGGACAAGAAAAAGAAATGGAGGCAGACGGCGAAGGTGAAGGCAACTGCAGATGCATCTCAACCAAAGAAGCCGTCTGGGGAGCCACGAGTTACGAGAAGAATTACAGGATCTCAATCAGAGGATCTGCCAAGAAGACGATCTAGCCAAGTGGCCAAGGAGGGAAACACCGAGACTGCGAAAGTGAAGCCGGCGAAGCCCGCTGCATCGCAAAAAGAGAAAGAGAATGGGAAGACACGAGCCGCAGAAAGTGACAGAGATTCCGGTCAAACACACACACAAAAGCGACTGGCTTCTTCAAAGGTAGCCTCTTCAAAGGTGGCTAAAGATAACTTAGTGGGCGATGCTGGCTCTTTCCAGACACAAAATGGAACTCGGTCGACCAGGGCAAAGACGACCAAGGATGCGTCGCAGTCAAAGAAACGCTCTAGGGAGGAGCAATTTGCGGGAGACGACATCCAGTCTGAGCCCGTGAGTCGTCAAAGCAAGGCTCCTAGTGAGAGATTCGAGAAGAAAAGAAAGAGAGACATGCCTAGAGAAGAGACAACCAAAGCCGACTCGCGACCAAAGAAAAGGTCTAGGGAGGAGCGAGCCACACACAGGAGTGTTCACTCTAGATCTGAGGGTGATCCAGAAACGACCGCCGGCAGTGAGGCTAGAAGAAGAAGAAGAAGAAGAAGAAGAAGAAGAAGAAGAAGAAGAGGAGACACGCTTGAAAGGATGAAAACGACACAAAGGCTGGATGAATTCCAGTCGTCCGCGAGGGTGATCTAGATTAGCTTTCTACTTCGGCTGCTGATAAATTTCGGAATTTTTTTGCTTCCTTTTAAGCAGTTATTTTTGTTGAATTATTGACTTTGGTAATTTCAATCATGTTATCATGCTCCATGGTTGAAAAATCCAAATTCCGACGTCAAAACAATGTGCACAGCACTCGAGACACATCGATCGTAAGCATGATGAGGTTACAAGGTATTGTTGGCTACCTGAATGCATACAGAATAGACCCTAAGCCGCGAAGATGATTCCACGATAGGCTTGTGCATGGTCCGTATCCATGTCCTTGGTAACCTGGATAAGGTTCAGCCAAACAGACGCAGGTAATTTCGCCCGAGTTTCACCCGGCAGCTGAATTCGGGCCTCACGAGCATGAGGTGTTTTGATAGGCAATGCCAAATCCGAAACACGGCCACCAAAGGAACCCGAAAATTGGAAACAGCCACTCAGAGTGGGGGTGGCTAATCTTATTACCCCTGTCCAGGCGACAGGGTATTCTCGGATTCTGAAGAATGGGTGTCAGAATTTTCACGGACAGTAGGTCAAAGTCCTCATGGTCAGCCACATTCATCTTAAGGGGCAACTTGCCGCCGCTTTATACGAGCGATGGTCCTGAAAGACGGCTGGAAAATTAGTGATGTTGAAGTGCCATGTGGCTTGAGTCTGGTGGCGTCACTCCTTCGTTGAATGCATGGATAGGGGCGCGGGCGGCGGCCCTACGGCCATGGTTTCGGGATGGAAGAATTACGGTACCGGGCCGGGCTGAAATGACGTTATATAAGCAATGAGGTCATCGGCATCCATCCAAGTCGTGTCGCAAAGTTCAGACCCAAATAAGGACACCCTAAAAGGCCGATGGTAACCTTCTTTGGCAGGGCGAAGAAAACTCTGCAGAGATAGGGGATAATTACTCGCTGGCTAAAAACCCATGGGAAATTTGTGATTCGTTCATGCAATCTTGATTGTATTGCTTATTTGTCTGAGGGCAAAGTCTTGTTTACTGTGCTCTTGGCTGATCTACTCTGTTCACTGCAAATTGAGATAAACAAAGCTTAATGTAAGGTCCTCAGAAAGGAAATCTACTAAGTATGCTAGCCTACTACTACAGCTACGTAGTCAGTACATTATGGACTGCCGTACATGCAATATCCTAGCCTAACCCCTCCTTCTGGCCTAAATGCCTTATCATTAGCCCCTCCATAATTCGAACACGACTGACCCTTACGACCTTCGATAATCGTCACCTCTGGTTGCATGCCGGTGGTGGACCAAGATCCACAAATTTGTGGGTTTCGGGACACTCCAAGGGGAAACCCGGAATACGGTGCAGTTGCGTGAGGATGGTGTCTAATAATTGAAATTGATAAAGAATCGTATTAAAAAGATCCTGTAAATGAGATAAACTGGTGCTCGTTGAAAATTCTTCATAAAGGATGGCGAATTGGCACTGAAAAGTGTAGTAGGATGAAAGTGGCGGAAGGGAAGAACATGTTTCCGCCTTCACCTCATCAACTAGCTGGAGGGGCAGAGTCATTACGTCATTCATGCAAAAGCGGGAGCCGGTAAAAGCGCAGATTCCCATTTGATACTCCTTTGGGTCTAGTGGAGGTCGATCGGGTTACCGACCTCCGTCACATCTTCACCCTGGGTGATTCCACCCGACCAATGACGCCTGCCTGCAGATAACTCGGACTTCAGTGAGGCTCCTGGTCCGCCCGGTCTTCCCGTGCATCGATGAGCCCGATCTTCAGGTGAAACGGGAGGTGTAGCAATTCCGATAGGGCCCTGCAGACCGAGAGGCAGGTCTCCCGAAGGAGTCTGAGCACTCTGATATACCGTCAAAGATGGAGGTATGATCGTGAATTCCAGGTCTTATGGTAAGGTTAACACCCCTACGTACGTGCCCGATGTGGCTGGCAAGTCATTGATGGGTGACAGCAGCATCAAAAAGGCAATTTGACCCCGATTCTATTGGTTCAAATGCGATGATGAGCGTGTGGGTATCTGGAACACTTCTTCCGAAAACGGCCGTTCTTGCACCTTCGTGCCCACTTAGCCACATCCCACCTATTTTTTTTTTCTATCTTTTTATTTGCCTCTCCTATGAGAATGGATAAGCCTATTTGGGGGTCATTGATGGGAACAGATCCGCTTTGCGCGATTTGCTTCAATGCTCACCACGTCATTGTACTTCCTACTGGACTGAAGTCGAAATGGGTGGAGGATGCCAAGTATAAGGGTTGATTGCACCCAATGGTAGCAATCTGGGTCTAATACTCCACCATGGATCCATTGAACGGGACTGCTACTTGGGGGAACCGATCACCAGCCCGGTTCTTTGAAATATAATGACTTAATGATTCCCAGAAAACTGTCCACTTTCCCCAGTCTCACAATTCATCTGGGATATTCTTCTGTGGCTCGCTAGACGACTGCCATCAACGCTCTCTCTATCTTTCTTCTCTTCCTCTTCTTCTTCTATCATCCAGGCATCTCCCATACATATTCTTCCTGTTATCCATCGCCAACATGTCTCAAGCCGCCGCTCCTAACGGAGCTGATGCTGCTCCTCATGACGTCGCTCCCAACGAGGTGCCAGCTGAGCTGCCCATCCCTGGAGAGCCCGGTCTCGGCCACACCATCGAGATTCCTGCTACCAGAAGCTCTATCAGTGATGTTCACATGCAGCGTTTGAGCCTGTCACCCTCCATGAAGGACCGCCGGGGCTCGCGCAACTCCTTCGGCGTCTCCCTTCCTATTCCTCGCGAGCCGCGCAAGTCTTCTCGTCTGTCTGTTGTTGGCAAGCCTATAAGCCATGTGCGCACCATTATTGCATCTGAGTTGCAAGATCAGGAGAAGGAGAAGGTCCAGAAGGTCAAGAACATGTGCTTCTGCTTTGACATTGACGGTGTGCTGGCACACGGTAACAATGCCATCCCGGAGGCTCAAGCTGCTCTCAAGATGCTCAACGGCGACAACGAGCTCGGTATGTGATTTTGCTCCACTTCAACATTTTTTGTTCAAAGCTAATTGCCGATCTTTCAGGCATCCAATTCCCATACATCCTTCTCACCAACGGTGGTGGTAAGACCGAAGAGGCTCGTTGCGCCCAGCTCTCAGAAGTCCTCGGTGTTCCCATCTCCACAGACCAGTTCATTCAATCTCACACCCCCATGCAAGCTCTTGCAGAGTACTACGAAAACGTTCTGGTTTGCGGTGGTGAGGGATTCAAGGTGCGCGAGGTTGCTGAGAGCTACGGTTTCAAGAACGTGATCCACCCTAAGGATATTCTGGCTTGGGATCCCACAATCTCTCCCTGCCGCAAGTTCACCGAGGAGGAGCAGAAGCTGGCCAAGCCCCGCGACTTCTCCAAGTTCAAGTTCGATGCTATCATGTGCTTCGCCGAGTCGCACGACCAGTCGACCGAGTTCCAAATCATCCTTGACCTCCTCCTCAGTGCCAACGGCAAGCTCCTTACCCGTGCCAAGGATCCCGCTGCTCGGGATGCCGTTGCTGGCCACATCCCCATCTACTTCTCCCAGGGTGATCTGCTCTGCCCCACCGAGCACAAGGGTCCCCCACGTCTGCACCTGGGTGCTTTCCGTGTTGCGCTGGAGGCTCAGTACAAGGCTCTGACCGGCCGTGATCTCGACCGTATCGTCTACGGTAAGCCCGAGCGCGCCACTTACATCGTCGCCGACGAGATCATCAGGTCATGGATGGAGGAGATCCACGGCGAGAAGAAACTGCCCGAGAACATCTACATGATTGGTGACAACCCCCAGTCTGACATCATCGGTGGAAACTTGTACGGCTGGAACACTTGCCTGGTCCGCACTGGTGTTTTCCAGGGCAAGGGAAATGACGAGAACAACCCCGCCAACTTCGGTGTCTTTGACCAAGTCTACGACGCCGTCAAGGCTGCCATTCGCAAGGAGCTCGGTGAAGACTTCAAGTTCAAGTGGGATCCCAAGAAGCACTCTCCCCACGGCTCCGCCGTTGAGTAAGGGTGTAGCCCGAAGAGAGTTTAATCTTCTTTCCTGCATCCTTCTCTTCCGTTTCCTTCTTCTCACTGCCGGTCATCACTACGCTACGAGTCTCCACGGAGCTCTAGTCTTTTGTTTCCTCTTCTTTTATTTTGTTTGGAATTCCCATTTCTTTTGGTAGAAATCGTCGCATCTTGTCTTTACTTGGATTATGGAAATCAACCCCTTTGGACATGGGTTCAGGGCTCTGATAAATATTTGTCACTTATCTATTGGGGTGAAAATTATGAGCATATTTTACGAACAACGAAGAACTTCTGATACCATTTCAGCTCTTGAAGCAAAATTCCAAATTTTCTAAAGCCACGTGCAATTGCATATCTATGACGTCATAAACTAGATCGATCATCATATCAGACCTTTTGGTACTGCACGATAGCCTCCCTTCTCAGGAACCATGGGAGGCCATCCAAACCGTCCCGGTTCCGTTGAAGGATAAAAGAACAGAAATTGGATGTATCTAATCTGTGAATTCAGTTGGATGGGTCCCTGAACGAGACATCCACGACGACGCCCTTGGTAGAATTTCCTATTCACACTGTATCTGATATACTCTGAGCCTAAGGCCTGCGGAGCCAAATTTCAGCTGCCTCTTCTCCATTGCGCATCCTCGTAACATCGTATTCCTCTGCGCGACCCGCGGCCTCCAATTCAAGGTACCCCGGAGCATATAGTTCGATGTCCTCTGCGAATTGATCCGCCTCGCCATCTATACCAATCATCTCCGATAGGTCAAGTGCCGTTTCAAGTATCTCCAAGACTGGATTGTCCATTTCCATTCTGATGAAGATTGGTTAGTGAAAGGCAGCCCTTTCTGCGTTGAGGTCTTCTCTATTACTTACGGTTCATTGGCCCAGTCGTACCCTCCAGTATTCTCAAATTTCAACCTATCCACACTCCAAGCCAGTCCATATATGAATTGCATCGGAGTTGTCAGGTTGAATGGTCGAAGAAGCAGCTCTGTCTCGATTTTTCCATTGGGCTCGAAGTCTAGCAATGCCACACGACCTGTCTCCAGGCCATGCTGATCAACAAGGAATCTTGTGAAGCGATTTCTCAAAAAGCGGACTTCTCCAGATTTTGTCATGGACAGGGATGAAAAATCTGCTGGCTCGAGGTATTGCCATGACATGAATTCAGTTTTATGGAGGCCGTCTAGGCGCGCGGTGGCAGGATTCTGCTCGACGATGACTGCGCTCTCGTCCGGGAAGAGATGACCGTATTCGCCATCTAGACGATACAGCATGATTTGAAACTTGAGCCACCGTTTGTAGTTTGTTAGGTGATCCTTGTTCACGGGGGCCAGGCAAAACACAGTATCTATGGGCAGGGATATGTCTGTGATTTGATCCAGAGCGTTTTGGGGATAGTCGAGTGCCGACTTTGGCAAGGGTGCCCGAGAATAATAGGGCTAATCCCTGGATTAGTGTTTGGAGTAGTATCGCAATGCTTCATAAGCCCAGACTAACATCTCGAAAGCTCTGCTTAGCAGATGCCCATCTCTCGATCAGAAATCGGCGTTGTCGAAGCTCATATTCCGTATCATCCGCAGATATACCCTCATCTTCTCGCGTTTTCCACTCTTCCTGGTGTTTGGCTTAGTCAAGAACCTATGTGATGTCTCAACGGGTTCTCAGACCTTCACAAATAGCAACCATCCCCTACTGTCTTCAATCTCCTCTTGCTCATTTCGCTCGCCATCTGAGTGGATAACAACAGAGGATGGAATTCCACCTGGCCAATGTCGAGCAACAGTGGGCGGAAGTGACATAGTTACGCACGTTGGTATTCCTAGAGGGGTATTGATGATGTTGATCAGGTTCCTCGTTGTGGTGGAGATTGAGAAGCGGGGCTAGCTCATTCAGGACAAGCGCGTTTATTAGCATCCTCAACAGCATCCGACGGTAGCTGAATGTTAGCTACAATGACTACTTGTAGCGTTTAGTGTTGGAAACCACTTGCTACAGCAGGAAGAAGGCCCACGATCCTTGAATGTTTACTGAACTATGGCTTACACAACCAAGAACTGATACCTAGCCTATAGCTTTATGGGATAATTCGAGTTGTTTGCAAGAGTTCCATTCTTCACGAGTCACGAGATAGCTTGTTTGAGATTCGAACGCATAAGAGGAAGAAAGGAAACGAAACTGAGATGGCACACCCATTCTTTGCACCATGTAGGGCATGGATTAAGAAAGAGAAACCGAGATAGCAAAAAGAAAACGAGATAGCAAATTCATCCCCGAGATTCGAGGATATGAAGTTGCTTCATGAAATGGACTCCTGAATGGAAAACAAACAGGCAAAAAGTAGGGGACAAACGAAACAGAGATGCGACGCCCACTCCGAGGTTCGAGGACCTCAAGATGTTTCACGCAATTTCTCGTTTGGATTTCATGCAAACGCATGAATGGAGAAAGCCAGGAAAAAGGCAAAGGAGGAAAAAGAAAGAAAAAGAACCAAAAGAAACCGAGACCAAAAGCCCATCCCGAGGTTGGAGGAGCTGAAACTGCTTTGCGATAGCATGCAAACGCACAAAAAGAAAATTAAAGAAAAAGAAACCAGCGATCAAGAGGCCATCCCAAAGGTTGAAACTGTTTCATGCAGGAGCTCGGTCCACCACATCGCGTGTTTGAATTGTTTGAATCGAAGACCTCGAAGGCCTCAGGCTCCTTATTTAGATAGTTTGAACAATTTGTCAAGGAGGGCCTCGTGCTGTCGGTCTTGCTGGGCGATTAGCCGCTGGATTTCCCGGATCTCTAACCACACGGGATCCTGCGCCCATGTAAGGCGAGAAAGACGAAGGTCCTCCGCGTCCTCAAGCTCCTGCACCAATTGCACGTTAGAGGATCTCAAAGCGATGTGGGTCTTGAGATTTGCCTGCTTCATGGTGTTGATTTCATCTTTGACTTCACCGGCTCGTTGAAAGAGTTGGTCAAGGCGCTCTAGTAAGACGCTTGACTTCTCGCGGAGGAGCTCGCGGGCCTCAAGAATGGCGGCGATCTCCTCGGCTGGGGGCCTTTTCAGCACGGTGCGTCGGCGTGGGCTCTCTGCCACCTCGGGCTCCAAGGTGCAGGGCTTCCCACGCCAGTGGCAGTTGCCACAACGCGGCGTGTCGTTATCGCGAACACAATGGACAAAGGGCCCTCCGGTAGCTTCGCAGCCTCTGCAGGCCTCATTCTCCTTTTTGCCCACCATCTGAACAGTCACGGCCTCAATCCGCACACGGGAGGCGCTAATCTCTTCCATCGCTGCGGCTGGTGGGAAGAACCTCGCAAAGTGGGCGCGAAAAATTGGCTCCCATCTGCGAGGCTTTGCGGCAAGGAGGTCGAGGAGAGGCGATTTGAGCAGGTTGCCGATGGCTGTAGCCCCGAACGGGTATTTGCTGATGAAGCTCGCCCATTCGCCAGCTGGGACAAGATCTGACCCGACTTTAGCAGTTGGAAGGTTTTCCGGTGGATCAAGCGTCATGTTCGGTTCGACTGGTGCGTTATCGTCTTGTTTCGGGTCGGTTCTATTCATGGTGGTCAGTTCTGAGGCACATGGGGACAAGAGGAGAAGGTGAGGGGTGACTTACGATTTCATGGTCGATGGTATCACGGGTGAGAGATTTGAGCGAAGAGTGAGAGGAGAAAACAAGTGATAGGGCAAAAAGAGGGAGGAAAAGGCTCGTGGGAAAAGTGAGCAGGGTGATATCTTGCGGTATGGGATGTGAAGAAGCGGTAAAGGGGAGAAGCGAGAGGAGAGATATGAGATCTCGGAGGGGGGATGTAAAGGACTAAAATGGCAAAAATAGAACGGGGGACAGACAGTAACGAAAACATCAATCAACTGGAGATTTCCTTGCCCGATTTGGCAGGTTTGCTAAATACCTGATATTTCAGGCTCTAGTCACGTCGTGTATACACCGCAAATTTAGCCTAGGCTACTACCCGCAAAGGAGAATACACCCTTCTATGAGTCTCTAAAACCAACATCGCTGGTAAGAGTTAGCGACTTGCAAGCAGGAATAACCTGGGCTTGGAGATCGCGCAATAGGTGCATGGAGGTCACGCAAAGCCGTTATCTAGACACTGGGGGCTTAGTTATCCCTCCAATCTTGATTAAGAAAGGAAGGCTTGTTGCGGAAGTATCCGCGGGCATCATATGATCGATGAGGATGTAGCTGCAGTACGGCGTACTAGGCCGAAGGGAGTGGATGAGAGATAGAAGGAAACAAGCACTTACGTTCACTCTCATATTACAGTGGCTGACAGCGGCCGCTCTCGTGCCAGTGGAATTTGAATTAGCAGAAAGTCGGCTAATCACACAGCCATATATAGTGACCTGCAATTTTAAGTTATTAACGGGTGTTCTCTATCGAATGAAGAGATATAGAGAAAGAAAAAAAGAGAGATATAAGGAGAGTCTGGGAGAGAGATATGGAAAGGGATATGAAAAGATATTTAGAGAGGGATATGGAAAAGAGATGGGAAAAGAGATATCAAAGGGAATGTTAAATAAGGTCTTCAAGGAGGTATTGAAATCTCTATAGAAATCTATCTATAAAGAAGATAACTCGTCGGGTGTAGTATTAAGGTATGAATCAAATTGGGCAGAATATACGGTAGCTACTAGCATGTTAATGATGAATTATCATACAGGTACAATATAGGTACAGTTTTGTACCTTTCTCGGCGATGAGTCTTGTTACCAATGAAAAAAAATCACACTATCTCGCTCAATGTACGGCGTGTATTCATATACTCGTTTTTTGTATCCTGTGAGGGCGGTGCAAAAAGGTAAGAAAGCATGGTCATTGCAAGTTCCCCCTCCCTCCTCTTCCAGACCTCCATCCCAACCCTCGAAATTAAAACGCCTATTCCCTGTTTTCTTCTTCAAGTAGGCGGGCGATGTTTTTTTCTTCAATTTCAAGGGGAGCCTTCAACGCGGTGCTTCGCAAGAGGGCCTGCTTCAATGGACTCAGTCGGGTTATTCCAAGAGTTTTGATGGGAGTATTCGCAGTCTGTTCTGGGACCGTGGGAACTCTCAAATGACTGCAGCGTTTATGATGGCCCCCCATACGGCAGTTGGCACAGTGACTTTCCCATGGGACTTGTATGCAGCCGGCAAACAAGCCATGCCCCATGTTACAGTTGCCACATGCGTGCTCAAAAGGCACGCCCTTGGCCTGAGACTCAATGGCCCCAACATTTGCGGGCCTTTGGATGAGCTCAAAGAATGATTTTCCGCTCATTGGCCATTCTGCCTTCAGTCGGCTTGTTTTTTTATCGTGGGCTCCTGGAGGAATGGCAACTGTTTGGTCCGGTCGAGGATCGTCCCAGACGTTTCGCGTAGGTATCGCCCAGGATGAAACTCCTCATCGCTGGTGACTCCCGCCCAGATTCCGGCAGGGACATCCAGTCCACAATTGGAGCTTCATAGACACGTTGAACGGGAAGAGAGTTCTGTGCTTCTTCATAGATAGCGAGGATATATATGAGCCAGCCCTGTGGGTTCTTCATGGTGAGCCTTTGAATCAATCCAAAAAGAATACACTTCACCTTCTCACCCGATGATGTTTTGAGTGATATAGAAAGATGGAAGATAGAAAGACCTGAAAACCGACTCGCCCCTACTCTCCTAGGCAATCATGACGGGGCTAGCCGTATCTGGATTAGTGCATATTGGGTGGAGTAGTCGTCCCATCGCTCTCCTTGGCCAAATTGGAAGGTCCGGATTGCTGATTGGTTAGCTGACTCTAGGAGAAAGTGGACATTATGGCCACGCCATCTGATAATTACACCCCCTCTCTTAGCGCCTCAAACACGCATAGCATATTCCAAGCCTTTATAGATATCGCTGCGGTCGTGGTGAATGAGTGTTCTAGGTCTATTTCCGTCTCTAACCATATCCAGATTCGTCATAATTAGCTTAGTGCGGCGATCGCGCGGTTTAAGGCACATAATTTCCGTTGGGCGCTTAATGAAGGGGGCCATGCAATGCACGAGCTCTATCACTGGACCAGCAATAATCCGAGCGCTAAACAACCATCACTTCTACGATATAGGCAAGAATCCGTCGATCCAGTAGGCCTTAAAAGGGCGCACTTAAACCCTGTGCGACTTCCTAGGGAAGATAGTCTGGTTTTATTTCCTGCCAGCCTTCGTGGGTGCGAGGTTGTTCTCTTCCAGCCTGTCTCCCGCATACCTTAATTGATTCCGATTATGAATAATTGAGTGTGAGCTCGATAATTTTGAAACAATGTCCAGGTTTTTGCCCTCACCTGGCCTCGAAGTCGTCCCCGCACATGATCCCGAAGCCGTCAGTCGGGCGGCAGTTTACCCAGACCAAGGGCTACAATACATCGATAGCAGCCCTCACAATGAACAAAAGAATCTCCAGTACGAAAAGCCACGCGTTTGCGGGTTGAAAAGAACCACATTCTGGATATTGGTCGGGGCAGCTGCGGTCATAATAACCGCCGCTGCCGTCGGTGGTGGCCTTGGTGGAGGCCTGTCTCGCGCCAAAGAAACGACAGCATCCAGCCAGAAAGCTAGTGAAAGCTCTCCGTCTACTTCATCAAGTTCGTCAATAGACAGATCCATGAATATAGCTTCAGCCACCGCTACCATCTCAGCGGAAGTCGGAACAGTTAGTGGAACTGCGAAAACGCTCTACCGCGATTGTCCCTCAAGTAACGATACTTTTTACAATGTCGAGTACAGCTCAACGACATACGAATTCCGGAAATTCTGCAATATGCAGGCTGTGATTAATGGGGATCATAGGACCTTTGTCAATCAAGCAACTAGCACGCTTAATGAGTGCATCAACCTCTGCGCGGCATATAATGAGAACAATGTGACAAAGAGCACTGGGAAAAATATTTGTTCTTCGGTTTGCTGGAGAAATGGATTCGTCAATAATGACTGGCCAGGCCAATGTTTCGGGTATGCAGGAAACAATAACTCGAACAGTGCGGGCTTTAACCTTCAGGCGGATATTACCTGCGATTCCGCAATTTGGGTGAATGAGGTGTGATATATATGTGACCTTTGGGTGGAATGGATAAGGGCACAAACACCCCCCGATCTGCACTTAATTCCTTCACGTCTCGAGAGTCGAAAAAAAAAACCTTAATTGCCTGAATAGCCACGTCGCTTATCCGGCATCGAAGAAGCTATCGTCCGGGTTAAATCGTATGCCCTATAGGGGCAAATGCCTGCCTCACTTTTGAGGATTCCAGGTATTCATGGACATGGTAAATATTTAGCCTGAATTCTAAGGATTACAGGAGTGTGTCGGAACAGAAGCAGCAAGGGAACCCGGAGAACGGAGATAACTAGTATTAGACCACTTGCATTAGTCATTATTATGCCGACATAAATTGCCAGATAGGGGCTTTATAGCAATTTAGACACGTTGATATCCAATTGGTGCACCATGCTTGACTAAGCAGTACTTCCGACTGAGTGTTAAGTTAGTTAGCTACGTGAGTCACGTGATATAATGGTGTACTTTAGGGGCTGATTCACTCAATCAGAGGGCTGGAAATCCCACCATAAAATGACCAATCAAGATCGAGCCTTGAGTACAACGAAACGGCCCCAGCCACGCAAAATAATCCGAGGACGTAGAGCTACGTTTCTGTAAGCTCCGCAATAATAAGCCCTCACGTTGCAAAAAAGATGGACACCTTCAATTGTCGTTAACCTTCAAGCGGTGAAGAACCTACAAAACAAGACTCGTCGCTGACTCAGGTTAAAAACTGGGGCCTCACAACGAGACATGCTCCGCTCTATTATTTGAGAGTGGCAAGAGTTCTGGCTCTGTAGACCAGATCGCACTACGGTTCTATTTCCACAGCAGTAAGATTTGAGGCTTAACAATCCTTCCCAGTCATGTCGACCACAATCGCTAAGCGCAAGCGTGCGAGGAAGGCATGCATCCCTTGCCATCAACGTAAGCGAAAATGCGACACCATGTACCCCTGTGACATGTGCGCTACATACGGATACAACTGCAGGTACACCGACGACGACAGCACCACTGGTGCTACGGGTGGGAGTGTACCCATTCCGCCTCCAGCCAAGCAAGTCAGACTCGACGATGAAAGTCGTCTGATGGGTCGAGCTGCTACAGACCGCAGTTTGAGCGGCCAGTCTTCTATTGGGCGAGAACGCCAGAAAGGCGACAACTTGTCCGCCAAGAGTCCCACCGTCGTCGCTGGTGTGCCCCCGGGTATATTCGACGAGCAGAAGTTCAGATACTGCGGGGCATCGGCCGTCATGGCATTCCCACACATCCTGGGTGCGGCTCTCGGTTCTGACAGTCCTCCAAAAATGCGGCCGTTCGCTTACAACTTTGGCATTCGCCCCGAAGAGGCATCCGATGCTCACTGCTTTCTAGGTAATCTCATTTCGGAGGAAGAGCTTGAATCTTTCTCGGGTACTTTCTTCCAGGTATTGGGCCCTATCGGCGATGTGATAGACCCAAGGATCTACGCCCAGCGATGTCAGGATTATTACCATAGCTCGGGCAGCAGCACTATCGCTTTTGCCGCCGTGGCAGCTGGCGTCGCTGCTCTTGGATCATTCCTGTCTCCCAATAGACACCCACGGGAGTCGGACCTGGTGCAATATGCTAAAGCCATCCTCGATGATCCGGCCTCCATGCGTTTGCATGGCATTGACCACATTGTTGCATGGGGCATGCGAGTGTTTTACCTGCGGGCAACAACCCGGCCCAGCAATGCTTGGATTGCTTCCTGTACGCAAATGCACCTCTGTGAAGCGTTGGGCCTACATGAGGAAGAAAACATCAAGAAAATAGCGTCTGTCGCTGGCGCCACTGTCGTTGGACACGATGCGGACCGACTGAGGAGAATTTTCTGGATCTCGTGGGCTGGGCATAATATGTTGTGCTATGAGTACGATCGTTCACCTGTCGCATTTCGGGCCGTGACTTGCCAGCCTATCATCTCGACACCAGGGTCTGTTGCTGATCAGTTCGTAGCACTGATCCAGATCATTCCATCACCCAATTCTCCGTTCCAGTTCGACCACAAGCCCCCAGATCCGGGTGCAGAGCTATTTCAGCGTCTCCAGGTGCTAGATGAACTCCAAATTACTCATCCATTCCTGGTAGTGACGAAGGCGGACATTGCGTTTTGCTTCTATCGACGCCTTTACCAGCTCAAGATCCGCATACCGGACGATGTCATCAAACTCATCATTGATAGCGGCAACGCCGCAGTGGAGGTGGGGGTACAGGAAGCCAGTCAGGGTCACCTGTTCTGGAACGTCATTGGCAGTGTCTTTCAGTATACCTGCATCCTGCTGGCCATTGACACGTCGGCAGCCTCCGCACATATCGGCGCCGCATTCAAGGGCTTGGAAAGCCTTGTCAAGGCTGCAGATACAGAGCTCACGCGCGAGGCGTTGTCGATGGCCCGGCACCTACTTAGTCTCAATATGGCAAAGAAGCAAAATGAGCTTGCTCAGCTGGAAGCTGTCGAGGCCGGCTATGAATTCTTTCAGGCACCGCCGGTATCCGAATCCAATTCCGCGGTGCCAGGAATGAATTGGGAGGTGGACTGGGATCAAATTTTCATCGAGCCATATTTATCGATATTCGGTCCTGACGTCCAGTTGCAATGATGCCATGCTTTTGGAGTATTTGACCGGAGTCTTGGATAAAGGGTGTGTAGATTGATGAACAACTCGCTGCAAAGTTCAATAGAGTATATTCGAATATGTGCACCTTGTGGAAATTTTTTATCCATATCACTCTAGAATGCTCGGAGCTTCATCAGTCCGTTGGTCCGTGGTGAATTTTCAATGTCACGAGCCGTGTGCGGCTCTATGTGCGGCTAGTGCGGAGTTAATGGACAGATACCGCCGCACCAGCCAATAAAACAGTGTTAGTGGCCCTTGCGTGCGGCTTCAGCGGCGGAGATGCGCGGGCATATCAGCCCCACCCTTGCCGTCTTTAATTTGGCTGGCTTCGCCCGTCATAGCTCCTTCGCTCCCGGCACTATTATCTCCGAGCCAGTCAAGTTTGGAGTTCTAACCTACTCAAGTCGGATATACTCCAGAATGGGGTGATTTATGTCCGAGATTTTCGAGTATCATCTGCTGATACAAGGCTGAGATACAGACAACCCCAGAGAAATCCAGAAAGGGATCAAAAATGTATAAATAGGCGTGTATTCCCTGCTTAGAGAGAGATAGCCAGAAACTTACCACTCTCTCATAATCTTGATCGTCTCAAACTCTTTGTTCAATCATCATGTCTAAGTACGCCGAAAACCAGTCCGTTAACTTCAAAAACGCAATCGAAAGAGTCGCAATTGTCGGCGTAAGTCCCTTGACCACACAACGTATGTATACAACAAAACTAACAAGCACCATTAGGCTGGAGGTACCATCGGATCGCATATTGCCAAAGCCCTGCTAGAGACCGGAAGACACACAGTCACGGCTCTTTCCCGCAAAGGCAGTAGTAACAAACTTCCGGATGGCGTTCTAGTCGCCCCAGTTGACTACGATGATGAGACCACCATTGTTGCTGCCCTCAAGGGTCAGCAATTCTTGATCATAACCATGGCTCCTACCGCGACACGAGACACCCACAGCAAGCTTGTTCAAGCAGCCGCCAAAGCCGGTATTCCGTACGTTATGCCTAATGGATATGGCATCGACATTGACGACATCAAACTTGGCGAAGACACAATGCTGGGGCCCGTGGCCAAGGCGAACAGGGACGAAATTGAGAGGCTCGGCATGCAGTGGATCACAGTGTGCTGTGGGTTTTGGTACGAATACAGCTTGGCCGGTGGGGATGCGCGATTTGGATTCGATTTTGATAAGCGTTCCCTGACAATCTATGATGAGGGCAACACCAAAATCTCGACGTCGACGTTGTCGCAGGTCGGGCGCGCCGTCGCCAAGGTTCTGAGCCTTAATGAGCTTCCCGAGGACGAAAACGACAAGAGCCTCACTCTGTCGACTTTCCTCAACAAAGGCGTGTACACCAAAAGCTTTGTGGTCAGCCAGAACGACATATTTGAGAGCGTCAAGCGTGTCACAGGTACCGCCGATGCAGACTGGACAATTACCCATGAGGATACCAAGAAGAGATATCAGGATGGCCTAGCGCAAGTGAAAGTGGGCAACATGGCTGGCTTTGGCAAGATGTTGTACGCAAGGGGGTTTTACCCGGATGCTTCTAATGATCTCACGATCAAGGCGCAGAATGAGCTGCTTGAATTGCCGGAGGAGAGCCTGGACGAGTCAACTGAGATTGGGATAAATCTGGTCAAGGAGCTGCAGCTTCGTGTTGAGCGTATGGCATCTTAGCGAACAGCATACACGTAATCCCTACCTGAACCATGAGGTCAAATACATCTCCTTTACCAAGAATAGACTTTATCGACAATCTCGTATATCTAAGGCCGATGTGAGGCCAAGCCAGCTGCACACTTAGTCCGCAGCTACTGCAGTATGGTTCACTGGCAGCCATTTCTAGTGAGCTCGCAGATGAGCTTTGTAATATATTCACACGAGAGTCATCGTCTTGTCTTGTGCCATCTTTAATTAAGGTGATCAGAATGCGATCATGGTCTAGTTGTTACAGTCGTTGAGATTAGTGGGATGTTTACCTCTTAGCTGACGTCACTGAGCAGCATCTCAAAAATTCGGTAATTGAGTGCAGAGAAACTAAAGAGACTGACTGGGCGCTATGATATTCCTAGCATGTAACGAAGAGACATCTTGTGACGCCAGGACATGGGCGATGAAGAGTATGCAACATGCTACAACAAATCAATAGACTTAGGATGTATGTGGGAGATCACTGGCAAGTCTTCTGTATTCTATTTCAGAATTCCCATGATCTGTACACATTTTTCAAGACAAACACAGGGCATCAACTGAGTGCACCTCCGACGACGACTTCGAGGTTTGTATATCGGTTTCCTCCCTTGATGTCATGAAAGGGGGCGGCCAGTTCCCCCTTCAACTGGGTTGCTTGACAATATTGTGGAGGGGTTTGAATCAAGGTGGTCGTCCATCTGGGCTCTACAGTAGGGTAATTCAATCCTCTAGTGCGATTGATGGAGATTCGATAGGGATCTCCCTCGAGGGGATCCCCCGGTCGGGATTCTCCTAGAGGATGATTCCAGGGCTAGGTTGATTGTTTCGGCCTATTTAGGCCTTCCCTTCCTTTGTTTCCTTTCTTCTGCAGAGATAGTTCTCCATGCATTCGAACTAGATTGTTCCTCCCCTGCTTCCTTGCGTAGAGGCGATAAATCGCCTTCAGTTATTTCAGTTGCGGATATCCGTTGCGAAGACCTTGGTTCGGATTTTTCTCTGCTCGGTGTGAGAAGGAGAGTGGCGAAGGCACTCAGCTGACAGAAGTTTGCCCACAAATCATGGTTTGACTACAGTACAGTAACCTGAAGTTACCCGCAGCTTACATGCTGAATAGTCTGCAACGGGGCCTCCTATTGGCTGATCAACAGGAAAATAAAATACAAACAGCAACACGACTCGGTCAATATTGCTTTGGGGCGCAAGGGTCTCCAGGGTTTGGATATAAAGATACGATCAAAAAGACGCTACTACCACGCAAAGCGCCATGAGTTTCAATGAGAGAGATTTGATGGTATCAGAGATGCCGGCACATACGAATTTGAGGGAGTGAGAAAGAAAAGATTCATTTAGGTGTCTATCGAGAGACGGCAAGCAATCTGAGAATCTGGACGAGAGAGAAGAGAAAGATAGAGGGCAAATAACCACCACTACAATCACAGCCCGTAGCAAGAAATTTCTAGGGGTCATATAAAGACCCATCTCATCAAATCTGCATGTCAGATATGTGGATTCTACTTGTTGCGCACCTTCAGGCTATTAGCAACATTGATCAGAGCCGATGGCGCATCTAAATGCGACATATGCAATTCCACAATCTCCCCATGTTAGCCACTCAGCACACGTCTGTTTATCATGAAGCAAGCATACCTGTAGCACATGGGCATCATTGAAACTCTTCAGCGAAAGCAACCTTTCCAAATGCCCTGTTGTTCGAACACTATGTGATTGGTATGTACCTGGGCGTGCTCCGAAAACAGCGGGTAGATCACGATAATTCCACCCCTGTATATCGTTGTAGGACTTCTGGGGGCCATGAATAAATCTCTCAACAGTGTAACCCTCGTTCGATATGATGAAGCTAGCATATTTCAATTTTGGTCAATCCAGCTTCATCGTTGTCATACGCGCACAGGGTTAACTCACATAATTGGCGCAAGCCCCAGCCTAATAATGGTACTTAGTTCCTGGCAGGCAATTTGCAGGCTTCCATCCCCAATGAAGAGAATCGTGCGCCGCTTTGGTTCATCGGAGTCTCGCACCGCGAGAGCTGCCCCTTGACATGCCCCTACTGTGTAACCAATGCTGGACCACAAGTATTGACTGATCAAAATTGTACTCTCCGGGAATGAAGCGCTCCAAACGCCAAAGCTGGAAGTTCCTGCTTCAGCCAAAACAACGTCCCCGCATAGCAGCCAGTTTCCTAGAAGGGGCCAAAGGGTATCATGTTGAAGTTGACGGGTGGTATCAAAAGGGAACTTCGGGATTTCGAGCACCCATCCCAGACACGACATGGTTTTCCTTTTGTTGCTAGAATTCAAGACACCGCGCGACTGGTCTCCTAGTTCGTTAGTCATGAGCCCCTGTTGTTTGGTAGGCGTCCTGCTCGCTGGAAAGTTCTTCATCCTCAGAGTGAGCGTCTGGATAAGACTCTGCAAAGAAGCAGAGATCTTTGGTTGATCTTTGATGGCTGTATAGCTTCTTTGCAAATCAATCAACATTTTCTGGTCGATCGTTCCTGTAAACCCAGCCGTGACAATATCTGACTGTATATTTCCAATTGATACAACCAAATCCGCAGAGCTAATCAGTTCAGCAACAGACGGTTCAGAACAACATCCAACGAATAAACCTGCGTAAGGCTCATGGATCTCGCTGACCAATCCTCTTCCGGTAGCCGAGTTGAGAACTGGTATTTGGAGAGTATTGACGAGATCGAGGATCTCAGCACGAAGGGCATGTGTCGATCCATAGCCTCCTAGAAGAACAATGGGATTATTTGCTGCATGTAACTCGTTGATGATGCAAACAGCCAATGCTTCCTCTGCCTTCGCATCATTGGCAGGTGGTTTCAAGGCAGGCAATTTGGATAGACTATCCACGCCGATTGAGCTCGCAACAACATCGGTCGGAATAAATATTGCGACTGGACGACTCTGGTACCAGCATTGCTGGATGGCCAAATCGATCTGGCCCTGAGCCTGTTCAGGACAATCGAGGGTCACAGACAAGCAATATGCCGGCTTTGACATTTCCTTGAATGTCTCGAATTTTCCGTCCCCAAAGCTGTGGTGAACACACTGCTTCTCTGTCTGTACGTAGCGGCTTGGCATGCTCACAATATGGATCACAGGTACAAATTCAGCAAATGATCCGGCGATCGCATTCAAAGCTGAGAGCTCTCCAACGCCCATGACTGTCATCAAAGTTGACATGCCATTGACTCGAGCATATCCATCGGCCGCATACCCTGATACAACCATCGTTTAGTAACGGAACTCATAAGTGTTAGAAACTTAGTCTCACCTGCATTTAGTTCGTTGCAATTCCCAACCCAATGAAGCCCACATTGTTCGACATAATCAAGAGTTGCCAAGTTGAAATCACCTGCTTGTGATTAGCAGATCTGTATACGAAGGTAGTTCGAAACAGTAAGCCAACCTACCTGGCACGCCGTGTACTGATCGCACGCCTCGTTCTCTCATGCGAAAACACAGATACTCAAAAACGTTTATTGTGATCGCCGGGTCTTGATTGATCTGGTCCATCGTGGACAAACCCTCTTTATGCACTTCAGCAGACGTGGGAGATCACTTTTTCTTCGCCTTCACTAGATCCGGAAGATGAGAGACTGTATAGCCGACTCATGGCGCTGTAAAAGAGCCATCTTCAAGTATTTAAGGTCATAGTAAAGCGTTCGATGATGCGTCGTACAAAATAACCCAATTGCGGTCTGCAAAGAGTTAGTATGCATAAGGCAGACTGGATCCCCGTCCTTACATACTGCGTGACTTACTGGTGTCACTCGGCTGTGGCGAAGATTTTCATGTACATTCTTTAATATGCATGACTCTTGTTGGGGAAAGTATTCCTTCCAAGGAATTGCTCAGATCGAAGAAGATCAGGTTTCCGCCGATAGTTGAACCAGAGGTAATTATTTCAACATCTTCCGTCAAAAATTATGAATAAAATACCCATCAGCCACGCACGACCACTTTGTTGGTGTTGAGCCAACCATAGTCTTTTAAACTACCCGATAGGTTGATATAATTTGTGGTTTGTAGCTTCTGTGAAATAGCCCTTTTATGACTAGCTTTGGCTTCGATTTGGAACATGGCACAGGTCGTATCTTTGTTAGAAGATAAGTGATGGAATAAGTTTCAGGTTACACGGCAGATTCTTTACCTCGCCACCTCTGGGTAAGGATAAATGTTCGGACCTAAGATATCCTTCTGTTCTGAAAACAAGGATCGATACCAGGGGAGTCAAAAATCCTGATCGAAAATAGAAACGTGGTGAGAATAATCTCAGCGTCATTACTGTGGCTGCATCGAAAGTGCGGGCCATATCAGTGACAAGATAGTTCGTCTATTACTGAAGCACTACTATATCCCGTTCACGAGGTGTTATCGAGCTGATGTTTGCGGTGAAGCGGACACAAAATAGAGTGAGAATTAACGTTATCACGAACGCCCTCGGGCTTGATATGTGTATAACTGCCCATACGGCAAATATGTCCATCTTAGCCCATATAAGCTCAACGGAAGTAAATCCCCTGTTCTTGCGTGGACGGCACACGCATTGACTGTGAACGTGGTACAATGACGTACTGTTTATTTTGAAGTCGATTTGATCGAAAGATCAGTGTAGATTGAGGGAAAGCTAGTGATTGAAGTTGTACAGATCGACTAGTTCTATGGCGCCTTTGGGCTCGTTACGTGCCTTGATCAGACCGCTGTTTTTGCAAATCCTCTCCCTGGCAGCATTCAGAATGTCATTGTTTCCTTCTAAACGGAGAAACTTTTTCCTTCCAGGGCTTTCAGTTGGTACACAAGCCCTTACATGTTAGTTTGAATTTGTGGCAAAGGGGCGTATCACCAGCCAAGGGATGTGTTGATCCCACTGTGCTCCATTTCTGTGAGTATTCGTGATTATGAAATCACCAACACCTTAATCACATTTGGTAATTCCTTGCGCATACCCCCTGGCCATTTTAAATCATAGGGATAGCAAGATTAAGCAACCGAGTCGAAGAAGTGGCACTCGGGCCCAAATTACTGGCTTGATTGCGTACACTTCCAGCCTGGTCAGTGCTATGGCCAAATGCTATGAGTATACAGGCGATTTGTCGTTCCTAGTACGTTGATATCTCTAAATGCCGGCCAATGGTTCGACAGGGCCGCCTAGCAAGCTCTGCCTCGCGGGCTCTTCAATACCTCGAGCTCTCAAGTCGTATAAATAGACCTAATGTCACCCTTCCTGGGACGGTCTCATGTCCAAGTGCAACAAATTAGACTGCAACGGATGGAATCGTTTGACTGAGGACCGTGATCCATTGGACCTACAAGTGTAGGTCCCTCTGCCCTAGCGTACTAACAGGAATCCAACCCATAAATAAGTGTATTTAGAGTAAAAAGATCAATTTAAATATATTTCCGGCATGAGTATTCCATGTCGTTGCAACAATGCATCGAAGAGAAGGTGGTAAAGAAGGGCGCTGTCCCCCGGGTCGTAATTGCAGGAAGCCCCTGGAATGTTTTTAACATCCCAACAGAGATGGAGGATACTTCCTGGACAAATTCACTCTCTTGACGGCCTTGGTTGTTGATGGCTCGGCCCATCCACGGTGCGGTCCGGGAATGACCTTTAGAAATGCTTGGCGTCAATGTGCCCCGGAGCCCATAGCTCCTTGTAATAGCTCTAACAATATAGTGTCATGACTATGAGTTATATTTTATCGTTCATTTATGTAATGGCTCTCTGAGACTCTGGTCATAGGCTGAAGGTCGGTGCAAGTCCTGCTACTGGACCAAAGGAAGCGACGACCTCTTCAATTATCCCCTAATAAACTAGTACGAGGAAGGAAATGCTTCGAACAATCGATGATTGGGAACAACCCAATGATTGAATAAATTGATGCACTCTTCAATCCAGTCAAGCGAATTTGAGTAGACTTTTGAGATGCGCGGGCGCTGTGGGTCTAAATCTCTGGCTCGGCACGCGAGCTTTTTATCTTTTATCTAAGTCGAAATCTTCCGGCCCTTTAACGTTGCGGAAATAAGTTTTTGACGCTATAATTCTCTCTTCCAAACGATGTTTTGCTGGATACTGTAGTGACTAGGAAACGCAATTGCCTCCAACTCTACGCGGCAAACTATGTGATAATAATTATAGTTCGGAGTACCTTGAGTGATAAAGAATTTCTGTGTATCCTCTACTATGAGTATCTGCTGTATCTTCTTGATCCTCTGATAGTAGTCGCTATATACTGATGACCCACAATGAGAGAAAGAAGGATGACAGTGTATGGGTGTTATTTCAGAGCTGTATTGCGATCTAAGTACGAGAGCGAACTATACTATGAACTTCCGATACAGAAGGTATACGGTCTGGACTGGATCTTTCACGGCAAGAAATCATAATGTTTCTTGATAAAGTGTCTGAAGCGACCCTCTTATGAGCTATATGTCTCCTACTATACTTAAAATTAGACGATATTGGTCAATGAGCCGAGTGCTATCCAGAGTCCAAACCTAGTAGCAAGTTCTGAAGTCAATTGACTTTAGACCGTGATACCGCGATATTGGTTCAGCAAACCTGTCATACGGTTGATAAAGGCCCGGAGTGAAGGCCTGAACTATTTATCGTAAGTGATTGGAACTAGTGAGATACAATCGGACTTGCTCGTATGTGGAATCCATAAAATTGTGGATTGGGTCGATGCCAGCGCCAGGGCATGTGTCGCAACCAGTAGGACACACAGAGGCCGGGAATCTCTCACCGGGCGTGTCGTCGACATAGTCGCCTTGACCTTCGCACACCTTGCAAGGTCGAATACAAACCTGACAGATAGAGTTAGCAAGAACACCTATCCCGTCTCTAGACCTGAAGATGAACAGTTTAGGCTTAGGCTGGTTACATACCAGCCTAGTAGCCGACCGCAGTGACCAACATCCTTCCTGTGTTATGATGAGCATTCTTTCCACCAGGTATGCTGTTATAGTCGATAACAATGCCATCATTTTGTGGACTTGTGTCGTAGATCCATGAATGATAAAAAACCTATCGAGAGAGCCCAGTAAGCGTGACCTCGCCACCAATGGAAGTAGTAAAAGACGACAAGCACAGCACACAAAAGGCTGGGTACAGCATGCCTCTGAACAGACGGCGCCGCGAAGGTAGGACCATATGTACGATTATCATGGAGCCCCACTCTTGGGATTTCTCTCTCCATAGGAAGAGGAATTGGAAAGCAGTTGTTGGCGCATGAGATATTGGCTTACTACGAGTAAACTTGGGATCTAGGCGTGTATATAAATCCCTATATGCCCAAATCCTTAACCACTAGGGGGTACACAGAGTAGTATTGGCATAGTTAGACGGGTCTAAGCGTGATCGACAGAAATAACGTTCGGTAGACCTGGAGCGGCGCCTTGTAGTGCTAATAATGATTCGTGTCTGAGAGGAAAAACAAAGCTTCAGAGAGAAAAGTCCATCAGAGGTTATCTGCAAGTGATCAGCAACCCAAGATACGACTTATGTATACCCTATACTCCACACACTGCAGGCTGGGAAATTTCAAGCGACCTCAGGACTGTAGATTATCGAAGACAGCACACAGTCAACACTGGATAGTTGAAATTATCTACCCCGTATCAAAATCCTCGTCTACCACAAAACGTGGTGTATGCAAGCAAACATCGGCAGAACGACAATCCTGGGTGAAGTCAGGTTGGGCAGCAAACTTGAAAGCCTAATTCAAATAGGCAAACCCACGTCAGCACAGCCCAGCCAAACTCAGCGTGAGTGATGATTGACCCCTCAATCGGCTTTGTGCAGGATCCACAAGCTCAGGGCAACACAAAAATACTTGGCCATGGCCTATAGAAGGCCTCACGATATATACATACTCAGGCTTCGGAATAGTCAACCCTAACGATGCATGGGCTGATGCCTGAAGTTGATGGCAGCTGCCGCAGGCATCCATACCACATCTAGATCGACCAATTACATCTCCGGTCCCAGGTTCTTCCCATCTCTTTGAAAATAGCCGGGCACGTGGCATTGCTTGCAGTACATATGAAAAATGGAACCCTCTCGTCCTTGATCAAGATTTGGGCCCCCTTGAAGCGTGCAACATTCTACGGTAGAACGGTCACGTGATCGTTAATAGTTGTCTATCATGTTTGTTTCGTTTGCTTCTCGATTCGTAGGACGGCTTCTCTGGCTCTGCTAAATCACTAGTCGCTTAATGGTTGATAAAAGTGCGTGTTTTCCATTGCTCCTGCTCTACTTCGGTCACTGTCGACTCTGAGCTTTTATAAGTATAAACTGGCTCAGTATGAATAAGACCATTGAAAAAGCGAGACAGAAAATGCCTTCGGAGAACAACCAAGGTCCATGTGTCACGTGTCGTTATGCCGGCTATGTCAGCAGTCATTCGACCAACTTTTACTGAGGCCGGAACATGAAATCTGCCATATTATTCTTCTCTTCGTACGAAATGGCGCTAGTCGTGCATGGTCTTAGTTGTTGCTTGCCTATCAGGTGGCTGCGGCCCCTTAATTAGGCGGCCGCTGCCTTGTTCAGCTTCATACGACTATTGATACTTGGGGATTACATACAAAACCATTACAAGTTACCATACAGTACACAATCTTACAAATACTTAGTAAAAGCTGGAATCACTGAACCCGGTAAATTATGACCACTGAGTTCGTCATATATAGCTAGCGACACGCGAGTGCCTAAAAATTTAGTACCCTACGCTTAGGGCCCCGCTGGTGCAGCTAGTAAGCCGAATCCAGAATATGCTTTTACCTTTCCGTTTGTTCTCCAGCTACAAACATCGGGCATGATGGCACCGGGGCGGAATTTTCGGCGACGGGTGATCGCTGCATTGGCACTAATGATTCTCTTCACTTGGTATCTACACTGGCAGACTGAGAACACGTCAATTGTAGTGGCTCAACATCCACTGCTTTCAAAATATGTCACTGGGCAGAGGGGAAATGGTGGAGGTACGAATGAGAGTTACATATGTCGCTACACAAGCCGTGTCCTTGCTAACATCCCCAGCTTGGTATATTCCCCCTGATTGGCTAGATGATTCTAATGCTGCCATTGAGAACATCATCGACGCTGCCACTTTGGCTCTGGGTGCATCTCTATCCCTCTCAGAGCGGCAGATTCCACACTCTGCTATACCTCTGATTATTCATCAAACATGGAAAGATACATACCCCGAGCAATGGCCAGAAATATTCCGCCAAAGCACTGAAGCATGGCTATCAGGCGTTGATAGTGGCAATATGGCGTACTTTCTGTGGGATGATAACGGGATTGCCCAGTTTATCCGGCACTTCGAGCCGGACATGGAGAGCCAGTTCTATGCACTACCGAGTAATGTGGAGCGATCAGACGTGTTTCGCATCTTGGTATCCAAGTGGATTGGTGGCATTGTGAGTTGATTTTCTGTCTTTACCTAGAACCGGACTCGATTCCGACATGTTTGCGGCACTAATCGAACATAGTACGGTGATATGGACACCGAACCCACTCGACCCCCGTCACAGTGGATTGACCCTGAGGATTTACAGGCTTGGCAGGATTCGAAGACCGGCACTGTTTACAACTCAGCCGAGCCAATCAAAGCTATTGTTGGTCTGGAGGCAGATTGCCTACCTGCCAGTGACTTATACTGGCGTATGGGTTATTTCTACCCTGTCCAGCTCACTCAGTGGTCATTTGCCTGGGCGCCTGGGCACCCCATTCTTCAGTTGTTTATCAACCGTCTACTTGCAACAATGCAAGCGGTCTCTGAGAAATATGGAGGGCAGCTGGAATCATACGCAGCCCAAAAAGCTCTCTATTCCATCGACCCATTAAACCTGACTGGGCCAGTCGGGTTCACGGATTCCGTTCAAACGTGGCTGGAAACAGACTGGGGTTTACGATGGAACGCTCTTTCCGGGCTGAATGACGGGGGGCTAAGCAAACAAGTAGGCGATGTTCTCGTCCTGCCAATCACAGGCTTCAGGTATGTTCAGCACCACCAGACTTTGTCCGTGTACTGATTGAGTAAAGCCCCGGACGAGGACAATATGGAAATATGGGCTCCAAGCCTGTTACGGATGTTTCTGCTCGATTATTTCACCATGCAGCAGGGTCATGGAGAACATCTAGCCTTTTGGTCGAGTACGGCAAATTTTGTCGCACCTTTTTTGGACGCTGTAGGGACTGGTCCAAAGTTCCTCATAACTGGATTATCTGAGATCGGCGCAAGAAATGGACACTGCGTAAAGATGATGGTTATGATCATTTTCATCTGTATCAATAATAGCGAAGGCGTTAGGTGACTTCATGTCGAGACAAATTCGAGTCACTCGGGCAGGATGTATATGTGCGAGGATAGAATACGCCTTACAGGCAGCCTGAATCAGGTGTAATCGTCTTGACTAACAAGACTTCGATATAAGTAGTTAGTTATCCTTGCAAAACAAATAACTAATTGTAATTCAAAAACAGCGCGGATGGCATTTTCGTGGCAACACTAGACTTCACATGGCCGTTGAAGAGAGAAGAAACAACGGACTACACCATTAATGGAGGGACAATGTAGCTGCCACTTGAATCTAACAATATCCTAATTGAGAACAATAACAATTCGTGTGATTCGTGAAAATCTATGGCCTTTTGCGGAACATATGCTGTAGACTGACAGTACCTGTGTTAAGGTACTAGTCCTCTCTCAGATCATTCTATGGCTTGGCGTCATCACACGTGATCTACCTTTCTCACTCGGGAGTCAGGCAGCACCGGAACGGAACGACATCCAACAATGCCCGCCGGTGTCCAGTCCGACGAGTATGAGCTTAGCTCCGAGTCTTTACTCGGGTGGAGAAAAAGCGACCGGCCTCGTCATGAATGGCGACATCACACCTTCACCCTACGTTGGATAAGAAGGAAATTGTCCGCGTTCTCAACTGCCGTTTTCCTCCTTTTAGTTCACGCCTTGAGCGTGCTCTTCGGATTGGGAGTTAGACGCCGAGCTATTTTCTTTATTCGTCTCACCCTCGGTGGCCTTATAGTGCTGATATGCCTGACTGGATTATTTTGGCCATCATATACCCACTTACCGCCACGTTATAAGACACTCAGAAACCAAGTCCAGAGCAGCGGTTTTGCCGGACGCGGTAACATTGAGAACCAAAAAGTCTACATTGCCGCTGTTCTATACGATCCCGAAGGGACGATTGCTAACGGACGATGGGGAGACGCAATTCTCCAGCTTATTGAACTTCTCGGGGAGCAAAATGTTTTCCTGAGTATATACGAAAACAATAGTGGACAAGAAGGCGAGAATGCCCTTTACACCCTAGCAGATCAAGTGACTTGCAACAAATCGATCGTGTCAGAACCAGGTCTCAGCTTGGGGAAAATACCTAGAGTTGCCGTCCCAGGAGGAGACATGCGAATCAGGCGCATTGACTATCTGGCCGAAGTCCGAAACCGTGCTTTGCAGCCACTACAGAGCGCCGGCATGACGTACGACAAAATACTTTATTTGAACGACGTTATCTTTGACCCTGTCGAGGCCCTTCAACTTTTGTTTTGCACCAACGCGGACGCTGATGGCGTTGCGCAGTACCGAGCCGCGTGTGCAGTGGACTTCAGCAACGCTTTCAAGTTCTACGACACCTACGCAACTCGCGACTTGGAAGGTTATGGAATAGGTCTTCCTTTCTATCCTTGGTTTACTACCGCGGGGAAAGCGCAGAGTCGTCACGACGTACTCGCGGGGAGAGATGCTGTGCGCGTCCGCAGCTGTTGGGGTGGCATGGTGGCATTTGATGCCAGGTTTTTCCATGGCCCTGATCCTGTTCGATTTCGTGCGGACCCTGAGATATTCTGGGACGCATCCGAGTGCTGCATTATTCATGCAGACTTACGGGATGCATTGCCGTCGTTGGGACAATCTCACAACTCGGGATCATACATGAATCCCTTCGTGCGAGTGGCTTATGACGCAAGAAGCCATTCTTGGCTTTGGACCACTCGACGTTTCGAAAAGCTATATCCATTCATTCACAACATCTTGAGCCATCTGGTCGGATTTCCTCGATATAACCCTCGTCGCACCGAGTTGTCTGGCCAGAAGATCATGGACACTCTTTGGGTGCCGGGTGATGGTAAAGGAGAGGAGGGGAAGGTTTGGACTACGGAGCGTGAAGCTGGGAATGATGGCTTTTGTGGCCGTCGGGGACTCGAAGTCCTTGTTGAAAAGAGAATGCCTGGTCAAGATGGGTTTGAGCCCATCAAAGTTCCAGCCGGCTTGGTTTAGTCCATGTCTGACACTGTCAAAATAGATACATTTAATATCAAAGATATACCAGATAATGATGAGGCTCCCCGCCTATAATAGCAAAAAGCATCAACCCACTATACTCATCTTGAAATCAGGGGTAGTATGTATTGTGGCAGGTAGCCAGATCATAAGATGAAACATCTTGTGTATCATGAATGTGGCATCGGGGACTAAGTTACATCAGGAAGTTACTAAGGGCTGAGGCTACTAGGGAGGAAATTGAAAAAAACGCAGATTAGCAGAACCTGGGCAGAGTAACGTAACCGAAAGCATGTTTTAAAAAAAACATGTGATCTGTCACTGTCCGCAGTCAGGGAGAGCCTTAAACGAGCTGATGAAAAGACTAGCCCCTTTGACCTCTCGCAGAAACACGGGACAAATTTTCTCTCCGCCTTGCGAGGCAAATTGACCCGAGAGGAAGAGAGCATGTAATTGCAGGGATCCAGACGAGCACTTTCTTAGAATGGATAAGCCGTTTTCTAGCGAGGATCAAATAGCTTAGCTGTGTAGTCTACGACATTCTTCGGTCATCGATTGGCCAATTGACATGTTTAAGCTTTAGGGGCTTGATCATGGTGGGCCTGAATTCCGGCGGTTCCGTAGGCAACCATATTGTGATTTGCTGTCAATAGTACGGATGTAGCGTATTGTATATAGTACCACACTGTAATACCAGTTCTAGCAAACTGGACAGTCTGGGCCAACAAACTGACGAAATCGCTCGAATCAGAATCAAGGGTCATTTGGGACACATTGAGAAGCCGACCGCGTGTCGTAATACACGAAGAACGCCCCCCACAGTTACTAGACTGTAAACCCCGAAAGTGTATTCGATTAATAACCCTCTGTCAAGGAGGTAACTACCACCTGTCAGGCCTGCAAAATAATTAGGTGGTTGGAAACTGCTAAATTCTCTCTTTGCTGTCTTGGTGGTCCTTCCTGCTTGCCATCTAACCCCCTAATGAGATGATTGTGGTTCGTCTCGTTAAGCGGCTAGGGCGCCGGCTTTTCACACGACGCTGGCCTGCGATTCTGATCGCCTCGGCCAGCGTGGTCGTAACATATGCCCTTTTCCTGTATTTGATTTTTGCCTATTATCTGGCCGATGACCCACGCCTTGTTCCCGATACATTTCGACATGCACGCCGACCGGTGCTTATCACGGCACACCCAGATGACGAAACCTTGTTCTTTAGCCCCAGCATTCTCTATCATCGACACGATCCCCATGTTACACGCTCCCTATTGGTGATCTCGTCAGGTAGGCAGA
This sequence comes from Penicillium ochrochloron, assembly GCA_022985105.1. Classification (NCBI taxonomy): domain Eukaryota; kingdom Fungi; phylum Ascomycota; class Eurotiomycetes; order Eurotiales; family Aspergillaceae; genus Penicillium; species Penicillium ochrochloron. Next base: position 77,983 of record JAAVMA010000026.1, read on the forward strand.
TTAGGTCTCTGAAACATCTAATGAATAATCGTCTAACGGGTATAATAAGGAAATTATAACGGAATTGGCGAGCAACGGCAAACAGAAATTCACAACAGCTGTGCTGCTTTGGGTATCTCCCTAGATCACTGTGTCGTCTTAGACCATCCTGAACTTCAGGACAATCCAAAAAAATGGTGGGATGAGAAGCTGGTTGAAGAAATCGTCGCGCCGTACATTGAGAAATGGGAGGCAGATCTGGTCAGTGCCTCTATAACACCCGGTTAGATGAAGCCATTCCCTAACATCCATTTCTAGATCATGACGTTTGATGAGGGTGGAATCTCAGGTCATATCAACCACAGAGCTGTGAGTGCTGGCATTAGGTAAGTCTTCAATGAGGTCGCTTTTTCCCTGTGTCTACGTCGTTCCCCACATTTCTCCATGAACGTCTGGTAACCTTTGCGAGTGCAGGAAATATGTCACGGCCAAGGAGCATGCACCCCCCGCGTTTACTCTGCAAAGCACTTGGCTACTACGAAAGTACTCATCATTGATGGATCTAATTCCCTCCACTATCCCATTTTTGTGGAGGATACTCAAGAATCCGGTGTCCCCTGCGACGATACCAGGGAACCCAAAAAGTGCAGATCTATCCCTCGTCCTGGAGACAGGGAAGGAGAGCATACTACTGGTGAGCTCGTGGAAGACGTATCTTGAATCACGAGCTGCCTTCGGTCAACACGAGAGCCAGTACTCATGGGATAGAATGCTATATTTGGTTATCAGTCGTTATATGTGGTTCAACACATTGGAGAGAATTTGATAGCACGAGATATGACACACAATAAATTCAATTAGAGGATTAAGATGAAAATAAATACATCAAATTACATAATATATCAGTTAGGGAATAGAAAGTCATGTGAATGTCAGATGGTTGGCAGTAGAGATATATTACAGTAAAATAGGTATGCCTAAGTGTGCTTCCACAGAGGCTTGGGGGGAGAATTCCCTGAGTGAGATTCGACGTCTGGTCGTGACAAACGATGTCGTGCCGAGCAGGTACACCATATCAGTAGGCCCAAGACCCCAATCACCATTACCGTAGCAACAAAGACAAGCTTTCGGTCCACATCTTTGAACCACAGTATGAGTCGCGCGTCTTTTGTGTGCCACGAGGAAGATCCTAGATGGCGGAAGAGGGGAGTATCGACATATCCGTTTAACATATGCATGGATGGTTGATCGGGGGTCCCGGAGAGAATGCGGAGGCTCGATCGGTTCTTTTGTAGGGTGTACACAGTCCTTCATAAACAAAAACTAGTTAGTTTTGACAACACACAGGCGGATTCAAATCCGTAGACCATTTGAGACACTTACGAAGCATAGTGGCAGCCTGTGCTGAACATCACTGTCACATACGGCAGAAGCGGCCATGCATGGTTGAACATAGGTAAACTCTCGACTAGGGATTTGACAAAGGAGTTATTCGGCGAGGCAAGCATCATGCCGATTGAGAAGCCCGTCGGATGGGCAGCCGGAGCGACAAAATCAAATTGACGAAGAGGCTCGAGGGACCGTTTGCAGGCCAGGTCAAAGTCGAGGACAGCTCCTACACACATTCCGATTGTCAGCCCATCACCCTGGCTGGTATTCTTGTGTCATGCGCAACCTACCCCCATGTTTCTCCAGCGTCATATAACGTAGAGCATCGACACGTTGGACCATGAATGGATAGCTTCTCCACATGTCATAGAGGTGAGGATAATGTTCCTCCACAAACTGGGCCGAATTACTATCATTCCAGAGGAAGATCTCCCACGAGTCGTGGTGCTTGAGACAATCGGCCCTTGCTGCAAGCCATTCCGAGTGTGGGGGATTTGGTCCGAGGTGAATATGGTGTAGCTTTGCTGGAATCAATGGGCGCAAACCTGCATCCTCCGTAGAATAATTGGCCGGGAATGACGAAAATATCAGGTCAAAATGATCGTGTTGCTGTGAGATAACCGCCTGCGCTGAAGACTTGGACCATACGACCGGTAGTCGGAAAAGATAGTATAACCTTTGGATTGAAGAAGCTGATAGGCATACGACAATCAGTAGCAAAACTAGCACAAAAAACACTCGAAGACGACCTCGCGCCATGACTCTTGGGAAAGTCAGGACAAGATCAAACCCGCCACGGTTGGGAGTAGTGCTTAGCGTGATGGTTTAATGTATATGTGCACTGCTGCCTGGGCAGCCTTGTCAGAACCAGAATATCAAAATACACTAGTAATGATGGACCCAACTGAGATGCCGATTGAAGGTTAAGACCGTCTCGTCTCACTCATCTCTGGCCCCATGGACTCGCTCGTATTGGCAGGTTACAAGGGGCACTATCGTATGTATTTTCAAAACAGCCTAACACGAGGTCCCTGGAGGCTTAGTTTCATCTTAAAATTCTTTGGTTAAGCTTAGCTATAAGCGCTAGTAAACTCTATGTATGAGCTCATGACTCCTGAGGTAGCAAAAGCCAGGATTCAGGGACTATCATTGGCTGGTAAGATCGCTAAGCAGTGCCGTAGCTGAATACAGTCGACGGAAAATTACATCTATACCGGCACGGTCATGTACTAGTATTAAGGGTCCAACCTAGATGTGATGTATACTCTCGCTTGTGGGGACCAGTCAGGCTACTTCCGATCTTGGAAGTTTTTCTTACCGCGTTCCAATCGTATTCCAAATACCACACGGTGTACCGTACAAAAACCGAGCAGGTATTGCATGCAATCATGCATGTCCTGATGTGATTACCACCTCCAATCTTGACAAAAAAAAAGTGCGCACGGAAAATTACCTTTTCTGAGTATTGAGTCTATACTCCGTTCAGTGTAATACATAGGAACCCAGAGCCCCACTCTAGGCTGCTTTGTCGAAAGCCCTTGTCAGCTCGCTTCGAGGATTCTTAGAATATAGTCCCATAAAGCTTGGATCTTCCTGTTTCCTCATATTAATGTGCTGTGTTCCAACAAGCCCCTTTGCCTTCATGCAATCACAGGTTCCGAAGGTTGTGATAGGGCGGTGGTTTCATTTCCCGTCCAACCAAAATGCACAACTATGGACATACATAATTCTCGCTCTCGTAAGCAAATGCATTCTATGTCTTTACTTCCTGCCTGACATATCAATCTTAGCTGGTTCTACAAAACATGACATCTATTTTAGTACGTACAATTACCAGAAGCCTTCAATTATGAATACTAAGACGAGTTTTAGTTGCAACATGTACTCCAGTCACAGCCGATTACATATCATAACAGGTTCGAGCCTTTATCTGGCATCGTCCTGATTGAAATATCCAAGTTCGCGATCTCTACACTTTGCATCGTCCATTCAGACACAGCCCCGTCTCTGCAGAAGGCTCTCAATGACACCCTGTTTGGTGCTTCTAGAGACGCAACGGTGTCCGCACTACTTTTTACCATTGCTACCATTCTACAGAGTGTGGGGGCTCACTATCTCGATCTTATTCCCTATCTTGTATTGTCCCAACTAAAGACACTTCTTACGCCGCTTTTCGCCAGGTTCATGCTAAACCAGAGATATCCTTTCAAGAACTGGATTTTCGTCGCCATGATGGCGCTTGGTATTGTCTTGGCTCAACTCGGATCAGGCTCAGGCACATCAAGTACGAAAGATTTAAAGACTCAGGCGATCGTGCGTGGAGCAATTGCAATGCTACTAGCGGGGGTTTGCGTTGCTTTAGGGAGCCTGTGCATTGAGAGAACCATGAAGAGATCAGGTCTTCTTTTTCTCTGCAACGCTCAACTAGCGGCTTATAGCTCCTCCTTCGCCTTGATTTACTTTTGCTGGCTCACAAAGTTCAGCTTCAGGCATTTTTTCCGAGGGTTCAATTCTTTGGTCTGGATTTACCTAGCCCTCCAAATATCGGGGGGTTTTTTGGTTGCGCGATGCGTTCAGATGACCAGCACAGTGACCAAAAACTATGCCCAGGGTCTGGGATTTGTCTTGGCCGTCTTGATGCCTCCATTGGTGGCCCACCAGCATATCAGCATTAAGGTGAGATAACACAGGAACCGAGTGTACTGTTAGAAGCGGTGTCACTAACACCATCGTCATCATCAGCTACTTGCCGGAGTTGGTCTTGTCCTGGCTTCTGTACTTGGGTCGACATCTTCCAACCAAAGGAAATCAGCTACGGATGAGTTAGAACAAAAAGAAAAAGACTTGGGCACATGCAATGTGTAAATATTATCACCATTACATTAGCGTCGTGCTCATAGACGCCATGAATGTCAAGAAACAATACTAGGTCTATCAATTTGTCTAGGTGATTCCCACTGTAGTCGAGCGCTACATCCTTGATGTCCGGGTCGAATATCTTCTTAACAGGTATTCTCTTACTAGAGAAGGGACTTTCGAGTATATCTGAGCACATCAAGGCTTTTTCGGCTGGTGCCCACCCGTGCTGAGTCAATCCAACAAAGAAGCAATTTAGACCCTCGAGCCTGTAGATTTGTGATATCCCCACAGCGGATTAGCGTTGCATAATTGCAGTTATTGAAATGTTACGGTACTTAGCAGGGGGTTCACCATGCGTCATAGAGAGGTAAGTTTGATCTAGTAACTAAGATACATGTGGCACTATTGGACTCCACAATGAGGGTATCACAAATCTCTTAGCTAGAGAGTGTACTGCAAACAACAAAATATGAAAGAAGCAAGAGCTGGGGTGGAGTCGACAAAGTAAGCAGTCCTAGACCATTCCTAGGTTTACATGTATATCTACCTAACAATAGCGCCAACTATCTCCAGAGGTAAGGCGTGATCAGGCGATATATGGAAGTTGGCTGCCTCGGCAAATTATGTGCGGTGATTTTGGATAAGATCCCCACCTGTCAAATCTGAATTTTCAGCCCTGCATAGCAGATCGGATGTCAAAACTAGCCATCTTCCAGATGATTGCACTCAGCAGAAACACAAATAGGTATGTTCATGGCCAGATAAGTGAATGTGCTGGCTTGCCGCTCCGCCTCCTGTGTGCGCCACCATGCCACGATATATAGTCAGACCTCATGACAGGGATCCACCTACTCCCTCAGGTGTGGGAAAGAGATCCAGCTTCAGATTCCAAGACATGCTAGTTGCTTTTCTAACCGGCCACTCCAGCGAATTCTTCTAATTCATCTGACTACCTTACCTAATGCATGGTGGAGGTAAGAAAGAAGATAGTTACCTATGTGACGATCGTCAGCAGGATTGGTGCCTGGTTCCTACGGCATCTAACTTTGATGTACAGGATGACATTGATGCCTGGCCCTTAAGGCACCAAGATACTAACCTATTTGGACAGCACTTCCGCCTTTCCCCCATCTCTCCTTCTTTCCTTCTCTCATGCTTAATTACTTAGTTAAATGCTACCATTTTGATTGATTGTTGGTCATATGCTTAAGCGTAACAAGATCTTTTCTAACCTGACAAAGCCCCGCTCCGAGGAGTGGGCGGAACGGAACGCGTGGGAGGATTCGTCGGCAGATCCGATGCAGATCCGCAATTAGAATTCGACGCGACTACCCGACCGCGTTGTTTAGCGTGGCTTGAAATTCAAAGCTTGCCAAAGCTCTTGCGTTGCCCTAGATGGGTTAAGGTTATTGATCTGACCCGCCAGAAAACATGTGGTGAAACTGCCCCAATATAAAGCGATGGCATCATGGTCCTTCCTCTTGCTGCTGGATGGCTCTGTATTCATCCGCATCGATAACTAACGGGATGCCGCTAATTACCCGATCGGGCCCGCTGACGTACGACAATTGCGCAGCGCGCATCCACGCCTACACTTATCCATGGCCCACGGCTTGCGCTTCCAACAAGCAAGCGTGACTATGATGTCCAAAGAAGGAACAAGAAAAAATTTCGTCTTGCTTTCCGGTGCGCTATGAATAGATCCTCTCAATTCGCCCTGGTCGTGGGCAATGCCTTTGCGCGGTGTATTAGTGAGCGATCAGTAGTTGCTCAGAGATCGACCAAGCTATTCCCATAAGTTCTCAGGTCCAGCCTGAGATCTTTAGGCTCTTTTTGGCTGTTTCTCGAAATTTAATACAAAGCTATAACTACCTTGCTAGTCATCCAACTTACTGGATTCCTTTCATCTGCAATTGGTTGTCTTCAAATACAATGCGGACCTCAACGCCGACGGCAATTGCTCCCCTTCTCAACGACTATTTCGGTTCTTCGCATACTAGGGAGAGTAGCTATAACTCGGATGGCTCCTTCGACGTGAGTCTCATCCTGGCGAACCACCGAAGTGACATCTAGTCGCACGCAAGAATTTAGATACTGATTGGTTTGCAGTCCCGCCGCTCACTCGTTCCTGGCATTCGCCGTTATCCCACGCGAAAGATTAAGCTTGTACAGGGCTATGTCCTGAGTGCCGACTACCCAGTGCCAAGCGCAATTCAGAATGCCGTCCAGAAGCAATACCGAGAGTCCGCAGAACTTGGCGAGGAGTTCTCCCAGCTCAGATGTGAGTTCCGACCAGTGAACTTCATGCCGTATTAAAGACTGATTGAATAGACACTGCTGCTACCTGCGACCCGGACGAATTCGTAATGCGAAATGGCTACAACCTCCGCCCAGCCATGTCAAACCGGCACACCGAATTGATGATCGCAATTACCTGCCGAGGGGAGAATAAGGTTCTGACTGCGCGGACCCTTCACGGAGTAATGCAAAATATCCGCGATATCACCAATCTTAAGAAGTCGAAATTTTGGAATCAAGGAGGGCCAGCTTGGCAGAAGATTGTTGTCTGCTTAGTCTTCGATGGAATCGACCTTTGCGATAAGAACATACTTGACGTACTCGCGACGATCGGTATCTACCAGGATGGCGTGATGAAGCGATCGGTAGATGGCAGAGAAACTGTCGCGCACATAGTAAGTCGAAAAATGTCAGGCTGAATGTTGAAATACTCACCAAGAGTAGTTCGAATATACTACGCAACTTTCTGTCACGCCAAACCAGGAATTGATTCGACCTTATGGAGACGACTCCTCAAACATCCCTCCCGTCCAAATGATGCTGTGTTTGAAACAGAAAAGCAGCAACAAAATCAATTCACACCGTTGGATCTTCAATGCATTCTCTCGCATGTTAAACCCAGAAGTAGTGATACTACTTGATGCGGGCACCAAGCCTTGCAAGGAATCATTTCTCGCATTATGGCAGGCGTTTTATAACGATAAGAATCTGGGAGGCGCTTGCGGTGAAGTCCACCCAGTCCAGAACAAGAAAAGCATTCTCAATCCCTTTGTTGCTGCACAGACATTTGACTTGAAACAGTCAAATCTTCTCGAAAAACCACTGGAGAGCGTCTTCGGGCATGTTTCGCTGGGCGAATATTCCGCATACCGCTATCGAGCTATTATGGGCCGACCACTCGAACAATATTTCAATGGTGATCTGACGCTGTCGAAGAAGCTGGGAAAGAAGGGCTTTGAGGGTATGACCATTTTCAAAAAGAATATGTTCCTTGCGGGTGATCGCATCCTATCTTTCGAATTAGTCGCAAAGGCCGGCTTCAAGTGGCACTTGACATTTGTCAAAGGATCGAGAGGAGAGGTCGAAGTCCCGAGCGACTATGCGGAGTTCATCACAAAGCGACGTCAGTGGTTAAATGGATCTCTTGCAGCGAATCTCTACGCTTTCATTCATTTTGGTCGACTTTACAGGAGTGGACACAATCTGTTGTTTCTGGCATTTTTCCACCTGCAGATGATATACAATTTTGCCAAATTTGTGATGAGTTGGTTTTCACTTGGTATGACTGACCAAAGTATGTTAAGTTTGAGCCAATACTAACTGTCAGCAGCATCATTCTTCATCATAACATCGGTAGTGATGGGCCTTGTGGGCTCGCCGAATCAGGCCAACGATCAAAAAGCATGGCCATTTGGAAACGAAGCTACGCCAATCGTGAACAACTTCCTCAAATATGGCTATGTCTTGCTCTTGTGCTTGCAATTTATCCTTTCTCTCGGAAATCGGCCCAAAGGGTAAGCACGCTTGAAGTTTCGCCGAACTGACCATATCAAGCTGACACTATCCTTGATTCCTTGACGTACAGTTCCCGAGTAGCTTATATTATCTCATTCACATACTTCCCACTCATCCATATCTACACAGCTGTGCTAGCATTATACTTGGTTAGCCAGGCCACGAAAAAGCTGGTTGTCAACTCAGTGCTATACGAAGATGCGATGCAATCGGCAGTATGGAACAATCTTGGCTCGAGTATGGTCTTGATTACATTGGTGGCTACCTACGGGGCGCATCTCGTTGCCAGCCTTCTTTATATGGACCCGCTACACCTCATAACGTCTACCTGGGCCTACTTCGCAGGAACAAACTGTTTCTCGAACATACTAATGGTATATGCCTTCTGCAACTGGCACGATGTCTCAATTGGCACCAAGGTCGTTGACAAAAGCGATGCTCTGCCTGAAGCCCAGACAAAGAAAGACGAGAAATCAAAGTTCATCGAAGAATTGGACAGGCCCCAAATCGATATCGATACACTCTTTCAAGCTACTGTCAAACGAGCTTTGGCCACATTCGAGCCACCACAGGAATCGAATGAGAAGGATGTGGACGATCTATATAAAGCTTTCCGGACGTACCTCATCCTGCTCTGGGTTTTCAGTAATCTAGCCATGGTTCTTGGCATCATGTGTACGGAAGTTACTCGATTTTGTCTTTCGGTCGGTACTATCAGTGACATATACCACGACCTAGCTAACAGATTGAATAGACCCTACCCAATATCCGTATTTGGAATTATCTTTTGGCTGTGGTGTGGGCAACAGTCGGAATTTCCCTGTTTCGTTTTGTCGGGTCCCTCTGGTTTTTGGCAAAGACGTCTGTCATGTGCTGCGTCTCACGGAAATGACACCCTCATAGCCTGACAATGAATGATCCTGTTTGAAATATCCGGCTCGGGAATGCCTATCTTATTCAGAATTCAACCAAATATTATATGGTATTAGCCATTCTTATTGAACTCAATTCGAGTTGGAAAGAAAGGGTCATTGTCTATTGACATCGCTAAGATAAGACACAGGTAAATCTATGAACAGGACAAGAGAAACTATAATGGAAAACGAAAATGAGAGTTGGGTCTGTGTTGCCAGACAGCATACACTGTGTATCGATACAAAAAGGTTTTACTTAGCCTTATGAAAGGGCTTCCACCTAGCCCTTCAATTCCTGAAAGTAAATTTCCATTTCTTCCATCGCATTCGCAATGCGTGCAGCCATATATTCATCTCCTATAGGGCGCCACCACTTGTGGTGAATAGATTTGAGTCCGCCTTCGTAATCGGATCGAGAACCTCCTTTGAAGTTCCACCCAGGCCCAAGATTTTGCCAAGGCATAGGCCCGTCCATTCTATGAGCGCAGTTGAGTAGGTTCTGCTCGGGGTACGCAGAGTCGAATTGATCGGGGGTGTCAAGAATGGAAACGTAGTAGTCGAACAAGGTTTTTGATGGACACAAGACGAAGAACCCTGCGTTCATGTAGTTGTTCTTCTCATAAAACTCATGACCTTTCACGGGAGGCATGAACTCTTCCATCCAAGGATCGTGGATACCCGTGATCATGTAGTGCTCTGGCAATTGCGCGGTTGTGTTGAGTTTGGGCGTAAGGGTGTGACGGAGATTGGTCTCTGGACTCTCGAATATTCCATCAATTGGGCGGAAGATGACAGAATCGGCATCAAGAAACGCAATCTTTTCATATTGTTCAAGCTTCCATAGATTCAATTTCGCTAGTACACCACTCCAGCGACCCCATTTTGGATGAATCCAGTCACGCCCCAAGCTTTCAACTGGAACAATAGTTGCCCCGTCATCTTTGAGGATTTCTCGGTGTGTTTGAGTGACATCAGGTGTCACGAGAACAAGAAATGGGATCTCATGGCTGCCATTGCGAGTACGAGGGTTGTGAAGCAGTTGATAGGTAAGTAATCTTGCCGCTTTCAGGTAAGGCTCTTCCACGGCTGGGTATTCAACATCGCCTTCAGCAGTCAAGATCGTAGCGAATGCATATCGTGGTGAGCTTAGCTTAGCACCGTCACTTGACACGATTGACTTCACGTCGCGTATAAGCTCTGGTGGATGGAGTAAGACCGTGGCCCAGAAAATAATAAACAGGCAAACGAAAGCGGCAAGAACCCTCCTGAAGTAGGCCGATATCTGACTTTTAAAAATTAACATCACTGGTTGTTCGCTCTCATTGACTCAATGCCACAAATTAGCCAGCGAATATAGGAAAAGAGAGTCGTATTTGGCGAGACTTGGCCCCAGTCAGCTTTTTTGAAAATATCCAGTCAGCCTCTGGGGCCTTGGGAGAATAGGAAAAACCACACGTGAGCGATCCTGCGATAAGATCCCGGCATTATTACCTTTGCACTGCTAATGTATGATAAATCTTGGTTCCACCAAGGCTTTGGTTTGGCCTCTGGTCTCTCATTTGCTCAGATTAAGTATGGTGGGGGCTAAGTAAGATGAACGACTGTACATAGAAGTGTCGGAGCTTAGGGTACGGGAGGCAGCGGACCGATCACGATGTGGAACATTACGGTCGCTCCCACGCAAACAATGTTTAACCTTGAAACTGGGGAAGATAAGGGGAACTTCACCAATCGTGGGTCAATAATGCTCATTTTCCTGTGAAGAAACTCAAGATAAATGCCAAACAGGCGTCTTGTTGCTTTATGTTTCTCGCTTTGTTTTTAAGGATGCTCCTTTAAGCTCACATCCCTGGTTATTCCAACCCGGCGATCCCTGAAAATGTTGAGGAGCTTCTCTGTAATAACACCCACTAATAATGACTAGAGTGGACCCTGTCTAGGTTTGTTTGGGACCGAGCACACACATGTTAGGTTGTCTCAAAATGAAAGTGGCTCTTTGGCCCAAAATCAGCCTCGGCCTGGCTCCACCGTCCGAGCAGGGCAGTTGTAAGGGTTTTCAACCTTTTCCTGTACTGCGGCTGAAGCTAACTGCTGGATCTTTACCCGTATGTATGTGGCTCCTTGGCATTTTTAATTATGTAGTTTGCTATGGCTCACCAAGTTATGTCACTTTGTCCCAAATTAATTTACAAGAAGGATCTTGTCTGCCCATAAAAGTTGGCCATATAGAGCACTCTATGCACCGTCCGTTTTCTGTGAGGCAGGAATTTCCATCTATAGGTGTTGCCGCTTCTACGAAGGCGCTCACTGTCAGGCTTATGGAATTGATTTCAGGTCAGGGTCAGACAGTGACCACCTCATTGTGGTCACGCGGCAGGCCTTTTCTCATACATGGATGATGCCTTTGTTGACAAATAGTGATTAAATGTAATGGGAATGATGTATCTCCACTCGCTTTATGACCCAGGACTGATCCCAAATAACGTCTGAATATCGAATATTATTTCGTAGGTTCCAGGACTGATCCAGCCACGGAAGGCACACGGCTAGCACCTGGCGCCTCCAGATCCAGTCTTACCTTAGATTTTGGTAGATCGGTAGACATATATCGACAGCCATTTCGTTTCTTCGCCGTGTTAATAGTTACCTTGTCTATTACCTGTCTCATAATCACCGCTGTCCAGATACAGGCCGCTTCAATATACTCGATTCTAAAAGCGGTCCATATGAGGGCGGCCGACATGAGGCTGGAAATGGGAACTGCGTCACAGATGGCGGTAAGCTGCTGATTTTCGAACCAAGAAAGCTGTCTAGGAATATGGGATGAAGGTACTTACAGACGATATATGAGACGTAACCTAGGTCAAGCTTGCCCTAGGTATTGGTGCGCAATTGGCTGATGTTGAGAGTGAAGAACGAAGTCATGAACGACAAAGGGAGCTGCAACGAGTCAACTTTACTCAACAACAGGAGAAGTTACACTTACGAAGATGATAGTAGTTAGGGCAAAAATAAGGACAGTCCGTCCTTGCTTTGTCGTTTCTCTGGTCATCTTGAGCGACTCCTGTGCGTCCATCACACTGTTCTGCTTCTGTTTAAGGTCGATAAGAAGTTAATCTGCAAGCGTAATCAGTGGAGCTTCAGAAGAGACACAATTAAGATAATTATGTACCGACTGGTTGACCCTCTCTGCACGCTCAAGCATACCATTAATCTCATCAATGCTGGCCTTGACCATGGCCAACGGCAGACTGAAGTCATCTGGGTCGTTACGGGCTCCCCATATCACCATTGCGCGCTGGCCTACGTAGCCTTCTTCTATTTTTCTAATTTTTCCTGGGTCCGCACTTGCGTCGCTGATACTGTTCGACTCGCTTTCCGAGTCTGCCATTTCACCGCTCTGATCTGCCGTTCCAAGGCTAAAATAAACTTTACGATGCCGTCCTTGACCTTGAGCACGTTGCGCTGGTCATTAAACAGCATGGCCATGGCATTTAGCTCGTCAAGGACCGATTCGATCCTGTAGAGAAGGAAGAACTCGCGCTGTATGTCTGCCAAGTTTCCTTCTCAAATTTGGTGAAATTGCCAGATAGGACACTCTCTTCTTGAATCTTAGGTATGCACAAGTTAGCGCTGAAATCCATCACAATGCAGCGGTGGGGACATACTGAATCGATAATTTCGGTCTCATAGAGTTCAGAGAACTGCAGCGTCGATTGGTGTTTTTGAAACTTAGGGTACTTGCCCGGTCAAGGTAAACCCTGGAGCACGTAGCGGCGATCAGCCCCGCCAGATCGTAAGCTGTTTGAACTGTTGATGGCTCATCGAGAAGTCGCAGCTTCACCCAACGCAGCACATTCGTCAAACCGTGTTGGTCTGGGTGTGCTGGATCGAGAACCGGAAAACAGCTGATGACCGTGTCAGACTTGCCCTGTTCTCCCTTCAACACCCACAGCCACAGCTGGTCGACCATAGTAAGAACCTTTGGCTGAAGACCGTTTTTAGTTTGATAACAACCAAGGACTTGATCCTCGTCTCTCCTTGAAGTATCTGTAGCATTATGATAGTACTACTGATCTAGAGTGCGTCGGATATGCAAAGGATACTCATTAGTGAGATACGCTTATACCAGCTTTTGATCCCGGGTAAGCCTCTCATTCATGGTGTGGCTTTGAGGCAAGGATTTGGCAGTTGTTTCGCGCTTTGTGTACATTTCTTCTAAATCCCAATGCAGGAATGGGATCTGTATCCATGTGAGTATCTGCGATGATTCTTTTGGGAAGGAGTCGTACAAATAACACAAGGTCCGTGTGACAATCCATCCCTTTTCCGTCCAGAGCCTCTGTCGGATTATTTAGGTACGTGGGAAATATGTATGATAGGAAAATCATATATAGAGCGCGGCGCTGGGAAACGCCTGGCATTGTGACCGCATAAAGCGAGCATGGTGAACACCAGTGGCACCGGGATGCTGTCGGCTAACCCAGCGCTCGGGCTTGAGCACTCTGTAAGCAGAAGCTGAATTATTATACAGCTGGGTCACTAAAATCTGTCGCTATTTAGCTCAATGCCCAATTGAGAGATCAATTTCCTTACCTCAACCCATCGCTTCTGAAAAGTGTTAGCTTGTGATATCCAACAGGAAGTAACTGACTTACATTATTAGCTGGAAGATGCAGCCATCTGAATGAGGTGGAAGAAGTTTTCGAGGTAGTAGAAACCCAAGGGGTTTGCAAGAGCTCATCCACGCCAATTTCTAGAGCGCAAGGCGTCAGGACACCAGAAACAGAGACAAAATCGATGACAGTGGCCTTGAATTCATGGTCAATGCTGGAGTTGAGGTGCTCATCCGCTGTTTCAGCTAGTCTCCCACCCTTATCTACGGCGGCAACCATACAGAAGAGGGTTGGATGGTGGTTAGCCAGGTCCATGGGTGCCTCCCCTTTGGCATTCCTCAAATGGACACTAGCCCCAGCATCAAGAAGCACTTTGACTACGGACTCATGACCTGATCGGATGGCTAGTCCAAGGGGTGTGTCTCGAGCTTTGGTATTTTGATGGTTGCGTGCAGCTCCAGCCTTGAGCAGTGTCTCCACCACCTCTGCGCGCCCCTCCTTCGCAGCTACGCAGAGGGGCGTGCGATCGTCGTAGTCCGGATTGCTGCAATCGATTGGAACTTTATTCTCAATTAAAAGCCTTGCGAAGATACACCATCCCCGTTGCGCAGCTCTGTGCAGAGAAAACTGCGTCAAAGGCCGCCTGGTGGCCTGTTCGTATATGTCGGGGAATTGAAGTCCTTCCTCCATCAAGATCTGCAAGGTACTCTCCTGCTCATTTTTAGCTGCCCAAAAAAGAGGACTGCTATCTGAATCGCATTTCTCGCCGATGGGAGCGGTGACTATCGAATGATTCCTTTTTGCGTTATTTGTCAAGGTGATAACCGCATCAACGTGCTCGTTCCCAGCTGCCCACGAAAGTGGTATTCGCCCCTGGGAATCCAGGCAGTGAATGTTAACCTTTGGTTGAGCCAGTAGCAGCTCTATGGTATCAACATGGCTGTTCTCCGTAGCCCAAGATAGCGGCGTCCTTCCATCAATGTCTGCTTCGTCGACCTATATCCCCGGCACCTCGAAAGCAGCATGGTAACTGTCGCTTGTCCGCCACCAGCAGCCCAGGAAAGGGCCGATCTTCCATTATGATCGAGTTGCGCGATCCCCTTTTCTTTGATCAGCAATTTTACGCAGTCCTCCCAGCCATTTGCCGCGGCCCATGACAGAGGTGTCCAGGGGGTGCTCTCTGATCTGTCGGCTAGGATATTTTGCGTTACTTGCGTTTCATCTCTGTAGCTTCCGTGGTGTGTATAGCCTATGTCGAAAATTAAAGAAAATGGAGCTTCCTGTTCGGCTCCTCGGCTCCGTAGGAAGATAGCCGCACCATACCTCTGCGAGTCTTTGATTTCCAACACAGTCACCTGTGATCTGGTGCGATTGAAGCCGGTACTATCCAGGACGCCCCCATCCACAAGTCCCGCGGAGGACCGACGGAAAAAACCAACTTTCCACTCAGCATCCGCCGCCTCGCCGTCCATCGTCAGACTCAGATCACAAAAGGCAGTCACCTGTGCGGTCTAGATGTTCTCATCAAATCGAATTTCGAAAAGTGCAAGATACAGCGAGTGGGTATCGTCTGCCATGCTCGCGCTATCAGTGAAGCCGAAGACACCTTCCCGCACGATCGACAGTGGTGGAATCCAGCGAGGGTCGTCGGCATCGATTCTGACACGCTCCGGTGCAGAGTGCGCCGCTGCCTCTCTCGCTGCTTTTATATCCTCGTCTTCCGACTCCGTTCCATCCGTTTTCTCCGGCAGAGGCCACATGTGCATAGTAACTGACATGCCCGGCACCACCGCATGCTCCCAAACGGATGGGAGAATGATATCGCCATCTCGCCCAACCAGATCGAAGTGTCCTTCGTAGACGTGCGGTCCGATAACTTCAATGTGGAGGAACGCCTCTCGAGTCAAACTCTCCATACCCTGGGACAGATCGTCAGCACCATGGCAGCACAATGAACACTCAAATCTTGTGTGGAACAAGACTGTACTTTTTACTTACGGACCATGTAGTGACCATTTCATACGGAAACGTAAATTTCCTCCCAACGGCATCAAGAAACTGGATGGGCGCTTGCTTGGGTTTGTCTGGTTTGCGCTGTGGGCGTTTCTGCGAGTTCACTTTGCCGATGCTCTTTTTCAGCAACGTTGAGATTACCATTTTGATATTCTGCGCATGCGGAAAAAACCGGTGAATTGTAGACGATAGAGATGAGATGGCACTCTCCTGCTGATTTGAACCGTCGAGAGTGTGCTGGTACTGGTAGACGTTGGGCGACAGGCTGACAGGAAAGCCGCGCACTATTTTGGCAGGGGTCAGGCCCAATAAAAAAGGAAAAAGGCGCCACCTCACCCAAAATGTAGAATCACCAAAATATTTCTTGGACGCATGAGGAGGGGGAAAGGAAGAGGACGTGAGAGCACGAAGGACGATCTAAATACTTGACTACTTTGAGCCGCCTGAAAGGCTATGCGGAGATCTCCGTCTGTTCAGCCTAAAATCTCCAAATCCACCTTTCTACACATAAGTCACCAGGTATCGTTTCGAGATTATCACAAACATTGATTCTGGCTTGATAAACAAACCGCGGCAAATAGGCTGACTCTTATCTCAATTTACCCCAAACTCTCTCCCCCCCCCCCCCAACAGGACTGTCGCATGCAAGAAATGTATCACGAACAGCTAGCGACACTGGGTACGTTCTCGCAGCCACTGTACTTCGTTCCTCCGGTGACATCGACGCTCGACCAGGTCCAGTTCGAGCAGCCAGATGATCCACAAACGATCACGACATCATATCCACTAGAGGCAACGGCATCAACACCGGAGATGTTCTCCACGGTCAGATCAGTGATAGGGATACCGCTGGTCGGGGTTCCCTCGAGATCGCCGCCATCATAGTTTTGCTCGATGAGAATACCATACCTAGGCAGCATGTTTAGTGAGCCGAATGATCAAATGAGATCTGGTGGATTTCGCTTACTTTGAGATGGAGGCTAGGGTGATTCCGGAATAGGTGACACCCGTGATCGAGCCGGTGTCACCTTCGGTAGCCTTGATTCGGATACCTTGAAGAAATGTCGATAAATAAAGAATTGCAACTGAGAGGAAGAATTTCACTTACCATTCACGGAGTTCTTGACCTCAGAGTTCTTGAACGTGACCGTGTCAACGGTGTTGTCACTTCGACCACCAACGCTACCAATAGACAAACCGTGTCCACCGGAGCAGACACCGCCACTGAAAGTGATATCCTGTCCACAGAATCAGCTCAATGCCCAATAGGAGAGTTTTATCCTAATGCTTACCGTTCCAGAGTTTACAGCAACACAATCATCCTGGTTATACACATTGGCGCCGGTGATAACCACGTTAGTACTACTACCAATATCGAAACCGTCTGTGTTATGGCCACCAGCACTATCACCGGCTTCATTGTTAATAGTCATATCGGTGATAGTGAGTCCATCACAGCCGTTGATGCTAACAGCCTGAACAGGAGTATTCTCGATGTAAAGGTCCGTGATAGTCGACGAGATGAGATCATGGGCATAGAAGAACTTGGGCTTGGTAACGCCACCGTTGCTACCTTCGCCGTCCCACCAACGCGCACCATCGGGGTTGAGGTAGGCACCGCTGGCACCCTTGATGGTGATTCCAGTACCGGAGATTTGGAGGAGTGGGCCACTCCATTCCTCGTATCCCCAGGTGGTCTCACCTTCGAAGATGACCTGTGAATTTGGAGTTAGCATTGGCTAGTATGAGCTAAACAATGAACAAAAGATGCTTACGGTGGTGTCATCTGGCAGGCTACTGAGATCCAGAGTTGTTCCAGATGGAACGGCCACACTCGACAAGATAATAGTCGAGCAAGATGACTGCGACTTACTCGCAGAGGCAGCACCAGAAGAACCCGAGAAAGTGCAAGATGTCGCTCGCTTTGCCAAGCTGGGGGCTTCGGTGATGGCTGGCTCGGCAACTGGCGAAGCAATTACAGCAACCGCCAAGGTGGCTACCAGGAGAGAACCAAAGAGCTTAGACATTGCAAGAAGAGGATAAAGTTTTCTCGGTTGCTGCTTTGTGGATGTGATTCTCCTTGGCACTGCTCCACGGATGTAACCCACTTTATAGGCATACCAGCTCAGATGCTTGTCCTTCCGATCGTCTCTAGGACTTCTCCAGGAGGTGGACGAAAAAGCTCCCACATGGTCCGAAGACGCGTATAGCTTCATGATGAACCATGTTGTTTATCCTCCAATGACCGGAACCTTAGACGACGCTCAGTCTCCTCATTGGCGGGTTTCAAAATAAGTACCGTTAAAGTGATGATTATATAGCCACGCTTGTATATTAACCGACCCTATATTTCTTCAGGCCAGCTTAGTGTGCGGACACGACGAATAGGAGGAATATTCAGGGCGGAGTTGAAACGCGCCGAGGTTTCCGTATAACCTGGGACTAAGGAGCGCCACCATACTGCAGATAAAACTACTGGGGGAGAACTGGGGCTGCTGTTTGTATGCCCAAATCCCGTTCATTTGTGGGGAAGGCCATGAAATCGCGGGGGATCGTTGCCGAAAGGGATAGAAAGCACGGGCCAATGCTGCTTTTCTACGGGTTTACGTCGGCGTTTCTTTTTACCACCACTCATTTATTCACGCCGAGAGAAGTCATACCCGCTTTCACAGCGGCAGGCATGGGATCCGCGTGGCTGCGTATCTGATCCGGTTGTTGAGGTTTCCCAACTCGATCATCTTCGGCACTTCTGACATCGAACACGAAAGTTTTCTAGGTAGGGTCTCAGCAGGAACTTTGCTGATGGGAACTCTTAATGAGTGGTTTCAAACATAGGTGGATTATTTTACTAGGAACGGCGAAAGCACGATCACAGACAAAGTCGGGTTCCAAAGCGAATGTACACCGGCAAAGCTTGAGCAATACCAAGCTTCAGGCCAAGCATTGGGCGCTGGAGCGTAAGCAAGGGGCATGTCCACCGCACAGTCGAGTATCAAACCGACGCACCGGGCTTCTTCTCCACATCCTCAACAGACTCCTGATTCTCAACCGAGGTAACATAATACTGCTCATCATTCAGATGCTTGAACCGGAACCAGAAAATAACAGTCTGCAACGCAAGCGCAACAGTCGGCGCACCCCAAATCCACAACAACCACGGATCCTTAGTGGCAGGAAGCAAAATCTCGCCGATCGCGCTCGACAACGCATTCATAAAGAGGAAAATTGCCATAACAAGTCCTCGCATGCCCTCAGGGGACCGCGCATACGCGACTTCATACGCCGTGACATTCGCAAAGATTTCACTCAGTGCGCTGAGGATGGTATTGGCAAGTTGCCACCAGATGCTGATGGGTGCTACCTCGTCGCAAGTCGAGGCATAATAGCCACAGGGTGAGAGCTCGTATACACGCCATTGGACGAGTGTACCGGCGAGGCCGGCGAGTGTTGCCAGGAAGAAACCGAAGGTGATGCGGCTGATGGGTCCGAATTTGATGTTGCGGCGTTGGAGGGCTGGATACACCACGTATGTCATGATGGGGACCACGAAGATGATGGTCAGGGCGTTGAAGTTGTTGAGGACATCGTTGGGTGCGCCGTTGGTAATCATGGATGCACCTTGATTCGAGGAGACGGAACCGACGCCGCCGTCGTTCATGTTCCAGATGGGGTAGAACCAGAAAATATCGCAAGCACCTGGGCAGTAGAGTTAGTTTTCCTCAAGTTCAAGGTTATCTGGACGTTATTAGAAAGGAGACTAGACTTACTGATTGCTCTGGAAACATCCCTGACATTGTTATCCGTCCAGTCCACGACGATGCCCTTTTCACGCAGATTAGCGGGCTTTACAGCCTCCCAAAAGTCCTTGCGCCAGACTTGGAACTTGTTCTGACGCAGCGCAACCCCCGAAATCTTCAAAGCTCGAGAGAGTTCCGAACTTCCAGCAGGTGGCTGCTTGTACGTCTTCTTATAAACCGCAAAAAGCAGAATAGGAAGCAAGAAATAAATAATACCCGCCAAGAGGAACGACAACCAGAAACCGACATACTTCTCAGCGTAAGTAGTAGCCAGCATGAAGAAAGCACCGACGTTGACAAACCCATAGAAAATAAGCATGGTCCGAGTAGTCGTCGACTCAGGGTCAACAATGACCCGCTCTCCAGATTTGAGAGTCTTGATATATGCCTTCTTCTGGCGATTCTGGTCCAGGATGGTAGGTGCGATGTTGGGCTTGAAGATTCCAGCGCCTATTGATAGCAATATCATTCCGATAATAAATGGCGGTGCTGAGTTGGATGCGCCTCTTTGGAGGACGGATGGGATTGCACCGAAGACTTGGATGATGTGTGCAACGCCGCAAATCGCCACGCCTACGATAATTGCCTTGTACCGACCGACATGAACATCTGCCCACCAACCACCGAAGATTGGGATAACGTATGCGAGGAAGATGAACAGCAGGGTCAAGCCCGATGCGGCTTGAAGGCCCATTCCCAATGCGCCTGCGGTTTCCTGTGTGTGTCGTGGAGGAGCACCCGCTCCATTACCACCTACGAAGAACAGGTCAGTAGCCATTCTGGCTCGATTGACTTTCTTGTGGCAGTAAATACCATCAGGGAAGACAATTACGTACCTTTGGGCAATGGAAACTCAACAAAGTTGGAGAAGACCGTCTTGGCACCATAATAGGATGCTCGTTCGGCAAATTCTACCAAGCAGAGAGCAAAGGCAACCAGGGGCAAGTTTCCAGGGACTTTGCGGAGCGACTGGCTCTCCTCTTCAGTTGGGAACTCATACCCATCATCCGAAGAATCTGTTGAGACTTCCCTGTTGACTGTTTTTAAGGTCTTCTCGTTGCCAGATACGGCAAGGGCTGGCTCAGCGACAGTATCGATCGAGCCCGAGGAAGGGTGAGAAGCTGCTGTCTCCGTGATAGGTGCTTTGGCTTCCGCTATATTTGTGAGTTTGCATATTAGTACGAACTATCGTGTATAGATACGAGCGCAACTAAGGACGCTTAGTGCAAAGGGATCGACTAACCCATAACGACAGCTGTATATAGCTAGAAGCTGTAGAGAAGATATGCAACGTGACAGTGAGTCGGAAAAACCCCTTCCCAAAAGAAACGGGAAGCATGCTTTAAATACGTCGCACGACCCTGGCAACCTCGCACGCCAACGGGGGATATACTCTGCACCTGAGCCCAGGGTCGCGCAAATCGCGTATGTCGTCAAATTCTGATTTTAACAATCATCGACGACCCTCACCCATCACCCTCCCAGCACATCCCAACACGGCAGGCGCAAATCACCAAAGTGGGGTCTTTACAAATAAATGCACTCCGGATTGGATCGCCCTTCTTTTTTGCGTTATCGCCATGAGCGATGGCGAATGAACGACAATGTAACCTCACACCCATGCCCGCTGCATAAGGTTGGCACCCAATCGGCCCACACGATTGTGAGACTTTCACTTCGAGAAGAGAGAATGTCTTCACTCGTGGCTTGCGTCGAGATAAAGATAGAAAAAGAAACTCGGTGTCAATAGGAACTACTGTAGATAGTTACGCTTTGTGGAAATGCCAAGCTCTTGTCGAGGCTTGGTCCGCCGGATCCACACACTGCCATTTTAGTGGAAGATTCGCCATCGGGTGGGTGAACCGATTGGTAGTATACTTCCGAGGAGTAGAGAGGAATTTTCTTGTTGAACAGAGAAGAGGATATAACGGAGAAGAGGATATCGCAACTGATATCTGTGTGAAACATCGTGAAGTTTCCAGCCCGGCGTAGGGACCGCCCACTCGGAATATCCGAAGATAGACCACACGTGGTGTACTTGACCTAACCAGATTTAGACCAAGGACAAACAAGACATCAGGGCCAATATGACTTCATCTCGAATAATTCTCAGTAGTTGCTGAGCTCGAAGTCAGCTTGATAAAGTAAGAAGTCAAACGTTACTAGAACCCCCTCCCAGGTTAAGCTCAATCCGAAAAGCGGGAA
Organism: Penicillium ochrochloron; assembly: GCA_022985105.1. Taxonomy (NCBI): domain Eukaryota; kingdom Fungi; phylum Ascomycota; class Eurotiomycetes; order Eurotiales; family Aspergillaceae; genus Penicillium; species Penicillium ochrochloron. The sequence continues at coordinate 99,568 of JAAVMA010000026.1, forward strand.
CTCCGACCACAAGGAGCAACCCCGCACCAGGGTTGAGAGAGACTTGCCAGTTCTATTGACCGGTAAGGCCGTGCACACTTGCTAAAACAGCTTCGTAGTACAAAAGACATGGCTACAGACCAGATCTCAACCTTAAGCACAACACTACATAATAAGAGAGTTCTAGATGGATTAACAAACCTCCCGCAGGAGAGCATCGACGTTGCCAAAAGGAAATCTATATGGCAAGATCCCTCAGTCGGGTCAAGAGTCTTTTTTGAAAAGGAATTCATTCTCATACACAGCAGTCAGAGAAACAATCTTTGAAGTACATTTGTACATTGTTCTCATTTAGCAGATGGATATCTCAGTCTCGATAAGAATAAAAGCTATGCAATTAGCGATGCAGAACAAGCCGCAAGACAAGAGACAAAGATAAGGATGAATTAAAAGAAAAGAAAAGAATCCATTAGGAATAAAAAAAAAGATGAGCAAGCTTCTTGGTCCTCGCGAGACCATATTAGTAGCCCATCCACGAAAAGGCGAACATTGGCAGTTAAGGAAATACTAAGTCCCATGCTAGGAACCGACAGGGGGTATTCGATTGAAGCGAGGATAAAATATCAATAACCAAGACGAAAGACAAGGCAAGCAGAAAGATGTAGGCCAGGCGCAATGCAAATGCAACATGCAATATACTGTATGGGTGATCGTCAGTGCGTAGGAGGTCATATAAATAGTGTAGGTGGAAGCCCCTGAGAAGAGGGACTCGGGATAGTGTATGGTCGTAATCTAAGGATATGAGGGTAGAAAGGTAGAAGGGAAGACGTGACGAAGGGTGGGAAGGGGGTATCTCGGCAAAAGGCAGCACCAGCACCGCACAAAGCAAGAAACAGAAAAAAAGGATAGCGTAGTCGCCAACAAACAACCAGTGGAACACCCACAACACCAACACCAAGACTTTCTCTTATCCACCAGTCATCAAGAAGTCTTGGACCGCCGACAAGCACGACGTTTATCCCAGGGCCGGGTCTTTGATTTGTTGTCGCTTTCTTCCTCATCCGGCAAATCCATACGGAACCGACGCACGCTACCCTCACGACTCGTCTTGCCTTCTTCGAAGAAAGGGGTTCGCGAGTCCCGGGTCTGACACCAGCGCGGTGCAACGCGGCGCCATAGACCACGGACGCCACGACTGGCACGGTCGATCTTTTCGTACTCGGCCCGCCGGGTGGAAGGGGAAGTCCACTCGATCACGGTCGCCGGGACGTGAATTGAGGAAGCGGAGGGACTGTAGCCATGGCTGTGAGATTGGTGATGAGCCGCAGAGTGATTGCTGGGCATAGTGTTTGAGCGGTCTCTGTGTTGAAGAAAGTGCGGGGTTGTCATCGAGCTCACAGAGCCGCGATGTTCGGGGTCGAAGCGTCTTGTTGAGTGTGAAGAGCTGATGGGTGATGACGGTGCTGAGAAGTCATTCTCGGAGGATGTGCGGCCGTCTCGTCTGGATTTATAGGATGTAGAGGGAGCGCGGTATAGAGTTGGGCGAGGCTCGTCGGTGGAGAATTTGGATAATGATGGTGGTGGTGGTTGATGGTCTTGGTCTTGGAAGAGACGGCATGATTCCCGATGCAGTGCTAATAGAGACTCTCGTTTGTCGAGTGGGTTTGGTCGAGATGAGGGTACTGGCACGATACTGATACTTGCGTTGGCGGACCGTCGAGGCGAATGGAAGGAACTGTGTCGACTGGGCGGCCGAGATCGAGCAGTACTGCGTGAGTTGGAGCGCGAGTGGTGGATCGAATTAGCTGCCGAGGAAGGTCTTGATGATGTTGTTGTTGCCCGTGGACCAGACAAGCGAGTGGGTGAATCTGGGCTTCTAGAGCTAGAATGCTCTATCCTCTTCCTCCTGGGCGTCTCCATGGTGGGAGAGGAAGGCTCGGACGAGATGGCCGAGTCGGTCGGAGAGACACATTTCTCCGTTGTCTGGGAGTCTACCGAGACTGTTGACGGAGACCGAGATATATCATGAAGCTCGGTGAGTTCGGTGACGGTCGTCTGCGAGGGACATTTGAGGGTGAGGATGTCCATGTCCATGTCCAAACCGGGCAGGGCTGACCCTGTCAGTGCACCGGCCATGTGAAGATCCCCACGACATGTGACGGACGCCATCAGCACTCAAATCAATTAACCCGCCAGAGAAACCTTCTTTTTTTAGTCTCAGGACTCGAACACGATAGGCTGCTAAATGGCCACGGGATGAGGGGATGATCCCATCGTTGGTATGTTGACCAGTTCGCTAGGCAAAGCCGAGGCAAAATTGCGTCTCAGCAGGTGATGGACATTGGAGAGCAGAAAGAATGAGGGTATACCAGCACCACAACAACCCGCTTAAAAAACAGACTACAACTAAATGCCACTGCAAGGCGATGGGACCGCTCTTTTGAATTCTTTCGAATGAGCTACACCGCTCCCTCAGGGAGATTGTTTTTTTTTAGCGGAGGAAGTGGGGGCACTTTACTTTGGCCTCCACTTTGGCATTTTCTCTCCAAAGTACCCCAAAGGGCTTTCAACTATGGAGTACTCAGAGGTACTTACTACTATATGTACTTCGCTCGCTAGTAGCTCCTACTGGACTAGCCACCTCCGAAGTCCTTCCCAGCGCACGGTCTGGATCATCCTTAACATGGGATCCTCCACGACTGGCCTCTGGTTCAAACGCCCTTGCAGTGGGCACCGTGGCGCCAACCTGCAGGGGCCAAGGGTTTATTTCCAGCCTAGGCGCTTAGTGATGATTGGGGGTACACCAATAGCGACTGCCCGATTCTGTCCGTGACAGCGGCCATGTTTCTCTGTTTTCCGCTTTTCCTGTAGGGACTCGGAGAGGGACAGGGAGGAACAGGTATAGGTACAAACCAGGTACATTCACCAGGTACAGAGGGGTATGTAGGACTCCGTACCACTCACCCGATCGGGTTACAGCAGGCGCTCTGCACCGCCATGGACCCCTGTGACCCTGACTCTAGTCTGTTCTTCATTTTCGTTGGATTCCTTTACCCCAAGGTAGTTAGCCGTCGTTTACTCCTCCTACGTCCACCATCGTCTGGTTGAACCCCTCCAAAGGCCAAGGCCAAGATGGAACCCCCCACCCGCGACGGCAACTGAACCCCACCACCATCAACAAATCCTGAAAACGTGGGTCGGGGGTGTGTGCGCAGATCGCAATTATGTGGCCAGCCCGCATACAGTAGTACAATAATTGAAAAAAAAAAAGAGTTCCGAATGATAGGGTCCTGCCAGGTTTTGTATAGGTAGATCTACTTCCATGTCACAGGTTTGGGGGGTTTCGGTTTGCCTTAGCACTAGGAATGCGGACTGAAATAAGGTCCATCTCGAAGGAGGGGGGACCCTTGCAGAAGCAGGAACAGGAAGTTAGGAATAGCAGCTCGTTGCCAGGGACAAAATTTGCAAAGTATGGACTAAAGTTAATAATGACGAGGAGGAGGAGCTTCGAGCTACGAATGTTGCCTTATTATTGAAAGCGCGCATATAACAGTTGTCTGGGAAGGCGAGATAGCATCCATCTCGTCCAGCCCAGACCTGACTTGATCACTATCATTGAAGAGGCATTTAATTTGAAAATCCCGTATTTCATCCCGCGCCAGTAACTTTAGTTAACTTTGTTAAATGGAGCTCCGGTAGGGCACAGAACTAACTACCGCTGCCATCATACAACTAACCAGTAGTAACAGTCAAGATACTCCGTCAATTCGCCACCGATGCCGGACTTCACAGCGCATACGTAAAATCGGGGTTCTCCCGATCCGTCAAATCCAGCCACCTGCCAGTCCAGTCGAGTTAGTCTTAGCGCCCACCGAAAACATCCCCGCCAAAAAATGACCAGAATTTTCAATGCAACAAAGTAGTAGTAGGAAGTGTACTCACTCTTGATTCTCCAACCGCACATAATCCGGTCGCGCTTGAATCATCAACTTCCTCGCATTCTCCTTGCGGTACCACCACCATATAAACACCATGATGCAGAGCGAAATGCCCAGACACACAATAATGGTGATCTCGGCAGGGACGTAGCGGGGGGCATCTTTTGGGCGAAAAGTTTGGGGTCCTGCCGGTCGGCAAATACAAATGTTAGCCAGAACTTTAGCGGTTTGAGATGCCTTCTGTGGAGTGTGGATAATGAGCTGCCAAGACTGGCCAAGAAGGCTCAATCAAGGCTTGATTGATAATACCCTTCCTTTCTCCGCACTTTGCACACCGTCTTCTCGAGTCTGGAGACAGACGAGGGTACTATTCTGCCAGATGACCGGGGGTTTGGGGTCTTTCACTCACCGATAATGTTGCCCACGCAGTATCCGATCAAGTACAGCGCTGCTACGGTTGTTTTCTTCGTGTAGCCAGCTACATTCGACGAGATCATCGATAGCAGCGCGACAAACGCCGTCGGACTCGCTTGCGTCATGTAGTATCCGATTAGACGGCCGATATTGTTGGATTCCGGGAGTGCCACGATAAGAATGATGCCGATCAGTGCAGAGACCAGGCCACCCAGACTACACAGGAGTCGCTGGTTCGTGATATGGCCCATATACCCATTCAGCACGAGGGCGATGACTTCAACGGCGCCGCCTGGGACACCGAGGATTAGACTCTCCTCTTTGGTGAAACCGAAACTGGTAATCTAAACAGTAGAGATTGATAGTGAGCAGGGTGTGTCAGGAGGCCAAATATCCCGGGTGGTGAACGTACCAATTGACTGAAAAAGTTAGTGATACCGCCATTAGGGATATCAGCAATTAGTGCATAAAAGAAAAACGCCCATGTCATCGGGTCCAACAGCGCTTCTTTAACCTGATACATCTTAAAATGCTTGTTACCGATTCCCTGCTGGTTAATCCGGACTCGAGCCACGGCCAGCACTCGGTCCTCTTTCTTCAGCCAGCGCGCATTTAGCTGGTTATCTGGCACAATCCAGTAGAAGACCAGGCCCAGCAAGATGGTCAGCACACCGGTGAATAAAAAGACGATCTTCCACGGTGCGATCGATGAGCCGTGTTTCTGCGTGCCGATGGCAATACCGTATGCGACCACGCCGCCGAGGATCTGGCCGACGCCGTTGAAGCTGAACCAGATGTTGACGCGAGAGCCTTGTTCTTTTTTGGTGTACCACTATATTCACAATTAGCAAGGGTAGGTTTAGTTGGCACACTGGGGATTTACCTGTGAAGTGATCAGAGCAAAACCCGGCGTCACCGCAGCCTCGAATACACCAAGGAACAGACGGATCGCAATGGCACCAGCGAAGCTCTTCACCCCAGCGAAGCAACTTAGAATCAAACCCCAGATAATGATACACGCGGCAGAGTACTTGCCCAGCGGCAACCGCTGCAGCAGGCGGTTGGTAGGGTACTCCCATGCCAGATAACCTATGCCCTCGCTGTCAGCTATACCCTCATCCCAACTAATCTTTCCATCTCTTCATCGGGGATACGACGCACCAAAGTAGAACAAACTTCCCAGCCACTGATATTGATCGCCCTTGAGATGCAAGTCCTCCTTCAATCCCATGATACTCGCGTACGATAGGGTAGTCTCTGCGCACAAGAAATCGAGTCAATTTCGGAGCGTCACACGGTCAGGCTCCCGTCTCATGGTAGACGGACCACTCGTTTCAGGATAGACAGGTGACACAAGACATGGTTATTTGGACAACATACTATCGAGGTAGTTCATCCCATAGACGAAACACATAATTGGCATCATGTGCCAGTCAATCGTGCGGAGCAGGCGCTTATTTGTCGCTTCATCGAGTTCGATGGCTTCGCCGTGCAGCTCGTCAAAGATTTTCATGGCATCGTCTGCGTCGTGCGCGTGTTTCTCGAGCGTCGGGTCGACATGCTTAGCTGTTTGGATGTCGACAGCCGAGGATGTGCCGGCTATCTTCTCTTCGTCTGCCATTGTCAAGGGGCGGGGTTGAGGACTGAGGAGTACCAAAATATTAGAGAGACGGGATTAACGGTGCACTGTCCGATGCGAACACAAGTACGGCGACGTTCAATCCACCGAGTGAATTCAGATGATCTCTGTAGGCCACTGGAAGGGGGTTGAAAAGTGCGAAGCAAATAGTCAATATTTAAGAAGGTCGCACGTTAGTGTACCTTCTCCTCGCGGTCCGCTCATTCCGTCAACGTTAAACCCAAAGACTCGTAACGTTATCTGCTTGACCTCATGGCTGTCCCGGAACTCCTCCTATCAAGCGTATCAAAGCCTCGGTGGATTCCCCCGCGATAAGCCAGGTATCAGGTTTAACAATATCTGGGGTTGAGGTCTATCTGCAGCGGGGATTTTGATTGGTCGCAGCGGGAGGGGGAAAAGAGGAGAGATCGGCAGCAGTCGACCGGTCCAACGATGTGATCCTCTTATCGAGTGGTCTGGTTAGCCGGTGGTGGAGAAGAGCTAACTCAATCAAGGTGAGGAGGTGAGGAGATGCTGGTGTCTCGGGGACAAAGTGGGAGAGTCAGAGACAAGGTTGGAGATGTACGTTATGGTCGGGATCTAGATGTAGCTCCGGGGGTTTGCCGACCAACTAGAGGATCGAAAGTACGAGAGTCGCTTGGACATGGACAGTTATCTCGTAAATTTGATTTCTGGAAGCTCGTTGTTTGGTGGTGGTTGGCGATGTGGCTGTTGGGGCTGGGAGATGGCTTGTCTGTGCATGCTTCTTATCAGCCACGAATCCACAGTGTAACCGTGCCAAGGGCGGCCCCTCTTTCTGGCAGACGGAGTCAAGGAGTATAAACATGATCCGTTAAATGGATGATAAGCTTAGTTCGCTATCTCTCGGATTATTCGCTATTATCTTCCGACCGAGGCCGTGAAAAGTACTAAGTAGCATCGCCACTTTCATCCGGATTAGAACATTCCCATTCCCTTGAGTCCGAGGAGGTTTAATTCACAGAGTACAATATTGTAGCCGATTCGCCAAGTTAGACGAGCAATGCCCAGAAGGCGTAGACGAGCAAGCTTTTATTCGTGCTCCGTGACAGCCATTTATACTTTGACGCCCGTGTCAAAACCTCCGAGGCCAAAGCCCGAAAGTCATATCTCTCACCTTCCCCAACTCGCGGAATTAAGTCCCGCTGTTATCCCGCAGCTCTAATCCATAGGCGACCACTCATTTGACCAGAAATTTATTACATTCCGTATCGGGTACAAATACATCCGATACTTAGTGGAAGTATTCCGATCTAAGATTCAAATCCCGTTTTAGTTCTAATGTTATACAATAGCAGCGCTTCCCGGGTCTCTAGTCACCTGTCTGTTCGATTATCCATTAAATCTATTATAAAGCTGCTCAAACAACAATTATTTCCTTCATATCGCCATCTCACCTTCAGCAAGAGTATCCCCAGCAAACGGTAATGGCTGTCCTAATTGTAACAGTGTCCTCCTAATCTGGCATCACTCACTACCCGGTACAAAAACAAACGAACAACCACTTTATCCGAAACAGGCACAACACTCTAGAATGGCAAAACAATAGCTGCCCCCAGTGCCACCGCCGCAAGAGAAACGCCTAAAACAGCACCAAAACCATTCCAGCTAGATCCCCTTGCAGCCAATCGCACAGCCGCATTCGATGTCGAGGCAGCCGTACCTGTAGGGCCTGTTGGCTTGCCAGTCCCACTCGCGACTCCACTGCCTGGGCTTGTAACTGCACTTGCACCCGTAGTAGTCTTCGCCGCAGTACCAGAAAGATCAGACTCATGATGAATCAAGGTCACTGCAGAAACAAACATAATAGGCGTGATAAATTCACGATAGTCATCGTCACCAGTCAAAGTCGCGTAATAGGTCTCAGTGGTTCGAATAGTCGATGTACTCCGGATGATCTCCTTGATTGTGCTGCCGTCGGTGGTATATGTAGATGTCGTCTTGCTGACTCTATGAGTGGTGTCCTCGTAGACGTCGCATACTGTTGAGGGGGTGTATGTGGGGACTGCTTGGAAGCATCCGCCGTTGGGATCTGCTGTGAAGCCACTAAGATAAGGATTAGTACTACTGCAACTCATGGATTCTTAAATGAAGGTTGTATCATGAACCATGGGACCAAAGTTCAAAGAGCAATGTAAGTGTAAACGAACCTAGGACAACACAACGCCACGGTCTCACTAGGCTTCAAAATCTTCGCCAGCAGGGAAGGCTCATAATTGAAATCCGGAATCCAGTGACTCGTCCCGTAGGAACTCATCACCCCAGAACTCGTGCAAGGCTTATCGCCATCACGTCCGGCCATACCAACAGTCTCCCACCCTGACGGACAATACAAACCGGGGGAATAGTAGTGACCCACAGAAGAAACCCAATCTTCACCATTGCTGGTCGGAGCGGGGGTGGTAGTCGAAGAAGGCGCACATTCCGGCCACGTGGTAGTCTCACATTGCACCTTGTACGACAGGTAGGGGAAATTGTCGTCGATGGTTCCCATAAAGAGGTGGGATGTACCGGAGCAGCTAGGTGCAGGTGTGAATGTTGTTGTTATGGGACCATAATTGTGGAAGGTCCATGATAACGCGTTGACTGCGACAACGGTGCTCATTTTGACGGTTGAATTGGATGGTGTATCCAATTACAAGTGGTGGAAGCAGCGGATGGAAAAGAATATACTATCCGTGTACGGGGGGGATCTACGACCCATTTTATAAAGTAGAAATTAGAATCTCGCTTCCGAACTCAACTTGGGGGGATTCAAGAAATCAGCCACTCATAACCGCTGAGCGCCAATTAACACCATCGGAGATCCCCTGATCGAACCTCCGTTCATCCAAAACCGTTCAATTGAGGCTGAAAGGAACCTCGCTTGTCGGTGCGGTAATCTCCGCCCCACGCGCTACCGGCTTGGCAGGGACCAAAATCACAGTGGATGTTGGCTCAGCTTGGCTGGCGAGTGAGCTAGTGGTGGAATTGGGTTAGCGGTGTCTCTCAGGGTCGCATCATAACAAGCCAGAGCTAGGTGCTTAGGTCAATGAGGTTAGTAAGGTGAGTGCTAGACAGGGAAAATCATGTAGAGGAAGTCTTGGCGTGGTTCCTGGCGAGATTAGGTCTTGGCGCTCAAATTTGAATGCCCGGGCTGTACTCCGTCTAGAATCAATAATCTACAAGATGAAAGGAAAGTTTACCATTGGGTCATCCTGGACTTGCTATATCTGTTTTCAGTTCATGTTGGTCACAGTCATGAGCCGATGACCCGGTCTAATCCCAGAGGTCTTTTGCCAGATCAAGCTGATATTGATCTATCAATCACTGACAGAGGTGTCAGATTAAGGAGGAAGGGAAGAGAGGAGACATGAAATAATGAAAATAAAAATGAAAATAAATGGCATATTGTTTGTTAGTTATGACCTCTATTAGGGTCCCACTCAGCCCTTCACCTGAAGAGCTGAAACCAAAAGTCGTGAGCAGCCCATGACAGTGAGGTCCAAGCCCATTCATTCATGATGTCATTTACGCCTTTATCCCTATTTCTTGCCAGCTATACTTGGCCTGGGCTCTTAACGCGAAAACTGTATTATATCATTACACTATCACTATGGTGCGGGCTGAAGCTTTGCGTGGGCCTTTTTCGCCGTTCGAAGACATGCTTCTAAAGAATCGTCACAGCCAACCGAATTATGGCACCTCGAGTCACTTTCATTTCTGCTTTTTTCTCCTGTGAGTTGAGGCTCAATACTTTCATCGCTGCCACCCTGAAAATCGACGATATTGTCGCGATCGAGATGAAGGAAGAGAAAAGCCAGAACGCTATTCGTGCAGGTCTGCATATGACTCTGGCGTGCCAAAGATGTGTTGGAAACACAAGATAATGCCCCCGGGACCTAGATAATAACCGGAAGAGCGAGCTACTCCCAGTGAACGTCCACAAACGAGACGGGAATTTGAGTTTTTCCAGTAGTGGTGTTTGCCTTGGTGAGCTCAACTGGTTGATAACTGGTACTGTAAGTAAATGCGGAATTCCTTAGAATTCTGGACATAGCAGCAGCGACGTTCTTCATGCCGCAAGACAACTAGTCGGTAACTTGGCAACTGGTGCCTGTAAAATTGCCATGAAAGACGGCCTTCAAGGCATCAGCCGTAGCGTACGAGGCCCCCGCCATCGATGGCTGAAAATTGAAGTTATCCCAGCCTGCAGAGACATAGCCGGCGAGAAGAAATTCGAGAAAATCAGCGACTGAGTCTCATGCCTTCAAGCCTAGACCAAAGGTTTGATTTTTTTTTGCGCCTAGGCTCTCATTTCAGAAGGTTGTGAAAGAATATCTAAAGCTGAGCTTCTCAACTGTGTCATTCAGCACCGGCCACTCCACAGGCTGTCTTTATTGATAAGCCCCTATGATAATGGACGATTGAAAGCTTCGAACGCTTGGTTGAAGGGTACACTCTGTGGAGAAAAACCGAGTATTATCCCTAATCTCGGTAGAAATGTTGCCACCCACGACTGAGTTATCATTTGGTCCTTTCCGAAATGTAATGTATGACAAGGGAAATGCTATTTTTATAGAGAGTCTTAGACTTTGTGGATACCTTATTGATGACCATAGGCCGGGCAGAACCACCGCTGGTTAAATACCGGGCATATTGCGACACCGCTGCTGAGTTATACTGTGCAGTTGGTGTACCCTCGTCTTTCGGTAAATACGTACTTAATCTCGATATAAGATTTGAGCAAAGGGCACGGATTTCAACAGTGCCATTGAGTCCCAGATGCACTTTCCTGTTAACCATATATATTGTGGGACTACCTGCCCGCTTTGGTAGATAAGACCAACAATGAATGCCATTTTGTTTCGTAAACTCGATGTGGTTTCTCAAGAACTAGATTTTTTGGAGCTCATACTAGTATAAAATAAAGTGGTATCTACCAAAAATCTATGATTGCGGAGCGCAGCGGACGGGAGCTTTTATCTTCTGAGTTTGTACGGGGTGGTGAAATTTCCAGGGGTGCGCACAAACAGGCGATGCTGATTGGTCAACTTGGGGCTAAATCCTGAAGTTTGATTGGCTGAGATTAGGCGGTAAGTGATTTATTACGTGACTTTTTCAATCCTTAAAATTCAGGCATATCTACCCTAACTACTCCGTAAGCCTATGAAATAGACTGTAGGTCACGTGACCGCCAAGCGAGCGGAGCGGCCCTACCAGTAGCTATCTAGACCTCTTCGCCCTTTAGACAATTTCATCCTCATCTACACTCTCGTCAATTTTCCAGTGCACTACGTACCCTTCCCAACAATAAATAGATCAGATATTTTTACAACAGGTATTAAGCATTATTTCATCATCGTTGTTACAACACATGTTTGCTGGTGTTTGATGTTTAATGTTGATGCCCGGTTCCTTAGGCATCATTCTACTACAGTATTTAGTTAGCTCTTTCGCCATCTCTCCTTCTTCCTTCCTTCCGTCCTCTCTCTTTCATATGCTTAGTTGCCTCGTTGAATCCTACCATGTTAATTAGTCTTCTACGTGCCTGAGCGCTGTAACAATGGTGTGCAAACTTAGTCACGCGTCGCAATGTTCCCTCTCTATGGCACAAGCCCCTGCATCTCGCGTCGTACAGGTCGTGATCCGTGATGGCACCATACAGTAGCGTATCGCCTCGCTTCTGGCCCTTGGGGTATGGACTAGAGCACGGGCACATTGGGAGAAGAACACATAACCAAACGAACCTAAATCTAGTTGGGGATTTTTCTTCATTTTATGGTAAATAATTAATAGAGAAGAGAACAAGTATATTATGATAATTAGCTCAACAGTTCAAGAGTTCAAGCAAGTAATAAAGCGTGTCACACAGCTTCTAGACAATGACTTTTAGCAGGGAAAAACACCAGGATCAGCATCCTAGCAATCCTAGACCCTTTAATCCAGGCAAGATAGACTACAAAATCCTCAAAGCCTGATAGTCTCCATACGAACTCCTCCCCCTTCTACATACCATAGAATTCGAAGCACCATGTCTCCTCCCAATTTAGAGATCGAAATGCAGACCCGTAGCTTGTCAATCCTGTATCAAGGCAGGGAAAAGGCCAGAGGAAGAGAATCTCGGCCCATGACCTGGTCATCCTGGTAGCCCAACAAGGTTAGGCTCATGCAATAAACAATATGCCGTCACAAGCTATTGAACTTGCTTTCTTTATATCCCCCACCTAATGCAATGAAGTATGCATGCCTTGCCTGGCCTTGAGCGTGACGAGTCTTATAAGAACAGCACCTTGGAGTACAACACGAAATCCACACCATTCATACTATTCTCTCCATAGCTCCGGAGTACAATGCAGATAAAACAGCTGTTGGTCTCGGCCATGCTGGTGCCCGCTGCTTTGGCTGCCACCAGCACAGATACCGTCTTCTCTGAATTCGAAAATCTACATAAGCGAATCCTCTCAGCACACGAGTGCCTGAAGTCCTTCAATGGGGGTGTGACTCAGACTTTGAGCTGCGGATATGAACTCTATAACGTCTTGATCGCCAGCAACTCGGCGAGAAAGGATCTGGCCGATTTGGATTCGGTCCCCGCTGATCAGGTCCAGAATTACCTGAATTACTATCATGGCATTCGCTCGGCCGTTGCCGATGCGTTGGGCACCGCGTCCTCAAAGGTGGAAATTATTGATGCTACAATGATAACAAATACTTACGGGATACAGGTCATTAACCTAGACTCTCAGGGTCTGAAGATGTTCTCACAAGTCCTGATCCGCAACTTTGCCAGCGAAAGGGCGACTTTTGAGACTTTGACAAAATCGAAAATCCCAGTCGCAAACCATTCGGAGATCGCTGGCCCTGTCGACAGTCTTAAAGATGAATTTGAAAAAACCATTACGGTCTTTAGTTGAAGTACTGTTAGAAGTAAGATGAGGGATAATGCAGCTGAATAGTATTATGATTGAGGTTATGTTGTGTCTACTGCTAGTTGTTTCTCAATCTTTCTCCAAACCCCCTTTTTCAAATGCCATGTCAGCCACCAGTTTCTATCTGCGTCCTTCCCAATGACCGATCCAGTATTTAGTAGCATGGGCCATCGATAGAAAGTGTTAGGTATAATTAGTCTCGGTCTTGCCGCCGATCGGGTTTTCTTCGCTGGACGGATGATAGCAGGCGAGAAATCCACATCGAAGAACCTAGCTTGATGCCAATTTGAGCAATGGATCAACATGTTCGACAAGCCCAACATCGATGCAATTGTGGGCTCAATCTTCTTCATGCCCTCTCTCTGAACAGCCATGTAATCTTTAATCTGGTCTTTGGAGCGCTGGGCTAGAAGAGAATGCCGAAGCTTGGAAGCAAGATAGCTGACCGGCCGCTCTAGCACCTCGTCAGCAGTCAGGATAGTATGGGAAGTCAGCCATGCATTTCCGACATAGGCTGTATCTCGTGGGAAGAGTTCCGGGAAACAAGGCCGGATATTGAAATTGTTCAGGAGCGTGACAGGGGTTTTCCCCGATGGTCGCATAGACTGGACAATGCATTGAACCCACCATGCCAGGAGAACATCGCTTTCGCTGACGAAGTTTCCGTCATCTCCCGCCGATAGTTCCTGCATTGCTGCCTCTCGCATCTCTGTCAAGATTGATCCCGGGATACAGACGAGTCGGTGTTCATGCTTTGGGCATGGTATTACCTCCCAGATCCACCGAATAACAAGCAATAGCGGACCCAGCCATTGCATAAGAATCAGTATCCAGTGTGACCGGACGAACCACTCGGGAGGGGGCTGCACATTCAAGTCCGCCAAAGGATCTTTGAAAAACCCGAGGAACGGTGGGACTTCATCTTCGCGACCGCGAAGAACCGCCGCCCACGCGTTGAGCAAACTAGCCCGCCCCGCGGCATCCACGAAAGTATGCAGCCATGCCAACTTCACTAAGGTGGCATTTTGAGTGACTAGTATGTGAATATCCAGCTGTGGGCGATCATTGTATATCCAGTCCTCGAGTTTCTTGGGAGAATCGGGTCTGTAAAGCAAGGTGCCGAGATTCGCAGCTGAGAAAGGGAAAACAGTCGGAGAATTTGTTCCACAGGGCAGCTGGGAAGGAAGTAAGTCTTCCAGTCTTCCATCACGCGTCGTGGTGCAGAAAGTGAATCCACGGCATTTCGTATCGTATTTCTCCGGGATATGATATTCAAGCTTCCCGGCCTATGTAGAGATCTTTTTTAGTTTTCAGGATTGAAGAAGAGAGGATGCAAAGGATATCTACATTCAAACGTAGACGTGCACCTAGTTTCTTCCATTCTCCTATCTCCAGCAAGCGTTGGAGGGAATAACGAAGACGGTCTGAATCCAATACATGGTCAAAATGAAGGGTGAACTCGAGAGCAATCCCTCTGTTCATCCATGTATCGTCTTTAGAGTATAAAGAGATAACCTGTACATCCATTTTCTCTTTCAAAATTCGTCTGGGGTGCTAGACGGGTTTTAGGGCCTGAGAGGGATTGGAAGGAGGCTTCCCTGGCAAAAGAAAAAAGAGAGCCCAGTTAATACATGGTATGCAAGTAAGCTGTAGTATTCTTACTTCGTGATGCCGCCTGCAGAATCTATCACAAAAATCAACCATGCATTTGTTTCACCCCCGAAACCGAATACGTGGTTTGATTTGTCGAATGATTGATTCATCACAAATAGTGTGTTGATTGATGCAGCCAGTTAATTTCTGTACTCGCCCCATTTTGGAACTGATCCGCGGCGCAAATTGCTATTCATCAGTATAGTATGTTAAGCCGACTGATTGTGTGACTGCATTCGAGCTGGATATAAGTATCAGTTTTCCTACCTTTCCGTAAATTTTCAATTCACATCCAATTTTCCGTTTTCTACTATCAAACAAAATGGGCAAACTAATCGATCATACGGTCAATCACCAAGTGCGACTCGAAATTGACTCTGCGGCCGGGATTGGCGACGAGAAACCCCAACCTTGTCAAGATGACATGGATACCGAAGACATACTCGTCCCTTTCCCGATCGCGATTGTTGGAATGGCCATGAGATTGCCAGGGGGTGTGAGCTGCGAGAAAGAATTCTGGGACTTCTTAATCAACAAACGTGACGGACTGTGTAAAGTTCCCGATACCCGATACAATATTGACGCTTTTTATCAAGAGTCAAGACCGGGTGCGATACGAACACAGCACGGATACTTCCTGGAACATGATATCCGCCACTTTGACCCAGAGTTCTTCGGACTTAGTAAGGTCGAGGCTGCCAAGCTTGATCCCCAGCAGAGAATGCTTCTGGAGATTACCTGGGAGTGTATGGAGAATGGGGGTCAGGTAGGATGGAGAGGAAAGAACATCGGATGTTATGTGGGTGTTTTCGGAGAAGATTGGCTGGATTTGAAGATCAGAGATCCCCAGGATCATGACCGGTATCGTGTTGTTGGAGCAGGCCCCTATGCGCTCTCAAACCGGGTGTCGTATGAATATGATCTTGGCGGCCCAAGCATGACAATTCAGACTGGATGCTCATCATCCCTAGTAGGTCTGCATGAGGCCTGCCAGGCTCTCTACTCTGGAGAATGCTCTTCCGCCCTGGTAGCTGGCACCAATCTCATCTTTACACCAACAATGACCACGTCAATGTCAGATAACATGGTCATTTCAAAGAGTGGTGTATGCAGAACATTTGACGCGGCAGCAGACGGATATGGTAGAGGAGAGGCTATCAATGCCATTTTTATCAAGCCTCTCGATAAAGCTCTTCGGGACGGTGACCCGGTGCGGGCTGTCATTCGCTCGACCGCAACTAACTGTGATGGCAAAACTTCTAGCATCACTACTCCAGGGTCTGCAGCGCAAGAGAGGCTGATCAGAAAAGCTTATAAGAAAGCTGGACTGGATGTTTCTTCAACTGCCTTATTCGAGTGTCATGGCACAGGAACGACTGTTGGAGATTTGGCAGAGACTTCCGTGGTCGGCAAAATTTTTGGGGATAAAGGGATTCACATTGGAGCAGTATGTCTACTTTTCTAACCTCTCACCTCAGATGCTGATGAATTATAGGTCAAACCCAATGTTGGTCATTCTGAGGGTGCATCCGGAATCACAAGTGTGATTCACAGTGTCCTGGCGCTGGAAAACCGCACAATTCCGCCCAATGCGCACTTCCAAAATCCGAATCCCAACAGTATGTGACCTCCCAGATATTTTAGGTCTGTGCAAGAGCTAATCGACAGCCAGTCCCGTTTGAGCAGGCAAAGCTGAAAGTTGCCGTGGAGCCGACTCCTTGGCCCGCAGACCGAAGCGAAAGAATAAGCATCAATTCATTTGGAATTGGCGGGTCCAATGCTCATGTAGGGCTTCCTCTCTATGATTATTTCAAGTACTACTGTTAATATTGCCAGGTTATTCTTGATTCTGCTTCTACCCTGCAGATTGGCATGTCTGCAAATGTAGATGGCCCACAGCTTCTGGTGGTCTCTGCAAAGTCAAAGGACTCGTTGAACGGGCAGATCAACCGTCTAAAAGCCCACCTAGGATCGACAAAAACGCCTTTGAGCGACATTGCATATACCTTGGGTTTGAGACGAGAACATTTGACTCATCGTGCCTTTGCGATCACTCAAAGCGATGGTAGAATTTCGACTTTCGAAAGGTCGGCCACCGTGAAAACACCAGTCGTCTTCGTATTTACGGGTCAAGGTGCCCAATGGCCTGGTATGGGCAGGCAATTGATCGAAGAGGCTCAAGGCTTCCGAGAAGATATTAAGATGATGGATCGTGCCCTGCAACGGCTGAAAAGCAAGCCTTTGTGGTCGCTTGAAGGTGAGCTTACACTCAATGCTCAAAGGCCCAAAACTAATAAATTTTATTCAGATGAGCTTCTGAAGAGCAACGATCAGAGTAGAGTAGCAGAAGCAGAATTTGCACAACCCCTCTGCACTGCCGTTCAGATTGGTCTCGTTAATCTCCTTCGGGCTTGGGGCACTACACCTGATGCAGTAGTAGGGCATTCTAGTGGAGAGATTGCGGCTGGCTACGCATCAGGGGCATTGTCTGCTGAGATGGCGATTATCGTCGCCTATTTCCGTGGTCAGGCGATGAAAGATCAATCCAGCCGTCCTGGTGGTATGGCAGCCGTTGGCCTTGGCTCCGAACAGGTTGAACGTTTCCTGAAACCGGGCGTCGTCGTCGGTTGCTACAATAGCCCACACAGTGTCACTCTATCAGGCGATAATGATATCCTCACAGAAGTTTTGGATGATATTCATGGTGACAGCCAGGACATATTTTGCCGAAAGCTGGCCGTCAATGTAGCGTATCATTCGCACCACATGGTTGAAGCCGGTGACGTCTATGAGAAGATGGTCTCTCCTCATTTCTCTCACCAACCGTCCATGATCCCAATGTACTCCACTGTTACCGGGACAATCGTGACAGATCCCTCAATTCTGAGCCCAATTTATTGGCGCAGAAACCTTCAGTCCCCTGTTCTCTTTCATACCGCAATTGAAAGAATCCTCAAGGACGACAATCAGTCAAAGCTCTTCCTAGAGGTCGGACCGCATTCAGCTCTTTCTGGCCCTCTACGACAGACAATGAAAATGGCGAGCACAGGGGAGCACCGATACATTCCGACAGTCATCAGAGACAAGGAACCATGGAGAAGCGTTCTGGCTGCAGCTGGTAACCTTCACATACATGGCGCCTCAATTGATCTCCGGCACCTGATTCCCCGAGGCAGAGTCGTGACGGAGCTCCCCCCATACTGTTGGCAGCATAACGAGAAATATTGGGACGAGCCTCGAATTGTTCATGACTGGAGACATCGTCAATATCCTCATCACGAGTTGCTTGGCTCCCAGGTACTTGAGTCAAACGATTTGGAACCATGTTGGCGAAACATTCTAAGGTTAGAAAATGTTCTTTGGTTGATGGATCACAAGCTGGGAACTGATATTGTCTTTCCCGCCGCCGGCTACGTTTCTATGGCAGGTGAAGCTATACGACGAGTGACTGGGACATCAGACTACTCTCTGAGAAATGTCTTCATTCGCAGTGCCTTGGTTATTGAGGACTCCGTTGAGATAATGACAAGTTTGCGGTCTGAAAAGCTCACAGACCATGTTGACTCCCTTTGGTTTGACTTCACTATTTCTACGTTTCAAAACGGAAAATGGAAGAAACACGCCGTGGGCCAAGTTCGTGGAGGAGCTGAACAAGCGTACGATGCCCCCTCCAGACAGGCCTATTCTCGACAAGTTGACTCGGACAAATGGTATCATGCCCTGGGCAAGCGTGGTTTGAACTATGGAGCCCATTTCAGGGGACTTGAGCAGATCACAGCAAGTTCAGCCACACAACAGGCTTCCGCGGTATTGCATAGCAATGAGCCGCAGCTTGACAGCTACTACGCCCTTCATCCAACCTGCATTGATGAATGCTTTCAGTTGTTAAGTGTAGCAGCGACACAAGGGATCTCGCGGCGCATGACACGGATGTGCATACCCACTGCCGTTGAATCTCTCTACATTGCTGAAGGCCGTGGGCCAATGGACCTGAATGTTTCCTGTGAGACCATCGGTGGTACTCTGGAGGCAAACTCGACGCTATTATCAAACGATTGTGTCTCACTATTCATGGAAAGGGGGTTTTTCTTCAGTATCAATGATCCGGAGTCAGATGACACGAATAAGCCACTAGCATCGACTGTACATTGGACACCGCATATCGACTTTCTCCCTTTCAGCGAGCAACTGCCACCCCACGAACCAGCTTTCAATGGGAAGTTAATGGCCAGGCTAACGAGCGCATGTGTGGCTGAGGCATATCGCCTGACAAAAAACTCTAAACCTGTTTCGGATCACCTTGAGAAATACCATGTTTGGCTTAAAGATCTTTATCGGAAGATTCAGGAAAAGTCACCCACAATTATTCCAGAGATGAGGGAAGAGGATGTTTCAGTACTTAGCCTTTTGGGCCCCTATGCTGATGCATTGAACAAGGAAGCACGAGTGTCTCATCTCTGGCTCGTACCTACTCACGAACTCTTGCATAGAGTCTGCTTTGCATTGCACGACGTGTTGGAGGGTTGCATTGATCCTCTCGAACTTCTCATGCAGAATGATGGGATGACAAAGCTTTTCAACACTATGTGTACGATTTCGCCTTGCGAAGACTTCCTCGCACTACTAGGCCAATCTTATCCAGGCGTTCGTATCCTTGAAATTGGCGCTGGAACAGGCGCGTTGACATCTACTGCCCTGAATGCATTGAATCCAGAAAGTGGCCGAATTTACTCACGCTACACCTTCACGGACATATCGCCCGGCTTTATCGCAAACGCACAAGAGCGATTCCACAAATATGAGGCTGTCGAATACGCAACCCTTGACATATCTCGCGATCCAGAAGAGCAGGGCTATGTTCCGGGGAGCTATGATCTGATCCTGGCCGGCAATGTGCTACACGCGACGCCTCAGATATCCAGCACGCTAAATAATGTCCGCAAACTCTTAGCTCCAGGTGGTCGACTACTCATGCAGGAACTCAGCGGAGAAAATCCCGTTATCAATTTCTTAACTGGTATTTTACCAGGATGGTGGCTGGGAGAGAATGACGGCCGGTCGGACAGCCCCGCATTGTCTGTTGAGAGATGGCATGACGAGTTGATCAAAGCCAACTTCACCGGTGTGGACGCCGTGCGATATGCCAATGACAGACCACTGAGTCTGACAGCGGTGATTCTTTCCGGAACGAAAGCTGCCGATGACAATGCAACAGGGGGACGGATTGGGCTGCTTTACCTGTCATATATCACGGAATGGGGACGTGAAGTAGAGAAAGCACTTTCTCTTGCTGGCTATACGGTGACTTGGTACACATTGCAAGAGAAACCCCCAGCTGGATCTGATATTATTTCACTCCTTGATCTTGAGGGGCCATTCTTTCAGTACTTGTCGGCTGATGAATTTGACTTGTTCCGAAACTACGTCTCCACATTGGCCGATGGTTATCTCCTTTGGGTCACAAGGAGCCTCCAAATCACATGTGACGATCCAGGTTTTGCATTGGTCTTAGGAATGGCTCGCACACTTCGGAACGAACTGAGCAGCAAGTTTGCGACAGTGGAAATTGACCAATTCGATAACATTGCCATAGCCTATGTTCTCAAGGTTTTGTGCGCTTTGCGAGTTCAATCCCAGCGACCTTGGCTTGATCCAGATTATGAATATGCCCTCCAGGATGGAAAGATTCTTCTACCTAGGAATCAATGGTCTTCGCTAGGTCAACAGCTGACTGATGTGCCACACCTGTCGGCAGCAAGATCTTTGGATATCAAATTCAATGGAATTTTTGATTCCTTGACGTGGGCCGTTTCCACTTCGCCAGTCTCGGAACGCAATTTGAAAAAAGGTGAAGTGGAAGTGGACATGAAGTATGTTGGTATGAATTTCCGGGTAAGTCACGGTGTGCCCTTATACTTTATACTGGCGAATATTCTAACCTACACAGGACATGATGATTACAATGGGATTTCTGGGAGCTACAGAGCAGTTGGGATTCGAAGGTAGTGGTGTTGTTCGACGGGTAGGGCCGTCCGTGGAGCATCTCCGAGTCGGCGACAAAGTCAGTTGCATCTATGATGGCCTCTTCGCCACCCGAGTCGTTGCCCCGGCATTTCTTTGTGAGCCCATTCCTGGAGAGACAACTCTGGAAGATGCGGCGGCCCACACAGTTGTTTTCGCAACGGCAATATATTGTCTTATAACCGTTGGAAACCTCCAGAAAGGCCAGTCTGTGCTGATTCATTCCGCATGCGGAGGCGTTGGATTGGCTGCGATCCAAATTTGCCGGATGATCGGGGCGGATATCTATGTCACAGTCGGGACGGAGGACAAATTTCGCCATCTCGTTAATATCATCAAAATTCCAGCTCATCGTATATTTGATTCCAGAAGCACATCATTCCTGCAGGGTGTGCTTAGGGAGACGAATGGACGCGGGGTTGATCTGGTGCTAAACTCTCTATCCGGCGAACTACTTCATGCCTCATGGAGATGCGTCGCCAAATTTGGCAAAATGGTCGAGATTGGGAAGCGAGACTTCTTGGGCCACGGTAAACTTGACATGAGTGCCTTCCTTGACCACCGATCCTTCCACGGCGTGGATCTCAGAACACTATCTCTTGAGTATCCGATGGTGCTTCGGGAACTGGTTGACCAATTCAGAGAATTCTTCCAACAAGGAAAATTGACGCGCATCGATCCGGTGACAGTTTTCGAAGCCTCTGATATTGTCAAAGCTTTCCGCCACATGCAAACAGGCCAGCATATGGGCAAAATTGTTATTCGAATGCCAGAAGATCCAGAAAGTTTACCGATAACCCGGATACATGGCAGCGTTCCCATCTTCAGATCAGACGCCTCGTACCTTTTGGTTGGAGGACTCGGAGGACTTGGCCGAGCGATCAGTACTTGGATGGTGGAAAAAGGCGCCCGAAGTTTCATCTTTCTATCTCGGTCCGGGGCTGAATCTACTCAGACTCAAGACTTCATCCGAGACCTAGAGAATAACGGCATGGTTAGCGTGACGGTGGTCACAGGCGATGTCTCCGTGGAAGAAGACCTCCACCGGGCCCTTTCTGCAGCAAAATTGCCAATTGCCGGAATCCTCCAGATGGCAATGGTGCTCAAGGATCAGATGTTCCCCAAGATGACCCACGAAGAATGGACAGCTGCCCTAGTGCCCAAGGTACGAGGAACTTGGAATCTCCATTATAATTTTCAAACCACGTCACTCGACTTCTTCGTTCTTTTCAGTTCTGTCACGGGCTTCATGGGATTTAGCAGCCAGGCCAATTACGCTGCAGCCAATACTTTTCTCGATTCATTTGTGAAGTATCGTCATTCCCAGAAGCTACCAGCAAGTGTTATTGATCTTGGCGTCATGGGAGACATTGGTTACGCAGCTGAGAAGAGCCCACAAGCGTTGAAAGTCTTCAATACTCTTGACAGCCAAATACTGGAAGAAAAGCATCTGCTCCAAGCTTTGGAGATCTCCATATTTTCTCAATTCTCCCATCCATCATCACAACTCATCGTGGGACTGGGAACAAAAAGCCCGGGTACGACTGCCCTCGTCCGAGAAGGTCGCTTTAGTCGTTGGCAAAATGTCACTCTCAGCGGGGAAGCAACAACCGTACCTCGGTCTCACACATTAAACTCTCTTTTGGATGAAATTCGCGACAATCCCAAACTACTGGATGAAGAGACCACTCACGACAAGATCACTGTCGAGCTGGGCAAGGTTGTTGCTTCTCATCTTGCTTATGCAGAAGATCTGAGCAAAGATGAACTGGCGAAAATTGCAATCGATTCATTGATGGGCATTGAAATTCGCAGCTGGTTTCGCCGTAACGCGGGCATTGACATTTCTCTTGTAGAGATATCGAATGCTGGCACCGTTGGAGGGCTTTCTGACGTTGCAGTGAAGATGCTGCGTAAGAAGTACTTGGATGGAGAAGAAGTTCCAAGCCTATCTACCGTACCGTCGATGGCTGAGCCAGATGAATTACCAATTTGCTTGGAGGATATGAAGCTAGGAATTGACTTCCAGCCTGTTGCCGGGAGTGCCCCGGACTGGTGCTCTGAATCCGAAGGAAGGATCTTCCTGACTGGTGCGACAGGATTTGTGGGTGCATTTTTCTTATCAGATATTCTTGCTCTCCCGCATGTCAAGAACGTCACCTGCCTAGTCAGAACAGCAGATCCCGAGTCAGGCAAACGGCGGATTGAAAATACACTTGCCCGATATTCCCTGCCAGTGAGTTCTCTGAGCAAAGTGACTGTGGTTCCTGGAAATATCGCCTATCCGAACTTGGGAATGTCGAAAGAAGACTTTGAATATTACGCACAGGTATCAAGTGTTGTCTTCCATATTGCAGCCCACGTCAACTATACCCTTCCGTACTCTGCTCATCGAGAGGGCAATATTACTGGACTCCTTAATGTGTTGAAATTCGTCAATGTTGGTCGTCTGAAGGCTTTACATTACTGCTCAAGTTTTTCAGCTTGCGGTATCCCACCTTTCGTCTCTGGTGGTGGTGCAATCCCAGAGGATCAAAGGGCGGTGCTGGATCGGCGATCCTTTGAATTGCACTCTGGATACACCAGAAGTAAGCTGGTTGCAGAGAGCATAGTGTGGAATGCCATTGGAAACGGCTTCCCCATATCCATTTATCGCCCAGGGTTTGTGATGGGCCACAGTGAGACAGGAATTGATAAGCCTGAGGACCTATCTAGTCGGCTGATGATCAGCTGTATCCAACTTGGAGTGTTCCCCACCCCACCTGCGCAGCGCACCCACATTGTGCCAGTCGACTATTTATGCGCTGCAATGCTGCATATCTCGCAGTCTTCGGAGAGCCACGGTCATGCCTTCAACGTTGTTTCACCTCACGATGAAACCATCACCTTGGGTGATACATTCAAAATTATAAGCGACTGCTGTTCCACTCCCCTACGAGAGGTCTCTTCAGCCGAGTGGCTGCAGTTGTTGCGGGAAGGTGGCAAGAGGGGCATGAAATTGGCCACTCCAATGCTCCAAGAAAGACTGGCGGATAGCCTGATCTGGTGGGATACCAGCAGCGGAATGTCCACGTATGAAACCACCAATCTGCGCAAGGCGCTGGCAAAATCGCCCGAGATTCTGAACGTGAAATCCGTGCCGGATCTTCTCAGGACATACTATGACCATTGGAAGGTTGCAGCTGTAGAGGCGAATGTCACTGTCTGATTCCGTTGTTGCTGTAAAAGAGCAGGGTAGCTTATAAACACTCATATTTCTTGTTATGACTTATCATTGATAGCCAATACATCTTTTAGAAGTAATTGTGAGATGTTCCTGTTATTTGGTGAATCCCTCAATCCTGATTTCTACCAAGCGAAGAGAAAGAGCCATCCATGGATGAGATGAAGAAGTGATGTGAAACGAAAGGCATTCCTGATGCCTCAGGCAAGATATCTTGGCAAATTTACGTAATCCGCAAGCGGGTGGTGCAAAACACCTAGTAACTAAATGCGTTAAAGTACTCATATCTCAACAATCATGCGCTCTAATCACTTGATTATTAGAATATAGGCTTTCCCTAGTAGTTGAAATGACAATTCATAGTTTTAAACAGTTTAGATGATTATTTCTATGCTTTACCATAAAGTACTGCTTAACTTTGACAGAAATATACATCTCTATTCACACTTCCAGCAATTTCTCTATTCGTCGACGGTAGGTCAGAAATACTATCTATATTATGTACTTGAGTTTTATCTTCGGACTTGTGTTCGTGAAGATAAACCTGGGTCCTTTAGGGCCTGGGCGCTAGGTAGGCTAGCCCGCATTCTTAAAGGTGACCTTTACAACACCGTTTTGCCTGACAGCTTGAGTGCTGACGGTTGCCTAATTCTGTAAGCGTCTCCTTCTGGCCCCCTTAACTCCGTGTCCTGGAGCTCGCCCCTTCCCTCTTATTCTCCCATTTTTTTCTGAGCTATTGCTGCACAATCTAGATTCGGACCCGATATCATGCGAGCCAAGGCATGTACGAGATGTCGCCAGCTGAAGCTTGGGTGCGATGCGGACAAAACGGCCCCGAGCGCTTGTTCCCGATGCAGATCACTCGACCATCCGTGCAAATTCGACCGCAAATTTCAACGCACCTCGAAGGCCCAGCAATTACACGAGCTACAAAAGGAAGTCCATCAACTTCAAAAAGCGCTTAGTCAGGCAAAATGCTCATCTGCTACAGCTGGTCACTCCATTCATCATGATCATCCTGATGGCCCCCATACTGCGCCCAACCTTCTCCATGCAAATGAGTTATCTAATTGTAGTAGGACGCCTGATAAAATTCTTGGAGAACTTCGCCTTTCCGAGATTGAGGTGACCGGGCTCTTCCGGGATTTCTTCGGTCGATGTCATATCTATCTTCCTTTTAATATCATTGGATCTAGTGAGGCGCTTTACCACAGTTGTCCCTTGCTTTTTTGGGCGATATGCATGGTTCCAGCGCCTCCTGCCATACGTTCCAAACTAGAGCCACAGCTAAAGGGGCTGGTCTCCAATGTAATCCTCGAACCTCCAGGATCGGTGGAGATTGTCCAGGCTCTTCTCATTTTGTGCATGTGGCCACCATCTTTCTCCTGGAATCGTCATGACTCGTCCTTGCTTTACAGCGGTATTGCAATTCATATGGGCCTCCAGCTTGGACTTCATAGACCGACCCTTGCAAGAGAGTTTAGTCTCGACGATGACCATCTCCAAGCTGAGCCAGACTGTGAAACTAAGACGACCACGTGGCTCGCATGCTATATTGTCAGTCAGATGCAAGTCGCCCGCAGTGGGCTACCGCTGCCATTTCCTGAGGATTCAATTCTCGTCGCTGCATTCGATGACCTTAAAGTGTCACCTGATCTGTCTCTTCTCTGTCACATCTATCGTCTTTTGGGGCAATCTGCAAAAGTAATTGGCACCAACGGACCGAGCTTATCTGGTCTAGTCGATCCGATCACTCGTGTGAATATGGTAATGATGTTTCGCGTTCAGTTCTGCACTCTCTGGGAGAGACTACTTCCATACAAATGCAACAGACTCGAGTTTAGTTTTCTAGGCGCACGACTCCAACTCTGGTCATTTGTCCTCCATGATGACATTCAGCTGTCCACAGAGGTGTTCGATATTGTCAACATGGCAAAAGAAGACGCAATGCGACTGCTACAAATCTCCTGCGAGACCAATTTGTCGTTGGTTCCTTTCTACGTCCGACGGTCTATCTGTTACGCAGCATTGATGCTGGTAAAGTTGCTCAGGTACCCTTGTATCCGCAGCGCTCATGAAACAATCTGGGATCAAATTGAACTGGCTCGGGTATCATTGAGCTCTTCGATTGGCCCGAGCGATGGCGACGTTCACCACGGTATCGATCGACTATTGCAAGCGGCGCCGTATCTTGAAGGCAAGGGAATGGGACCCCCAACCCAGTCGCGAATGACATATTCGATGGTTTTTGACTTTATCCGTTCGTATCGAAGGCATTGTTGTCAGCCTGGCCCGGGTACATTACCAATGCCGGGACTTGAGATTTTCGGAATGGAGCACATTATTGGGCCTATTGACTGGTCTGCCCTAGGTCCATTTTAGAAGGCTCTATAAGCTTCGACGTGGGTATGAGGCTCCAACCGCGTATGATGAATATCCGGATAGACAAATATTTTTCCGAATACCCACCATGTTCATTTCCAACTTGTTCGGTAGGTAGGAAAGGCGATCGGGACTTTTTGATGCGGTTGGTAAGGGTAGTGCGAGGCTCGTCGAACTCACACACAAAATTTGGCGATATTTGGTTTCTGTTAGGCCAGACAGCTTTGCAGGCCTCATTTACAGAGACATCAAAGTTGAAAGACTAGCCATATAATGTGGTTTAGAAAGCTGGTTGTAAGGGAATAGTCAAAGCATGAGCATGAGGGGGGGCATCACCGGGATATGGGGCGCACAGACAACTCTCCTCTCTGGTAGATACGGTGTAGATTCGTAATGCTCTAGTACTATGTGAGCCACCGAAAGTGCTGCTGACAGAAGGGAGGTCAGTGGCACTAGGTTTCAATACCCTTCCTGATTTGTTCTCGAAGGATTGCGATTTCGCAATCCGCGCCAGGGTTAAGCACTGCGGACGGATCCATCCTTGCCCTTCCCTTTATTCCTACTCCTACGAGCTTCGTAAAAATTAGGCGATCGCCTATCGATACGTGATCAACCATGTACAGCCCCCACATCCATCCAGCCATTTGCAGGTTTGTCATTGCGAACTCGGCATCCGTACCGGAATATACGAGGCTGTTCAGCGAATAAGGCACTGAGCATGCCGAGCCTCACGCAGCACCATTGCGACCATGTTATCCGGCCTAGTAGCGTATGGACAGGTTGAGTACAGGATGCTTGATTATGCCTTGCAATTAATTTGTTTGGAAATGTGTCGCTGATAATTAGGATGTTTAGGCACCCAGTTAGTATACGGTATATATTGGACTCGATTGAAGACGGACAAGGCCAGCATTCTAAAATCATCATCCACAATTCTCCGCTCCGACTCAACCATGGCTGTGCTACTCCTTCATCTCCTCGGTCTCGTTTGTATGTCTTTGTTACCAGTGGCTGCCGGGGCAGAATCTAGAGACGAATGCATTGGAGGCTGCGGCCAGGACTTGATTCTTTATATGACGGTACAGAGTCGGGGAATCCTCACCCTCTCATTCAATCCTTCCCAGTCGGCGGACGACAGCATTCGGATCCTAGCAACGAACACAGATGCAGGTTACAATCCAGGCTGGATTACGCAGTATAAGGAAAGTTTCTACTCAGTGTCGCGAACCGAGTATCCAACTCCGAGCTCCATCGATGGAGGGGTGTTTGCATTCCATAAAAGGGATGGAAACGACCGCCACTCAAATCTTGACCTTCTTAACTCGGTCAGTAGCGGTGGGCAGGGAGCTGTCTATGTTGACGTCAGTCGAGACGGCCGGACTATCAGCATTGCCAATATGTTCGTGATCCCTAAGTTGGATGAAATAGAAGTCGAGCTAATTCAGAGCTGATTTTTCATTCAGTGACGGGTCCACCATATCTATCCATCCTCGTGGCAAAGATGGTACCATCAAAGATGCTTCTCACGTCTTCCATTATGTACTGGACTATCCCGGACCAGGAACAAACGGGAGCCAGATCCAAAGCAACCCTCACGAGGCTATCTTTGATCCCTCGGGGGACTTTCTTTTCGTTGCCGACCGCGGTGCAGATCGCCTCTATATCTACCACGTTGCTGGCCCCTTCAACGTGACTATAATCCAGACATTACATTTGGAGCCGGGAACAGGTCCGCGGCATATGACCTTCAGAACATTCAACGAGACACGGACTTACATGTACCTTGTCAGCGAATTGGACAATTCCGTCCGGGTATTTACTCTCGATGGTGTGAGGAACAATGAGCAGTTGGAATCCAGCGCTGGGGGTCCAACGAATTTGACAATTCATCTTACTCAACGGACATCGACTCTGGGAGCCAATCTAGGCCGTACCCCGCCTAATAATAGGAATCTGGCCTCCGAGATCGCTTTGTCAAATGACGGACGATTTTTGTATGCGGCCAATCGAAACACGGTCAACCTCGACAGCGACACAGTGGCCATATATTCAATTCATCCCTTGTTAGAGGATGACCGTAATCATCTCACATACCTCGGCTACAATATAACGTACGGGAAGACACCTCGACACTTTTCACTCTCAAATGACCCTCTATCACGCTTCGGCGCCTTTGGAAATGAAGTGACCAACAATCTCGTTATTCTCGAGCGCGATGAACGGACTGGTTTTTTCACTAGCATCAAAGGGAACCTCTCGGTGGGCAAGTTGGACCTGACCACAAACTTGGGTCCTACGGCAGTGATATGGTCTTCCATTGATGATTGGGATCGTAATTCCTGAAAAAGCTCTCTGACGTGGTCATCAACTTATTATTCACCTGCACCTCTATCCATGATTGGTTTGAGTGACCATCATATGTATGTGTCTCGATTATGTCAGATACAATAGTTATTCCTCCTCGTTTAATTCGATCAATAGCAGACCAATCCTGGTCGAATTAACGCTTTCACTTCTGACAACTGTCGCAAAGTCCAGACACGGTGGTTGGAGGTGTATTATGTAACGGTTGATGGAAAGTCTGCAGATGGCGTTCGGAGAGGTTGAGAGCCTTACCCGTAGCATTGACTACCCAAACTCTTTGGTAGTGGCAAGGCTATTTCCGCAATGAATGATAAAAAGATTGATAAAAAAAACAGAAAACAAAAACATACAACAGCCAGGATTCGCATGTGGTCACCCACCATACTACTAACTGGCCGGCGTGTGGCTTAAGTACGGCTGAGCGGACGGGAAGCCCTGTTCTCCACACCCTATGGTCGTATGTGCTGTACATGAAATGAAAAGTGGTATACAAAAGCGCCTCGCGTAGGTGAAAAATAGGTGGGCGCCGCTTTAGTGTCACGCAACCTGGGCTAAGTAAGGTAAGTGCGTAATAGAGAGCGTGAGAAGCTAGGCAAGAGCGGGGTTCTCTATAGAGTACCTCATACATCCTATATAGTACCCTTAAAAGAGTATCAGGGGCTTATCTAGATCGCACCTGCCTTGTGCACTTTCATGAAATCGTACAGTCAAAAAGCTACTACATTGTATTTTAACGAAGACAAGAAGTCACGAGAAATTATCCTCTCCAAGTCCTAGAGGGGAAGAAATGAAAACATCGAAAAGTTTGCTGCAAGCTAGGAAACAATGAAGACAGCTCGATGGACAAAGAGGCCTGCAGAGTCAGTTTCCAACAAGATATGTGTGCCTTGGAAAAGGCTCCTATCGACGGACTCGCCCGGTGACTCGAGCAAGGTAACTAACAGAGTTGGAGCCCGGTGAGTAACAAGTAATCACGAATGCTATAGTATCGTTCCAGTTTGTAGAAGCCCACCCTGAAATGGAACTCGTATTCTCGAGCTTTTCATAGACATGCACGCATCTCTGGGCCACGAGCCTCTAGAGTGGGTCAGGGAGACCTGCTCCATAGATATGTTGGAGTCGTGGAGGATGCGGGGGTAGCCATTCATCAGCAAGCTGCTGTTTTCCAAGTCATGCCAATTGGGATTCTTGGCACTATTCACAGATTTGACAATAGTTCCCGACGACTTCCAGCATGTCTTGACTGTACGAAGATAGTACGTTGTCTCTACTGAATGGGAGTCAGGTGATTTAGGTGCATAACGGAGTGGCGTAAGATCGTCTGGGGTAGAAGGTAAATTGACACTGTGGATCATAGACCAATTCCCTAGCAAGAAAAAAAGATGTCAAAGAGTGGTGACTAGACGTACTGTTGGTACTCTGTGGAAACGTGCCTCGGTCACTTACTGTATATCCTGTAACAATTTTTGGATATCATCGGATACAGTTGCCCCAGATAAAAAGGTCTCACGCCCCCTGGCTTGTCCTAAGGGACCAGCCACAAAAGCCAAGCAGCCCGAGGAATTTCGGGAATGCGGGGATGCAACCTATCATCTGATTCATGGCTGAACTATAGGCTTTGTTATCTTTCTCTATCGCGGAGAGAGTTGCCTGAATCAAAGGATGCAGCCACACCTTATTTCGATAGGATCTCTCCAAGAGACATACATAGGTATCGCCACCTCTAATGTACTAGCCCGTGAACATTAATAACCACCTTTTCCTTACATGATACTTCATGATAAGTCTTTTTCAATCGTTTCTGATTTTTGTTTTCTGTGATAAAGACACATCATCAAGATGCTCGATTTGAAAGGGTCTTCTGAAACCGGCTGGGAGGACCAGACCGCTGTCAAGCATGAAGCAAATACCCTCCAGCCAACAGAAAGTCTGGCCGAGCCCCAGATAGCAGAGATGGAAGAGAATAGGAACGGGCAATTCCACCGTTCCTTCTCCCCGCGCCAAATCCCATGTGAGGCATCAGTGAAGCGTACGCAATTACACTCAAGAACCCTACTCATCATCTCCTAGCTGATCTCCCTTGGATCAAACATCGGCAGTGGAGTTTTCATCGCGACTGGTAAAGCCCTGGCAACTGGTGGACCGGGTAACATGATAATTGCATACACGCTGGTCTGCACTTGTGTCTGGGGTGTCTTACAATCGCTTTCTGAGATGACTATCGCTTTTCCTGTCTCTGGGAATTTTATCGATTATGCCGATCGTTGGGTTGATCCGGCGTTGGCTTTTGGGGCAGGTTTTGCTGAGTGGCTTGGTTAGTTTGTTTGGAGTGTCTCATTTTCTAATGATTCCTTCTTCTACATGCTAACTTGCAAGCCAGGTTGGACGTCAATTGTCGCGGCTGAAGCTGGATTCTTCAGTGTTCTTCTTTCGTACTGGGCCGGAGATTCTTTTCCTATGGCTGCGACTAGTAAGTACAGCACACACTCATCTCATGATATAGCTAGATCCTGATTGATAAACTTTCGATAAAGTCACCTTTATCTGCGCCGCGACTTTGGCCATCTTCCTCCTCCCAAACAATGCTTTCGCATGGTTCGAATATGTGACCTCTCTCATCAAAATCTTGACCTTTCTGATCATCATCATCCTTTCTCTGGCCCTTATTCTAGGCGCTGGCCCAAAGGGCTATATCCACCGCGGGGAATCATGGACAATATTCAACCCGTTCCTGAATGGCTTTGAGGTAAGCTGGGGATACTAACTCCTACAAGACCTTTAAAGCTAATTGACCTAGGGATTTTCAACCTGCGCCTTACTTGCCACATGGGCGGGCGGTGACCAAGTTTTCATTGGAATCATGGCCAGTGAAGCCGAGAGCCCACGATTCTCAATGGCTCACGCAACGAAGCTCGTACCGGCTCGAGTGAACTTCATCTACATTACCAGCGTCATTTTTGTGACAATTTTGGTCCCGTCAAACGATCCGCGGCTGTTAGGTGCAAGTGCAGTTGCCGCTTCGCCGTTTATCATTGCTGCTGAAGATGCCGATATTCCTGGAATTGGATCTCTGTTGAATGCCGGAATGATGTTTGGAGTTCTTGCGATTGCTGCAGAGTCCGTTTATCTTTCTTCGCGGGTGTTGAGAACCATGGCGCACCAGAAGTTGTTTCCGGAGCGTCTTGCCGGGTTGGATGATAAGGGGCGCCCGAGATTGGACTTGATTACTACTTCTGCTGTTGCGGTAATCTTGGCTTATATTCAACTCTCCGGTAAGGACTGACACTTACTCTAGCGGAGTCTATATGATGATATGCTAATCTCTGATTTCTAATAGCCGGCGGCTTGACGGTTCTTAGTTGGCTTGTCTCAATCACTAGCGCCTCAGTCTTCACCAATTGGATCATTATTTCTATTACCAATTGGCCATTCCATCTCGCACTGAAAGCACAGAACGACCAGCTGTTCAGCGAGGTATACGCCTGGAAGTCCTCGCTTTGGCCACTTATGCCAGCTTGGCTGATGTTAATCTCCCTGTTGTTGCTGGTTTGCTGTATCTATGCCGGTGCCCAACCTACAGTGGGTTCTCAACACTGTCTTCCTCTATGAGCGAGTGGCTTGGAAGAATCCATTGCTCAAACTTTACCACTACCTAGGGTGGCGCTCCATTTTCTGCGAACAACTTTTTCCAATACACGATCGGACGTATTCTCATCATAGTCGCCACTGCTGGGTTCAAGATTACCTTCAGAACGCCGTGGAGAGATCCAAAGACGGCAGACTGCATTACTGGTCGTCGTACCATGAATTCCGACAAGCTAGCTATGCTAGACAAGTACTATAATCAGCCTGCGTGGAGGAGATTCTTCACTTACCTTCAGCTGTGGTAGTGACCATTTTCTTGTGCTGTCCCAGATAATGGAGTTGTTCAGACCGAGTATCAACTTCGGAATTTATAATCCTGGATGTTGATGAACTTGAGTTCTCTTGTCAAGTTGTCATATCTACCTTGAGTCTTGAGTATCAAGCTAAAAGTAAGATCTCACTTGAGGTTTTGCTCGATCTATCGAGACAAAACTCGGTACTCACAATTCAAAAACCAACACCGTGCTTTAAAGAACATCATATTGCCAAAACCTTCAAGTAGTAGACCTAAAGAAAGAAAGATGGACAATGATATTGCCGATCTGATGTTTTGACTTGTCGTATCACGTGATTCTTATTGTACTAAACAGTCAAGTACCTATGCTCTGAAGATTCTAGGCTATACTCCGCAGTCAATTCTATACTTGTATCCATAAATCATACCAACTGAATTCTCAAATACTCCTGTATCCACAGTCTACTGACCACCCACACGAGCCAAA
This sequence comes from Penicillium ochrochloron, assembly GCA_022985105.1. Lineage (NCBI taxonomy): Eukaryota > Fungi > Ascomycota > Eurotiomycetes > Eurotiales > Aspergillaceae > Penicillium > Penicillium ochrochloron. Next base: position 132,477 of record JAAVMA010000026.1, read on the forward strand.
TACGCCTCCCACCCCTGCTGCTGATACTGCTTAGCCGCCTCCACCGGATCGGGCGCCGCATAAATGCCCCTCCCAGCAATAATAAAGTCCGCACCCCGGCCAACAGCCGACTTTGGCGTCTGATACTGCTGCCCCAACTTATCCCCCTTCGACTCCAGATTGACACCTGTCGTGAAAACAACAAAATCCTCACCCTGTGCAGGCGCAACACTACTCTCGACCTCACCCAGCGCCCTCGTCGCCACAAAGCCCAGCACAAAGCTGTGGTACTTGCGCGCATAGTCGACCGAGGCGGAGGTATACGCACCCGTAGCCAGGGAGCCCTTGGAGGTCATCTCGGCGAGGATGAGGAGGCCGCGGTCGCTGCCGTAGGGGAAGTCGGGGGATTGGGCGGTTTGGGCTAGGGCTTCGACGATGCCTTCGCCGGGGAGGACGGAGCAGTTGATGATGTGGGACCATTCGGAGATGCGGAGGGTGCCGTTGTGGTATTGCTTTTGGACTGTGTTGCCGATGTCGATGAATTTGCGGTCTTCGAAGATGAGGAAGTTGTGCTTTGTGGCGAGAGCTTTGAGGCCGGTGATTGTGGCTTCGCTGAAGTCGGAGAGGATGTCGATGTGAGTTTTTATCACGGCGATGTAGGGGCCCAGACCTGTAGAGAAGAGGAGGACGTTAGACTAGGGCTTGGATATGGAGGGGTGGGGGTTGGACGGACGATCGGCCAGATCAAGGAGCTCCTTGGTGGTGGTCACGTCGGCGGAGACGGTCACATTGCTCTTCTTGGCTTCGGCGACTTGGAAGAGTCGGCGCGCCAGAGGGTTTGGGTGGCTTTCGGCGCGGACGGCGTATGTCAATTGCGACTTGGACGACATGATGGCGGGGTTGGTGGGGGAAGACGATAAGTTAGGAAGAGGGTTTGTAGATATTGGGTCAGTGAAATTAATAGAGAGTGCTGGTATCTTCTGAGAGCAGTTGCTTTATTCCCAACTGCGTAGCCCAAGCCTTCAATTGATCACAAGTTTCAAAGAAGTCAAAAGAAGAAGATGCTCATCTCACAACCTCAACGGCGGGAACTTTTTTTTGAGCACCGCCACAGTGGAGTCCTCAGCCACAACCCCAGAACTACGTGGCTGGTGGTCAATTCTCGAAACAGTCGATCAAAGAAATCATCAAGTATCATTGTGGCACCCAGACTACAGATACACATACATTACACAAAGACGAGATTATCAAAATCCCATCTAATAAGAGATCAAATCCCTGCCCACACCAAAAACACTCAATCCCCACAACGCCGCCTGCGCAAACCAGAAGAATCCACCCAACATCCGACCCTTACCCTGCGGCTTGCCCGAGTACACATACCCGTACATAAACAGGACGCGCAGCACCGCCCAAACGGCACCGATACCGGCCGCCAATTGTGGGTACTTCAGGCCCGCGACGAGGGTAAAGAGCATCGTCTGGGGCGCATTCTCGAGGAAGTTGGCGTGGGCGCGTTGGGCGCAGTTGAATTGTTCGGCTTTGGCCTGGAATGGAAGGGAACGGATTAGGTTCATTAAATGCGATTAAGTGGGAGTGGGAAGGAAAGTGTTGGTGACATACGTTCTCCTTGCATTGCTCGATGGTGGCATAGCTGTGCGGGTAAGGGACCTTGGCGGGTTTGCGGAGGCCGGTGGTGATGAAGCCGTGGATGAAGCCGAGGACGGGGATGACGCCCAGGGCGACGCCAATGACGGCGCTGAGGGAGGAGGGAGTGTCAGCGCGAGCGGTTCTAGGTTTAGGATAAGGGTACCAAAGTGGACTAAAATGCTTGGTTGGGGGGGTACCTGCAGAACAGGCCTGGATGACAGGGGTCAATAGGGTATTGGTACTCACCCGTAGTTCTCGGGGATAGTGATCTGGACCATGATGGATGATGACTGGAAGTGTAGTTGTAGTTGATAGGTGGATGATAAGAAATTGGCAAATAATCCACAGCGATGGCGCGTTCGACTCTTTATACCAAGCCAAGCCAAGGGGGTGAACCAAACAACTGTCACGATTTTGGTGGAAGGTCCGGGAATAGGGTAAATGTGCTGGTCCGGCCGGGGAAATGAATCTATCCGACCCGCCTCCACATACACATCCCGTTTTCCCTGGACTGCGATTCGATTCGATGCAAGCTGGATTTTATGATTATTAGTCTACACGTCGATCAGCAGAGATGTACTTGTGGTTTGAAGCTTGGTAAATATTAGTCAACAGTATTCGGAATGTGCAATTAACTCGCAGGTACGTGTCCTTTTATGACCGGCCGTAGATGGTTCCGGTTGCACTACAAACGGGGCCTACCCTCTTGACAGTCCGACGGCGTCCCATAGCTCAATTTGACCGTTCGAATAGTCCCCACACGGATTCCGCCTTGGGATAAACACGGTGGAGGAGCAGGCGCCAATATAGCTACGTCATTAAAAAGGCACTGTCACTCGGCACGGAGTGCTGCCGAGTGTTTGCATCCATTGAAGTTATGAACGGGAATACCACAGTGATCGACCTATGGACTCGGGACGCTTGTTCCTCAACGAAACATCCAGCAACTCCATGGAATGCTTGGAGCCCATCAATTGGAAGCACAAAGCAAAGGATTTGAAAATCAACGATGATTGCATAATCTAGTTCATAATATCAACATTTATGCCACCCCTGACATCAACGCTGCACACTCCGGCCCTGGAAGTTTCCTCCATGTTATTCTCATTGCCTGCGAATTGGACCGTCCAAACCCAGACCAACAAATAGCTTAAGCGCGCATTCGACTGACACTGCCGTACTTGGCCTGCCAAGCAAAGAAATACAGTAGCGCTCCCAGTGGCTGTCCAACCAGACAGAAACTCACCCAGAAGATGCAGTTACCAATCGTCTTACCCTGTGGACCGCGCATCTTCTCCAGCGGCGCCGTGAGGGCGATGAGGGGCAGTTGGAACATCATGCCGAAGAAAGCAACGCCTAATCTCGATTAGCATTTATTCCATGCGACGCAATATAAATTCCGAGGGAAACGAAGAACATACCGATGAAATTATGAGTGGGAATGCCCACCAACATTTCGTGCAGAATGGCAGATAGTCCAAAGACCATGCCGCTCGCCGCCAAGGGACTCCAGCCTCGTCCAACAAGCGGCGAGTACACATGCCGCTTCATAAACAGATAGACCGGCCGATTCCACGAGCGCCAGTACACGCCCAGACTGGAACTATTCCACCAATCGGTGTAAAACTCACGGTCTCCGAATTGCATCACCTCAGCCAGGGCATTCAGCAGAGCCTGGAAGAGAGCAAAGAATCCGGCGAGCCAGATAATCAACGAGATGGTGGAAAGCTTCATGACCCGCTCCAGGATAGACGCAATATCCATGACGGCGATTTTGTCAATGGAATTGCGCAGCACGGGGGCCGCATACTGTGCCGAGAGAAGCCAGATGAATACGGCGAGTCCGACGAATTCCGCCAACCGCTTTGCGACAAAGGACCAGCGGATGGAAGTAGTACGGGGGTAGACGGGCTGGTAGACTAGCGTCGGGGCCATCCAGAAATAGGCCAGGTTCTTGAGCGTCACGTTCCGTGGATAAGGGCATGTCGCATAGATCTCTGGCAGACCGGGGTCGGCGGAGGGATTGAGGAAGGCGAGGCGGAGGTCACGGTTGGTGAATGCATAGGAGCAGTTCTTGAGCCAGACGATGATCGCGTGTAACTGGCAGAGTGTCCCGATACCGGGGTGGTGGATATAAAAGTACACTACAAAGCTGGTCAGGGCCAGGCATATAGTCGCATTCAAAGTGTGCAGTAGAGCCGTGTAGCGCCAGGTCGATCGGAAGACCTGTTGATCACGTTCCTTTTCTTCGGCGGTCTTTTTCTGGTGGCCAACAGTCTGCTTTGCGGCACCTGCTGCAGAGAGTTCGATGGCATAGGCCAGGAAAAGGTGGCATGGCACGAGGGCAAACAGGATGGATCCGAGAACGACGTCCTGCCTTCGATAGTCATGGCATTTGATGCAGATCAGGACGCCGTACTAATTAGATAACACCCGTTAGAAACCAATTGTCCCAATTGACATGTGAGTACTTTTGCACCAGGAACTTAGCGAGAACGCACTTTCATGAAATTTTCAATGATCAATCGAAGATTCATGGCCACTGTCCCGCCGTATCAGTTATCACATGCTAATTTGATTCCAACGGGAGCCAGCGATGCCTTACCAAGTACCAGAACCATCAGATTCCTGAATCCCAGAAAGCTGGGAGTAACCTCCGCATCGCGACTGAGACTCGAGTGTCGCAGCTCTGCGTGGTAGGCTGCGACATGACGGTACTTGCTATGACGTTTCTTGCCAACGGCTGCGGGCGCGGGAGCAGACGCCGAGGCCGAGTCGGGTTCGGTCTCAGTGATGCCATGTCCCGGAGCAGCACTGGAATGCTCATGAGCAGTGGTCACCGCCTCAGTCTGCGAGGCCATGGTCAACACCGCGATGAGACTCGGATCGAAACTGGTGAGTTGTTTAAAAAGAAAAAACGAGAGAATAAGAGTCGAGACCAAGTTAAACGGAGGGGAAAGCTAGTTTGACTTGTTCGAGGCTCTAGCGGGCGAACCGGGAGCAATGCGCCAAGCACAAGGTCCTAGGGCGAGCAAGTCGATGCAACGCTCTTAGTTTGGGATCAACATAGTAAAGAAGAGGGGGAAAGATAAGCAAAATGCCAGGAGAGTAATTCAAACTCAGTTCGAATCAGACTAGGATATAATCACACTCGCCATGAGCCTGGCTGGCAGAAGAGAAGAATGAAGAATGAAGGTACAATCAGAGAGACATAAGATAAAACGGTCCCCAGTCTCCCGTCTTCCCGCCAATCACCGCCTCCGCCAGCTCCTCAAGGAGAGGCCCAGCCCTGCCAGAGCTCCGAACTTCTCCTCCCAACACTTTCATCTTCTCCAATGATAATGCGATCTGGAAGCTCCTCTGCCAAACACTAAACGCTCGGATTCCTTTTTCTCTCCCTTCATGCAGTGATTGCGCAGCTTCCCCTCCCAACCCCCACTAGGCGACACCCCGACACATTCACAACAATAGGTCCCCCCGATGGCCTACTACGACGAACATGGGGGTGATGGCCCGGGGAGGTTTACAAAGAATTTCGATGGCCCCGTGGGACCTCGTCGGCCAAGTACGTCTACGATGATGCACCGAGTGCCATCCCAACTTCCTCTGAGGGTGTTTCACCCGACGCGACAGCCTTGACTGACTTGATTGTGCTCGCAGGATTGGTAACAGATTATGGCTCCTCGATGGTACAGTGGATGCGCACGCGACGACCCCGATACCGAGGCGAGCATCGCATGGAGATGGAGCGCCCGAGTGCGAGCTTTACAGTCGATGTGAGTGTGTCGCGTGAGAACTGTGTTTTGAACTGGCGCTGGCGGGATTGCCGTGACAGAGACTGACGGTGATCGCGTTTCCGCGCTATAGATGCTTCCGCCCATGGCGCGAACTTATTCCCCGGCCGACACGATACCCGTTCGACATTTACATCAGTCCATTGGAAAGTCGAAGAAGCCTATCGTCGTAGTACGATGGACGCCCGAAGGGAGACGGTTGTTGACGGGTGGACACACCGGAGAGTTTATGCTTTGGAACGGAACGGCGTTTAATTTCGAGACGGTCATGGATGTATGTGATACAAATGGTGCAGATGGTGGACATAATTTTTGCTAATTGCCTTGATAACTACAGGCGCATTACGATCAAGTCCAGGCAGGTGTCACATCTCTGGCCTGGTCTCATAGCCACGAATGGTTGGTTTCTGGTGGACAAAGAGGCGACATTAAATACTGGCGACCAAACTTCAACAACGTCGAAACAATCGACGATGCTCACCACGATGCAGTCCGGGACTTGGCCTGGGCTCCCAGCGATACCAAATTCCTCTCTGCCTCCGACGACACAACCCTCAAGATCTTCGATTTCACATCCCGAACCTGCGACACGGTTCTCACCGGCCACAACTGGGACGTCAAGTCCTGCGACTGGCATCCGACAAAGGGATTGCTCGTCTCGGGCTCAAAGGATCACCAGGTCAAATTCTGGGATCCACGCACGGCGAGGTGTCTGACCACCCTCCACAGCCACAAGAACACGGTGACCTCGACGCGATTCTCCCGCGTGAATAATAACCTGCTTGCCACTTCGTCGCGGGATCAGACCGCGCGGGTATTCGATTTGCGCATGATGCGGGATATTTGCATTCTACGTGGACACGAGAAGCCTGTCTCATCCTTGACGTGGCATCCCATTCACAGCAACTTGATCTCCACTGGAGCCGAGGACGGCTCTTTATACCACTACTTGCTCGACGAACCTAACCTGCCGGCTGGTCATGTTCCTACCGTGGCCCCATACGACAGCCCCGACCCGGCCAATACGCCCCCGCAGGTAATTTTCCCAGCGCACCGTGTTCAATATGCTCACGGCGCTACGATTTGGTCGTTAGACTGGCATCCACTCGGCCATATTCTTGCATCTGGATCCAAGGATAATTTCACTCGATTCTGGTCTCGGGCTAGACCCGGCGAAACTAGCTATATGAAAGACCGCTTCCACATCGGCGAAGAAGCAGCCGAAGCCCAGGGCACCTGGAGCCGTGGATTCGGCCGTAGACAGATGCGCGAGGAAGAGGAGCAAGAAATGCAAGACGAGGCCGAGAGTCTGGTCGACCAGCGACGTCCCGGCCCGCCTACATTGCCCGGCATCCAAGCGGGTGGTACCCCCCAGCCCGATGGCCCAGGTTTCCTTCCTGGTATCGGTGGTGCGCAACCGCCTCCTCCACCGGGACTACCTGGCATGGGTGGGATGAACCCTGACCGGTTGGCGGCTATTATGTCCTCCCAACCTCCTCCGCCGCAATCACTTCCTCCGCCCAACCAGCCCATTCCCGGATTCCCCATGATCCCCGGCATGGGTGCTGCTCCACCCATGAATATGGATTTGGCACAGTTGCAGAAACAACTCGCCTCTCAGGGATTCCCCATGCCCCCGAACATGCCCATGCCGCCTGGATTTGGCGGGTTACCTGGTCTGCAGGGTGGTGGGATGCCCGATGGTGGTCGGCGATGAAAAGGCGAAAGGTGAAGAATGGTGACGGGGTTGCATTTTATGTGCATGTCGACGAATCTGGATATCGCGGGAATCGGCGTAACGGATATATGAGCATGTGATAGCCATCGTTATTTGGGGGGCCGGCGCGAATATCAATTCTTTGGTGTATTATATCGAGACGGAAAATATTATTCCATTTCCCAAGTCGGATGAGTGAATGAGCTATCCGTGCTGGTGGTGTTGTTTTTTGACTCGTAGTGGGATCAGACGAAAGGCCGTAGACAATATGTTGGAGATCAGAGTGTGTAGACAATGCTTCCGATGTTCTCTCAAAGTCCACCTTGCATTGGGTAACTCGTCACAATGAGAACCATCACATTAACACCGCCCCAGATCATAGGCAGGAAAGTCGACATTCGGAAATTGCCCGATTCATACACAGCACCAAGTCTAGAAACCAACCATCAGTAAACCACACAACCATGACAGGCCAAAACAGACCACACGATTCTCAACGTCTGAAATACTCACACAAGTCCAACAATACTCCCCGCCAATATCCCCTCCAACCCCGCAACCACACTATACAACAACGGAACCAGCCATATGACACTCCAATTCCGGCAGTGTGTTAGGACCGCGCATCCCGCGACGGTGAGATGAGTCGCGCCGTAGAAGATCAAAGTCCAGTAGAGGGTGAAGCGCCAGATATCGATTGTGTAGTAGAGGTAATAGGCTTCTTTGTGATGGGATGGGAGTGGATCGTATAGTGATGGGAATTTGGGGGTTAGGTAGTTGATCGGGACGCGGTTGTCTGCCATGAGAGAGATGCTGCGGTGCCGGGGCAGCTGTGGCGTGGGAGTGGAAGGATCAGAGCATCGTTGTTTGGTGTTGGGGAGGCTATGTTGACCGGGACGTGGTTTGGTGTTTATTGTTTGGAACTAGAGTCTCCCTATCGGAGTCGGGCTCCTGCCATAGCTGTCAAATGACGATGCTTGTTTGCATTGTTTGACAACTCCGGACCTCGGCTGCGGATGGGGCCCAGGGTCTGGGGTCTCCGCGGTCTCACATCCCATCCCATCTCTCCTTCTACTTCCACACCTCCCATGTAGACCTGTGGGCATTGCCTGTCCAAGTTAGGTCTGTGAAGCCATGGCGACAGAAAGATCTCTTGCTGCGCTCCTGCGCTCGCTGCAGTCGACTTCTAGTTTCGAGGATGCTTCGGGGTAAGTGGCGCCAGTCACGCATCTGTTCGGGTATCACCGATCATCGACGTTATCGGCTAACATTCATGGCGATTTCCTAGTCTCCTTCCCACGGCTACCAGTTTCTTATCTATCCTCGGAAACCCATTGAATCTGAGTCTGCTTGCGTCGCAGTTACTCTCCGCCCCGGCGCTATGGAATCACCCCGTCGATCTATTCGCCTGTCGCAAGATCCTGAGCGTCTTCAATACCGCCGCCATCGCGGTTTTGCAGAATGATACGACCGAAGAAGCCCAGATACCGCACGGTGCGGGCCGTAATCGCCGGATCGAACGTGAAGCATGGGTCAAAGCGATCGCCGAGGGCGCAGATGATAAGTCTCCGCGCTGGAGACACATGCTTCTACTCGGTGGAATCCTGCTCGGATTCGAGGGCCAGAATCGACAGGGTCTGCCGTGGCATATTAGGACGAAATTGGAGTCTGCGTTGACGACGGCCGCGCAATTGGCTTTGGAGGAATTGGATGCCGAGGCTGGCATTGACGGATACTGTATCACCATGGTGCTCAATTATACCTTTGAGCTTCTGTCGGATACAAACAGGAGTAAGCTGGATTATGATCGCTTGTTGCCTATCATCGTGCGATCGGTGTTCCATTCCCCCGAGGGTCTGGAGGGTGGATACTTCTTGGGCGCTATCGATAAAGATGTCGTCGAGGCGCCGGGGAAGAAGTTCCGCTGGGCACCCAGTTCTGCGACATTTGGATATGTGACTGCAGTGGCTGGGCGGCCATTGGTCGGTGCACTGGGCCCACTGTCCAGGTTGGTTGCACATGCCGTTGAGAACGTGCGGGATCCGAAACTTGTTGCGCAGTCGGTGGACTACATGGCGGACTTTGTGCGGACTCTGATGGTGCAGTGGCGCCAAAATAAGTTGTCCGAAGTCGATGTTGCCGAGGAGACTGAGTTCCTAGATGCAGAGTCTCTGAAGACTACAATTCCGGCTTTGTGGACTCTTCTCAGGAATTGCATGTATTCGGTGGTCATCGTTCTTCGGGCCGTGCTGGGTAGAACGATCAATGATCCGGCTCTTGCTGCTGGCAGTAGTAAGTTTGGAAAAACTCTCGTCCAATTGTGATATACTGACCTTGTATGAAATTCCAGGTGCGCCATATCTCTGCATGCAGTCTCTCCATATCCTTCGAAACCTATACTTCATTTCCTCTCGAACCGGCCAAACTGGATCTTCCCAGCAGAACTTTGTGTTCCTGGCTGCGATCGATATCCTTTCTCAATATCCCGATTTGGCAGAGAATTTCCTGCGCAGCATCAAGCCCAGCGACATTGGCCAAATTCCTGATCACCCGGTGGAGCGATGTCTGGATCTGTTCTTTTTGAACACGGCAGAGCATTTCCCCGTGATCTTGACCCCCGAAGCCAGCGAGGAACTACTCCTCTCAGCCGCTTTCCCATACCTTGCAGCTGGTGCCAACAGCCTTCTACTTGAAATTTTCGAGGCAGCTCACAGCTTGACACTGGTCGTCTTTGCTATCCCTCACAACGCCGAACTAGCCGCCAAGCATCTCCCCTTCTACATCGAGAACCTCTTTGCAGTAAGTCATCTCACTACAAGCTTTGAACCCCAATCCTCAAATCTAACATTGCATCCATCTAGGTATTCCCCGACAATCTCTCAGCAAGACAATTCCGCCTCGCCTTCAAAACAGTCATCCAAGTCACAGCCCCTCCATCCCCGCTAGCAAACAGCCAACCCCTCCTCCCATCAATCCTCCTCGAAGTCGTCCGTGACCGCACCCTAACCGCATCCACCACACCAATCCCACCAAACACCCAAAACGGCTCCTCACCAGATCAACAACCTCTCTCCGCCCAAGCCGTCCTCATCCTCGCACTAATCGACTCCCTCTCTTTCCTGCGCGTCGACGACTTGAAAGAGTGGCTCCCCCTGACTGCGCAACTAATCAATGCAATTCCTGATCGTGGTATGCGCCATGTCTGCGTTGACCGGTTCTGGGAGGCGCTTAGTGGTGGCGAGATGGATGTTGATCGGGCTCATTGCTGCGTTACTTGGTGGAGTACTAGGGGTGGGAGGGAGCTTGTGTTGTTTGGTGCTGCTGCTGGGGCTGGGGCTGGTGAGGGGGAAGAGGGGGGTCCGTTTATGAGTGGTGCTGTTGGTGCTGTTGCGCCGGAAAGTAAGTTGTGATGTGATGGTGTTGTGAAGGGTTAGGATGGGGTTGAGGAGGGACTGGTGTGTGGTGCATTGTACGAGCGTTGATTGTGTTTATATTTTATATACCAGGACATATGAGTCCAAATTCTAGTGGCAACTTGCAAACTATCTCAATCATACTAAGCCCATGAAGTAGAGCCTAAGTCGACATGTAAATGGAGCCTCATCTTAACCCGAGCACTAGCTTGAATCATATTCATCCATGAAGCTGTGATTCAGAATTAACCTGCCTCTCAACGACCCCCCTGTGACTTGGCCCAGGCAACGGTTAGAACTTGATTTCGCAAAGGTTACTGGTTTAGCTACGATTGACAGAGTAAAAAATATAACCAGCTCTATTTTCTGGCGATCTAGAGAAGGAAGGAATGAAATAAGGAAGGAAACGAGGTTAATGTCCCGAGAGGCACACGATTGGCCCAGTCATGTTAGAGTAAAATGACGTTCCTTTATCGTGCGGTGGAGACAAACTCGCACCTATACGCCATGCCATATTCATAAGGCCAAGTGCTCAGACCAGGTATCAATGTTGTTATTGCACTGATCTTTAGCGTGAAAGTACGTGCATTCAGTCACAAGTTTTATGATGAGATAAGTCCTGTCGCTTGAGGTTATTGTGCACGGCCACAGTTGAGACCAGCCACGCTCAAGTGAAGGTTGGTTTTTCAACGTTTTATATGAGATTCGAGCAACTAGCGATGCCTAAATAACGCCACACATGTCTCTAATTAGCGAATCAACGGGATACCAACCGGGGTATCCTGTCGGTACTGAAGATATTCAGCGCCGAAGAATTGGATCAAGAACGATTCCTCGCCTGAAAGGGGAGACACTCAGTCAGTCAAAGTAGTCAAGGGAGAGAGAGCAGAAACCAACGGTTTCACAGGGGAAAACTCACGCTTAATCCGAGTCGAAAAGAACCTCCACAGCACGAGGGTATATCCAACAAAGCACACCACATTCCCCAGTACCAACTGCGTTCCCAATCCCCACCAGAAGAAACCGAAGTAGCTCGGGTGCCGAAGATATCCATACAACCCGGTCTTAACCAAGACATGGCCTTCCTGGTGCTCGGACTGAACATGATGGTTGAAGTTACTCGCCGCCTGTGCCATGGCCATCGTTCTCACGATCTGACCCACGACCGTCAAAACAAATCCAGTAACTAGCAACAACGACACCGATGTTCCAAAGACAGGCTCCGTGAACGAGAGCAACCGTCCCGCCCGACTAGCCTCCGGCCAAAAGAAATGCGCCACGATACACTCCACGATGGCGGACCCGTGCGCCACGTTATATGCCCATCCGTTCGAGGTGAGCAGGAATGCGCCGACTGATGCATAGCGAGTGTTATACCGGGCCGTGACGTAGTATTCAAGGAAGTGGAAAAGGCTCAGCGCAGCGACGAAGAAAGGTACGCGCCAGAATGGGGTCGGGGAGATCGTGGTTAGGATAATTGTGAGGATACTTGTTGCGCCAAGGGTTGTGCCTAGTACGAAGGCGCGGAGGGAGATTCCCGATAGCGACTTTGTGCCGTCTGGATAGTTGGATCGATCGAGGTCTGGCGGGGAGGAGGAGCTCGAGCTCGAGCTTGCGTTTGAGCCGCGGCGCGGGTTTGAGAAGGACGGATGCCATTCGGAATCGGCAGTGTGTGCGAGGCGCTCGATGGGCCAGGAGATGTTTGGGTCGCCGGGGGTGGCCTGGGAGCTGGAGGTTGTTGCGTCGGCCATTTTGAGGGAGGGAATGAGGATTGCTTGGAGCTCTGGTCCGGAATGCAGATGCGGGGGGTTGTAGGTGTGGTAAAGTACTCTGTTCCGTAGTGGTGGAGGAATAGGGGATGAATGTTTCAGGATGGAACGAACACGAGCGCGGCGGGGGGTGCCCTTTTAAAGAGTGACTAGAGCATGTTTCATTGTTGCTCGTGTTGGGGTTGTTGAAAGAGAGAGGAAAGTGTGGCGGACAGAGAACAATCGATGGAGATTTGATTGTTGTCCTCCGCCGCACAGCTCCGCTTCCGACCAGAGCGGACTTGGGCCGAGCTTCTACCAGTCTAGCCTCTAGCCTCTAGCCTCTCTTTCTTTTTGTGATCTCCGTCCCGTTGCCCCCCCCCATTTTCACTGGAATCACCCCCACTTGGCTCGGCTCAGGCCTTGCCTTATGTGGCCTGAGGAGACTGTTTCGACGACACGTTGACACTTGCTTAATACTGGACTGTGAACTCCAGCTTGTGATCAGAAATAAAGTCGATATTTTGACTTTTCAATCAGAACCATGGAGGAACTTACTGAACGCGAGAAGATGCTCCGCGGAGAGCTCTTTGTTTCCTTCACCCCGGACCTGATTGCCGCACGGAATCGCTGCAAATATGCCTACACTCGGTACAACAATGCCGGTGAAGTACCTCGGAGACGTTTAGTCGAGCTCTGGAAAGAGTAAGTATGCACGTCTATCATATATACCCACTTTTTACCTTTCAGATAGTATACAAAATGTCTAACTTCTTTTATCTGCCAGTGTCATCGAGGACAAGACTCCTCTCCCCCCACAGCTAGATGACCCCGTGGCAGACGATGAGCTCTTCAAAGACGAGCCCTGGATTGAACCACCCGTCAAAGCAGACTATGGCTTCAACGTGATCATCGGCAAAAATGTATTCATCAACTCCAACTGTGTCATGATTGACAGCTTGCCTATTACGATTGGCTCCCGGACCCTATTTGGGCCTAATGTGAGCTTGTTCGCGGGTACCCATCCCGTTGATCCGGCTGTGCGGAATGGCATGGAGGGTCCTGAGATGGGAGCTCCGATTACCATTGGTGAGGATTGTTGGATTGGAGGCAATGTGACTATCCTTCCGGGGGTGACGATTGGTAAGGGTTCGACTGTTGGTGCTGGTAGTGTGGTTACTAAGGTATGTTTTCTTCCTGCTGAGCTTCTTTTGGACTTTATGTTTCTTTTCAACTGTATTTGGGTCTCTTGGATGGTGATTACTGTCGGATGGCTACCATTACATTACCTTTCTGCATGGTGTAGTGTTTGCTGATCTGGTATGCAAACAGGATGTGCCGCCCTTTCATGTAGTAGCTGGGAACCCGGCCAGGATCATCCGGAAGATTGAGACGACCATGAAAGAATGAAAGAATTATCTGGTATGTGCAGTAGATGTTGGAAAGAGAGAGAAGACTAAGTCAAGAGCAAGAGCTCTCCTGCGGAGTATACTTTGACGATGATAACTCTGTTTTAAGTTCCATCTATGCCATGCAGGTCTAGCCCAGTCAGCGATATAGAACCGATAAGCTTGATCAAAGAACAGAAGCTATCCATGAGTCCAGAATGAAGTTCACTGTACTTCTAATCGTGTCAAGAAACATCTGAAGTGACTCTGTTGGTATATACTTCATGATGGTCATACTGTAGCGGGTTCCTGGCGGCTCAGCCACGGACAATTTATGTTGTTTGCCTAGACCCGCTCCAAAGCCACTACTGTACGCAGTGTAGTGTAGTGATTGACCGGGACAAAGAAAATTACTTTGCAGTAGATACTAAAAAAAGAAAAATCAGGTTAACAAATAACCTCATAGCTACAGTAGATACTCTCTCAAAATATTACTCTGAAACGATATCTCTGCACGGTGCTAATCCTGCTCACGAACCTCCACAGCACAACGTCACCGATCCCCAATCGGCGGTCATCTCTCGCGTCCCCCAAAAAAGCTGTCGATCGCCGGATCGCTGAATCTCTCCCCGCCAAAACACACCTCATCTTCCTCTCATCCTACACACACATTTCTCCGGTACTTCCTGGCAAACTTCCCTCTCTTCTCACCACTTACTTACCTCACCTCTCTCCCACCAGATGCCCGCCTCGGCGTGAGGAAATGACATGGTTGGATCCCCGCCAGCGAGCTATCGCACCCCGCCTGGCGCGCCAGTGATCGATCCCACGCGACCTCTGAACGACTCGATGGAAGAGCCTGACCCTGAGCGGGTCCAGAAACGGCCGCGGCTGGATAGTGGCAGTGGTGTCAGTCCGGCCATCTCGATTGACACTGCGGCTGTTCCTCCTGCTTCTGCTTCTGCTTCTGCTTCTGCTCCTGCCTCAGCTGTCGCGACTCCTCCGCCGGCGCCTTCCCTGGAGATGGACACCACCCCAGACCAAACGCGCCCCGCGAAAGTCACCATCAATGTGAAGTCCCCCACTTCAGAAACCGACATCGCGAACGGGATGCGCGATCCCTCACTGGTGCCTGGTGGCACTCCGACGCGACCGGACTCGACTGAACCCATCGAGACGGCCTCCGATGTGATTTCCATTTCCTCCTCACCCGCCCACAGCCCTGAGATCCAAGCTGGTGATCCTGAGGATATGAATGGGAATTGGCAACGACTGGAAGACGCGATTCAGGAAGAAGACGTGGTCGAGGTTGAAGACCTGGCCGCATCTCTGGTCGACTCTTTCCCAAGAGTGCGTGAGAACCTGAGTGCGCGGGATAACTTGGTCAGAATTGTGGCTTTAATCCAGAAAGGTAAGAGCTCTGTCTCTACATGATGGTTTAATTTGTCGTACTAAGATTTGCTGGAACAGCTGGTCCTCGCGATGCCGAGGCTGCCTCCGTGGTGAAGACATGGATGGATGACTGTGTGAAGAACCTGGATCGCCTGACCCTGGAAGAGTTCGGTGAAGACCAGGAATTTTGGCAGCAGTTTCCCGACCTGGTGGAGAGTTTGTTGCGCAGATCGTGAGTTTCCTTACCCCGATACGGAGACGGTGGCATGTGCACCAGGAGCTAACTTGCTTATCTAGACATGAGTTGTTGATCGATGATGGCTCCGGCAGTGGCCCATGGATCTGCTTGGAGGAGTTCCTCCTTGATTATGTGCAAATCGCCCTACAGGTGATGCGCATCGACACCTTGATCCTGCGCCATTTAGTCGATGATCCAGAACTTCCAGTCCAGGACAGCATCTGCAAAGACTACCTTCAGGCTCTCACCTTTGTTTTCCTCTCCCCCAAGTCACCGATCCCTCTGTACCGAGCCCTGGACAAAAAATACCCCACAGATACAAACGACATGCTCGTGCGCATTCGGGCAAAAGCACTTGCACCTCCGATTGATTTCGTCCATACACTGTCACAATGGACCGCTCTTACCCTCGAACTCATTCCTCGACACCCACACTTGACCAGCTCGCTGGGCCACATTATGGTCATCGCGAATGCTCTGGCAGATTGCCATCTGGAACGCCAGAATGATGTAGCGGTGGATGATGCCGATTCCCTCTTACCCGATACTCCTCCGATCCGTGCCCTCTACGAGATGGTTCGTTCAATCGATGAAAAGTATCAGGAATGGATCAGCAAGAAGGCAGCATGGGCTACGAGCGATTTGAGCGAACAGTTGATGCGTGCCATCTCCCATCACTACAAACACCACTGTGCGCGCAACTCTGAGTTTGTGAACCAGCTGGCGAAAGATCTTTCCATCCGCCTGCCAGAGAACACCAGCCAAGCGGAGAATTCCTTGATCCTTTTCTGGATGTGGAAACTTGGGGTTCTCAAGAAGCACATCATGGAAGGTCGCATGGAGCTCCGGGTTCATGGTGTGGAGACGATGCAGTCAGACCTGGTTCACGTTTGGAGGACCAGCATCTCTTTAAACCCAGAAGGGGTCAATTTGCCGTTTGTGAAGGCACTGGTCCGCTTCATTAAGAACAACAAGATCGTGGATTACCTTGTGGGTGTTGACTCCCACCCCCAGTTGATTAGCCGAAGCAGCAACATTATCGGGTTTCTGATTGTCACGGACACGTACAACGACTCCGTGACGAATGTCATCTGGAAGACCGTAACAGACAGTCAGGATGGTCGAATCATTTCCGAGGTCCTAGCGATGCTAGTTCGGACATTTAACATGCATCTCATTGGTTCTCACTACTTGCTATATGTTTGCCAGAAAGTATTGGATTTGCCTCTCAGCCGCTTCGATACGAACATGCTCGAATTTTGCAACAAGTTGCTTGGCCGAATTTGCGACAATTCCCCCGACCGACGAATCTCGGGCGTTTCTGACCACGAATGTATCGACGCACGTCCCCTGCAACTCTGTGTTCGCCTCATCCGAGACAGCACGGCCGAGGATGATCTCTCGGTGGAGCAGAAGAAGAGTCTGCAAAAGTTTGGCAGCCAGAGGCTCACGGGCTTCATCTCCGCTGGAATCAGCGAGGCTGACCGGATGGCGATCTACCTGCGCTGCCTTGCAGACATTGCCAGCAAAAACCAGTTCGCTGCTGGCAGCATCCAAACTTTGAGCGCTCTTGTCCCCGCCCATGATGTACAGGAGATGTTGAAACTGGCGAGGGACTTTAGCCTGACAGCCTTGGTGATTGACGACATGCTGCATGCCATCAAAGTTCATCATGACAACTCTACCAACGACTTTTTCCAGATCGGTCTGGTCTCGCGGCTGACTATTCTTTTCCGACTGATTGACATGGTCCCCGAGACGATAACTCCAGAGCTTGGAAAGGCCTTGTGGGATGATATCCTGTTGTCCAAGCAGTTGGGTACAGCCGAACGCCAAGCTATGTGGCATATGCTGGTCAACGCTCTGGGTCAATGTACCGAGGCGAATCCCTTCCTTCATAGGTGCATCCATGAGTACCTCCCCAGTCTGCCTCCTAAAGACTACACGAATGAGATCTTGTCTTTTGCAAAGCAAGCTATGATCTATGAAGTTCGATTCAACCCACCACCCCCTGCCGGTGAGGACGAAGTCGTCACAATCCCCGGCTTGGATCGGTTCTGGACCTTTATCTTGACCGCTCCACCTGGTACAATTGAAGTCCAGGCCACTGAATTTGCCGTCAAGGTTTACCTGGATCATGCAATTATCACCCATTCGCCACAATCTGCCATTGAGGCCACACATATCTTCCTCGTGGAGCGCTGTGTTGATCAGCTCAAGTCGGCTGCCGCAACCCTGAAGGCTGCATCAGAGGTCCACGGAGATTCTTCCATGGAGTCTGAAACTGAAACTGGTGAAATGAGCCCCGAAGAACTTCGGTTCCGACGCTCACTCTATTTCCTTCACCAGCTACTGAGCGGCCTGCGTGCTCGCCCTCATTACAACTCTCCCAGAGGCTCCCCGCCTGTGCTCCCAGAGCGGCCCATCAAAGGCGAACCGATCAATATCTCTTGGCAGTCCTTCAATGGAAGTGAGAGTTCCAAAGTCAAGAATCTCCAGATTGGTGACCTGTCAACCGCTGGCGAACTGTTTGAACGGCTTACGCAGTTGACCGGTTTTACCAAGTTCACGTCAATTGCTGGAGGTCAACGGGTTGACTTGATGAAGGATCCAGAAACGACTCTGAGGGATATGAAGGTTCTTCACGCTGGCCTTCTCCTCGTTCGAAAGGCACCAGACGCCAAGGAAGTGTCCCATGCTAGCAGTGGAGGGCAGCCGCTTACGTCGGTCGACTCTGAAGTGTTGAAGCACTTTGATGAGCTTTATGATTTGCTCACCCTGAATGATGATCTTGCGCGCGAGGTATGGGAACCACTGCACGCCTTTCAAATGTGTGAATTGTTGTGCTAACTCAGTGCTTGTCCTAGATATATGAATTCCTTGTGACGTTCTCGCCCCAGCCCAGAATCCGGAACCTTGTCAAATCGGAGACTAGCACTGCCAAGGATTTGTTTCCCTTTGACAAGCCCTTTGTGGCTTTTTACTCATTCAGTGCGCTTTTGGCTTCTCTCATCGAGGAAGCTCTGGAGGATACACACAACCAAGCATTTATCGCTCACAGCATTGGGCTTCTGGTGACATTCCTGATGGCAGATGAACTAGCCGAGTCGCTTAACCGGGACCGGAATCGTCTACATCTTGCTTCGACCGCCGTCGAGTGTCTTTTGGATGCCGTTGCCCTCTACAAGGCAACTGACAATGAACCCTTGGTAGCGCAGGGCCAGGCCCCGCTTGTCAGTCGGCTGCTTCACTTCATTGAAGCTACTCGTTCCGTGACTACACGGGCTTCAGTGAACATGTTCACCATCCAAAAGTTGGTGTGTAACTCCTTTGGTGTTCTGGTGGAAGGGTCAATCCGTGATCAGGCTTTCTGGGCCGCCGTCAAACAAGAGACGCAGCTGGGTTCCTTGATCAAGGCACTGCTTCTCGAAGAGACCCGCCAGCCCATCCGGAGTGATGTCTCGGAGCGGATCAGGAGAACTTGCACTTCGGCCAAGTCCATGAAACAGTCATCAAAGCTGGCCAATGGTAACTCGCCGACTTTATCCACCCGGGACAGCCCTGCTCAGATTGACATGCTCGCCGCTGTTTGGAACGCTTTTGTTGAGACGATCCCCATGACCCCGGATTATGCATCTCAATCTGCCGAGTTCTTCAATGTCGCTCTCGGCGTCTTCCGCTCAGTCGCGGAGAAATCACCCCGGGATGTGATTTTCAGCCAGTATCTGAAGGATTGGAGCGAAGTCATGCTGCGCCATGAGACTGAGGAGGTACGACTCAACTGGTTTTGTTGTTAAAAAAAATTCTTGCTAATTGGAATACAGTTCATCGGACGTGAGCCAGTGGATGACCTGGTTCTGGGCTTTGCTGGTCTCTTGGAGCAGTGTCTCGAGTCAGCAGACGCGGCCAATGTTGATTTGGAAACCTTGTAAGTTCTCTCACGAGAATCCTTTGTGATGATCTTAGCTGACGCGACTGTGTCTTCTTCCTTCTAGCGATCTCGCGGAGCAAATCATAAGCAAGTATCTCTTTCCAGAGCTTGCGAATGAAAATGATGAAGTCATTGTCCCTCGCACACCTCACATGCACACCGAGACGCGCCAAAAGCTCTACAACATTCTCCGGCTGCTGTGCAAGCGAAATGACGAAAATGTTGCACGCATCATGCAGCATCTGGACGGCGTGATCCCGCGAGGTTTGTCCCACTGTGTCTTCTCTGTGCCTCGTCGATTTCTTTCTAACAATCTGTATTTTATAGATGAATCATACAGCCCGACATGGTGCCATGACCGTTCCAAGATGATCCGAGCCCCAGAGGGATATGCCGGCCTCAGGAACCTTTCAAACACATGCTATTTGAACTCCTTGATGACACAGCTGTTCATGAATTCCGAATTCCGCAAGTTCGTGTTGGGACTCAACGTCCTGGATCCGAATGAGTCTCAGAAACTTCTCGACGAGACGCAGAAGCTTTTTGCATGGATGCAGGATACTTGGATGAAAAGCGTCGACCCAGAGGGCTTTGTGGAGAGCATTCGCACTTACGACAATGAGGCAATCGATGTCACCGTTCAGATGGATGTCGATGAATTCTACAATCTGCTGTTTGACCGCTGGGAAGCTCAAATTATAGACCCGGAAGAGAAGAAGAAATTCCGATCTTTCTACGGAGGCCAACTGGTTCAGCAGATCAAGTCTAAGGAATGCGCACACATTTCGGAGCGTGAGGAGCCGTTCTCTGCCATTCAATGCGACATCAAGGGCAAGGCCAGCCTGGACGAGAGTCTGCAGGCGTATGTTGAAGGAGAGATCATGCAGGGAGACAACAAGTACTTCTGTTCGGGCTGCGGCCGCCATGTGGATGCGGTGAAGCGGGCTTGTCTGAAGGATGTTCCCGACAACCTGATTTTCCACCTCAAGCGGTTCGATTTTGACATGCTCACCATGATGCGAAGCAAGATCAACGATGAGTTCCAGTTTCCCCGTCTCATCGATATGACACCGTACAAGGTGGAATACCTGTCCGAACCCAGCACTCCTGTTGAACCTGACGTCTTTGAACTGGTTGGTGTTCTCGTGCATACCGGCACTGCGGAATCGGGTCATTATTACTCCTACACTCGCGAGCGATCATCGAATTGCTCAGCGCCGCTGTGGGTCGAATTTAATGACTCGGACGTGTCCAAGTTTGATCCGACAACCATTGCGGATCACTGCTTTGGAGGTCAGACCGAGGCTGGTCACAATATGGGAGGCGTGCAGATCAACAAGGTCTGGAACGCCTACATGCTGTTCTACCAGCGTGTTTCCACCATGGAACAGACCAAGCAGGTCACCCAGCCAATGAAACCCGGCTATCCTGCCCGAGTTCCTCTACCCACAGCCTTTGCGAACCATATTGCCATGGAAAATGAGTTGTTTATTCGGACATACTGTCTTCTGGAACCAGCTTACATGAAGCTAGTTCCGGAGCTGTTGTATCGTGTCCGACAGATGGATCCACACGCTGCAGCATACCATCAGCTGCAAGTCATGGGAATTGAACTCGGCCTGGATACACTGGAGCAGTTAATTGCACGGACCAAAGAGCCAATCGGTCTTCTCGGTGTCTATGAGGAACTCAGGACGCTGATTCGAAGTCCTCATGGTGCCCTTCGTGCCCTCCACTGGTTTTCTCGATGGCCAACTACTATGCGAAACCTGGTGCTGAGAATCTTCCAGTATGATGTTCGGCAGAAGGAGATGTCTATCATACTAGAGGCCGTCCGATGTCTGAAGATTTGTTTGGAAGGAGCAGGCATCGATGACGAAACGCGAACCACGTGGCAGCAAGAACTTGAGGAAAATGTCGATACCATTGTGTCAATGCTTGCAGAGCTTTGGCCTGCTCTCCATACCATTCCTCGCGTGTGGGATGAGTACTTTGAGTTCCTCATCAAACTCATCGAGCTGGGGGAAGAGGCCACGAATGCCATGCTTGCTAATGGTATGCTCATCAAATGCTTAGAGATCATCTGGCTTGATTCTGAAGACCGGAAGAACTTGAAGGGGCGGTATCCTGGCTATTGTCGGTTGCTTGAGAAGGGTCGCCAGTTTCCGTACAGAAACTTGTTGACCTTTTGCGCGATGCTCCTCCAGCGAGTCGACCTCTCGCTTGCGCCATCCGGCCCTAATGTCCCTCGCGAACTCGGACGTGACGGCAGGCCTTCGCTTAGTGCGGCGGAAACCCGATTCATCAAGCCCTTGGAGTTCCAGAAGCCCGAAGACGAAGATGGAGTTCTTGTGTTCTTAATGAAGCTGCTTCAGCATGATCAGATCTGTGTCCAAGCAGAGGTTTCTCAAGCGATTGTGGCTGCGCTCCTAGCAGCCGGGCCAGAAGCTGGCTTTTCGCCACACGTTTTGAAGACCCTGGAGGTTGGCCTGCGGTTCTCGCCTGTTGAACTGTGCATTCCATTCCTCGAGTGCGCTGTCACTTTCTGCAAGTATGCTTCAGACGAGGATGCCATCACTGGCTTGATCAGCTACGTTGCAAAGGGAGTGGACTCTATCAACAACAGCGCTGGAAACGAGCATCTGGAGTTTTTCACTCAACTGTGCAACATTTCCAACGAGCAACTGGCGTTGGATGCTGACTGGTTCATCGAGTCTGTCCAAGATCGAATCCCCGATTTCGTTCCAACTCTGTTGATCTACAACCATCCAAATGTTCGTCGACGCACCACAGAGGTCTTGCGCGGCTTGCTCTTCATCGGCGATAAGGACGAGATGACTGAGGAGGCGCGAACACGACTAGCCCGCATTGCTCGAGAACTCACTCATGCTTGTGTTCAGCGGATTGCCAGTGCTTTCCTCAACAGCCAGGTTCACAGCGTCGAGTCTCGGATTGTTTATCCCATTACCTCGACTGTTACCCATTGCCTGGAGACCTACTTCAATGAGGATAACGAGGACGACCAGAGAGACATTGAACGGGCCAACAGTACGTACTAACCTGCCATTTGCCATCAAATTTATCATACCATTTTCGAGTTTTCGCTGACATCATTTCCTACAGCTATCTTGCTACGTCTGCAAGAAATGACGGTCGATGTCCCAGATGACCTCGTCTCAGGTATGTCATGTCATCCCTGTGCCTTTCCTGAAGATTCCCCATTTCCTAACCTGGGAACCCAGATTCTGAGATAGCCTCACCGGAAGAGTGGGAAGCTACATCCGCTCTGGCTAGTGACTCCGAGATGGGTCTTGCTGGAAGCCCTTAGATACCTAGCACGGGAACCGATTTCGTGCACATTTGAGTTGTTTTGTTGTTCTTTTTTCCCTCTCGGCGTCTGGCCTTGTTCTGGCCTTTGGTGGGTTCATTTATCTTGCACGACGAGCGACATGGCTATGATGGCAAGATCATTTCACGATTTGATGACCTGTGTGCAATTTTGATTTTTTTTTTCACCTCTCTGCATTGTGGAGACGGGCGTTACTTTGTGGTTGAACGGCGGTCATGATCACCCTGTTCCCGTGTTGCACTGAATGGCGTTTCTGAAGGAGACTTTGATTCTCCATGAATACTACAAACAAGACATCTTGTACAATATTTTATTTTTTGGTAGTGTTTCCCATTCGTAGCAGATGAGATACTCTAGATGCGTGAATAATTCTACGAAGTTCTAAAGGGTAAGAGACATTCAATATCACTTGTTGATTGGGCTAGGTAGCATGAACTAAGACACCATGTATCACTTTGAACGCCACCTCCCAATGCCGTCTGCAAATCTCCCAGATCCGTAGATTCAAGAAAATTTCAAATCCGAATCACTAAACCTGAATCACCAGGTCCATGAACGAAGATCCACCTGCAACCATTCACCTAGTGGCGAACACGAATATTATCCAGGAACTCCTGAATCATCTCATGATCCTCCACCAAATGATACGCAGGCTTCTCATCCATTTCATGTTCGCGGAAGATCAACAGCGGCATATGCTCCCCGATATCATACGAGAAGAACGTCGCACCGGGTCCATGAGCAATAACCCCGTAAACACGGACAGGACGACCAGGACGACGACGGCGTCCGAAGATCGAGTCCAGGTACAACTCCAAATGCGTGGTCCACTGCGGCAGTCCCTCGTTCAAATTGTGGTGCTCAGCGGCGGTACGGCAGATCACGACGAGGAAGATGTTCGAGTTCGAGTTTTGGTTGTTGGTGGGTCCGCCGCGGAGGTGTTGCACTTGCATATCGTACCACAGATCGCGCTCGTTGTACCAGCCGTGTTCGCGGGGACTGACGAGGTAGCCTCGACAAGTTGGGAATTGGGTTGAGAGGATGCTGTTCCAGATTCCGAGGATGGCGTTATTTCGGCCTGGGTGGTTTGGGCGCAGTTGGTCGATTGCTTGGCGGACGGCGTGGTTGGAAAGCTGGTGAGGGGGGAAGAGAGTGAGGTTAGTAAGGTTGTTATGATGGTGATGGTGATGGGGATGGGGATGTTTGATGGTTATGGTGTGGGTTGGATGATGCTTACGTAGGTGGTGGGAGCCATCTTGTCGTGATGGTGAGGTTTGTTGCTGTAGAGATGTTGTGTTGTCGAGTTAGATGAGGAGATGGAGATGGAGTAGTTGAAGCGGGATAAGTTGGAGGAGTCGAGAGGGGAAGAAGATCAGGATTGAGTAGAGAGTGATGTTTTTATAATGGAAAGTTCCTGGTTGAAGCGTAAAAAGGCAGGTGCTGGATTCTGCTCGAAGATGGAAAGAGCCATGGTCTGGAGATCAGAATCGAAGCAGATGATCAAACACAGCAGGTTCGAGGCACTCATAGGATTCGAAATCATGCTACGAACAGCGAGAGTCTGGTGGAACACGAAAGAAGGTAGTTTAGTGAGTATTCATTTCAATATCAGCTTTATTAGCTTGCAAGGCGCCTGCGCCAAAAATTCCAAGATTGAACCGCCTGTCTATTATTTTAAACGCCGTGGGGAAATACCAGAGCAGGATCACACGTCCTCGAATTCTTCTTCATCTTCGTCAGACTCTTCGTCCTTAACATCCGGCTCCGCCTTTGCATCAGGGTCTGACTTGATAGGCTCCGCAATGGAACCGGACTCCATCTTGATCCGCTTCATAGCGGGACCATCATCAGCGGGAGTAGACGGGGTGCCAACGGAGGATGGGGCAGCACTGGAGGTGTCGTGTTCCCTCTTGATACCCGTCATCCCAGAAGGAGTAGGGACACTGGTTGGACCAGGTCCGGTAGCTGGGGTTCCGGGTCCACTGGGGCCGGAAACGCCAACATCTTCAAATTCATCGTCGAATTCGTCAGAGTCCTCTGCACTGCTGGCATCTTCTTGAGCTTGGAGAGCCTTTTCTCTCTCCATCTCAGCGTAGTATGCAGCAATCTTGTCGTCCGAGGCGTCCATGGTGGGCTTGACGTCCTCGTCTTCAAGCTCGGGCTTGATAGAAAGACCCGCCTCGGTCTTGGCCTGGGCAGGGGCGGCAGCATCGACGGTAGAATGAGTGTGCCACACGGGCAAAGCGTTCTGCTTTTCCAGGGCAGCCTTGCGAGCAGCCTCCTCGGCCTGCTCGGCGGCACTCTTCTCCTCGCTCGACGTGAGAGAGATCTCTAGAGCAGCAGCATCGGTCTTGATATTCCCACGCACTACATCCTGTGGCTTGGGTGGAACGGGGATGGCCGCGCGAATTGGGTGGGTGCTCAGGTTGCGGGGAACCTCGACCTTGTGGTCCCAGGCGGTGTCAAAGTCGTTGGGTGGGATCTCCACGGAGTCAATCTGCTTCAAGAGCTTGAGCATGTTGTCAAGCTGGGCCATCAGCTTGCTGTTCTTCTCGTGACCGGTTCGGTCAATGCCCTCCTCGCCCTTGAGATCTTCAGTTCGCTCCAGGATCGCACCGCAGTTTTGACATTCAAACCCTTCCTCAGAGACCAGACTCAGGACGTCCAACTCGGTCCATTCCGCCGAGCATCGTGGACACATGTATTCCTTGCGCTCCTCGCTGGGCGTGTACTGCTCCTTGATCGTCGACGTCAATTTGGAAACCTTGTACTTGATGGCATCGATGACCGGGTGGAGAGGAATGTAGTAGTATTCGCGATTCACGGGGCGGGTAGATCCATCGCGAATTTCAGCACGCGTGCTCCTATAGTTAACTCCTGGTTAGCCTTGTAGCTCTCCGGCCTAGTCAAAGGAAGCCGTACACTCCAATCAAGCGATCTTCTCTTAGACGCGCGCAGAGCTTGCGCAAATCCTTCTGCTGCATGCCCATCAAGAAGGCGAGATCTTCTGCATGAAGACTGTGGCATGTCAGCTAATTGGACATCTCTCATCCAGTCTCGTCCCTGGAATAGCATCGTACACTGAGTGAAGGAAGAGCGCATCAACGACCAAGATATGGCGAGTCTCGTAGAAGGCGCGCACGACGCTCCGAATGAGCGTGTTGGCGAGATCCATGATTGCGACGGAGGAGTAGCGAGCGTAAGATCAGCTGTAGGAGGTAGCTCGAGGCTGGGGGAGTAGGAAGACAAAGCTTCTGGTGGTGGTGGTTTATGAAGCAGGAAAGATCATCATCTCTCACAGACTCGTCGCGAGGGCAGGTCCAAGTAAGAGAAGGGAGTGACAGCGCAAGGAAGCGCAAGGCAGATGCGCCAGATCGAAGCAGTACGAAGAGACTGGGTGAATTGTGGCTGAGAAAGCTTCAAGTCAAGGTAGAGTGGCTTTGTTGCCTGAGGTAATTAATTACCTAGATGAGACTAGTGTCATACAGTGCACTAACCCAATGGGGACTAGTGCCTCCGCTGTCGAAAATGTCCGCGGCCGTCAACCGCGAAAGTCGCGAACTTCTTCGATGAAACTCGAGTTCATGCGCGCCTCTACCCTCTTGCAGCGCAATTTTGCTGGACTTTTCTCCTCTGTCCAAGCACCAGTCTCTCGCCAATCCTCTCCCATTTCCCGCGTACAGAGCTTCGCTAGACAGCACACCCGATCCCTACATATCGAATCTAAAGCCGAAACCGAGCTCACAGAACTCTTCAAACGAGTACAATGGCCGACAACACCACAGGAGGAGAGGGTTCTGGTGGAAAGCGTAAGAACCGTAATATGGGAAGGTCAGAATGGAGGTATGTTGCATGGGGTATAACCTACGTGATCGAGCCCAGCGGCTAACCAAGGAAGTCGACAAGCCCTAGACAAGAGAAAGCGCGCTGAAGAAAGGGAAGCGGCCAAGCGTCGCAAGATCGAGAACGGCGAACAAGTCACGAACCCAATCTACGCGACCGAGTTCTCCAAGGAAGAAATTGACAACGAGGAGCGTCGCCCAAAGAAGAAGGTTGCGGTCATGATCGGGTATTCGGGGACTGGTTACTACGGCATGCAATTGTACGTGAAGGTCTTCCTGGGGCGGGGTTGGACATTCAAATGTCTTGTTGCTAACGTCTCTCTCGTTAGGATTGAGGACAAGCCGACGATTGAAGGCGAGCTGTTTTCGGCTTTAGTCGCAGCTGGCGCAATTTCCAAAGCTAATGCGACAGACCCCAAAAAGTCTTCCTTTATTCGCTGTGCCCGTACTGACAAGGGTGTCCACGCCGCGGGCAATGTTGTCTCCCTTAAGATGATTATCGAAGACCCGGACATCGTCGAGAAGATCAACCAGCACCTCAGCCCGCAGATCCGCGTCTGGGGATTGGAGCAAACAGCCAAGAGTTTCAGCTGTTATCAGATGTGCGACTCTCGAGTGTACGAGTATCTGCTTCCAAGCCATTGTCTCCTCCCTCCCCACCCCAGTACATATATGGGAAGAAAGATTGTGGACCTGGCTGAAAAGGCAGGCGATTTGGATGATGTCAATGCCCGACAGGAAGAGGTCGCCGGTTACTGGGAGAAGGTTGACGAGGAGTACATCAAGCCTATTTTGGATAGCGTTCCAGAGGATATTCGCAGCATTGTTCAACAATCTCTCTCCTCTAGCGACGTGACTCCGGAAGATCTCGACAAGGAGGATCAACCCGCCCCGGAGCCTGTTGAGGAAACCAAGCAGCCCGAAGAGTCGAGCGCTGATCAGTCCAAAGAGGATCAGCCTTTTGTCATGGACCCTCGCCAACGGCTAATTCTCGACACTACCAAAGCTGTCAAGGCAGCTTACATCAAGGCCCGGCGAGCCTATCGGGCGCCTCCCTCCCGCATTGCCCGCTTGCAAGAGGCACTTGACCGATATGTTGGCACCCCGAACTTCCACAACTATACTATTCAAAAGACCTTCAAGGACCCGTCAGCCAAGCGTCATATCAAGTCCTTCAATGTCAACACAACCCCCGTGGTCATCAACGGCACCGAGTGGCTGAGCCTGAAGGTCCACGGCCAGAGCTTCATGATGCACCAAATTCGCAAGATGGTTGCCATGGCCTCGCTGGTCGTTCGTTGCGGCTGCCACCCCGACCGCATCAAGGAATCCTACGGGCCAGACCGAATTGCCATTCCCAAAGCCCCGGGACTGGGACTATTGCTTGAGCGACCCATTTTCGACAGCTACAACTCCAAGGCCAGCAGTCTGGGGCGCGGCCCCGTTCATTTCGAGAGATTCACAAAGGAGATGGACGAGTTCAAGCAGCGCGAGATTTACGATAGAATCTTCCGCGAGGAAGAACAGACCTCAGCGTAAGTGATTCTGATCTCACAGTATATCTCAATTTTTGGCTTGTTTGCTAACATATTCATCCCAGATTCGGCAACTTCTTCAACCACATCGATCACTTCCAGAACAACTTCTTCCTCTACTGCACATCCGGCGGTATCCCGGCTGCGAAGCTTGTCTCTGCTCCCACTGAAAAGGGTGCCTCCAAGGGAGAAGGTAACAAGGCAGACAAGGATCAGACCGCGGCTTTGGCTGAAGTTGAATCTTCAGAGGATGAGGGTGGCTTGCCGGAAGGTGGAGAGGAAGGTAATTAAATGGGGATTTGAACATTCTGGGATGTTAGACTATGTTGAGGTTCTGTTAGACTCTTGGTCATACAAAAGTTTGAATGACATGCCAAATGGATGAGCTCATTGATGAGCCGCGTTTGGACATGATGTACAATTTAGCCCCTCCAAACCTACCTTGACGAGATGTCCTATACGATGGGCGATTTCATCTAGAAATCCCTTATCGAGACTTAGATGTAGCGCTAGATCTGTTTGCGACGGCTGTGTTGAAGTCTTTGAGATCCCACCAATATTCTGCCGTTTAGAGGTTCATCGCAACGAGGCTCCTTGTGGTCGCTACAAAGCCATGTTCCCATATCAAATTCAAATCATGATTTCTCACTAGGTACTGTATGATACTGTTCCCTCAAAAGCCCTCCTATTCACAGGTGTGATTGGATCCCCAGCAAACTCCCCATCCGGTCCTACCACAGCAAGTATGTTCTTCATGGCATTTAATTCAAAATTGATTCTTGTGTCCAAAGCACCACCTCCAATATGGGTAGTGAGAGTGACGTTCTCCATGCTAGCCAGCTTCTGTGACACCTGCGGCTCATGGTAATGCACATCCAGCGCCGCAGCAGAGATATGTCCGATTTCCAACGCATGGATCAAGGCGTCTTCATTCAGGATTTGACCTCGGGCTGTATTCACGATCCTGCTCCCTGGCTTCATCAACGATAGCGCTCTGGCATCAATCAGATCTTGGGTGTGTTTGTTCAGAGGTGTGTGCAAGGTGATACAATCGGCGACCTTTAATAAATCATCCAAGGATTCATGATATGTTGCTTCCAGCTCGGATTCCTCTTTGGGGTCGGCTCGAATAATGTCAAAATAATGAATCTTCATCCCCAGCGCCATCCGTGCTTTAAAAGCAAGCTTTTTGCTGATATTTCCGAACCCAACAACGCCCAGGGTATGGCCTTGCGGATTCTGAGAAATGGTCGCAATCAATTTGTGCGTTGCGGTAAATATCTCCGGATCTGCTGTTCTCGCTGCTAGTTGCGAACGGGTGAAATTCCGGAAGACACTGAGAATCATGTACAGCGCGGTATCGGATACTGCTTCATCTGAGGCACCTGCGCCGTTGGCGTACCAAATCTTATGCTCGCCAAGGATGTCAATGTCGGCCCAGTTGAATCCAGCGCCGGCAGACGCAAAGATTCGTACACTTGATGGAAGCAATGAGATGAGCTCAGCATCCCATTGGCCCATAAAGCCTCCAGTCTGGAAGTGTGGACGAAACAACGCCGAAAAGTCGCCGTACCTGGCATAGCGATCAGTCAATAACGATCCAATATTCGAACTGGACGGTTCTGTTTCTGTTTACTTCTTTGCCTTCAGTGCTTCCGTAAATCCTTCTCTGTCAGTCTCGGTTGCCTGAATAACATTGAATCGTGCTAGAAATTCATCGTTGTAGAAGGCATGGTTGTACTTGATGGCGTCGCCAAGATGGAGCACGATAGGTTTGTTTGCCATTGTACAGTATGGAAAATTGGGTGAACTGTATCATTTCACAATTCAGAGATTTGGCTTTCTTATATGACTCCTTGTCAATTAAAGATGCCTTTTCCGTGCCAATTATCCGTGTCCGATCAACGAGACTTGACCGGAGAGAAAGCCGACAAATTGATTTGCCAGCTCTATGAGAAACACCAACTCTCTTCCCTTTTTTTAATGTATATCAAGGATCAGATTGATAACAGGATCTGGTACTGGAATCTCCGCGTTCGATGCCTTATAAGATATACGAAGGCTCTTCACCCGAACCATTCTTTCCAGCTTACGATGGTCTGTCTCCGCAACACCATCCAGATAACCAACACTAATTCTCCGCAAGCCCCACAGAGGAAAAGTGAATAGATACTTATGAACCCCCACGATAGAGACTTGCTATATAAAAGCATAATACCGTCAGCCCTATGCTGATTACTTTAAAATACTTCGACACACAGTTTAGTGTTGAGTTAATTGACAAAGCCAGCTACCGTACAGGACGGTAAACCTATGACTCGGGAGTTAGCTAGGTGGGTCCTCCAAGAGTGTTGTAGCACTTTTGCGCCGTTAGTTCGTAGGTAGCGTAGCTAAAGCGCACTAGTAATAATGCACGATTAACAACTCCTAAAGCTGTTTGTTTGCTTTGTCTTTTGTGTCACCTGACCCTTCTGTTTTTAGAACCTTCAGAACTCAGATCGATCTTTCCTTCCTACATGCATCTCTTCATGCTGCTTCCTTAGGTTTTTTCCTTTTCTGACAAGGGCGACCCTCCAGAAACGAGCTCTAGCGACTATTTAGACAACGTTCTACTTGCGCTTCGATCCTACACCAAACACCAGCGTCCATGAAATGAGGCGCGTTTTTCGACTCTGCTTTGGTGCCGCACATTGAAATGAGCCTTTCTGAGGTACCCATCGAGGTTCTGTGGATTATTGCGTCCTATCTCCCACGCCAGCGCCATATCTACGCCTTGATTAGAACCAACCGTCGCCTACACCAAAGCCTTGAAAATTGCCTACCTTATTGGAACGCTCAGTATAAACATGGATCGGCGCTTCCATTTGCTGCGAAGCACAGCGGGCTTATTCCACTAATCCAAAACCTTCTGATCGGATTAGATATTGCCCGTCCTCGGCCTCACTCAACATGGGTCCGTAGCACGCGATTCTACCATTGAACTAACATATGACACTAACTAGTAATAGATGTCATTTCCCCGGAAAAAAAGGCGGTATACGTACCATGAGTCAAGTGAGGAAGAATCAAGCGAAAGCAACGAAGAATGTTGTCTGCCAAGCATGCCCATAAGACCAAGGCGTACTTGCGGTGGGGTATTTGGCCCTACCGATCCTTACTGGGAGGATTTGTTCGCTCACCCTCTTTCATCGCAAAAGTACTGCTTTCAGAATATCCTTAATATCCAGCACGCTCTAGTGGTTGGTATTCAGGCTAGAAATACCGAGGCTATCCAGGCCTTACTGCGATTTGGCGCAGAGGTCAATTTCTATCGCGGAAGTCGTGCTGAAAAGCCATTTCCGGATTCTACCAAAATACACTGGCATAGTGATCAGGTTGCTATCGATAACCCGCCATTATTTACGGCTGTACAGTACGGGCACGTCGAGATAGTCAACAAGTTACTCGAGTCTGGCGCTGATCCACAACGGTATACTCCTTCGCCTCTATACCGTGCCGTTGAAGATGGTCGGCGAGACTTGATTTCTGCGTTACTGAAACATGATGTGCGATCACAAAAAGCAGCGTTAAAGCTTGCTGTGTTACGAAGAGATTATTCTATGGTCGAATTCCTCCTCTCTGTTGGTTTAAATGTATCAGAGCACGGGCATGCTGGACTATACGCTGCTGAAATGACAGGATATGAGGACATGACTACTTTGTTGAAGCTTCATGGTGCGACTGTTGATGGGCTCTCCGAAGTTGACAGAAAGGAGTGGGCAACAGAGGACAAAGACGGGACAGATCGGCCCACGTATCGGAACTACCGGTGCTTTATTCAAACTAGCGAAGAGATTGAGGAGCCTGAGTAACAACTTGATGTTTGTACATCATGTCGAATTAAAGCCTTGGTAATCGTAGAACGTCATAGGTGCCAGGGCATGTTCATGTATGAGCTTCCGCAGTCTTGTGGTGCTGTTCAGAGCGATAGTGGAGTTGCTATTTTCCTGGTAAGATACCTGTCGGATATTTGACAGTCGGAGCGTCGCGGACCTATCTTTTCTCTTTTCTCCCTTGCCTCGCTCAATCCTTACCAGGGCTTGAATGATGATTTACCTCCCAACTACCTTCAGCTACTCTGAACAATGAGATAAGAGCTCTCTATTCTATTCCATGATTCAGGGATTCTTCGCACAATAGACCGTCAACTCGATGTAACCTTCGCCAAAGCTGACTGGTACGGATGAATATGTACAGAAAGTCGGAAGCTGTAGGAGTAAGCCAAGCAAGGGGGGCGTGGTGAGCCGCATCGAAACTGGGCGGCAAAAGTAGCCGCCCTGACCTTGAACCATGGAACGAGAAACCCTATCTGAACAACAATTTCATGAAAACATTCGTGAGCCCATCCAGGGAAAATTGATATCTACCATTAAATATCTGGAAAGAATAAATTTCAGATTACTGGTTTTAGGTTATCTTCACCGGCACAGCTAATCTAAAAACGCACCGAGGACAGTGTTTGACCTTCATTGAAGTCGTGATTCGATTGGAATACATTATGTACAACACTCATGTCCGTCACAAAGCAACAATTATGACTCAAAGCCTCTTGCAGTGACCCACCACCACAATGTGTTCTCCTTCTATATGTATCCTTGGCTAGGTAGCTCAGAAATCGATTTTTGCCTGCTCAACCCATTCATCTCCTGAACTCGCGACTGGCGATTTTGCGAATAAACCCAAGGTTGAACCATCCCAGGCGGCGCGGCATCCTGAGCCACCACATTATTATTCATTGATCGCGACTTGAGGTAAATCAAGAATACTATAGCGCATAGTATCGGAACACCGAGGCCAATGCCGATCCCGATGGCAATTTTCCCGGTTGTTGTTAGCGCGGAGTCTCCAGCGCCCGTTGGAGTGGAGGATGAAGATGAAGAAGATGACGAGGATAGTGATGAGAGTGAGGATGATGACGAAGGAGAGGTAATTGGAGTTGTGAGGACATTGGTGGCGGTGGAGGTTGCTGTCGATGCGGTGGTCGTGGTGGACGACGGCTGGGTTATGTTGAAATAAGATGAAACAAAGCCGCCGTCTTCATCGGGATTAATCCATAGGAAAAAGACATTTGAATAGGACAGGTCAAATCCGTATAGTTGCACGACCCAGGTGAAGTTTGTAACTTGGTCGGTAGAGTGAATTTTAGCTGAATGGCGCCATCGTTATTAGCCATCTTCCAGTTGGTCCTCAACAACGGCGAGATTCTCTCGCTCGAACTCACAATAGATATTTCCCTGGCTTGCGGCACTTTGTTGTACCAGGCTTTGCTGCCAAATAGACACATTGAAGACTTCCAGTGTCGTTTTCCACGCAACGACCTGTTTGTCACCCAATGTCCAGACGGGGTTGATGCCGGTATTGGAGGCTGGGTTGGTGAAGTAGTTTTTGCTATCGCTCGCAACCACAATAGACGCAAGCCAAGCAAAGACTATTATCAAAACCTTGGGTACTTTCATCGCGAAGAAAGCGCTCAATCCGTAGGGTATTATAATAATGGTAGTATGGTTCAGGAAGTCGAAGATTGGGGGGAAAACGGAGCCTCCAACGGGAGGCGCTCGGTCATTTTGAGGGACATGTTGTTCCCCTGCGTTGGGCTATCAAAGCAGCGTGGCTAGTCTGTTCTCTAGCCGCTGTCGGTCT
The DNA here is from genome assembly GCA_022985105.1 of Penicillium ochrochloron. Lineage (NCBI taxonomy): Eukaryota > Fungi > Ascomycota > Eurotiomycetes > Eurotiales > Aspergillaceae > Penicillium > Penicillium ochrochloron. The sequence continues at coordinate 166,132 of JAAVMA010000026.1, forward strand.
TCCCTAAGTGAGATAATGCGTATCCTTTGACAGGGGGCTGCAATTCTCAAATGCCTAGTATGGGCCAATGGTACACTCGCCTATGGGGAACAGTGGAGAGAGCTCAGCCTAATTCTATGATCGACTCAAGTGCACTATTCCTCAAGCACATTATGGCCCCCGGGTCCGTTGGGGCCAAATTTGACATTTGATAGGGTGTACTTTTGCGTAGTACTTACAATTCCCTCAATACACATAGATCTTAAGAAATGTTATCAGGGGTAGGACATTCCATCAGTGTAAAACCCTCGAATTCTTAGCGACGATAACTGACTTTGCTTGATTGGTGAACGCGGGCTGAAAGGATTGCAGGATACACGCGTTTTTAGATGGAAATCCCAAACCAAATACTCGAGTCAATTCTTTTTCTATCCTTGTTTCAGGGTGCAAGCGACAGTTTTTAGGTTGCGTTTCTCGTCCTCATTAAAGATTTGAACAGTAAATTCCGAGCCCACTTCGCTCCTAAATTCGAGTCAGCAGAGCTCGACCATGATTTGCCTCCATTTCGCTTGATTGTATGTCGATACCCTGAATGGGGGTTTCTTTGTCTTGTTGGTCGCCACGTTTTTGTTGTCTATTCTTGTCAATAGTTGGGCGGCTCCGGTCGCGGCTAGCAAAGCAACAGCCAGTGGGCAAACGAGACATGACTCGTAGTGGCGTAGATTATTCAGCGGAATTGAACACATTGGGCTGGTCTTTTTTTCCAAAAGAATTGCAACAATTTGTGCTTATCTTGCATCTCTATATAGTAATATAATACATCTAAAAACTTATAGTAACCTGATTAGACCGGGGGAGGAACTCCCGGGCTATACTTCACGCCCTTCTTCATCGTGATCTCACTTGGAATAACATCCATAACAGCCGCATCATCCCAAGTGGCGTGGACAGTGCGTTCACCTCTCAGCAGACGATTGATATTCAGCATGGTGCTGTACATCACTCCGAAGCTGAAGGCTTCCGTATCCTCGCCCTCTTCGACATGGATATCAGAAATTTTACCCTTGGCTCCCTTGGCACGGAAGCCTCCGACGATAGCAGGGAACGATGTGTAGCATCGAAGGTATCCATGACCACACATGCGACCCAGCGATACATCGAATTGAGCACCTGTATCAATTTCCTCTGCTAGGCCGCTAGGATTCACCGAGAGCGCTGCGAGAATCTTACGCGCACCGTGGTTGCTCACGGCGTAAAAGGTGGAGCAGACACCATCGCTGGCAGCACAAGTCAGTCGGCTGTGGTCTGGTCGTGTGTGGCCTTCAAAAACTGGGGGATCACGCCAGTAGGGCAGGAAATGATGGGGCATGGGGATGGTAGGGTCGGTGGGCGTAAGATAGAAAGGTTGGTCAGTCTTGCACTCGATGCCACAGTGGCCCAACCAGAGAATGTCCCAGTCGTCTCCGTATGGAGAGAGAGTCATCTGCTTTCGTGTATCTTGTAGGGCTCTCGCTGCCAGCGCGAAGCTCTGGAGCTGCGCTTTTACTGAAACGTCCCAGTCAACATCGTCTTCCATGACGATTGCGCTGCCGAGTCTCTCCTCGACAACCCTAACAATCGTTAGCCAGTGCTATGTTGAAAATCACGTATCGCTTCATACCGTTGAATAGCATTGAGATGGGCTCTTCGAGCGGCATACTCGGTCGGCTTGTGATCGAATCCCCAATTCTGTAGTTGTGAGCGTTTAATTCAACGATGCCAAGCTGTACTCGGATCTTTTACTGGTACTTACATAGGGGTAGGATTTAGGACTGACGTCCTCCGGGGTGACTCCGTCTATCCAGTCGACACGAAATTCCGTGACGGCCGAGGTGAGGATGATATTGTCCCTCTTATCAGGCCTGCTGGGCAGATTGATAGCAAAAATCTTTTCAACCTACATATGCTTTATTTAGTAAAATCATTCGGTATGTGTAGAGAGGTAATTCATACACCTAGAGTCTCATTTTTGATCACATCGAGATTATCCCATTCTCGTAGCTCTTGTTCGGTCCAGGCCTGCTGGGGACGCTGTGCATTTTGGGGGCGTGGCACACCGCCGCTGGGACCACCGGCGCCCGCGCCCGCGCTCGTCGCAATAACCGGACTCTCACGACGAGACGGCCATAGGAAGTAGAAGACGATAAATATCGCTAGTAGCACGATCAAAGCCCGTCTTAGACGTAACTGGGACACAGAAGAGGCCATGCTCTGTTGATCTGAGATGAAAGATAACATGTCGTGCCGACCATCCTCGACGGACGTGTAGGAGATGACCACAGATTCTGACCAGGATCTTTCCAAGCCACAGCCTACAGCCTACTACTGTAGGCCTTGGGGCTAGTTATGTACGGACCGGGGGGAGGGAGGGGCTCATGTATCCTCCGTCACATCAATCTCCTCGTGGTTGGTTCATCGTTTCCAGTCTCCACTGTGATGCACGCACCAAGGCAATCAGGGCAAATGAGGAGCCCCTTTTAGGAGCCGGCACGCCATGAGCCCAGACCTCCATTCTTGCTGCGAAGCCGTGCTCATTTGCAGGTTTCTAGGCTTGATTATCCTTAGCTTTGGCGTTAAATGGGTCATACATGCTTGAGTTCTCTCGCTAAAGACTAGCCAAAGCCTCAGAGAAGATTAGTTGAAAAGCATCGTCGCGACCGAGGATTCCCACATGAGCTTTGTCTCGGTTTACGGTGGCCCGAAGAAGCTGTGGCGGGTCCAATAAGAACAAACTGTATGCGGGTTTCCCGCCGACCGAGATGGCTGAAACGCTCCACTTGCTTGACGCTTGAGATCATAGTCCCTGGCTCATTTGAGTGTGCGGGAATCCTTGCTACCTAGGTAAGTCAACTAAAACGGGACATACTGTACATTCGTCGTTATTATTCCATGTGATGTACACAATTAGGGGCACTTCGAAAGGCTACCTCAGCTTTTTCAATTGCTAACGCCCAGGTACCTCAGGGAGGTATTTCGGGGACAAGATTCACTAGCTCCCGGCCCAATATCAACCGAAGATCTCCCGCGCCATATCATTCTTCGGGGTATCATATTAATCCAATAATAAGTACTCCGTACTTCGAGGTGCAGTTGATCCTAAATCAAGCTTTGATGGAGCTTCCCATTGCAAAGGCAGGTTCAAGCCTACATAGATTTGAAAATATACGAGTGCAAAGCTATCGCAATGTCTTGATTTAGGCTAACTCACGAGATCCTTAGGTGGAAGGTTCCTTTTGGCCCTCAAATCTAGCTGTTTTTGCTTTGCCATTGCGGAAATTCAATTCCTGTGAGCAGGTTCGTCGGTCAATTTGATGTAAAAACTCAGTATGGTTCTTCACGAAGAGCACAAACTCACACTGGTGGTAGGTACGAGGCGATCTGCGTGGCCACGTACCCATCTATATATTTCCGCCAAGAGCGAGCATGCCAGCCCTGACCTAGGGAGTGGCAGCAACTTGGGTTCGATGATGGTAGAATTGAAGGAAAGTGAAGATGGATCATGGAATTGTAAAATTTACTAAGGCGGTCTTTCAGATCTTGTTGAGCTCACAATATTGGTTTGCGTCGAGTCCTTCAACATGTTGTTCTCATACAACTTTCAAGCCCGTGATTCAATCAAAAATCAAAGAACTTCGCCTTATGATTGGCTAACAAAATTCCCCGAAAACAAGGGCGGAGAAACTGAAATTCCGGATGACGCTCTGATTTCTGATTGGTGAATCAGAGGGCGGAGTCGATCGGCAGATTATTTTCTATGAGTGCAGTCCATCCCCGATCCCCGCTTGTCTCAATCAAGCATCAGACATTCGGCCACTATCGCATCGGACCACAATGGCCAAGTCCAAAGCAGCCAAGCGCAAGCGCAATGCGCAAACTGACCTTCCCCAGAAACAAGCTAAGCCCTCGACTACCTTGACACCGCCTCCCGATGGCACCAACCTCGAGCCCAAGCACCTTAACACCGTTGTTTCCGACGAAGAACTGGACATTACCGTTGAAACACTCACGGCCCTCGCACAATACCCCAGCTTGACCAAATCGAAGGCATGCAAGGATCTTCGAGTGGCAGTTTATGATTTCCGCCAGGCCTGTACCACGGGCGTCAACAATGCTGGTATTGCCGGTTCCACTGCATTTTGTCTAAATTGGTAAATGCGGCTAACTATTCCATAGAGGGTGCTAATCTGACCGCGCGAATTACGGGTGCATTGGCCGATGGGAAATACTTGGAAGCGAAAATTCTACTCGCCGAGATGAGAATCAGAGGTGAACAACCGAAGATTGGAGCATTGTGTCGCTGGGTGCGAGACTTGGATGTTGTCAGCGGTCTTTCGACACAACCAGGAGAGACCGATCGTGTCGTTGAGCGCAGCGCGAAAGACCTCGAGCTTCTCGGTGTTCTAGATGCCATTCTGCGTGTCAGTACCCCGATTGATATGAGCCCCAAAGCCGTCCCTTCCACCGCTCCTATCGCTTTCCAGTCCATCTGGGACCTCCGCCCCTCAACCGCCCCTCTCGAAATCTACGCCTCTGTACTCGATAAGACGATTCTGGCTGATGCGCCGACCGCTCCTTCCGCTCTCCGCGTCATCGAGACTACCCCAGGCCCACTGCGCAAACCTCCAAACCACCACCCTGCCATCCTCTACACCACTGCTCCAAACGCTGTTCCCCTCGCTCCCATCGGCCCAACTATCACATACCACCCACACCCCGCAGTGCCGGGTCTAGGTGTCGCCATGAATGTTCTCTCCCCCTCAGAATGCAAGTCAATCATTGCTGCTGGCGAATCTGTCAACTTTCTTCCCGATGCCCCCCTCCGTGAAGATGGTGACGTGAGCATCCTGGCTCATAACTTTTATTGGGTTGTGGACACTTCTTTCCACGACCTCCTGTGGGCGCGAATCTCTCCATATGTCCCGTCCTCGATCAATGGCCGATTAGTCCGAGGCATCAATCGGCGGTTCCGTGTCTACAGGTACGTCCCAGGTGCAGAGTACCGCTGCCATATTGACGGCGCATGGCCACCATCTGGCATTCTCCCCGACGACACGTATGTATACGACGCCTCACCGGAAGACAAGAAGCAGAGCTCCATGTACACATTCTTGCTCTACCTCAACGATGAGTTCGAGGGCGGAGAGACAACCTTCTTCATGCCGGCGGCACGGGAAGGAACTCTCAATGCCTACCCGGTACGCCCCGTGATGGGATCCGTTGCCATCTTCCCACACGGAGAGGCGAACGGAGCTTTGTTGCATGAAGGAACAGGGGTCAGGAAGGGCGCAAAATACATTATCCGAACCGATGTAGAGTACGATGTCAAGCCCTCTGAGGAGTGAAAGGGTGAAATCAGAAAGTGTATAAACATGAGCCCCGGACCGCGGAACCCGTCAAAGGTGTTCGTTCCATGATGATTTACGACCAAAAGAAAGTCATAGCAATCACAAAAGCCATTTTGATTGTCTATTTTTCTAATTCGACGATCTGCTCTATTTTTGTAAACCTAATTTCGTCGTCTACTCTGCCTTCTTTTCCATTCATTACTCGACTCCTTAGGGCATTGTGTCTTTGAATAACCAAGTCCCTAAATTTAGCCTGTGAAAGCAAGACGTATCCTCTAGTCCCTTAGTAGACATCAAGCTTTTTCCCGTTTGTTTCGAATGCTGTTGTATTTGATTTTCCCATTGTAGGATGGATGATCTTTGTTCCTATAGGCATAGATCGCAGCCTCCACCGATAACTCGAGTATAAATATGAGGCAATTGTCTCGTCAAAACTCCTATCATCAGTCTCTCAGTACCATACTGTCAACTACTACATCTTTCCAACACCCTCAATTTGTCCCCATCTCAAAATCCACATTACAATCTCTGTTCCAGGTTTGAGTTATTGTACAGCAATCATGGATGATCCCACTGAATTTCAGAACATTGTCCTGCTAATTGACAGCGTGGGCCCGGAGGACCCCCTCGGACCCAATGCCTTCGGCGCTAGAACGTTCCCTTCTATCTCAGGTGCCTACGATGGCCCTGCAGACGAGTCTCCGGCGCCAACTGACATGACCGCCCAGCTTCTAGAAATGCGACAGGCTGGGTGTGCAATCCTACAATGGCTCAGCAATCCCAAGGTGGCATGTCCCATTCCTAGAATAACCTTAACCCTCGGTAACCTCAATACCCAGTTCTGGAACGTTAACCAGCGTTTGGTTAACGACTTACCGGGCGGCTATAGAGAAGAAGATATGGAAGCCCTCGGGCTTCCAACCCGTCCCTTCAGACATATTAATATGGAAGCGTGGCGCGATATGGGCCCAAATGAGAGTGCAGAATTCCTCGGTTGCTGGAAAGGGCGCGCTGCTCCGGGTGTTCTTTTCATTGAGCATATCGTGAGAAGGAAATGGGGACCTTGGTCAGCTGAGTTGTGCAAGGTTGCTTATGAACAGGTTGCGGAATTGTCTACTCTGAAGTCTATTTTCGTCTGTCACACCATGAACACAAACACTCGTCCTCAGGTCCGAGAAATCGCCCCTATGCCTGAATCGAAGCTGTTTATATGCGGAACGCCTGGCTATCAGACTTTGCTGGGAACTCGTATCGGTAAGGTTGCTTATTTCATTCTTGGGGCTTTTGGTCAGGGTGTGAAGCGGATTCCTCGGATTGAGATTTGGTATATTGGTCAGAGGCACGATATTCTGCAGATGCGGTTTGATCTTGAGGATATTGGGCGGGAGAGTTATGACTAGGCATGTTGTTTCCCATCGTGCATTTTTGGTCTTGCCGTCCTATTGCTCCCCAATTTCTTCAAAAAAAAAAAGGTATAGAATGCTGAATCGCGAATTTTGATCTTGAGAGGTTGTTCATTGAAAAAATTGAGTTTAGATTTGACTGTCTGATATACTGTTTCGTTTCATGTTCTTTGTTTCTTTCCCCGCTTATTTTAGACGACTCGAACTCGAATCAACAAATTTGAAATTCCAATGAATATTGCGGTTTTGACTAATTCAGGCCTTTGTTCTCTTTTTTGGTACTTCTTCTGTAATCTAGTAATCTAGGTGGCGCGAAAACTGAAAGGATCTAGTTTACATGAAACTATTCCACTCGCTACCTTCCTGGGTTCCACTCGCTACCTTCCTGGGTTCCAGGGACGCGGACGGACTGGGAAAAACAACACCAAAGCCAATCAAGCTTGATTTTCAGCCTTCTTCAAAGCAGGAGTCAATTATATCTTTAGTTTGTATGGCAGAAGACAAAGCACGTCATCTCTTCAGTCATTCACGGGTTTATGATCCGTTTGAAGCTCTCTCGATCACGTCTGTGTGTGGTGACAACCGAATTCGTATTCGCTCAGCCTATTTTCCTATATCGAATATTTGCGTATTCTATCGGTGACCGCCGATCGCCTTTGGTTTGTATGGTCCTCAAGGTATTTAACCTCGTCTTCCGTCAAAATTTTCCCCCTCACATCTAATGCTTCATCGATTCCCTCAGTCGTGCTGAAGTCAATAATTGGGACCGTCCCTTTCTAAAGTAGTCAAGCCACTGACACCTGAACCGTTGTCCACCCCTTCTTTTTTGCCAGCTTTTCAACTCTCTGGACAGTAGCAAGTTCGGCCTAAGTCAATCTATCTCCTCCTTGAGATCGGTGCGTCGACCCAGTTGACGACAGTGGCTGTGCAAGGTAATCCTGGTGTAGAGACTGCCATGGAATTATACAGAGAATCCGGAGAACGAAAGCGCGGATGATAAAAGGCGATAGCCCGCCAAGAGTCCGCGATAGGATACCCATAATGAACAGAACGATCCGTATGAGGATTTCTCAGACGATGTCCACAGCCTTCTAAATTCCACGAGTAACCTAAGGGTTTCTGCCTGGAAACTGCGCTTCAGAGAATATAAAGGTGACCTACGAAACCAGGCCCGAGGTCCCGAGGCGCCGAGTCCCCGAGTTTGACGGCAGCCAGGAGCGACGAACAGGCAAATCCAGTAGGTTCAATGTTAGCCAACCCGATTAGCTTACTAATTTTCAAAACACTGGTTTTCTGTCTGTGATCTAGATGACTCCCATTCACAAGAATGCGCTGTGACGGTCAAGCTTAAGAGAACTAAGTATATCAGAGCAGGCTAAAGGTCGATAGGCCGAGGATCGTACACGACAAGGAGTTATGTACGATAAAAGGAAAGGGACCAAAAGAGGGTCGGCTGATATCGCAACGAAACTGAGTGATTTCCAAAAATGTACAGTACCAGAGACGCGATATCACAAGTTACATGTTTATGAAAGGACTGGATGAGAGGCGTGCGAAGCGGTCATCAAGGGTCCACAATAAGCAGCTTGCATACTCCGCAGCCGCCGGAGTTAGTAGTAAGCAAGAGTACAATGCTGATTAGCATACTCTGTATAAAGATTCATCCGGCCGTTTTCCAACCTCTTCAGCTCTTGGGGACCTGCTAGGCAGGGACTGTCATTAGAAGCGGGGGTGGTTGCAGTAATAGTACCATTGGTAAATTCTGTGTCCACTATACACAAAATCTAACATGAGATGATCAAATAAATGGAGGTTAAGCGCTTTTGCGCTCCAATAAGGAACGTTGCCCCACTCTACCCCCACTATATAAGTTCACGGGCGACCGGAGTTAAGAGTATTGATGACAAGATAGATAGTAGCATACGTATATGTTCACCATCTGATTATTTTTCAGTTTGAATCATATATTTTGTCTAGGGCAAACCACATACAAACTTGGTATTTAGATTCTCAACTTTCCCTCCCCCTTGCCAGGCTTATAATTCGATTTATTCCAAACTTTTCCTTGTGATCACACGAAGTACTTTTTCCGCCCGACAAAATGGATCATGATCCAAAAAAGTTGCTAGGTCGCTACCGCCAGCTTGCCCCCTCTGCCTCCGTTCGAGTTTCGCCATTGTGCTTGGGCACAATGACATTCGGCGGGAAGCACCCCGAGAAATACGGCGAATGCAGCAAAGAAGAGGCCTTTGCCATGATGGATTTCTTCTACGACAATGGTGGAAACTTCTTCGACACAGCAAATTCTTACCAAGATGGCCAGTCCGAGGTCTGGCTTGGGGAATGGATCGCCTCCCGCAAGAATCGTGAAGAGCTAGTGATAGCCACCAAGTATACCTCCGGGTACATGTTGCACTGCAAAGGCAAGATCCAAGCCAACTTTGTCGGCACTGGAACCAAGTCTATGACCCATTCAGTAGATGAGTCTCTGCGTAAGCTTCAGACCACTTATATCGATCTGTTCTACGTACACTGGTGGGACTACACAACCTCAATTCCGGAATTGATGCAGAGCCTTAATCACTTGGTCGTGTCAGGGAAAGTGCTTTACCTCGGGATTTCTGATACACCTGCTTGGGTCGTGACTAAGGCAAACGCGTACGCCCGTCAGCATGGTCTACGGCAATTTTCGGTCTATCAAGGGAAGTGGAATGCCGCGAGGCGAGACCATGAACGAGATATTGTTCCTATGTGCGCTGACGAAGGGATGGGTCTGGCCCCATACGCGACATTGAACGCTGGGAACTTTCAGACGGCTGAAGGCTACAAGGCTCGTGAGAAGTCGAATAATGGCCGCAAATTCATCCCGATCTGCGCACGGGATAAACAAGTTGCCGCAATTTTGGAGAAAATTGCCAATGAAAAGGGCGGAAGTGTGACGCTTTTGAACATCGCGCTGGCTTATATTTGTCATAAAGCGCCTTATGTCTTCCCTATTGTTGGTGGTCGGACTGTCGACCATCTGAAAGGCAGTATTCCCGGTCTGGCTGTTTCGCTATTGAACGATGAGATTGAGGAGATTGAGACCGGTTATGAATTTGATCATGGATTCCCTCATAGCTTTTTAAGTGGCACCCTGTTCGACCTATCCCATCCGCGAGGGGCTGAAGGCCCTGCGGATGTGTGGTTGACCAAGCCATGTGGTCCCTTTGACTGGGTCGAGCGTCCCAGGCCGATCAAGCCTAACCCGTAGAGATAGACACTGGAAGGATTGAATCTCAATTAATTTTTCTTTCATGCGGTCCATGGTATAATAATAAATTGGAGTAGATCTTCTAATTTCGAAATAACAGCAGTGCCTATTTTAATTAGTCCTAACTTAATCCTTATAATCAAGATCAGGTATTACCTGTACTCACAGTGACCAGTCGGCTCCCCATAACTCCTAGTTTGTCGAATGTCGCTATAAAGGCTTTCAGAATTCTTGCAACGTAACTTGTAAGATAACTAACCGTAAAGATTTTTAAGTGCTTTGCGTTGATACTCGACAGGGCTATTTCTAGACACTTTAAGAGTGTGAAGGGCTGAAGCAAGATTTGAACTAAATACAACTAGGCCACGAAGTGTATACAAAAAGCTTGAAGAAGAGAGGTTTTCCCTGAGTGTTCTTCATGTTAATATGCCAAGGTCTCGTAGTACATGTGACCAATATCGGGCACTGGCCCGTGACAAAGAGAGCAAAAACGCCGCTAATGCTATATCCTGCTTTCGCGGTATCTATATTAGAGATTATTGCTCTTATCGATTTTGCCATAATGACTGATATTCTAGATAAAAGTTAGTTAATACTTCTTACCATGGGCTGAACCACGTGAGGATCACGTTTGGTGACTAAGATTTGGATAAAAGGGCCAGACGCCTAAGATGGCGTCAAGTTTTGCCAATTTCGGCGCCAAACTTAGTGTGACCTAGCGTTGCCGTGTAACTTGTAGGTTTTACTCATCAATGAATGTGAGATTTCTTAACGTCTCTGGGAGGATATTTCTCATTATAAACTCCTAAAGCAAGAGCTATTCGACATCAAAGTAGGTATCAATAACATGAGTTCTTTCATCTCTCAAAGTCCAGATGACATGTAATTTTGATTGGCTGGGGCAGTTGGACGTAAGTATCCCCAACATTCACCCAATCCTTTGCATGCTCTTCAACCACTCATTCAGCAAAAGTGGCGGGATAGTTGGGCTTGATTGACTCGTCCTGCAAGCGCATGGTGACGCAGAACAATCTGTATTTGGGGAGGAGATTTAGTTCTTCCTTGTCCTTCCGCTCATTTACCTCCTCTCCTTCTTTCTTCTCCTCGCCTTTCTCCTTCTCCTCTTCCTCTTTCTCATTGGCATCCTCTTCCTTCTGATTCTCTTTCTCGGAACGACGGTGATTGTTCAAAATCAGGACGACGCAATACTTGTCAGCTGCAATGGCCGTGACCTCAGCCTCAACTGGTCTGTCACGAAGATGACCATACACATCTTGGACTGTCTCGCTCCATTGATTTTCAGACATATAATCGGCAGAAGCCAACGTCAGATACGCCGGCTTCATAATACCTTTTTGCACCTTGAAATCCAAGCCCAAGCCATAGACGTCAATGACACCTTGGAGCCGGGCGGTCTGCTCACTTCCAAGATTTAACCTAACCGAGTTGACTGGACGACTTGTCGCCTTGGACGGCTGGTGGACAGCGAGGGTCGTCAAGTTTGCATGAATGTAGCCTGTTTCCTCTTGATCGAGAACACTGATGAACCCTTCATCTCCTGATTTGCGCTTCAAATAGATTGTCAAGTAGAATGGAATTCCTTTGACATTACCAATTTGAGCCTCCCCGAGCTTGGAGATTGGAGTGTCGCCGTGGACCAAGAACTTCTCCGAACCCTCTGCTTTGTATGCCATGGTAAATTGGTCGTTTGTGATGGTGATGGAAAGTGAGAGGTTTTGATCGTTCAGTGGCTTTCCATGGTAGAACCATACCAGGGGTAAATTTTCCCGCTTCTTCGCTGCAGTGCCAGTGACTCCGTTCCGAAGTAGGATGGTATCGCTTTTCCTGCCCACTAAATCAGCCCCAGGTTTGTTTGAAAGGATCGCCGAGAAGACAACGCCTGGATGCAAGTTTCTGAGATCCAAGAGGGTTGACCAGAACTGTGGGCGCTCGAAATCTTGGAGGTAAATGGCTTGGCTGATGTACATGTCCTCTTTCACAAAATCGAGAGATTTCAGCGTCTCTTCCTTTCCAGGTCTGCTGAAAACCAGAGGCTGTGCTGGGATGGGTGTGGCCAGAATCGTAGGAATGGTGGGCAGATGTCCAATATGATTCTTGTGGGCACGGTATGTCTTTTCCACATGGCCCTTCACCTCTTCTAGCTTTCCCATGGTGACAAACTCCGGCTTATCACCTCCGTAATCTTGCGGGACCATGGGTGTCACTAGGGCCTGCATCAAACTCGCAAAGAGACAGGAGATAGTGTATTCGGGTTGCCATGTTCCTCCGTATACTTTGGGACGTAGAATGTCGAAGCACATAGTACTTTGGGTATCGTCGCGACGACGATGCTGATAGACATCAACATTCATTCGCAGTGTTTTGGTGAATAGATGCAAGACAGGCGGGTTGATGGGGTAGGTGTCGGGAATGACGAGCTCGCCAATCAGTGGGAGGTGCGACAGGGCTCCATCGTTAGGGAACATGATGAAGTTCCATTTTGACTTGTGGTCTGTTTCTTTGAGAACTGTTCTGAGCGAGTGGAAGTCATCGTTCACGTCCCGGATTTCCCGGTGGACTCTGAGCAGCTCTTTCATCGCCATATTTGCCGCGCGGGGTCCGCTGGACTTGAGGCGAAAACAGATTGAGACTTTTGAAGATGGGAGTGTGAAAGCTTGAAGCTTCCGACGATCAAGATGGAAGTGGGAAGGTGATCACGAATGGTAAAAGTTGAAGATAATTTTCGGATGGAAGCTGCAGCCGTCAGCTTGCGACTGCCCTCGGATGAGAGAGAGCAGTGGAAATGTCAACAAACAACAAAAAGGAAATGCCAGATAGTTTGATCCCGCTATATAAAGGTTACTGTGAGTCACCGTACTACTCTAAATACCAAGGATAAGCTTACACCTGACTCAGTCTGTTTATAGACCCCGATTGGATATAGCTTGAGTCTAAACTATTCTGGGATCCCGCTCGGATCGTTCCCCAGCCCGGGGCCCACTGGGGATCTTTGGGGCCGACTTATCAGCTTTGCAGCGAGAAACTTCGATCTGTCAGGGTGATAGAGTAGATAAATTTGCAATGAACGAGTCATGGTATTCATTTCATGATATCCCAAGTCATGTCAATCTTGAAAAAAACATCATCCAATCAAGAAAATTGCTTGACCAAACGCCTCAGTGTCCTCCAGTCTCGGCCATCACTTGTTCAAGCTGTGTAACAGACTCCTGAACTTCTTGCTGACTGGGAAGATTGACAACCAGAAGATACAGCACATCCTTCTGCATAAGCTTCTTAATGATCGTCTTCCGCTGGCCCTTTCGCTTCACCCTTCTAGGGCCGCGAGGGGCGCGACCGCGAGCCACACGTCTGGAATCCTTGTATTCACGCTTCATTTGCCTACGCTCTTGCCTGGCCTCGCGCTTGGCTTGTCGTCGCGCTGCAGGGTTGACAGCGCCGCCAGTGAGGAGCGAGATCAAAGAACCGCTATTCGCCGGATGGTTGGGGTCATTGTAGCGCGAGGTCATCGATTTCCTGTCTGACGAAGGGATGGCCAAGGAGGATCCTTGGTGTTCGGCTTCCTGTAAGATTCACGATGAGAAACCAAGTAATTCATAGTAGTCTTTGTTCAGGGATCACTCACGTAGAAAGCTTGACCGCGTCGGTCCAGGTAGTCTTGAACCCAGGTACCAGCGTTCTTGAGCTTATCGCGAGTTCCTGGCTCCTTGCCTTTGCCATCGCCTTCTAATGCTTCTTCTGCGACCCTGTCGAGATCGGGAAAGACGAGCTCTGCAGCTTCGGGGAGCTCAATTTGACCGCGGGTTTGGCCGCTCGTCAATCGAATGTCCTTTAAGCCCTTCTTCAATTTAGACATCTCTGGATCAGGGTTGGTATACTTGGCAACCGTCTGGTTAATGTCAAGCTTCTCGCTTGCGAATAGTGTTTTCCCAATCGAGCTGGACAGACGGTACAAAGGCCCACTCTGTTGACCGGGAATTTCGTCTTTGAATGCCATGATCATAGCATAGAGCCCGCGAGGCATGAGCAAGTCTTCGTTGACGCGGTCTAGGAAGGTGTTGCGGCGAGATCGCGACTGCAATTCCCGTGCTGTTCCAGCCACTACCTGCACCACAGTGCTTACAACTTGTGCTGCGACATCGGGCACAAAACCAACAATCCCCGCAGCCAGAAAGACAACATCAATCCAGGGAGAGGCCTATACACGTTGCGTTAGTGACTTGGAGTATCTCTCAACGGCGACGATAACGGGACACAAGTAGCTTACCTTGCTAGCCTTGTCCCAATCTTCCAGAAACTGCAAGAAGACATCCTGACTAATACCACAATCGGCCAGTACAGGAGCATATGCACGCACGAATCCGCGATCCTTGTTTCTCGGACGGCGTTGAGGTATAATGACGGGGCAAGGGATACGCTGAGGTGGATGAGGTGGGGAGCCCGCCTTTCGAACAAGTTCGCGCACCATCTCCTCTTCCTTCTTCACTTTCACATCCTCTGGCTCTGCAGCCGCGGCAGCTTCAGACTCATCATATGTCGGCAACCTCACACGCTCGGCCATGTCATCCAGTTCCCAGGCGGCCTCATCCTGACCAAGAGCCTCGACATCCTCGGATTCCGAACTGTCACCATCGGAGTCATAACCAGCTTCAGCAGCCTTTGACGGGCGCTTCTCATCACCAGTATTGACCACCCGCTCAGCTTGGCCACTGCGAATAAGCCCTTCGGCGGTATCATCAGCAACCTCAACATACTCAGGCGGAGCGGTGTTGCTGGGACCCGCCGAAGAAGATGGCTGGTCGGAACGCGACCGGGATCGCGATCGAGCAGCGTGGATGGCTTCAGACGTCAGTCCAATGCCTGAACCAAGCAGTTTCACCAATTTTCCCATGGCGGCTGATTTGAGAAAAAGGAAAAATTCATGATGTCAGCCGCGGGGGAGAAGAGATGCTTCTTTTGTTGCTATGTGTCAGCACTAAATTCGTCACAGCCACAAACCCCACCAGGACATGCAGAGTCCAGACCCACTGGAGAGCCTCCCGCGATGTATAAGGCAACTATCGATCCGCGATCAGGAGTCGATGAGTCGATCGAAAACACTAAAGTACCCCATGATAGTTTCTCAGCCTGTACCCCGCGATATCCGGCAAAATGAGGTTGAACCTGCATTTCTTCACGGCAGATCAATGCGGGGAAGCAGTCGAGGCCTTACGCAGATCCCTCCTATTCGAGGCCCCCAGCCGAGACACCACCGTAACTCTATCATGTCTCACCCTCAATTTGCTTATTTTGCCTGGCGGAATCGTCCCGAAACGCCGATCGATTCAGCCTGATTGAATCAATACGACTTCTTCACGGCTAAATGAAGCAAGTTGCCTGCCAAGTCTCAATTGAAACTTCAAGCTTCATCTTCATTAGCCAAAACCCTTCCTTCGGTCAAAGGGATCATCAACTCGATCTATTCGAGATGCTTCACGGAAACATGGAACAAATTTTTGTTTCGAATCATCAGTTTAAGAGAGTTCTTCTATAAATCATTGACTAAGTCTCGCGGTGAAGGGAAGTATTCACGAGCATTATCTCTATCATCCAAGCCTTGATTACCACCATCTATTTTGACCCTTTTCAGTTATCAACGTAACAAGAAAAATGCATTCCAAGTTTTTCGCAGCCTCTCTTCTTGGCCTTGGCGCAGCTGCCATCCCCCTCGAGGGGGTCATGGAGAAACGCAGCTGTCCTGCGATCCACGTTTTCGGTGCCCGTGAAACCACTGCCTCTCCAGGGTATGGCTCCTCCAGCACCGTCGTCAATGGCGTTCTCAGCGCTTACCCGGGATCCACCGCCGAGGCAATCAACTACCCAGCTTGCGGTGGACAATCTTCATGCGGGGGCGCCAGCTATTCCAGCTCAGTCGCTCAGGGTATTGCCGCTGTGGCATCCGCTGTGAACTCATTCAATTCTCAGTGCCCGAGCACCAAGATAGTCTTGGTCGGATACTCTCAGGTTAGTTTGATAGTCACTATATAATCTAGGCTATAACACAAACAATGACTGACAAATCTACTCTCAGGGTGGTGAAATCATGGACGTGGCCCTGTGCGGCGGCGGTGATCCCAACCAGGGATACACCAACACCGCTGTACAGCTGTCCTCATCGGCTGTCAACATGGTCAAAGCGGCCATTTTCATGGGCGACCCAATGTTCCGAGCGGGACTTTCGTATGAGGTTGGAACTTGCGCGGCTGGCGGTGTATGACTTCCCTCTCCCTCTTGCTTGAAACGCTCAATTTGATACTGATAATTGATACGCAGTTCGACCAACGCCCGGCTGGCTTCTCTTGCCCCTCGGCTGCTAAGATCAAGTCTTACTGCGATGCTTCGGACCCGTACTGCTGCAACGGTAGTAATGCGGCGACTCATCAGGGTTATGGATCTGAGTATGGTTCTCAGGCATTGGCTTTCGTCAAGAGCAAGCTGGGTTAAAGCATGGGATGATACACCTCTGCTAACCCGATATTCAATACCTGAAAGCTCCAACGTAAAGACTGTTCTCAAGGATTATCTAGTAAATAGCTTAGCAAAGCTTCAACAACATCAAAATTCTCATCAGAGGCTTGTACTTAGATGTATCATCGTAAGATCGACGACCCCTACGCGATAAACACGGAATTTCTGACCAAAACTTTGCTCTACGTCCACTGGATATGGCCTCTTCATCCTCCACCTCCTTATTTCCCAAATTCGGTCGGTCTAATTATGGCCAGGCGTCAAAACTAATAAGATCGTTCGTCTACATTCTGAACTGAACATTTGGACTCCTCTTTATGTTTATTCGAACACGAAGAGCCATAGAAATGTATTGAAAGAAAAGTTGACGGTAGTTCTATAGCTAGCGAGATACCATTGAATTCGTATTCTTCAAGGAGCTGGAGTACAACTCTTCTTGTGCGACTTCCAATCCTCCTTCTGACAACCCCTTGAGCAGTAACAAGCCTGCTTGCAACGAGCACATCGCTGAAAAGAAACATTTAGCGAGGGAGTGAACCCACAAGTATTACAGCTCTTATCCACATCTCCAACAAAATCATCCGGCATAAACGGAATATGAGCCGCAAGCTGCTTCTTCATCGCGGCCCACCTCTCTTCCGCAATCTCCACCTCATCAGGCCCGGAAACCGAGACTTCACACAACTCCTTTCGAACGCTAATGGCCCGAAGTCTCGCAGAAGCTGCACTAGCGAGGACTGGGTCGGCAGTGCTCCAGCTCCATGGAGCCCAGGGCATCATATCCTGGTGCATTTGGTGGATGAACCCGTCATCATCGAATCGATTGTTGAACGAATACAAGAGCAGTGGGACCATGATCTTGGCTTACTCACCTGGTGGTAGTGAGGCGATCCGGGTGCGGCCCTCGGTATGCTCGTGGCGTTGTACGGGTTCACCATGAAAACTGCATCTCCTGGAAGGGGAGAGACTGGACGGAGAAATGATAATGATTTGGTAGGCCGAGGCCATCGAGTTCAGGACGGCGGAGGCCGTTGAAGATATGCACTCGTTCTTGCTAAGGGGTCGGCATTGGTTTGGATGGTTGTTGATATGGCGATAGATATTTTGCCTGGGTGGGGTCGAGAAGGAAAAGCGGGTCTTTTGCTTGACGGGCCTTTGAATCACAGTACTAGCTACTTTCCACTCTACAGAAGGTTGCACGCCGGAATTTCTGACAAGCAATGTTAGTAACGATTGATGTAACATTCTAGCATTTTTATGCGAACATTCGATGATGTACACGGTAAATATGACGTTCTGAATAGAAGCAAAGCAAACGCAGAGGTGGAATTGCCTGCCTCAGGCGCTCGCGTGTGCCATTGTTTTTAAGGCCAGAAGGCTAGTAGGCCAAATCGGGCCACAAGCACAAAACATTCCTCCACAAGCAACCAAGGCATGGACTTGAAGCCTTCGTACAGGCCAAGTCCAGGTAATGATATCTTGATTGGTCCAAATCAACCGACAGGCAAGTTTTCGGATGCGGGAGACCTTATTTACGTCGCTATAAATGGTCTACTTCATCATTGTTACCATTGACCGTCTGTCGCGCCCCCGTCTGTCGCGCCCAACCTGCGCCCAGGGCTTAAATCTTGGACAGCGCCATGAGAAGATCTTAAGCCCAACGAAATCTGTCGCACAGAGCGAGGCTCCCTTGCCTACTTTAATCCATTACCTGGGGTCTTCTTGTCATTCGACGATGCTCTCACCACGAAAGCTCAGGGTAGTCAGCCTTGTCCTACGCTACACCCTCTATGCACCTGGGTGCAAAATGCGTAGTCCACTATGAGAAGAGGCGGAGCGAGATCGAATATAAGCTGACGAATCATCTTTCTAGGGAAAACAAGGCAATTGCACCAATGACTGTGACATATTGAGCAGGTTCTGCTCAGCTGAGACCCGGGTGGCGTGGCTGTGCTCCAAGCAGAGCCGCATCGGGTAGGTGCTCAAAATCTTCTATCTCTATCTAGACGTAGTTCCCTTCTACTACCGCCCATGTTGTAACTACCTGAAATGGTCAGTCTGGATCAACTTTTACATGGAGAGACATCTCGTTCGGGACCAACGACCAACTCCCCACCATGGCCTATGAGCAATATACTCCAGATCTTGACCACGATGAGAAGAGACGCATACAACCATATAAATTTACAAGTGAGAGTTGTACCGGGCATCGCGATGGGTCTTTATCTCAGAACGAAATTCAGGTCCATCTCAAAACGTGGGATTCTGAGACATCCGCTCGGCGCGAAGACTGTCCAACGTTGACAGGAGCCGCGAGAACCCATCAAAGCGAGGAAAGACGACTACAGATATCCACCACAGCGCACCCAACACCGGCTGGATCCCTAGAAGGCGCTCACGAAGAAGATATGGAACATACATCGGATTGTCAGACCCCGGGGTCAAGCTCTGAACCAGCAAGCCAACCAGACTCCCCAGTCAAGTCAAATTCCTCAAAGACCTTTCGCTGTGAACATTGCTCGAAAGTCTTCACCAGACTTTACAATCTCAAGTCACATTTGATAACGCATGAGCGAACCACGCCGTTCTCATGCAATATCTGCAACCGGGCTTTTGCCAGGAAAAGCGATGCCAAGCGTCACATGCGAACACACTCTGGTGAAAAGAAATGGATCTGTAAAGGGTGCCAGACGCCGTTTGCTCGAAGGGATATGTTGAGTAGCCATCATAAATCTCAGAAAGGGCAGGCTTGTCTTCGGGGTCAACAAAGGCAGCGGACACAGGAGGCCGAGGAAAGTCAGAGTATAAAGAGGCTTTCAATATCCTCACTTCTATTATAGATCATAATGGTTTTCATTTGCAAATTAAGATAATTCAAAATTATGTGCGTATTCCAAGCACAAAGCAAGCCAGGCCAAGCCCATGACGAATGATGTTTGCCGTAGGTACCCAGGCCGAGCCATAAGTCCACTGTGTTCGAGTTTCGGGGGACATCTAACAAAGATGCCTAGCTTCATGAACCAGGTCAGTCGAACATCTCTCCGAATATTTTCGTGGGTTCGACATCTCGCTTCCAACCCTCCCAAGGCCTCGGAGATCGTGGAGACTCGAAATGCAAACCTGATCGCACAAGGCCTTGGCGGATGTCTCAGCCTCCCAAGGTCTCGGTGGCATGGCACCCGTGCCGTGGAAATTATCAATCTCGGCCAGAACACGGGGTGGAGAACTTTAGGATTCCGTGAGTGGTTGGTCTATGTAGACTAATAGTTAGTTTCTCTGGGCGAAGAGAGTCTGACACGCTGATTTGCCTTCAAGAAGGATCCCCTTACGCTGCTTCCATCAGATAAGATGAAAAAAAATTGTGGATATCCTATCAGATTCCAGTGGAACGAGTTGCATCCGAGCACAGTTCACTTTTTTTTCTCAGGCCACGGACTTGGCTGAAACTGCCTCTCCTATAAAGAGAAAATGATCCTGGCTGAATATGTTACTCCATTGTAGGAAGGCTTTTGCTCTCTGTTCGATATCCTCGGTCGCTAGTCGCCATGGCAGAGATTCGCGCCAGCAGCACCGATCGCTTCGGTGAAAAATCGGAGAAGGCCCCGCATCCCCAGGTTGGGCCCTTGCCAGAGGTTCATTTGCTGGGTGAGGGAAGTCCCGGTGTTCGTCGCATTGAGATTATTGCCTCGCATTTCCGCTTGGTGGATTGCATTTTTCTCTTTCTCGGTGTTTTTCTTATCGCCTATGTCTATGGCCTAGATGGCACTGTCCGCTATACCTACCAGGTTAGTTTCCCAGACGACTAAACGATCCTTATTTTTTTGCGGCGAAAGTTGACTTACTTAAATCTCCATTTTAGCCATACGCGACGCAAAGTTATGGACTTCATAGTCTACTAGCTACGGTTAATGTGCTTCGTGCTGTTATCGCTGCCGCTGCACAGGTATGTCTCATTGAACCTTGAGGACAATGCCAGCATGGGCTTACAAAGGCTTTTTAGCCCACGGCTGCAAAAATTGCCGATGTTTTTGGCAGAGTGGAGCTCATCATTGTGTCGATCATCTTCTATACTGTCGGGACAATAATTGAGACTTTCTCTAAAAGCGTGGAGGCTTTCTGTGCAGGTGCTGTGATTTACCAGGTGAACATCTTTCTGAAAATTGTAATTCGGTAGCCTGATCTGACTGGTTGTTTAGATCGGATACACTTGCATCATGTTGCTTGTAGAGGTCTTGATCGCTGATATCACTTCAACTCGATCTCGACTTCTCTTCTCTTATATCCCTGCGTTGCCGTTTATCGTGAGTGCCCTTTGAAACCAAAATGGAGGAAAATTCACTTAGAATACCCTTCCCAGATCAACACCTGGATCAGTGGAAATTTGACGACTGCGGTTCTGAAAGTGACTTCCTGGAAATGGGGCATCGGAATGTTTGCCATCATCTACCCCGTTTGCGCCCTCCCATTGATCACCGTCCTATTCCTTGTTCACCGTCGCGCCAAAGCCTCCGGCCAGCTGGGGTCCTATAAGAGTTCCATGGAGCTGATTGGTGGTCGTCGCCTCGCGGTGGAGCTTTTCTGGCATCTGGACGTCATCGGCATCCTATTGTTGATCGCTATGCTGGCCTGTATTTTGGTCCCATTCACTCTCGCTGGTGGTGTGACCGCGCAATGGAAAACAGCCAAAGTGATTGCTCCGTTGGTAATCGGTATTCTACTGATTCCTGTGTGGGCATACTGGGAGAAAACATGTAAACATCCTATGATACCCTTCCGAGTGAGTTTAGGTCCCCATTACGTTCAAGAAACAGATCAAAGACTAATGTATCCTCATATAGCGTCTCAAGGATCGCGGGGTCTGGGGTGCACTTGGGATTGCGGTCATGCTAAACACTGGTATGCTTGCGCCGACATCATGGCTGAAGATTAATCTAACCTTCATTAGCTTGGTATCTCCAAGGTGACTTCCTGTACACTGTGCTATATGTGAGCTTCGATGAATCGGTGCTGAGCGCGACCCGCATCACCTCACTTTACAGTTTTACATCCGTGATTGCCGGAACTATTCTTGGTTTCATCATAATCAAGGTTCGACAATTGAAACCATTCATTGTTGCCGGAACATTGCTATTTACTGTTGCCTTCGGCATCCTCATCCACTATCGCGGTGGTGCAAGTGGGTCAAGCCATTCGGGAGTCGTTGGTGGCCAAGTTCTATTGGGTCTCGGTAAGAGTTTCGCGGGCTAATTTCTATCACCTATACTAACAGTCTCACAGCTGGTGGAATGTTCCCCTATCCCGCCCAAGCTAGTATTCAAGCTGTTTCAAAGCATGAACGTGAGTTTTGTACCTGAAGAAATCCTTTCTATATTATGAATCGTTCCATTAACACATAATAGATCTTGCTGTCGTCACTGGAATCTACCTCGCCTCTTACAATATCGGCAGTGCCCTCGGAAACACCATTTCAGGTGCAATCTGGAACCAAGTGCTGCCGGCAGAGCTGACTCGCAGGCTTGGGAATGCAACCCTTGCGGCTGAAGTCTATGCGCAGCCTCTTCTCTTTGCTGATGCTAACCCGGTTGGAACTCCCGATAGAGACAACGTTATCCTGGCCTACCAGAAAACACAGCGCCTTCTTTGCATTACTGGCATTTGCCTGACTATTCCGCTCATTATCTTCGCCCTTTGCATCCGCAACCCGAAGTTGACCAAAGAACAGACTCTTGCCAAAGCAGAGGAGAAGTCTATCTCAGACTCTAGTTCCGATAGGGTCTAGTTATACGCGTACGAGGTTGAAGGTTCGGAGGCACTTGTTCTGCTAACTGGATGATTTGAGTGTTCTTGAAGTTTTTCTTAAATTTTGCTCACACAATCGCCAATATTTCACTGTCAATCTATATTTATCTACATCATGTATTATGACCTCAAACTGAAACTTCTGTCACTGACTAGTGACCTTTCGAGCAGGTGGCTTGAACAAAGTTTCAAGCGGAGTCGGGGGCCATGGATCAGCATGATAGTGACATGATAAATCGTACCTCCCAGAGTGGAAGATGATGCCTTGCGAGCTCCCCTCATTCGCCTTCTTCTCTGGCATAATCACTAGAGCAGACGAGCTGGGTGGTATCTGAAGTTTCATCGAGAACACTGAATTCTCATCCAACTCCCACGAACATTGGATCAACCCATACGGGCTTTCATATTGAATGTTTGCGCTGCGAATTGTCCCGCCTGGAATCGGCTGTACTTTGAAAACTTTCCAACCAGGCTCAATGAGACTGATTCCCCCAACATATTCATGAAGCCAGTTGATGACAGACCCCAGTGCATAGTGGTTGAAGCTTGTCATCTGGCCTGGATTGATTGTGCCATCTGGGAGCATACTATTCCATCGTTCCCAGGTTGTAGTTGCCCCCATAGTCACAGGATAGAGCCATGATGGACAACTAGTCTCCAGTAGCATCCTGTATGCAAGCTGGTGCCAGCCTGTCTTGCTCAATGCATGTGTGACCATCGGAGTACCGGCAAATCCAGTGGCAACTCGAAATTTAGCAAAGCGCACTTTTCGAGCCAGGCGCTCACCAGCATTCTTTGTCTGATCTTCTGATGCGAACAGCGAGAAAACCAAAGCCAAGGATAACGAGGTTTGAGTATCACACATTACCATCCCTTTCGGGGTGATGTATTTCTCTTGAAAGACCTGCTTGAGTCGAATATGGTCCTCCGAATACGTTTGTGCGTCTTCCGGGTATTGGAGAACCGTCGCTATCTGGCTTATGACCCCGGTCACATAAACCAAGTAGGCATCAGCAACATAGACGCCATCTGTCTGACCATTTCCAGGATCTTCAGGTGGGGCAGAGGGATCCAACCAGTCCCCGTGTTGCCAAAGCGACGTTGTCCATAGCCCGTCTTCGCCCCGAGAACAGCCTTTGTCCAGCCAGGATTTCATACTGTCATATTGCCGTGAGAGAATCTCCTTGTCGCCGAACCATTTAAATAATGCCCACGGGACTAGAATAGAAGCATCCCCCCAAACAGCCTGCGGTGGGCGTGCCTCTTTCGCATATTGAACGTTGGGCACTATCATCGGAGGAACGCCGTTGTCTTCATTTTGCTCTAGTTCGAGATCGACAAGCCAATCAGCTAGCATGCCGTCGGTGTCGTAGAGAAAGTTTGCAGAAGGGCTGAAAACTTGGATGTCACCAGTCCAACCAAGACGCTCATCGCGTTGTGGGCAATCTGTGGGGATAGAGAGAAAATTTCCACGCATACTCCAGACGGAATTTTCGTGGAGTCTGTTGATCTGGTCATCAGAGCAGGAGAACCAGCCTATGCGTTTCATATCACTGTGTAAGACAATCGCTGTGATATTTTCTGCCCGTAGCGGGCAAATTTCGTCCTCTGGAGACCAACCGTCCACTTGGACGAACCGAAATCCGTGGAACGTAAAGCTCGGAGACCAACTCTCTAGTTCATCACCAGAGCATACAATAACATCAGTGCATTTTGCAGCGCGAAGTGGACGCATGCAAATTTCTTCATGTTCTAGAACTTCTGCATGTTGGAAGACCACACGATGGCCAGGTGGCTTTTGCAACCCACGAATGCATAGTCTTCCCACCAGATTCTGTCCAAAATCAATGAGTAACTTGCCAGAGGCAGATTTGAAGATTTTCTGTGGCTGAATATCTTGGGTCGCACGAACGGGAGGCCCATCTGGCGCCGAGAATGTGCCAGAAGGAAGGGGTAAGACTGTGACTTCCATCCATGAAGTGCCGACCCGGGGATCGGATCCAGTTTCCCAACCTGGTCGTTCTTGTAACATATCATATGTCTCGCCATCGTAAATCTCGCTAGAAATCATAGGGCCGGTATTCCATTCCCACTCAGCGTCTGATGCGACGACTAAGGGCTCATCCTCGTCAGTGAAAGAAATCTCCAACTGAGCGATCAACCCAATGTCCTTGCCATAAATCTGCCTCCCTTCTCTCCACAGACTTGACGCAAACCACCCCTCCCCGACTTTTGCTGCAAGAAAATTGGTTGAGCCACGATGAAGCAGATCTGTCACGTCAAAGACCTGGTATGAAAATCGGAATCGATAGGATGTGAAACCCGGTGCCATGAAATGGTCACCCACACGAGTGCCGTTCAGATAGAAATGATACACTCCTTGTGCGGTTACGTAAAGGCGCGCTTTAACAATGCTTTGGCTGACTTTGGGAATTTCGAACGATCGCCTTAGCAGAAGAGGTCGGATCGGCCTTTCGAAGGACGTTTCTTGCTGGCCAGTGATCAATTGAGCGCGCCACTCCTTCCTGTGGAGGAGTCCTGTCTCAACTGAAGCCCAAGCCGACCATTCAGTTGTAGTGGGTTCATAAAAATTTGGAGAGACTCCGATCGACCTGACGCGGACGCTCGCTCTCTCTCGGGAGCACAGAGGCAAACTTGGCCATGGCACGCGAACCGATTCGGCAGAGTCCACACGATATGTTTCCACTTTACCTCCACGTTCGAGTTCAATCTCATATCGCTGTTGTTGCCAGCCTCTGATGTTGAGATCGTTGTGTACGAAGCGCCAGGAGATTTGAGGCTTCGTATTGCCTATCCCGAGTCCATCTTGCCGGTTATCGAAGGTTGGGGTTTGAAGGGAAACCCCGCGAATGGTTCTCATCTGATCATCGGCCATGAAGTGTGAAAATTGGGATTTTAGAAATGTAATTTAGAATTAAGTCTGGTAGGTCCTTTCTTATCATTCAGCTTTGCGAGGCAGTTCGGCAAAACAACAACCATTGTCTTTTCTCCCTCTGTCTCGGTTGTGATGGACATCTCAATCACACTCACTGACTTGATTCCTTACCCCGCACAATCAGTTCTACCTGATCAGCTCAAATGCACAATTCGGTTGGTATTAAGCCGAGAAAGACTACTTGTGCAAGGGGGAGCGCACGGTATGAAGGAAAAGCAACGTTAAAGGAACGGTGCCCAATCGCTTTGACTTCCAGCTGACACCCTGGCAGCCTTGCTAACCCCTGCAAGAAGCCGCATGATTTGTGGAATTAGATGCAATAATTCCATCCAGTAGTGCTCCTAGTAAAAAGCGACCCGATAATTGGCCAAGAGTTCCAAGCCAACACAAGACGTGATAAGCCTTGCGCCGCAGAGCTTGTTGTTTTTCTGTGCATGCCAAGGTAAGACGCGTAAGGGGCGTAACTGAATCAGAGCTTTGACCCGCCCAGCACCCTATTTCCTTAGCAGGACTCGAATTCACTTGAGGTGGTTGACTTTTGCCGATTGCCATGCAGGGACTCCTCTTAGGCTCGTGCTACCAGAGTTGTAACTCTCTATGGTGAAGGGCAAAGTGTTCAAGGTAAACAGTGGTTTTCTGCGAATTAGACGCTATACCCCTACGCAAAGAGAAGCGACTAAATGTACGTTCTCAAATATTCTCCTAGAGCCATTGTGGCCATCGCTTGTCCGTAGGGCATAGCCGTGACAGCAATATTGCGGTAATGATCGAGGTCATCACCCATACCCGTCCCGAAACTAGTGTTTTGGAGCTCTCCATTCTCGTCAATAGACTTCAACACAGCACCGACGGCTTTCTCTGCCATATCCCTATACCCTTCGCTAATATAGCGCTTGCGAATTCCCTTCAAAATACCAAAGGCAAATCCAGCCGTTGCTGAGGCCTCGATGTATGATCCCTCGTCTTTCTGGTCGAGCAAAGTCCGCCAGTAGCCAGAGGGCTCTTGCAGTAGCTGCAGGGCCTCGCATTGAGCATCCAAAGTATCCTCAAGATATGGTCGAAGGGGGTCTGTAGGAGTGAGTTCCATGAGTTCGATAATCTCGGGAATGACAATGGTGATCCAGCTATTTCCACGGGCCCAGAGCGCTCCGGCGAAGTTGTGCCCTCCTTCTTCGAAAGTCCAACCGTGGTAGAAAAGGCCACTCTTATGATCGCAGAGATATTTGATGTGGATCAATAATTGCTTCTTGGCTTCGAGGATATATTCTTCGCGCCCGAGTAGTTTACCGATTTTGACCAGCGGTAGCACGGTCATCATCAGCGTATCGTCCCAAAGTTGCTGTCTGTGCTCCATGGCATAAGTCTTGTGTTGCATGCCATTGTAGCGCGTACGTGGCAACCCGTGCATGGCCCATTCGGCCCATGTATCTAGCCAGGGAAGATAGGTAGGGTTTTTCGTCTTCTCATAGACGTAGGCTAGGGTGAGGAAGACCGCCATCGTATTGATGTTTTTGGTGGTACCGCCCTCCGCAAACCGAGCGGCGAACCAGTCTTCAATTAGCTTGAGAAGAGACGGGTCACCGGTCAACTCATAGTATTTCCAGATGCCATAGAGACCGATGCCGTGAGTCCATTCCCAGCCGTTCCATGACTTGGTATCAATCACGCGACCGTCTGATAAATGAAGCAGGAATCTTCCAGTTTCGTCCTTGATACTGACTAGATTTTGGATGAGGCTTTGGATAGTGCCGTTGATGTCAGAAGCACTCGGTCGAGTGACCACAGTGACTTCTTGGGCAGACATGGCGTTCTAACGGGAAGTTCTGACAAAAGAAGATAGCAGAGAAGAAAATGCGTATCTTGGCTGAGTAGTGGGATGGTTGGTATTGCAATTTATTGGTGCACTAGCTTGCTTCTCTCACCATGCAATCTGCCCCTTCGTAAATCGTTACCCCGAGTGTTTCGAAATTTGGAATATTCGGACAATAATGTACCGAGTCAGGACGATCAAGATACACCGAAGGGAGCTAAATCCTGCGCTGGAATGGTTGGGCTTCGGTTGCGAAGCGAGTCCTTATGACTTTCTTTGTCTAGTCGACGATTTCTCCGTCTTGGCAAATCATAGACCCGCCTATGTCAATCCGGGGGAGTACAACGCGGGGTCAAGCTCCACCAAGCCTTAGATGTGGGGGCTGCCATGAGAGGTGTGGAGCCGGATCCAGTTATACTCTGTAGATAAACATCAATTCAGCCCTTGCGTCACCAGCGAGAATATATAGAGACCTCAGCTCTGCCTCTTGATCATCTCCTATCAGAGGGTCTCTCAAGCAGTCTCTCAACTCGGTCAATATCTCTCTCTCTTTCATCAGTACCTTGCGTGAAAACGTTATACCCCAACATGGGAGACCTTCAAGAAAAAGAGGCAAAGTCATCTGCCCACGTTGAGCAGCATATCAACACAGACATGGAGGACTTGAAGTCAGCGCAGGTTGGAGATCGTGTCGACCATGAAGTTCAGAAGTATGCTGGTATGGGGCGAGTTGATGTTGACGAGCCTACATCTCGTCGTCTGAAAAAGTTGATTGACCGCCGAGTACTTACGATCATGGTCGCCACTTATCTTGTACAGGCGCTGGACAAAGGAACTCTCAGTTTCACGAGTATTATGGGTATACTTGACGATACTCACCTACATGGGACTCAGGTGAGCTTCCTTCTTGGTGGCAGCACCTGGAACTTGCTGACATGGGATAGTACGCTTGGCTCTCTACCTGCGTTTACCTCTCAATCCTGGTGGTCGAATACCCCACCAACTGGATCATTCAACGAGTTCCCATTGCGAAATACCTTGGTTGCAATATCATAATATGGGGGTCAGTTCTAGCGCTGCATTCAACTGTCAAGAGTTTTGGAGGCCTCTTGGCGTGTCGAATTCTGCTAGGAATTTTTGAAGCTTGTGCTCAACCAAGCTTCGTTCGCCTCTCTGGGATGTGGTATAAGCGTGAGGAACAGGCACAAACTGTTACTTTCTGGTACGTTGTTCCTCATGATTGGATATGTATCAACCTACTAAGTGGTATTAGGTATATGATGAATGGGTTCCAGCAAATGATCGGTGGCCTCCTGGCCTATTTGTTTAGTCTTATTGGCGCCGATAAAGTCATTAAGTCTTGGCAAGCTCTGTTTATCACATATGGGTGCTTTTCAGTGCTCTTTGGAGTGTTTGTGTTGCTCTTCATGCCGGATTCTCCCATGACAGCGAAATGTTTCTCTGAAGAAGACAAGAGACTAATGGTTGAACGAGTCCGAGACAATCGCACCGGTATTCAAAATAAGACGTTCCGAAAATACCAAGTCATTGAGGCATTGAAAGATCCTCAGATGTGGTGCTACTGCGGAATCCAACTGTTCACCACTTTGCCGACGAGTGGGCTTGGAACATTTGCGAATATCATCATCAAGGGATTTCACTTCACCACACTCCAGACCCAACTCCTCTCCATGGTCCTGGGTGCATACATCATCTTTGTCCTGGTATCTTCGATGTGGCTTGTCAAAAAGACCAACCAAAATCTGATTGTTATGGCAGCTTACTGCATTCCGTGAGTCAATTTTGAGTTCATCATACTATAGCTCATGTTTTTAGCATGTACTGACAAAAATACATATCACCAGGTCTTTCATCGGCACTATCGTTCTTATGACCGTCCAAAACAAGACGACAGCAACAAAAGCCGGCTTACTCATGAGCTACTATATCACACTCTCATTCTGGGCCGCACAAACTCTCACTCTCTCCATGATTTCCCGCAACATTGCCGGGCAGACAAAGAAGTCGACGGTTATTGCGGCCAATTTCATTGCTTGGGCTACGGGTAACGCGATAGGTAGGACGTTTTTCGCATTCCAGGCAACATTTTGTAGCTAACATAACATGTACCAGGTCCGCAAATTTTCTTGACTCGTGATGCACCCCGCTATTTCACAGCATTCAGTATTCATCTTGGATGCTATACGCTTTTGGAACTCGTTTTGTTGTATTTGCGGTTCCACTTGAAGCGACAAAACGAGAAGAAAGACCAACTGGGTAGTGCTGAAGGATTGGAGTCTGAAGTAGCTCCAGACTTTGAAGGATTTGAAGATCTGACAGATCGGGAGAATCTGAGGTTCCGCTACGTTTACTGAAGTTGTGTCTTGTTGTGCTCGGGAAATTGATTGTTGGACGGATGCCTACCGCGTCGGTCTTTTGCTGACTGAACCAAGATGGCTTATCTCCGAGACTAGGAATAAATAGTGAAATTGAGCATTTGGCTTCGCAATTTTCTCGTATGCTCATTATTCAACGACTCGGGATTGATATTCATCTTGTATTGCAAGGAGCTCGTGTTTCCACGTGGTGTCACGGACTACACGCGTGAACGACGAACGTCGCCAAAGTAATTCCTTAGACGCGCCCGTCACAACAAGAAGTCCTCCGAATCTCGAGGCCCCGCAACTTCTTCACTTCTCAACCTCGTGCTGTCTACAAGGCGCTGGTTAGCCCAGAAAGCAAAAATGCTGGCCTTTCTAGCAAGAAGGGTCCCACGCACGATAACTGCGAACCAGAATCCTGTGGTCTTTGATGGGGGCCGGTCTTTCATTGAGTTCAAGGCTCCGACCGACCGATACTTAGTGGTCAATCGTTGGCCACCCAGCTCGAGTGAAGCAAACAGGAATATCGCTTTGCGACCACCACTTCACT
This sequence comes from Penicillium ochrochloron, assembly GCA_022985105.1. Taxonomy (NCBI): domain Eukaryota; kingdom Fungi; phylum Ascomycota; class Eurotiomycetes; order Eurotiales; family Aspergillaceae; genus Penicillium; species Penicillium ochrochloron. The sequence continues at coordinate 196,172 of JAAVMA010000026.1, forward strand.
GGCATCGTCACCAAACAGAAACATTCCACGTTCTACACGGAACGGCCGAATTCGTGTGCGACGGTCAAAAGATAATCAAGAAAGCGGGCGATTTGATCACCATACCAGCCAAGGCGATCCATACTTTTCGCAATATTAGCGAGTCGGACGAATTATTGATCGAATTTGTCCTTGAGCCGAAGTGGCGACAGCCAGACGAGGCCTTTTTCCGTATGTCCAGGCAGGTTGCACAGTGTCCCAGAATCTAATCAGCTAGCTAGGAAACGTGCAATCTTATCGAGATGATTGTCGTACAGCTGGCATCCCACGGAGCCTACCGCAAGTCCTGCTCTTCAACTGGGTCGGTGGGGTCGTTCTTGCTCTGCCCGGGCCTGCCATCATTTCCAAACCTCTAGGTGTGGCCTTGAATTTCTTTGGGGGACTCATTCTCGGTAAATATATCTTGGGATACAAGGAGTCTTATCCCGAGTACTACAAAATACTAGTCTAGAAGGCAGAGAGCAAGCCTATCAAGTCGAAATTTGAAATTTGGGACCAGCTTCATCAGAAGCAAGGCTGGTGTGACCGGATGTCAAGTTTGCAAAAGATCATGTCAACATCTAAACCAGATGCACTTGCACATCGTTGAGTAATATGCCTCTCAAAGTCGACGTATCAGTGCCCTGCGCAATACAAAGCGCCATTTTCGATGCTCGTAACATTGCGACGAGCGCAAAAAGTTTCTCGGCCGGGCTTAGACCCTCGACTTTCCATCCGAGAGTATCCAGGAGATTACCAGCTATTTGCTGGACAATTTGGTGACCACCATCAATCGCAGTGCGTTCAAGATTCGTAAATTCGAACTTAAAACTTTCCATAGTTCGCTCAATTAGCTTTGGCATGGTGTAAAGTAAATCGCCGACTCCGACCACTGAAATGCTGAGATCAGAAAGTGGACCATGTCCACATATCTCGGGTTGCCGACCGCAGTAAGAAAGCCAGGAATCGAGGGCCATCAACTCGGTGAGCCGTGCACGAAGATTCGCAGCGTCGGAGGGCTGATGACGATCAACTTGGAAGCCATAGTGCCGAAGAAGCTCAATCTGAAACAAAGGCGCTCTATAACCAGGGAAGATTTTCGTGTTATAACCACCACTTATCACGGTCCCATGATGGTGGTTCGCGCTGACTCCATATGGTGGAAATGTCGATAAGCCACTGCGCATCCAATCCAGCCCGCGAGGATGGCACGGTGTGTCGAGATAGACCGGTTGAGAAAATTCTGTCAGCATCCCGATTGTTTCGAGAATGACTGCAATTGCGCCAACGCAGCATTCTGTCGAAAATTGTGTTGTCCACGGAGTTGCTAAATATCCAGGTATCACGTCGATCTGGCACACCCAAAACCAACTCATCTCGCCTATTGTATCTCTACTCTCAGTGGAGAGCGATCTGGTTTCCTCATATTGGGTCTCGTCATCTGAGATATTCCATGGATCGTGTCCAATTGATGAACGCCGTTGATGGAAAGCACCGTACGCATTGGAACCGTAGTGCGATTCGGGTACTTCTATCTCTGGTTCGGACATTTCAGAATCCGAATAACCGTTATTGAAACGAAAGGAAATATTTTTGCGCCGGGATGGCCGTCTAGAGCCAGGTTCAGAGGCCCAATCTCCGGACCCTCCATTGTCCGGGCTTCTCCAGCTTCCACTGGGGCGACTTCGTGGTGGTGAATGAGAGTGGACACCAGCAGTTCTGTATCTTATGTCGTCTCTTGATTGACTGGAACTTTCGAATTCCTGGGGTGTGCCCTCTCGAGAACCGCTGGCGCTGTTGGTTTGTGATATGAAGTGACTTCGATCGAAGTCTGGCGACAAGCTGCCATCTCGCCTGCGACGACGACCTCGTGGCCCGTCAACACGGCTTTCTCTCGAAGGGCTTCCGATTTTGCTATTTAGTGCGTCTTTTCGAGCTTCTGGTTTTTATGGCTTAGCGGTGTACCACAGCAATCGCATAGCTTGTACCAACCTCGGAGTTCTGTTGTCCTCAAAGCATACTCTTGTATCTCTTCCTTCTGCAAAACTCGAAGGACGACAACATAGTCGGTTTCTTCCTCGAACCTTTCATTTCCGGCCTCCAAAGCGGCCGGGCTAACCAGCCTACGGTCAATCTTGGTCCATCGCGCTCCCGGTGGGACCCCCTTCAAGTCTGTGTTCTTCAAAGGCGCAACACCTTCCCGAATTGGATTTGGTTCTTCGGGAAACTTTTCTTTAGGTGGTTTTAAAATTCCCTTGGCAGGTTCAACGAGATCAGGTCGATTTTTTGATGACTCCTTCCTTGGGGACATACTCGTTTTCTCGACTGATGACCGCTTCTCATTCTCACTAGCATCTCCTTCGCTGCTGGATGACTCGATGAGGTGTATTTCATGTCCAAACTCAACACGAACGTGTGATTGTGTCTGACCAGAACCCGGAGATTTGGGGCTTTCGCTAGCATCGGGCTTGTTATATAACTGTGACACTGGATTCCTCGACACCGTGGTATCGCCATACTCAATATCTCGCTTGACAGGAGGACGGGAACGGACATGGGAGCTTGAGCGACTCTGGGACCCTCTGGTACGATTTAGCTTACTTGAATCCGATGAGCTATCTCGTGAATGTAGGTTGGCGTTGTAATTGGCATAGACTGTCGGTTGCCGTTTTTGACGCATTCCAGATGGGTAGTAGCCACCGAGATTCGAGTGGAGAGAGGTACGACTAGGTGTTTGTGACCATCGATCTCCGCTGTCAAAGGTTCTCCGCGATCGTGTAGAGTCGGAGCTTCTGTATCGATTATTTGACCTGGACTGGGAACGATTCCGGAAAGATCTGCTGCTTGAAAGCGACTGATCTCGTATACGGCTCTCACGATCAAGTTGCCTCCGTCGAACGACGTCACGCCATTTCTGCGCATAGAATGCCGCTCTTTGTTGCCCAGACTCAGTTTTTGAGCGGGCCCACATTTCAATAACCATCTTGGCCAGGTTCTCTTTTGTTTCATTGAGCTCCGTAACTTCCTGACCTTCGTCATCGTACCAACCTATTAAGAGAGGCCCATCCCGTGGCCCGTCGCCGGCAATTTCCTTGTCCTGCGTCATCGCTCGCTTTCGATCGATATAGTCTTTGATGAACCACCTCGGCTGCAGAGCTGCACCTTGATCCTGCGCATGACGGTGTGAGCTACGCAAAAGATTCTGTTTCGGTCCCACAAGCCTTTCTGGATGGGTGCGATGGCTATTTATGGCCCCTGGACCGAAGCTGCCGCGCTCAATTTCGATCCCAAAATGGTCCGATGGTGCATCGGAGCCAATTTTTCTCTTTTTTTGCAACATTGCGGTCCATATTCTGACCCACACTGCCCGTTTAGTTCCAGGGATGCCTTTAAGGGTGGCATTTGTGACTCTTGCCCTACTCTCCAAGCTCTGCGATATTGTGGTCTGCGCTTGACTGGTATTCGGGACACTGTTGTCAACATACCAGTCTCCGTCAGAGCGAGTCCAGAGTGTTTGATACTCTGGACAAGACGACGATGCTGTTGGAGTATTTAAATGCGGAATCATGTCCTGGTCAGTTGATTGACTTGATATCACTGCCGTGGAAGCCACGCTTGATCGGCGACGCAGCCCGTACAACGAAGCAGGAGGTGGCGAAAGATTGCGATTCGCCGGCACCATTGCACGTTCTCGAGGCCTTTTCGCCCAGATGGCCTCGTCTCGCTCAATCTGCATCCTCTCTTGCCGAGTGTAGCGATGTCCAGCAACCACTGCCTCGTCCCATATCCGTGCCATCCAAGAAAGATCGATCGTGCCAGTCCCAACTTGCAGATCCTGAATCTCGTCTACGGACAGGTCGCGTGGACTGAAGTGCAGCAGGGGTCCCAAAAGGGGGTGTTGAGATGTAGTGATTGTGCCCACAAGTCCTTGCATCGAGAGTGATTTTGACTCGAATGATGCCTGTGTGCATTTCATGCCTGTCATGAGCCCCATGACTACAATGTCACGCATCGACATTTGTATTGGTACATTCGGTAGATCAGGAGGACACCGGTCGGCATCGGCTTGAATCAGATCCATAACCATCGATCGTCCGCTTGATGGCTGAACTGCTCGGCAGAAAGACACCCACGATGCCTCCCCGGCCACGAAAGAAACAGACGACCGGCCATCTAGCCTGGGGCTTTGAAACTTGCTGTCGCATATACCATCTCCTTCACTATCGCCGATGCTCAGCAGGCCTAGATCTGGTAAAGCCTGACAGCCCTTCGCATATGATGGGATATGTGGAAGTTTCGCTGGCCACAGGTCCCTGTGTAGACTAACTTGTGGGATGCAATAAACCACGCGAAATCTGAGCTGGCTCATTTGCCAGACCCGCCGTCCGCGACCAGGCATTTTTCCGTATACGACCGAGTCGCATAACCGGATAAGCTGACCAGTGACAAAGTACTGTTGTACTGCCTGTGTGACGGCCACGAGCATAGCAAGGATCGCGACCACCAGGGCCGCGATGGTCGCAGCGGTGGACGCGTCGAGCCCTGTCATACTGCCCTAGATATCCATTCCTGCCAGCTGTCGGAGGACAGACGCTTCTATCTAAGTCTGACATTGCCTTCCTCCTCAGCCGCATACCCCGCTTCAGGGGGGCTGGGAAATCTCACGAACGGATGACTAAAGACGCTATGGATGACCAAGGGGCCAAAAGATGGAATTTTGTACATCCACCTAACCTTGACCTGGCTTGAATAGCCCGGTGGTACCCTCTACATGATGTCTATCGGGAGGTAAGATTCGTAAAAAGAAGTTCAAATAAGAGGCCGCTAGGTTCTGTTTTACGTGTTCCTTTCACTGAGATTGATGTGTCCTAATGAAGGTGGGTAGGGCGCCGGTATGTATTTTAAACGCATTGGCCTCCCACTGAATGAAGCTGATTCCAGATTTATCCTGTCTGGTAGGTCCTTTCAGCTCATACTCAATAGACATAGCGGAAGTTGAGATTTTCCTAAACATGTTGATCAGTAAAATATGCTTTCAACCTATGATCAAGGACAAAATTGAATGGTTCTTACTCGGTCAGTAATATCTTCGAATGAGTGAGCAAACGCCGTATCGGCCGCCACTTCACCTTGTTCAATCTTCCGATCGCGTCGCTTATTTTCAGTAATATACCATGTGCGTAGTGAGAGAAGAACAACCTCCAGGAGCACAAAACAACCTAGCACCGCTGCTAGTGCTGGGAAATAGCGTGGCGCGTCCTTGGAGCGGAAGGTCTGGGGGCCAATTGCGTTGCCGACGGCCCAAAAGACAAAGTTACAGGCAATGACCACGCTCTTTTTCGTCTGACCGGCAACGTTACGTGTAACGATAGAAAGGGCGAGACCAGCGCAGCCCCAGTATGCGATCATGATATAGTAGGCGAAGAGAAGGCCGACGCGCTTATCATGAGAAAATGGGACGGTGAGAAGGACGACCACGCCGGCGATTGTGGGTACCACCGAAGCCATCATGATAAATATAGTCTGCTTATGACGCTTTTCAATCCAGACAGCCGACAGCATTGCAGTGAGCTGAACGACACCAGAGACCATTTGAAGCAGCTGGGTTTGCCAAGTGGTAAAACCGAATGACTTCACAATTATGTTGTTGAAGGCGCCAAGTCCACCGGAGGGAATAGTGAGTAAAAGCTGGATAAGTGCAATGGCGTAAACTTCGCGGCATTAGCAAGCATCATAAAAATCATCGCAGGAAGAATTTTCTTCAACTCACCCTGTGGATCCTTGACCACTTCCCACACCTGCTCCTTGCGGAATTTGCGATTCTGTAAACCGGTACGATTGCGACGTACACGTTCGACCATGAGATGTTTGTCACTCTCAGTAAAGCAGTGCGCTCTCATGGGAGAGTCAGGCATCCACCAGCCAACAAATGCACCCCAGAAGACAGTCAGAATACCATATGCCATGAAAAGGGCCTGCCAGGAGCTGATAGGAGAAGTTTCAGGGATGAACGAAAAGCAGAATGCCAGCAGGCCACCGAGGATTTGATTCAAACCATTCATCATGAACCTGTAGATAAAAATCAGCAATTCCGGACATGACGAAGCTTGTAGTTCTCCAGAGGTTGGCATGAACATACCAAAATGTGACTGCTCCACCCTGCTCCTCGCGTGTGTACCAGATAGAAGATAACAAAGTGAAAGCCGGTTGACTGACAGCTTCAAATACACCGAGGAAGGCTCTTAGCGCAATAAGTCCTTCAAAGTTCTTCATTGCAGCCTGGAGGGCAAGAGTAACGCCCCACAATATAATATTGCCTGACAGCCACTTGGCAATTGGGACTCGCTGAATGATGTAGTTTTCCTGTGGAGCCATAAGAAAAATGTCCAACTTCACACATTGAAAGATGTATCAATACCGGGAATTCCACCACCAAAATGATCATGTATAGAATTGTTGTCATCCACGAGTACTATGAGTTGCAAAAGGTTATTATAGGTCCAGAACGATGTCTCGACGATGCAACTGACCTGTTGGCCCACCAAGTGAGTATCTTCTTGAATACCCATTATTGACGCATAGGACATCGTCCCTTTGTCCAGAGTTTGGATGAGATAGGTGATAACCATGACCACCATCACACGCTTATCGATGAGTCTCTTGAGTCTGCGGTTGGTGGCTTCATCGATCTCCACAATCGTCGCGTTGGCATACTCGGCAACTTCACGATCGATGAGGTCGTAGTTCATATGCTCCTTCACCACATCCATTTCCACAGCCTCCGGGGCCTCGTTGATCTCACTCGCTTTGGTCATGGCAGTCAACGCTCAATCTTCTCTTGGTCCTGAAGGAAACAGTTCTTCGTCAGTGGAACGCCGACGTCAAAGACCCACAGGACACGGCTGTGACAGTCAATTTATCTTTCCACCAGCTGCGCCCTAAGACTAGTACCTGCTAAACCATCGTTCTTGTTTTCCTACTCTTTGTGGTCCTGCCCCAATGTTTCCAACCCCACATCCGCCTTTGTGGAGAGGCGGGGAAGCCTTAAGACGATCTGGGGTAAGCCTCCGCCAAGCTTGCGACGCCTCGGCTGGATTTTAAGCGTTTGTTTATCCATCCTTGATTGGATCACCTCAGCCGAGACGAACATTCCTCCTGCCGTGCGACTAGCCTTGCAGTACTGAATTTATCCTATTGGACATTCTACTCGCTTAGATTGACTCCTTCGTCTTGCCTACGGAATTCACAGTCCGAACAACGAATCGGCAAATTGTTGGCAATAATCTTTTCCTTATCCTACAGATGAGCTACGCCAAGGCCTACTAATTTTTACTTATCCTGGCGCTTCAGGCCTTTTAACCGGGTGAGACTTGCGGATACTGGTACCCGATCACTACGAAGTGGGTGAACCTCGGCGAATTGCGATGACCTGTTTGCAGTCTATCCCCGCAGTCATCATTTACTTACCAGACAAGATATTCTGTACTCTGGCTTTGCTTTTTCAACACCTACCTATAGACAGATCATGCAATGTGTTCTAACGAAATTGATGCCAATCCGCCGCCGTATCCACTCCGAGCTCCAAAGCCGGTGGGGAAGCGAATTGCGCGCCTGGACAAGGACCGTCTTTCGCAACTATATTCTCCGGGACAATGGGAGAAAGTCAATCTACTTGCGTATGTAAACATAGGACATCAAATATTTCGACGGATTAGCTAATATTCAAATACAGGATGCTAAATGAAGGGGTTTTCTCTGGCCATCCCCATGTCACGTTATCCGTTTGGCATGCTTCAGGTAGTCAACGTCCTACTTTCGAGGAAGCAACGGACCCCGCCAATCACTACGAGCTGGCAGCTTTGGGTCAGAAGTTTGGGCCCTCCTGGTCTACACACTGGTTCAAGGTCTATATCCAGCTTCCTGAGGCCATATGTAGCAAAGAGCATGTGGAGTTGCATTGGGATTGCAACAATGAAGCTACAGTATGGACAGAAGACGGCAAGCCTCTTCAAGGCCTGACTGGTCGAGGAGAGCGCATTGAGTGGATCATCCCCAGCTCTTTCAAGGATGGAAATCAACATCTCATCTACATAGAGATGGCATGCAATGGCATGTTTGGGAACGGTCCAGGCCGACCAATCTTCAAGAATAACCCTGGAGGCGATTCAATTCAGCCACCCGATCAAAACAAACATTTTGCTTTGTCCAAGGCTGAGATTGTCGCCGTGAATTGGGAAGCAAGAATGCTTTACATGGACATAATTGCAATCCATGACGCTGCTATTGTGTTACCAGAGGAGTCTTGGCAACAACATAAAGCGTTGAGTGTTGGTACAAAGATCATGAACAATTTCAAGCTTGGCGACGACCATTCAATCATCCGGTGTCGCAAGATTGCCGAAGAGTTTCTCGGGCCGCAAACGAGCTCTAGCGACATTTACTCAACTGGCCATCAGCAAGACGCGGATGTTTTTGCAATCGGACATTGCCACATAGATACGTGCTGGCTATGGCCTTGGGCAGAAACAAAGAGAAAAGTCGCTCGATCATGGCTCAATCAATGTGACTTGATGGACCGGTATCCAGAATTGACTTTTGCATGCTCGCAAGCTCAGCAATTCCAGTGGCTCAAGGAAGAATACCCCTATGCTTGGGAGCGGGTGAAAGAAAAGGTCCAATCTAGGCAGTTCCAGCCGATCGGTGGCTGTTGGGTCGAACACGATACGAACCTTCCAAATGGTGAGTCTCTCGTTCGACAATTCCTTTATGGGCAGCGGTTCTTTGAAGCGAACTTCGGCTCCCGCAGCCGTGTACTCTGGCTGCCAGACTCATTTGGGTTCAGTGCCCAGCTTCCACAATTGTCTAGGCAAGCTGGAATGCCGCACTTTCTGACACAAAAGATATGTTTCAACAATATCAATCAATTTCCACATACCACGTTCAACTGGGTCTCACTTGACGGAAGCCAGGTCCTTTGCCATATGCCTCCCGTGCGAACATACACTGCAGAAGGCACTGTTGCTGATGTCCAACGCTGTGTCACAAACCATCTCTCGATGGACCAAGACCACACCTCCCTTATGGCATTTGGTAAAGGTGATGGCGGAGGTGGTCCAACATGGCAGCATCTGGAACGACTTAGACGATGTCGAGGTGTATCAGATACCGTCGGTATACTACCCCGAGTGCATGTCGGAGGGTCTGCCGATGATTTCTTTCAGAGAATAGAGCGCAAGTCAGATGTGTTTCCAACCTGGGCTGGTGATTTGTACTTTGAACTGCATCGTGGTACCTATACCACTCAGTCCAGCACCAAGAAAAACAACCGAAGAGCCGAATTCTTGATGAGGGATATTGAGCTTCTCACCACAGTTGCATCGATCGCGAATAGTGCTTACAAATACCCAAAGGTAGAGATTGGCCAAATGTGGCAGAAGATATTGCTCTGTCAATTCCACGACTGCCTTCCAGGGACTGCAATTCAGATGTGTTACGACGACTCGGATCAAGTACGTGAGAAGTGCTCCAGTGATATAATACCAAAGCTGGACTAACAAAATGTTATCAGGTTTATGCGGAGGTATTCAAGACAGGAGAGAATGTTCTTCGGGCACTCTACCAACAGTTCAATCTGGAGCTACCAGAGGCCAACCAGTCGAAGTCTCAACACACGGTCGCTCTCAATACTCTTCCCTGGCATCGCGAGGAGATTGTTGGATTTTCGGGCGATTCTTGTCTAATAGCTTCGGGCAATGGAAATTTACTTGCCCTCGAGAGAATCTCCCCAGTTTCAACAGAGAGACCTGTCACGATTCAAGAGCTTTCCGCCGGAGTATTCAAGCTCCAAAACGCCCAGTTATCTCTCACGGTTGAGAAAGGCTGCATCATCTCGTTGTACGATCGAAAGGCGGACCGCGAAATTATTCCACTTGGCAAAAAGGCCAATCAATTCGTCGTTTTTGATGATAAGCCAATCTACTGGCAAGCTTGGGATGTGGAGGTTTACCACCTGGACACGAGAGAGGAGTTGGAAAGCTCATCCACTTCTATCACGGCGGATAAATATCACCGTGTTAGCGTTACCACTGAGAGTAAGATCAGCTCCAAAAGTTCCATGCGTGTCACCATTTCATTATCGGCGACATTTGATCAAAGTGTTTATTCCTCCGTGGAATGCACCGCAGAGGTTGATTGGCACGAGAACATGAAGTTCCTCAAGGTTGAATTCCCCGTGGACATTCGCAACACGGAAGCATCATATGAGACACAGTACGGTATTATCAGGCGTCCGACTCACTACAACACATCATGGGATATGGCCAAGTTCGAAGTCTGCTGCCACAAATTCGCCGATCTTTCTGAGCATGCATATGGTGTGTCGATTCTCAACGACAGCAAATATGGCTTCGCGACAGTCGGAAATGTCATGCGATTATCCCTGCTTCGATCGCCCAAGGCCCCCGATGATACAGCAGACATGGGCAAACACACGATCCGGTGGGCTATCATGCCACATGAAGGCGGACTAGGCGCGAAGACGGTCCGAGCAGCATTCAACTTCAACAACCCTCTCAAGCTCTTTGTGGCCAAGCCGGATTCTCCCATGCTGGGACCATTTCCTATCACTTTGAAGGGCGATGATAGTCTAGTCCTGGACGCCATCAAGCGCGGAGAGGACGATGAAGACATCAGCACTAGAGAGCTACCGACACGGAAAGGGCGAAGTGTCATAATCCGGATTTATGACTCTCTTGGTGGCAGATCGCGAGGGACGGTACAAACTATATGGAAAGTGAGCAAGGTCTTCAAGACAAATTTGCTGGAAGATGACGAAGAGGAGGTCCCGGTTGATGAGGGATCATTCAAAGTGGACTTGGGCCCATTCCAAGTTGGCACATATCGTCTCTGCTTAGCTGATTAGTTACAACGATCATGTCTCTCTATTTTCCTGCTCTCTGAATGGAATACCCAGTTCGTTGATATAATAAATTCCATGAATATACTCAACGGATTTTCCTAGCTTTCACATCTTTGACGGATCCTTGTCAGGTGCTACATCATGCCAAATTTTGAAGAAATGTCAACTCGCTACAAGTTGATTTACAATTTTAGAAAGTAAAATACACTCACTTTTGTTTGCGAGGGCAGTATAGTCCTACTATTTGGAATAATAGTCTAGATGATTCATTTCATTGTTCTAGATGCAGCGCTAAAATGATAAGATATTATCGTGACGCTTATTTGCCGAAGACCTTGAAGCGGTTCTCAAGGGGCTCGAAGGTCTTCTCGCCGGGCTCAGAAGTAGGGACACCGAAGACCAGCTGGGCGTCCAACTTCCAAGAGGCGGGCAGGTCCCAGGTCTTGGCGATCTGCTCGTCAATCAGGGGGCTGTAGTGCTGGAGGTTGGCACCGAAACCCTCAGACTCGAGAGCGAGCCACACTGTAGATTCAATAGTCAGACTCATATTCATATTGGGTGCAATCTTGATCTCGACGTCAGTTAGAATGAAAGGGAACTTACCAAGATACTGGGACATGGCGTTAGACTCCAGCGCAAAGGGATCGAACTTGTCGGCATAGATAGCAAACTTCTCCTTGATGGAAGCAAGGGACTCGTACTCCACAAAGAAGAGAACCTATTGCAGGAATTAGAACTGATATCCACAATTGAGCTTGGCTCAAGTCCAATCTAAACTATACATACAGTTCCATAAGCGGCACGGAAAGCGTCCAACTTAGGCTTGGTCTGGTTCTCGAACATCTCCTTAGACACATGTCCGGCGGCAACCAGGCCCTCCATTGCGCCAATGGCAATGTCCCAGACCTTCTTGTGCTCCTCCTTCAGAAGGAGAACAACACGGGAGGTCTGGGTGTTGAAAGAGCTGGGAACGTGGAGGACAGAGTTCTGGACGATGCTCTCAATGGCATCATCAGAGATGGGGCTCTCGGCCTTCAGACCGTAGTAGGTCCGGCGGGTCTTGACCAGCTCCAGGAGAGTGGAGGTGGCAGAGTTCTTGAATTCAACAGCAGTGGAGCCCATTGTGATAGATTTGTGATAGGGAGAGGAGATTGATATGATCTATTGAAGAGTAATGATGGATGTTTACGTGGCATGGCGACCGTGGGGTTTATATAAAACTGTGGGTCAAGCTCTTTAGCAAATTCTTGCTGTGAAGTCCATGTAATGCTACTGAGTTTTCAATTTTCGTTATCGCGCCACAGTATACCCATGCCTTCTTTGACCGGCATTGTACCAACCATGGTCGCGGTCGCTTCGCCATAGGCCCCGCTGACACACCATATTGTCCGTTGGTTGTCCAATCACAGGTGTGATTGCACCGGATTTACGGACTTCAGATCACCGAGATTTCGTCAGCGGAATAGAGCCCACTTTGAAATGCCGACAAAGATTATGAATCACCATATGTAAGCCTTACCAAGCACACTGATTAGTGAGAACCCATGCTGAGGTAGCAGTGGAGTGCGGAATTATTCACGCAGGGACACTCCAATCACAGGACTGACGAAGTTACCTGTAGTCTATCTCAACCCACAGTAAGAGAACTGCTAACTCAGAGGAGTGCAGTGAAGATTCCACCGTTGTTCGGCGTAAAAGAACAAAAAAATAAACATGTCAGGCAACAGACGTAGGACATTTTCAAATTGAGAAAGAGGAATCAAAAAAAATTCATACACCCGCCCGGATTATTCCGGGTATCTAGTTAACCGATCGCACTTTGAACAAGGATCTTTGCCTTGATGCCTGATTAATAAGGCCAACATATATCCTAATTAGGAAATCTGCGCTCATTCCAAAATACTGTAGGGATGAGCGAATCTCGCTATGAACCATCTCGCATCTCACCGTTGCCCGAATCAGTAAGGATCTATCTCCGCCGACTGTCCTTCTCCTAGAACTTAACTCCCTCTCTCCGTCAATCCTCCTTGGCACAAGATCTGGAATCCTTCTGGATTCGCACAGGGAAGAGGTCACGGCCTGAGCCCTTGAGGGCAATCGGCTGATATTGATTTCTGATTCATGTGTTTTGAGTAGTCTTAGAGAGTGGTAAAAGCTGAAAAGCAGGCGCGTATAAATCGAGCGATAAGAAGCCTAAAATCATTGATATGCCTGAGTTTTAAGGCAGCAGCAAGGGAATAGTTAATTAGGCTGGGGCTTCTCGCATGACTTCAATGTCTTTTGAAGAATCAATCTTGATGGCCCAGGCTTCTTTTTGTTCTATGATGCAAACTCATGACTGACAACATAGTTTTGCACACCTGTTGGGGTTTCAAACGTCTAGAACTCTACTGCAAAAGTCTAGCATGTATTCTGCACATAGCTTGGTGTAAATCTTCTTGGTAGCATCCCAAAAACATAGGGCGTGGGGTGCAAGAAGCCTCGACCAGTAATTCCTATCTTAGTAGTTAGACTTCGTCAATGTGAGTAGGTGATCGTGCCGCTCAAACTGACGATGACATATGGTGCAGGAGAGCGTAGACTTTGCTAAGAGCGGGAAAGATGTTCACATGATGTTCCCAGTCACGACAAAGGTATACGTGACGGCTTACGGCTTCTTGGTTATAAGAATGGTACCGTTATCTACAGGGCGAGCCCAGTTTGCGGAAGACGACGGTGACTCTAGACACTGTGGCGAACCGGCAGACCGTGTACGCGCTCGTTTCGTTAACTGGCTAATCTGACCCGGTATTCCAGCAGGCCGACCAAAGTTAGATCCATACTGTAATGGGTTTTGATGTTGCCACATAAACAAAGCGGCCTTGTTTAAATTCACAGTTGCATATCTGAATTCAAAAATGAATGTAAGTTAGCGATAGCAGCACTACCTTTGTTACCTAACTTGAGGTAATTAAAATTGAGTCCAGTTGATGGTTGCCTGGGACACGGGTGTTTTGATCACTAAATGAAGCCTGATGGTTAGAATGCTTTGCGAGCAATGATTTGAATCGTTGATTTACATCACCCCTAGATTGCAAGCCCCTCACTCAGCGAAGTTAATAAGGTTGAATTAATCTTCTAAAAAGTTATTTGCTGTCATGAGTCACCACGGAAGTCTTGGCTTCAGTCGCAGCCTATAGACAAATTGCGGACTAAGGTCCGCTCGTCCATACAAAAGAAGGCCCTATCGCGTGGGCCTTGAATACTGTCCACGTCACCAAGACTTAACTCTTTTTTTGAAAGTGTCAGGAAATAAAACCTTCATAATGGTGATCAATGTAGCCAAAGCCGCTGCAAGGTTCCGGTTACCAAGCGAAACTTCTCGCCACGCAGCAACGATTTTGGGTTTCCCCTCCGTCTCCTCGATTGCCGCGGCATACTATGATAGCGCATGCCTCGATATTGCCAGTCTAGCCTCTGCCATCTCCCGATTCGAGCCCGTCAGGCTTTTCACACGACCAGAAGATGTCTCGAAGGCTCAAGCTCTTGTGAAACAAACCAATACCAAATACCCTAGCAACCTGTCCAATATATCCATTATTCCATTTCCGACCAATCACCTCTGGGTTCGGGATACAGGCCCAGTCTACGTTGAAACACTAGACAAGAGCGACCAAAAGGGCCGTTTTGCGATCAATTTTCGCTTTAGCGAATGGGGACGCAAAGACGCGATAGGAGATGACGATCGCGCCTGCGATGGGCTCGAATGGCCAGTCATGCAACCTGCACAGCTCGAAGAAAATGCAACATTTGCAAAACGTGTCATTGCATTTGATCAATCACCTTCTTCAGTCACGCTCGTTGAATCCAAGGTCTGCCTTGAAGGGGGCGCGTTGGTCGCGGATGGGGACGGGACGCTGTTAGCCACGGAGAGCAGCATTCTCAACGAGAATCGAAACCCTGGAATGTCACGTTCTGAAGTTGAAAATGAAATACTTCGTTTACTAGGCATTGAGAAAATTGTCTGGTTTCCTGGCCGCAAAGGTCTCGACGTGACAGATGTCCACGCTGATGCCGAAGTCACCTTCATTCGACCAGGCGTCGTGGTGCTCTCCCGCCCGCATCCTAGTGCTCCGAGAGCATGGTTTGAGGTCTACGAGGAGATTCAAACTATACTACGGGATGCAACAGATGCAAAGGGACGCTCTTTTGAGGTTCATGTTGTCGATGAACCTGATCCCAAGGTCTTCGGCAATTTGACGTATAACGAACCCGCGACGAACTATGTGAATTGTTATTTTGTCAATGGGGGCTTGATCCTCCCTCAATTTGGAGACGTCCGACGCGATCAGGAAGCATTGGCCCTCTTCCAAACCTTATGTCCAGATCGCGTAGTGCAACCAGTACGTGTGGCTGGGCTGCCACTGGCAGGGGGAGTTATTCACTGCGCAACGCAGCCAGTCCTTGCAAGTGGTGATGTTTAGGGAATATACCTTTCTGGCATTTTGAAGTCCGAGGCTATAGTATGTGATCCACAATATCTGGGAGAGGTTATATATCTCCACAGTCGGCTAAAGGATATTTGTTCCATTCTAATGAACGGTGCCGGAGCCCCATCTATCCAGAAATTAGAAGTTATCCATCGGACAAAGGCCACATTTTCGGTATAGTGAACGCCAAAAAATCCTATTGTGAAACAATGCTTAGCAAGTGGATCTGGCTGTGTATAGCAAAAAAAAAAAAAACAGAAAATAAGGTCATATTAAGTTCTAGAGTGAAAAATAGCACATACGACCATAGGGTGTGGAGAACAGGGCTTCCCGTCCGCTCAGCCGTACTTAAGCCACACGCCGGCCAGTTAGTAGTATGGTGGGTGACCACATGCGAATCCTGGCTGTTGTATGTTTTCGCTTTTTGTCTTTTTGTACTCTTCAGGCACGGACGCAGCTGAACGTGATTACACCTTACCTTGGCGTGGTCGGGCGATTTAGCGTGCGTTCTATTTTTGCGTCCTGACCAAGCTGGGCTATAACCTGCCTTGATCAAACCTTTAATATGCGTTGGGCTTTTTAGAACCATACTCAAGACGGCAAGTTCTTTATCAATTATTGCGACGATGAGCAGATGATCGTTGTTTTACGACTCGCCCTCAGGTACAACCGCCAGAAATGCCAGGAGATTCAATATTTCTGTTATGTCTGGGACCAATACAAGTAGCGCACACAACGTTAGGATGGGGCAATCGTAGCAGTTCCCTCTCTATTACACACTGATTGTGTCCGCTGCTCTACTTAAATGCTCCATTAGACGTGTAAGACTCTCGGCCAGGAAGGGCATTTCACTCGGCACTAGTCCCTGGTCTCTCTCGTGTCCATTGACTGACGCGGTACTGAGTTTCGTGATCAGGTCAATGACAACTTGCACAACCCGACGGGACTGATGTAGGGGTATTGCTGTCAGACCTTCTGGCTTCCAGAGACCATCCCCGCTGACTGTTCCCCTCGATGAATGGTCACTTGGAAGCGCACCAACTACCATGCCTGGGGCTGCCGCGTCGCTAGAGCCACCCGGGATTTCCGTATCATTCTGGGGCTCCAATCGACAGAGGTTGCTTCTTTGATGCCACGAGCTGGGAAGAAGCATTGCATGGATGACGGGATTCCCTCTGTTCCCGTTGATGAACTCGTCACGCCGAGACTCGTTCATTAGCCCATCACTATCGAGGTAGATGAAGCTATACTCATCTTCTGGCAGAGTAGACTCTCCAGGATCCTCACGGCGACCTCGGTTATTATCCGGAGCCACCGTGACTGGTGGCGGATTCGTCGACGAGCCGAATGAGATATGGGACATTACCTTGTCGATCTGCCTGCGCTCTTGTTGCCTCGCCCGGGACATGAGGCCATATGCCCACAGAACTAACCAGGCATTATATACGGTTATGACCCCGAATCCACGCAGCCTGCTAGTGCCTATCTCGCAAAGTTCACGTTCCCGTGAATCTCCCTCTTGAAGCCCACCGGTGTAGACCGTATAAGAGTTTGGCGAGGTAGATGGCCTTGCCGATGCTGGTATCGTTGGAGCTGGGGTCATAACCGCAGTGGCACGTAGTAACTGCCCGGCATGCCAAATTGCCTGGCGTGACTGCTGGCTGCCAAACCACCTTTTGATAAATGGGTACGCACGGCGGGCCTCCTGTTCACCTTGCATACCAGCAAGAAGCTGGAGCTGCTCAAAGGGGGCGTGTAGGTTGGCGTGGAGAAGCTCGTAAAGCACTTGGGTCTCCATAGGCAACGAGATTTGCTGTTGCATGAGAGTTGCCTCAAATTTCTTAAGCAAAGTACCTAGTCCCTGCTGTGAAAGCAGGGGTAAAGACTTCGAGCTAGAATTCGACCGTGCATCAGAGGTAGAGAAGGGACATGAAGAGGACGGCCCGGTAATCGTGATCAGTTGGCGGTAATCCCAGATAAGCTTCCAATAACTGCCTAGGATAACATGCAGAATAAGACTGAGATCCACTTGTTTGTAGTAAGATAATAATTCGCCTATATCGAAGATGCACCTTCCAAAAGTCGGCTGGGAGTCGTTGAGATTCTGGACGTGGACCATGAACCGATCTCTCCACGCTTCAGCTGTTGGAGCAAGCCAGACAGCCCTTGGGACAGGGAGTTCCAGGGATATTTCGGCGTAGGATACCAGAGGCGGCGTCTGGAGCGCAATGGATATCTGAGACGCGAGGAGATGCATGTTGTAAACAAGCCTCTTGAAGGACTCATGCTCAACCCAGGTCATCCACTTGCGGTGCAGCGATTCTGTAGAATCGTTGTATGTCGGCACACAGAGCGGAGCCAGTCGCCGCAGGCGCAAGAGTCCCCAGCGACGAAGGGTCTGTGATAGCGGCGAGCATTGTGCGATTAGTGGAGGAGCTCCAGAGGACCTAAAGGTGCTAGTCAGACACAGGTATGACATGCAGTGATCAACGGAAGCACTTCCGCCTCGACGTATTTCATCTTGTTATGATTTCCACTCCACATGCCTGCGCTAAGCTGCAATGCGTATGCTTGTAGGAATTGAAGGTCTCCTTTGGCTGGTTCATCGTAGTTAGACTGTAGCGCACCTGTTCCCGGATGATTGAATGTGTATTGACCAGGGATAGGGCGCGTTTGAGATTGCCCTATCTCGAGACAACCGTGTCTGACCTTCCTCAAAATGGCCAGCCGGCATGCCTCCTCCATCGCATATCCGAGGCTCTGCATATCCGTCTGCGATGACATTATAGCTCCGCTAGCAACCAGCATGGTGAGTAACTCTGGTTGAACAGTGCGCATATTTAAAGATGAAAAGTGGATCGACGAGTCAATGGCCTGTTCGACAGACGCTATGAAACCCTTCAGTAGATCATCGAGAACTTCGAGAGAGCAAAGCGATGACACAATTTTCTGGAATGTCTCCCGGGTGCACACGTCTGCTAGGAGGCCGATGATGCGGTCGCGCGACGCAGGCAGAAGACGTTGCGCGGTCTCTGGCTTCGTGTTAGCCTGAGAGCGCCCCTCGTCGGCAATGTCTTTCCCTCCGTTGTGCGGGCTCCTTGATGGCGTCGCATGCATATTTTGGTCACCACCACTGGTCACTTGGGCCACGGGCTCCCGCATATCCCCATCCAGCCAACTCTGCTCAGGATAGCTCGCCACTTTGCCCGGCTGAAGTAATCCAAACTCGGTACCAAATTGGGTTACACGCGAACCATCTACTCTCGTGGTGCCATATCCCCAAACTGGCTGGGTGCGGTTAACCTCAAGCCCAACGCTCTGAAGATACCCATCTGGCTGAGGGGCTGGACTAAAGTTCATCGGGTTAGACGGCCCCGGCCTGAGGGCTTCTCTCTCAAAATAAGGGTCGCAATGGTGATCATGATGAGATTGAGGCTCATTCAATAAGCTGCTACTGTTATCTGGTTCAGTAATTTGTGGCATTTCACGTAGAAAGTCGGATAGTATGGAGTTGCCATTATCTGTGAAAGTGGCTTGATTCGCATGTCCACGGTCGGAAATCTGGTGCAGGTACGCTTCCTGAACTTGATTCTCGCCCTGATCCTGATAGACCACAACAGGGGCTACAGCAGGTGGCTGATGCTCTTGCTGATCTTTCTCCATATCAAGGACCGGCGGCGGATTCTTGTCCTGTGGGGCGGCATCTTCGGCTAGGGAAGAGGTATGAGGCGAGGCTGGATGAGAGGATGGGGCTTGTCTTGGAGCAACCGAGGAAGGAGAGTTACCCTCGCGTAAGTATAGCGGGGCACTCAACTCACAGACAAGCTCGTGTGCCTTGCATCGCTGGCATGGCTTTTCCTGTGTGCATTTGATCTTCGCCGCGGCGCAATTCGCACAGGCTTGCGAAACGCGGGTTCTTCCTTTGGCCGCCTCTTTCTCACGTCTTTTGGCGGCTGCCTCGGGGGTATGCAGTTTAGCGTGGCGCTTAAGGAGGTCACTAATATTAGGTTAAAAATCATGGTTTAAAAATCATGATATAGACCAGGAGTAAATATCGGGAGTGTGTTCTTACGCTCGGCCGAAGCACCTGCCGCACTCGTTACACTGAAATGGTTTCTCGCGAGTATCTTGCAGGTATTTAGTCAATGGTTTAATTCCAGGCCTGGCCAGCAAGTGTATGCGTACGTAGTCGAGAATGTCTCCCAAGGTGATCAATTCGGGCGTAGCTCCTGTTACAGACCGCACACATGAATGGGTGGCTTCTGCCAGGTCGGTCAGGGACTGCGGGCCCCATCATCAACCTTGCGTCTGGCTGGATTCCTTGGATGTTGATGAGAAGTGTTAGAAGGAGGAAAGAAGGAGGGACCACCTCGGGAGAGAAGGAAGTCAAGAAAGTATGGTGAGTTGCGCCCAGTATGAAGATGTACAAGCCCAGACCTGCAGGCCGGCAATTTGGCGCCCACCTCGGCAACGAATATTGGGGTTCCTTGAACGAGTAACATCGCGGTTGGCCCCGCTCATGTCGAGAAAACATCTTTTACCCCAGAAGGACCCACTTGCGGGGTTCGGATATTGGGTTTGTTTTAGAGGGGATCGAAGCCTGCCTTCTGGTTCAGTGTTTCAGTGTTTAAAGCATTTTTCGTGTATTTGGTATTCAGCCAACCTCGTGCCTTTTACTTAAACAAAACCAGGCCATAATGTAGATATTCAGAATTATCAATCGTATAAAGCCTATGATGAGGGATAGAACAGCTACACACCTTCCTGTCTGTTGAGCAATTCTCCTCTTCATTTTTGTCCCTTTGAAGACATCTAATCCTCTCTCCGAAAGCCTTGTCGCTTACCAAAAAGGCGAGACGTATCATTCATTCGGCACCTCAGATAATGGTAGATTCAGCTGCGGCAAGGCATTTGAAAATACATTATCCGGGTCATAGTATGCCTTAAGTAGCATAAGTCTGTTCCAGTTCAACCCAAATATCTTTCTCGCGTCAGCCTCCGCTGGCGGTGTCAGCGAGATGTACGTCGAATTGAGTATATTTGACGCATTAGTCTCGCGTAGAGCATCACGACACATCAGAGCCCAATCGTGTGCAGCGGAAGCTGTCTCGGGTGTGCCTGCCGTCGCGATGAGCTCAACCATATAGTGCGGCTCCCTTGCCCCAAATACTGACGGCAACGCTCCAGTGGAGAGTGACGGCCTGTCGCGTGACTGATGTATTGAAATGAGCGTTGCAGGATCTTGAGGCATTCTGGCTAAGTTGCAGCTGATCGCATTAATGACATCTTCCGTGATGGACCGCAGACTGAGAGTTCTGATAGTTCCATAGGCAGACTGGGGAACAAGACTAGATGATTCGGCCATCCAGTCGGTAACCGAACGGGGTCTCACTGTGTCTCTGACAACCTCCCCAGGAGCAATAATCTTCTCGAGATACTGTTTACCAGTGGGGAGGTCATCGGAACTCCACAAGAAGCCGACAGCAAAAACCCTACCATCAGGTGTATTGACTATGCTCTGCTGGATACCAAGAGCGGAGTCAATGCCATCCTTCATCATGGCTTCATATCCTGTTGTGAACATTCCTATAGTAGCCTCGATGTCGGTGGACGCAAAGACGATAATACCACCAAGCACCTAGGAAGAAAAGCATCAGTCAAGCAGTTCTCCTATCTTCAGGGTCTGGATAGTTCTTTGCTCACCAGTTTGAGCGGAAAGACCGCGATTGTCATCTGCACCACAACTCCAGCCGTACCACCTCCCCCACGAATCGCTTCTAGCATGCCCGCATCAGCTTCGACAATATCTCCAGAACAGTTCACCACCCTAGCGCCCAATATTTGGTCCACTCCAAGCCCATGGTGGGGCTGAAACTGTCCATAACCTCTGTGAGTCGCCCATCCCACGTACCCGACCGACGGCACTGATCCCATCGCCGCCGCGAGTCCCAAAAGTCCTAGCTCATGTGCGACATGCCCTGCCAACACCCCGCCGCCGATGGTTGCCGACTTGTGATCCATGCTGATCTTGACCTAAGTGAGATCCCGGAGGTCGATTGCTAGCGCCCCTGCACGGAAGCATCGACCGAAGAGGTCGTGCCCACCAGCACGTATGGTGAACGGGATGGCAGGTGAGACGGCAAGCTTGATAATGAGGGCGACATCCTCAGGATTTCTAGGACGAGCGATGCACAGCGGAACCACGGAGTTGAAGGAAGTGTTGTAGGCAGAGCGGAGAGAAGGATATGGGGCAGATAATGGTTTGACATGCGGGATCTGGTGAGTTTTCAAGAAAGTTTCTAGAGCTGACAGGAGATCCAAAGAGGGGTTGGGAGACCCCATGATTGTGGGATATTGGTGATATGCTTTCAAGACTGGATGGATGATGGTTTTTGTTTCGCACCGCAAAATCCATGTTCCCTTATCGCACACGTATATTATGGCGAGGACTTAGCCACCAAATGGAGATTGACTTGGACCTCTCCCTCGGACAGAAGTAAGCGGCCCTCATCTGAAGGGCCTTCGCCTCTGTTATCATTGAGGGGTTTGTTACTTCAGCCCCAATCCACCGGGCTACCGTCACCATCCAAATTCACAATTATCCTCATACAACGCAGTTTACAACGAGGAATATGAGGTCTGCAATGGAATGCGATCGATCTACAGTAAGTAATCACTAAGTGTCCGTCTAGGCCAGCATTATTTACAATCTTCTGCGTCGTCTTGAGATGAAGATTTTCAGTAGCTCAAATTCTCAAATAGTTGTCGCTAGTACAACTACTCCTCTATGAAAAATAACACTTCGACACATCCGTCAAGCAGCTTTGTACCCCATAACACTCAATCATAGATATGCACATCACGGAGAACTTCAGCTGCACGATTTTGACTGTCTCGGATGGCCTCTTCCATATCGACCTGACCCAGGAACCACTTTTTCCACAGATTGCACACGATGCTTTGGAACTTGCCGTCCCGGATCTCGTAATAAGCCCACACCCGGATTTTGATCACATCCCCAGTATCGACCTTGAAACCGAGAACACCTCCCTTGTCAAGCTTCTTCTTATACCTGGAGTAGCTCTCCATAATGTAAAATACCTGGTTATTATCAACCATGATGACCATTGGTACGATATACTCATCTGCGACGTCGAACAGCGGCAGGTAGTGATCGCGAATTCCCGCCTTTCCACGAAGCAAACCCGTCTGTGGGTCGGAGATGTCGAGCATGATATCGTCGTGGTAGAAGGCGTATCGTTTGTCAAAGCCCTTGGCGTTGAACGCTTTCACGTACTCCAGGAAGTCATCACGTGTGAAATAACCCGTATTGTGTCTGGAACCGGAAATCCAATGAACGCGGATTGATCGAAGACATGAATCGCAGAGGGTGTTGGAGAAGTACGCGGGTTCGTACCTTGACATAGAAGAAACTTTTGATCAAGAGCTAGGATGACAAGATCTGCTCAGGAATGAGTGAGTATATACGGCGGGAGTTTGTTATCGTGCGCCATCCCGACACTTAGGACGGGACGGGGGTGCCCACCCCGGCAAGCAAGACTGTTTTTTTAATACGACCACATCCTTTTCTATATTTCGCAACGCAATAGGCTCAATGGATAGTAATTCATGTAGGAATTCCCCGCAACCCCGCGAATGTAGGAGTATTTTGAATTTCGATTGAAACCTGAGCATCTAGGCCACCACAACAATCGTTCATCGAGAATGGAGAGGCGTGCACTTTAGCGCGGGAAAAGTATTTTAAATTACATTTACTCTCTCGAAACTCTCATTTTGTCCATTTGCATCTTCTTCGTCAAATTTGTAACTTAAACACTTATCGCGCAAGGACAAATTGAGGCCCCTGTACGGTGATTGAGCCACTTTATTATCTGTGACTATACGACCTACTTATCACTAAGAGGCAGATAGTCCCGGTCTCTGCGAAACCTCCCCGAAGCTCATTGCCGTGTTTAAAAATGGATCGAGGCCATTTGCGATTTTAGGCTCCAATCCTTGAAAACAAAACATGTTTCTGGGTCTGTTATCGAAGGACTTCAATTTTTCCCAAAATGAGAGACAGTTCTAGCAAAGACCAAGTTCACAGTTTTGTGGATAGCAAATTCCATTCAATCCTCACATTCTCGTCAGCCCGGCTCCAACTCTCTTCGATCATAGCTTCCACATTCACTTGTCCGAGCATCTCATCACTGAGCCCATTGCAAGTAATTTGCAGCATTCTGCCATCCTTCATGTCATAGAGCGCCCAGACTTTGACACGTATCACATCGCCTGCCCGCACTTTGTGTCCATGGACGCCATTGTCGGTAGACTTATGATAAAGGAAATAGGTTTCCATACTGAACAGTATGCGTGCACCATCCATCATAACGAACATTGGGATAACCGTTTCTTCCGCAGAGTCATGCACGACCGAATAGTGTTTCATGATCCCTTCTGAGCCGTATAGAGTACCGATTGCGGGATCCGGAATGACCAGACGGACGTCTGGATGATAGAATTGATGTTGAATATTGTAGTCTTTGGCATTGAAAGCTTGGATGTAACGAAGGAAATGGTGGAGAGAAATAGACATTGTGGTGGTAGAAGATGCAAAAGAGTGATTATGATTTTTGAGTATAAGTGAAGGGTGATTGAGGACGAACTGATCTCCGCTGCTGCACGACTTTTGGTGCGCACCTTTTAAAGACACTGTTCCACAGACCGGCAGTACTGAAGGCAGGCCAACTCGATAGGAGCAGCTTGCGCATGTTGATTCGGGATGTGGACGATCTTTGTAAATCGCAATGTACGCGTGGCAAAGGTCAATCCTCATTCATGGTGTCTTCTGAATTATGTTTGTCTCGCACCGACCGGCGATTCATCCCTTGTGGACGACCGGGTTATCTGCACCCCGCATTTTCTTACATCTCTCTCATGTCCCGATCTTCCATTCCCACTTACCCCATCCTCGGGGCAAATATGTGGGGAATATATACCACTATTTATATGTGTTGCGCGTCCCCAGATCCCTAGACAGCTGCATTGTTTGAGTGGCTTCTGTGTAACTAGGCTCTGTGAATCATGGATGATTTCGGAATTGAAACCGCTGGCTCAGTTGAGCAGAATGGGGCCGTGGGCGACAACGAGCTGAAAGTCAAGCATATCAACACACTGGGAAGCGTCCAGCTCCGACATCCCACGACCAATGACTTAATTCAGGTCCCCACACCTTCAAACGACCCCAATGATCCTCTCAATTGGTACAAATATGACACTATGTATCGTTTCCAAGCATTCTTCAGTCTTTGCTAACCTGTCCCCAGGTCGAGGGGTTTCCGCATTTATATTGCAATGATTTCATGCGCCGCGATATTCATGGCGCAGTTCCTTGCTGCCGGTCCCAGTGCCGACATGCAGGGAATCGTCTATGATCTCTTTGGCGTTCTGCCAACGGACCTCGGCTGGTCAATCGCTTTGGCAAAGACATCATATCTTTTCAGTGCCACGGCATTTGTACAGGGCATGTCCAACCTCATCTATATGCCCCTCATTGTTAAGTACGGGCGTCGACCAATCTACATACTTTCCTTCCTACTATATGGTGGATTTTCCCTTTGGGCTGGACTGGCCAAGGACTATCCAAGCGCCTTGGCAGCCCGACTTCTTCTTGGATTTGCGGGGGGTTCCGCTGAATGTGTTGCCCCTTTGACAATTGCGGATACCTTCTTTCTTCATGAGCGTGGCTTAATAATGAGGTAGAAATATCCGTCAAACCCACTTCCTTGGCCAATAATTGACAAAATGCAGTTTCTATTCAGCTGCCCTCTCTTGCGGCATTGCTGGCGGAATCATTATTTCCGGCTGGATCACTATTCACAAGAGCTGGCGGGTCATCTATTTTCTTGCTTCGGGACTCATCTGGCTTTTGGTACTCGTGGTATTCTTCACTATGCCGGAGACCGCTTATCAAAGAGAGATTGAGAGTAATATTGATGAGTCCGAGTTCATCTCGAAGGACACTGGAATAGCTCATGTCGAATTTCAGGTGCCTGCGAAAAAGAGTTATGTCGAACAACTACAACTCTTCAGCTCCGTGTACACGAACGAGTCGCTTCTCACACTTTTCTGGCGCCCTGTTCCTCTCGTTCTGATCCCATCCGTTCTTTTTGGAACTCTAAGTATGTCGGTTTGTATTGGGTCATTTGTTGCCATCAGTTCAAACTACGCAACAGCTTTCACCGAGCTGTACGGATTTTCCACATGGCAGTGCGGCATTAGCTATCTATCAGTGCTTATCGGAGCTCTTGTTGGAATTTATGGTGGTGGCTGGCTGTCTGACAAGGTTGCAGACAAATTGACTCAGAGAAAATCGGGTCTCCGTGAGCCAGAGATGCGTCTTCCCACTCTCACAATCTCACTGATCCTGGCCCCCTTATCTCTGATACTATATGGAGTTGGTATCCAATATTCATTACACTGGATTGTGCCTATTCTGGGCCTGGGCTTACGTGAGTGCGCAATCATATCTGGAATCATGCCCGGTGCTGATATCTCTAGTGGGATTTGTGATTACGCAAGTCAGTAACATCGTACTCGTCTATGCGATCGATGCTCATCGGCCAATTGCTGGCGAAGTGGTTGTATCCCAACTGAGCTTCAAAGGTACGTGGCTAGCATTGATGAAGATTACCAGGCGTCCGAGCACGACTAACCTGCATAGCTGCTTTTGGCTTCCTTTTGTCATTTTACACGAACCCGTGGATTGATTCTGCCGGATATGTGAGCTCGTTTGGCACATTGGCTGGCATCTGTGCGGCTGTGTTGATAATGTGGATTCCATTATACATCTGGGGTGTGAATATTCGATCATGGATCCTAGGATTGAGGATCTTAAAAGGAATTCAATGGGGTCAAGATCGAGAGGTTGGAGAATAGTAGAGGCAGGAATGGAAAGGGACCGGCTTCATCCGAGAGATGACAATGAGCGGAACTTTTGACTTCTCTGCCACCTGGTTTCGGCCCGATGCAGATTCAAATTTATAAGAATTTCAAAGGCACTCAATGTTGTCGATATATCATGGGTGAATGCTTTGTATGCACCTTTATAATGAGGCATATGGTCAAATCTATAACTATAACTTCTTGGGCTTGTAAATCCCATAATAGAGCCTTTTGCTGCACCATGAGAAGGCAAACATCCGTATACCCTTCTGCGGCCAAATCCTTGACCTAGGTCCAGCGGGAAGTGATAGCTTTGCAGCATATGGGCTTACGTGGGAGAAAGTTGTAGATATCCTCCGGTTTTATCCCGTTCTCGTCAAACACTCTTTGTACGGTCTCAAACCAGGCTCGCAGGGGCTTTGGATCTTTATTCAATGCGCGCTGGTAGTCGTATCTTACTGACAAGCGTGTTCGAAGCTCATCGCGACGTTCAACGAATTTCGATGGCTAGTTCTGACTAACGATAGGCGGAGGTTGGCTACCGCGTGCAGCAAGTAGCATTCGCCATCTCTCCAAACTAGCCGGTCTAGGCGCTGCTCCACGTGAATCCATAGAGATTATCTATTCAGTAAGCATATTCTCTTCTAATTGAGTCAATTTATAGCGATTTGGGTGTTTATCAAGGCCGAGTCCAAGATCCGTCTCGATTCATTCGATACTACAGACATGCAATCGAAAACAGCCCTCTTCAAGTATACAGTTCAGGACTAGTCTTTAGCCCAACTCAAAGTACCACGAGGACGTGTTATTGGGAAGAGAAACCAAAATGAATTTTGAACAGCCCAGTGGTAGATGA
The DNA here is from genome assembly GCA_022985105.1 of Penicillium ochrochloron. NCBI lineage: Eukaryota > Fungi > Ascomycota > Eurotiomycetes > Eurotiales > Aspergillaceae > Penicillium > Penicillium ochrochloron. The sequence goes on from JAAVMA010000026.1 coordinate 223,377, forward strand.
TAGCTAGAGTTAGTGTCTTCAAATCCTCAGGGGGCAAAGTAGGCCCGTCATATCGATTGCCCGGTCGCTAGATAAAAGTCGACTCGCATTAGGATCGCGTAGGCTTCGGCAGGGCTTAGCGGGACCCAGACCTAACCCGGCCTCTCATGTTTTGTGTTAGGACCATTACATTCTCTCTGCCTGTTTTGGAGGGCTACTCAACGATTGTGATATAAGGAAGCTAGCTATATCGATCACCATGCATTAGCCCTGTGGCCCCCGCCTGCGGCCCTAGAACCCAATTGATTTACCTCTCCCCCCGGGACAATATCCGAATAGAGCACATGGCGATACTCGATGGCCGACTTAGTAGAGAGAATAAAATACAATAAGATACTCACGAATGTACGTGCCTAGCGAACTCTTAAGTGCACACCATTCTTACATCACAATTTCGGTCTGCTAATGAGTATGATTTCATCCAGTGAGCACCCTTTATGAAACGTTCCGTCATCCTGAGTGGCAAGTACAAGTGTATTATCTATCATACATCCTTATTGGAAGAACAGAGCATTACACCCAATGACGACATCGACACAGTCATTTAGAATACCATAAAATGGCCAATATATAAATTCCACTGGTAGGCGAACTCATTATGATCACCAAATTATCAAAAACAGAGTCAGCATATTTCCATTCATCTACCTCTGGTCAATTTTCACTATGGTTGAGGAGCGAGTGAACGCCATGCGTGGCTACAAAGCGTGCGTAGGAGAACCCATATCCCAGACACCGATAATAATGAACAATCTACAGCGCCTTGAAAAACCCAAAGGTCTCGGATGAGGGCAAGGGACATGCACGCTACATGTTGGAAACCGAACTTGGTGGAGACAAACCTCGAGAGGAAATCCATGCTTCCTAGAGTGGAGGGAGTCGAGACCGGACTAGAGTTGCCGCTGGTTTCAAAGCGTGAGTTCACGTCGTCTACTCTTGTCTGATAAAGATCCTGACATCATAAATTCAGGGCAAAAACGAACCCCCGCGTAACTAGTGAGGGCAAGGAACACGCCTCTCAGAAATTGAAGGAGATGGGGGAGACTCCAGAAGAGTAGCTTGGCTCGGTTTATGGTACTGTCTGTTGTGCAGTTCATTACGAAACAATATAGATACAGAGTTGGAACGTACTATAGACAGGCGTATAACAATACAATCTGCTGTTCGGTGATTTCATTTACATCATACGCAGTAGCTTTGAAGTAATTAGTTCTCATTATTACTTTCCGAGAGGAAAGGAGGGCTTTTCTTCGCCTTATGGAAAAGCAGATCGCAGTGAAAGCCCTTGGTTACGAGTTAAATTTGACCACTCCTTATAGAATTCATCAGCTTCGCGAATCCCACGAAGTTAAATGGTAATTGGATTAAAAGTCTTTGTGTGAAAAAAGAATAGCTTGATGAGTAAATCCACATCGCTTGACCATCCAATTCTTTACACATCGACCGAGAAGAATAGGGATAGGTAAAAGGGAGAATCGAGAAGGAAAATTTCAAATACTACGCCAGGTCGATCCAAATCAACGAGAATCGGGTCTTTATGAGGAGGAGTCCAGACTTAATCACTCGTGCGCCATATTATCGGAAGGGGGCCAGGACGCACAGGAAGCAAAGGGAACAGCGAGAAGCATCTATATTCGAGCATCTGCAGAAGAGCAAGCGATCTAACCAGGCCACAAAAGCAAAGAGTGGAACAACGGAAACACCCCAAAAAAGGTTGGTCCTAGCAACAACCACGGAAAGATCCGCCACAGATGGAAATCTCCTCCATCATCATCAACTACAACCAAGCAGATGTCGCACCAGGGCCGCTCAAGTAAACATTGATCTGCATGGCCTGGAGCTTGCCGTCGTAGAACTGGAGTACTTCGAGGGTATCACCTGTGGCATTCATCGGAGATAGGAGTGGCAGAGTTGCCTTAGCCTTCATCTCCGCGAACCACACATCCTGAGCTTCCTGTGCGGCAGGCATTTTGTTTGGAATAAACGCAGAAATATTGCCATTGTATGGATAGACCTTGCCCGGGATGATGCCGCTCGTGACAACAAAGCCCAGTTCCTCGTCAATGACCAGGTTCGTACGTGCGCTGTCATCGGTAGGATGGCTTGTAGGCCAACTGCAACTAAGAGGCTCGGTCGTGCCGTTTCCGTACACTCCAGTGTCGACAACTTTCCAGCCCAACTCGGTGAACTGGCAGGTGTCACTGATAGTAACCGACAGCTTACTGGAAGTCGCAAACAGAGCCTCGCTGAGAGCCTCGAGTGAGGCCCGGCTATCTTGCTTCCGATCAGCTGGTGGCGACATCAATGTGGGGTAATTTGTCAAAAGCTGGGTAGAGTTGAAGGAGAAGCCGTGATCGCCACGGTTACGGTTGATGAACAACTCGAGCTCGGTGATCTTTTGGTCCACCACTTCAATGCGCCCGCGAAGGATAGATGGCACTGCATCATTGCCCTCACTAACATCCAGGGCGAAGTAACCGGTACCCTGCTTGGTATCGATTGCCAGCAGGCTAGGCGGCGCAATATTGACGATGGTGCGCCACGAGGTCATCATTGTCAGCGCCGCTGGGTGTGAATTTTCAGTGGCCTTGTAGACCGTGGCCAGTGGCAGAGTTGATGGGTCATGGGCCACCATGGAGTCCAAGACTTCGGTGATGATAGCCGTCATGCATGCTCGGGAGCAGGAACTCGAGGAACTCCTGGTGACCAGATCGACAGCATCAGGGTTATGCGGCAAGGATGTCCCACCCATCGTGAACATGGCCACTACGAGACCCAGCGAGAGGTGAAGGAAACCGGAGACGCCTGGAATAAACATCTTGATTTGGGGATTTGATTCCACTGACTCGAGCGACTTCTTGAGGACAAACGATTCTTACTGATGAGGGAAGGAACCTCCTGGAGATCCACACCTTTATGATCATTTCTCTACATTGGATGACGCATACCCCTCACTACTGAGAACAATAGCTCGATAAGCTTAATGCCTAGCTAGGTATAGTGTAGTATTCTCGATAAAGTTGGCCAGCCATTTCTGGGTTTCCCGGTACTCGGCTCCACCTCAGTTCTCCAGGCGTTGCTCGGGTCCACCCCCAGATCTACAGCATTGGAGTTGACTCTCGGCTCCACTGCTTTGATTTTGATGGAAAAGCTGACAGAATAGACCTTAGCTCCAGACAGGAGAGGGTGAATAGAATAGCAAATATGGCATGACACCTAAATCTCACAGCTGATTCACACCCGATCCTCCAGGACTCAGGAGACAGAGCAGGCTTATTTTCAAATAGTTGCCCAAGTTTACTTTAAGGCTTGGTGATGTACAAGGCTACTGGACATTGGAAATCGGTGAACAGGTTCAAATATGCAAGGATTTGTCCGTGTGTGTATATTATTGTGTATGGCTCGAAATCACTCAGACGCAATTGCCCAAGCGCATCCAAAAGCCCCACTGAAAATAGAACACCTCAATACAAGAGTCTCAGGAAGATAAAGTATGAATGCACATCCTCTGCCTCGGCCACAAAGACAATCAGCGTTTGTAGTATGAGTTTTTAGTATGCTCCACTGCCTTGGTTTGTTAAATCTGACTGAGATTTGCTATGACTGACCAAACCAATGGTGGACGGCCACCACTAGCAGTGCTGTCGCTACAATGGTCGACCGATCACTACTTCCACTACCAAGCAGACTTGTTAACTCTTTTACTGTCCAGCCTTTCCATCTTAGAGTGCACTGGATGATTTTCCCTCACTCTCGCTCTAAAAGGGTATACCACACACAATTACGGCCGAGGAAATCCATCGACATCCGTTGTCCTTCATCATATAAAGAGTTTCTCGGAGCTTGTATCTTTTCAATGTCGAATATCATGATCGCGAGCGAATCCATGATGGGGTAGATGCTTCCAAAAGAGGCAAACCGGCATGTGCGCCTCCGGCACAACTCGCTTGTGGAGGTCTGAAATAAGCCAATGGTATGCATGCTGCGCTCTGCAGACTAGTCTATGATTTGATGTGTTCAGTGCGGAATAGATCCAAAACCTTATGGACTTGAGGCATAACCTGTCTCCACAGTATTACGAATATCGTCCGCCAAGCGAGCTTTAGGTTGGAATTATACGTCTTCATTAATTGCCCTTTATCCCAGTTTTCTATAACACACGGTTGCAGTGCCCGGGATGTGGACAGTGGACAGTCTGTTTGCACAGAAGCGTTGTGGAAGTCAGACGCGTGGCCCAACGACAGAATTTGGCTTGGCGCTAGTGTATTTCCCCCATGGGGAAAAAGCGACCTCATGGTACCTAACTATCACGTCAGGGCGGTGCATAACAGCGAGCATAAGTGTCTGGCCGGGTGGATGAATTATGCGAGGCCTCTTTCAACTTGGCATGGGTATAGCGTGTCCTGCGAGGAGCCCGGAATCCCCACGATTGAGGATAGCACATTCTCCAAGCTCGCGCACCCTCATCAGTAAAGCGCCCAAAACCTTTCAACGGATTATCCCATATCTTATGCCGACCCAGGCCTCCAATGCCCAGCCCTCGGCGCAAGGCCAGGTCCCCTGGCTCGCTTTCCTTCCGCTTGAGATTCAGTTGCTGATTTCATCGTCTCTGACCAACCTCGATCGCAAGTTTCTGCGGATCACATGCAAAGTGCTCAGGGACACTACGCCGTTATTTCTCTCGCGGGTGTTTCTCTCCGCAAATTTTCACGCTATCGCCGACCATCCCTAGTTTCAGCATCAAATCAAACAGATAATGTGGGATTATGCGCGCTTTGTTCTAATGCCAAACCTGTGTGACGAATGCTGGTGGGAGGCGATAGAGGGTGGAATCCATCCCCATAGCATGAAAACTTCCACGAATTGGATGACGTGCTCTTTTGGTTACGGAATGAGTGCAGAAAGAATATCTTATTCATCGAACATAGGAAGTCCCTGAACCGGGAGCTTCCCCACAACCCTAAACGGGAGAAACAGGTTAATGCGCAGATGTCCCTGTAAGACTGCTAGGAATTCTTTCAAAAATTTATAGAGCAACAGGATTAGGTGATATCTTCTAGGCGCGATAAGGATACCTTTATCCACGGCCTCGACAGATTTCTAGCCCTAAAAAGAGTCACTATTACACCCGCGGTATATAGATAGCTTTCCGTATGAAACGCCTTTGATCAGGTCGCTGCCTCACGGGTTCGACTATCCTATCCCGCAAGGATAGCCAACAGCGGAATTCAGCCAGAATACAACAATACCGGTTGACTAGTCTCGGGCACTAGAGGTCTATAAAGAGCGATAGCACGCGGTGAGAATTACTCTCTGTATTATCGCTCAACACGAGCATAAGATATTAGAGCTAGGTTTCAATCTATTCTTATTCCCTATTAGCATCAATAACTCCATGTTAGACCAACTAAGTGATGAATACAAAAAACTCCTTAGCAATCATGAAGCGCCCAGGATTCGGCCATTTAAACCTACCTTTGAATGTGGGCGGAAGTGGAACTTATTACTGGGCCGAACAAAGCAGTGGATGCCTATATCATGCTCTCAGGGGATCGAAGGGTCTAGAATATAACAGTGTATCAACTACAACTGGGCTTAGCCCTAGGGGCCCACTAATCCTTTTGGAGAACTGGAGAACGTGTTTACTATTGAACACTGGCCAGCCGTTCGTCACTTTAGCCCCTGACGTTTCAATGGCTCCAAATTAGACATTCCTGATCTACTGAGACTCCTCCCGAGAACGCTGCGCTCTCTTGAGCCTGTCTGATTTATTTTCAAATTAGAGGAGACTGCTTGAATGATGTTCTCTAGTTTATGTGCTCAGGGCTTCGTTTGTCACATGAAATCATTAAACCAAGCGTTCAGATTTTTATTCTGGGATATGAGTTTATGATTGGAAGGGGCGTCTGGCTGGAAGCTGAGGCAAATGCCTTTTTGTACGGCTCTGAAGAAAGTCTTGTGCAGGGAGAGGATTCCAGAAATCCCACTTTTGGGATGGGAACACTAGGTACATGACCTGTCCGAGCCAGAGTTAACAAGGCCCAACTTCGAAGTTCGGTAACTTTCTGAACTAGGAATCGTCCTGTAGCCATAGAGTGGACAAAGAAATGCCAGCTAATTCAGGTCACACTATTCTATATTATTGACACTTCGTCCACTGTTGACCACTTTCCCGTGGACAACACTTGTACCTCGCTTGACCTAAGCCAGGTATGACCATGTGAAATATATGTCTGGGCATCAAGTGCAATATTATGGCCCAAGGCCACACTAGAGACATGGAACCGCTGATGATTCGGGGAATCCTGGGTTAAGGTTCGATAGAATGGATTTGTAGCTCCCAAGCGGCCGCGGTAGGATTCAGCTAGATCGAGGTGAGCCGATCACGCTATTGTTTGACCTTGGGTGCGAAAATCAATGCTCTGGGTCGCGCGACGGAGGGTGCCGATCACCCGCTCTTATCCAGCTTACTACTCTCTCTCTATTGCCGCTCGTCTTGTCTCAACGGCACTCTTGATGTGGGAGTCAGGGATCCCTGCAGCATATAATTTGTCTCCAGTTTGCGTCTAACACATACGACCATAGGGTGTGGAGAACAGGGCTTCCCGTCCGCTCAGCCGTACTTAAGCCACACGCCGGCCAGTTAGTAGTATGGTGGGTGACCACATGCGAATCCTGGCTGTTGTATGTTTTTGTTTTTGTTTTTGTTCACCTATTCTTTTCCATTCGTCGGGGAACCTAATTTTCAATAGAAAGTCGTTCTTGCCCATTATTATAAAAAAAAATTATTCATTCAGATATCGACGCGAGTGTGGTTGGAATACCCCTGCCACTCTATCATTTCAGCCCCTCCACCTGAACACCCTGCCCTATCCTTGTCCCGTCGCCCCGAATAAATTAGTTCTGTGGTTGATGTCTGTCTCTTCGTAAGTAACTACAACACACAGCGCAGACGCAGCGGGATTCGCAGATCTGCATCAATTTATAACAACACCTAGGATCTGCGAAGCAATAAAATTGGTGATCTGAGGCGAGGCATAAGCTAGACGCCGGAGTGGCTTAAGCGGTGCCACGTCAAGCCAAACATAGTAAGCCTGTAAGACGCCTCAAAACTGAGGGGTTGCCGTGGGGCCTTCCACAACATCCCAATATCTTCACTTCCTCCATACAACGTCCACGGACAGCGGTTTTCACCATGGCCATCCCGCCTGCAAATCAGAGAGACGACAAACTTTCCTCCCTCTGGCAGACCGCCTGCACTGACTATGCCAATGAAACCGGGACTACGCTCGGCGATGAGGAACTGCGGAGCCTACGTGGCCCCGAAGACCTGTCGCGGCAGCTAGACAATGAAAAGAACAATTTCGAGGACTTTCGCGTGAAGAGACGCCCACTCCTCCATGCGATGCAGACTGTGCTCGTCCCCTTTGAGAGTTTCGGCGATCTCATCGCGGGCGTTGCGGCAGCGGCATTCCCGCCAGCGTCGTCGATTATGGGGGCGATGTTGCTACTTGTACGTGCGGCAAGGAAAGTAAGCGAGGCTTTTGATATGATTATGGATTTGTTTCGCAAGCTGGGCCATTTTGCACTGCGACTGGACTCGTATAAGGGCGTGCCACTGAGTGAGGGGATGAAAGTGATTATTGTCAAGGTGTTGGTGAATTTCCTGCGTGTCTGTGCGGTGTCGCAGAAACTGTTTCGCAAGGGTTCCCTTAAAGCGAGACTGACAAAATGGGCGAAGAATGCGATCGTGGAGGATACGGAGGTTAGTTCGCTCTTGGGCGAGCTAGAAGAGCTGACGAGTCAAGAGCATATGATGGTTTCGGCGCATGGGCTGAACATAACCCATCAGGCGCTCCGGAATACGGAGGAGTTGCTTGAGAGGGATGATCACAGGCGAGATCAGGAGAAATTAGAGAAGGTAAAGGCTGCCCTACAACCAGTATCCGCGTCCAGCCAAGTCTTCTCGTTCATCAACGAGAATCGTATACCTGGGTCAGGGAGTTGGGTAGAGGATCGGCTTCGAACATGGTGGCAAGGAAATCAGCCTCTTCTTTGGCTTCATGGGGGTCCTGGAGTGGGGAAGTCTCATCTCGCGTCCAAAATTATTACGGGCCTTTCGAGTGGAGAGTTTTCTGTCACTGCTCCTTTGGTGGCGTCTTTCTTCTGCAGGAACAACGACGTTGATCTACGCTCCATCAATAAGGCTTTGCGTACCCTGGTATGGCAGGTTGCCACACAGAGCCCGGGCTTTGCAACTCGCGTGGAAGAATTCTGTTTAAAGGAAGACACTGAAAATACCTATGAGTTGTGGAGAAAGCTGCTACTCGAACACCTCGCTGAGACGCCCTCAGGGGAGACGTGCTTCGTCATCGATGGTCTCGATGAGGCGGAGCTGGAGGAACTGGATGTCCTTGCAAGCCTACTGGGGAAATATTTCTCAGAAGGCGAACCAGGGACAAGGCCACACCTCCGAATTGTACTGCTTAGCAGGGACTCAGTGCGCCCCGTGCTCGAAGGGCACTCTCTGGACTGGATCCCCGAAATTGAAGTCGGCAATGACGAGAACAAGGATGATCTTCACGAATATGTCTCTCAGAAACTACTAACGACTAAAATGTTTCGCTCGGCGCCTGACCTCCGAGAGGAGATTGTCCAGGAGATCAGCCGGGAAGCTGAAGGCCTCTGGGAATGGGCTAATCTGGTCATTAAAGCTGTCCTGCGCTGTCGGACTAAAGAGCAGATCCAAAAGGTCATCAAGACTACCCCGCGGGGAATTAGCGCGATGTTAAGCCAAGAGCTGCAGCGTTTGAGCAGAGAGCTGTCGCTATCAGGAGAAGCGTCCGATGACGAGTACTCCATCGAGGAAGCCGCGACGCAGATCGACCAATTGAATATCCTGCTCTCCTTCGTGACACTCGCACAAAAGCCGCTGACGATCCGCCAGCTGGAGATAATGCTAGAGGTCATCTTCAAAGAAGAGGTACTGAACTTGGAGGATGACATCCGCAGCTTGTACTCGTCACTCTTCCAAATCCGGCATGACGTAGACGAATATAATTGGGAGACTTATGTTGTGATCCTGCGTCATAGCTCGTTTTACGAGTATTTCAGGACATCGCAGAAGTCCGGGCCGATTTATGTCAATGTCGAGCAAACCGAGGCCAACTTCCTATATGTCATCCTTCAGACGCTCCGAGAGATGCACAAGCCAAAGTCCGACATAGTCCCCGAAGAGCTGTACCTAGGAGACGTCAGTCCCTATGCTGATAAATTCCTGTCATGGCATCTAATGCGCGCGACTCCTGAAGCCGCAGGGAAGCGACGTGAAGATATTTCAACACTCTTTGAAGACTTGTTCGTTCAAGAAAAATATATGGAGTGGTTGGTTACTGTCGTACAAATGAGGGACTATGCCAAGTACTGCTTCTACCCTTCGTCTCACGTATCGGACGCCGCGGAGTTCTGGCTGTATGCCGAAGATCGGATCACTGCAAATAGGAGGGCAGAGTTGGTCCTGAACTGGCTTCTACCAGAGACAAAACAGTGCTTCGAAAAAAATGCTCGTTCATCCCAAGACGCAAGCGACACATGCCCGTTTACGGTGCTCTTTTCGTTTATGGTATGCAGCTGGTTCCGTCTTTGGCTGGCTCCAGTTGAAATCAAAGAAGACGATGGCTGGCCTGCTGCCCTTCCGCGTTTGTTGAAACTATATTCAATCATGGCGACGGTGAATGAGGAATCGGACAAAAACGACGAAATTAAAAAGCTACTACTAATGAGGTGGGGCAAAACCGATGTGTCTGTAATCTTTGAAGCCGCCGAGCTACATAAGTTTGAGCACACAGCGATATGGCATGCCAGAGTCGCTCAGGCGCTGCTCTTGCAATACCATCATCAAGAAGCGCGCGAGCAATTTCACGTCATACTAGACGATGGTAAAATGGCAGATACCCTTAACGAACAAGACCTCTCTGTTGTGCATAGAGACTTGGCTCGGGCATGTACTGAGATAGGGAGACATGAGGAGGCATTGAACCATATGGAACTTGCCGAATCGACCAGGCTGCCAGGAAACGACGATAAATCCGACCGGGATAAAGTGGGCCGATTGCTGAACTTGGCGCAATTGAAGTATCGTGCAAAGCAAAGAGAGGGTGCAATTTCGACAGCAAATGAAGCTTGGGAGCAGCTGTTGGCAACTAGGGAAGACTGGTGGTATCCTGAGTTCCTTTCCTTCTTCGACATTTTCCTTGAGCTGCGGCAGCTACAGCTTCTGGGGACCGTTTTAGACTATGCCGCCAAGCATTTTGAAGACACCAATACCAGAAGACCGAAGCATCTGGATTTTGAATACTTCATTTTCGACACTTTCACCGATAGACCGCGCACAATGTACAGTGTGTTTCAGATTGTTTTAAAAGAGGACGATCAGCGTTGCCTGGGTCATCTTGCGAGGGCCATGAAGAAATTCGATACCCTGACAAAAAAGCATCACAACATCGCCCAACTTAAATATCTCGTTTCAACTGTGCTATTCGACAAGGGACAGTTAGATCTGGGGATTCAAGGCTGGTGTCAGGTTTTCGCCGACGCCCATAGCCCTACTGACAACGATTGGGGTGCCGAAAATTATCGCGAGCGCTCACAGACCCACTTGGTGGAATTGTGCCTGAGTGATGCTGATATCCCTTCCTCTGAGAGTTTTCCAGTCATGCTGGGCACGGATTCTGAGTCGAGTGATGCCTGTTTAATCATCTCGAGCTGGCTTCAGAACCATGGAGATCCCAACAATGCTAAAAATGCTCTCCGCGGTCGCGTTAAAGCATGTGTTGCCTTACTATCAGACGATGATCCTACAAATGACGAGAACGCATTCACCTCTCTTTTCAAGACATTCCTGATTGATCCCGGTAGCGTGGAAGATCTTGGTGCAGCTTTATATTGGCTCAAGCAAGACAACGAGCGGTTAATTGAGGTATATCGTGACGAGGAGCGCGATGATGGGAAATCGAAAGACGAGGCGGGGCTAGCGGGCTCGCTGGGCAAAACGAATCTAAAAGATGACAGCGAGGACATGGACAGCGCCGACAGTCTTGACGCCTTGAATATTTGGTTCACATGCGATGCCCTGACATTTTGCTCGATATGCACGCAGCAGATTAAAAGTATCCACGGCTGGTACTATTGTCGCTCGTGCCCGTATAAGTCTTGCTGCCTAGAGTGCTCCAGCAAGCATCAGCGGATTGCCAACAGCCCTGATCTATACAAATGCCCTGGTATTTGCGATGATGAACACGATTTCTTCTATACCGGTGGCCTTCTTCGAACGGCAGAGCGTGTTCCAGACGGCATGGTACCGGTGGTCTCTTCAGATGGTGATACCAATGCTATTTGGATTGAGGACTGGAAGGATGGACTTGCGGAAAAGTGGGAAACTGCGGATTTCACTTTCGACGGGGGGCTGTCGGCTTGGTGCATGCGCGTTCTACCGGAGCCACAGAGGACAAGGTGGGCTAAAATGTTCAAAGTTTGAGTTAGTGTAGGAGAAGATCTCGAATGAAGATGACGGTTGATGTTGCAGGAGGGAACCCAAGCAATTTGAAGGTGAATAAGTAGAGCCTTAATACGTGTATCAGCCCAGAAGTAATCAGCACTTGATTCGTGACTTCAGAGGGTAAGGGTAAATAGCGGTAGCTACCTTAATGATAAGCATATAGTGTCTACTCCCAAGCATTCCAACGATCCTGATTCCCCTGACCGCCCCTTGGAACACTGTGGTAGCCAATTAGCCAAAGTTGTCTTCTCTTCTCTTCCGTCTCCTTCCCTGCTCCGTCCTGAAAACTTTTCGAACTGGTTCTAATCGAAACCAACCCTGAGAAATCAATTTACTATCGCTATATACAAGAATAAAATGGATGAATGCTACCTCATAACCGAGGCATACGTTCTGCCAACAATGCCTTAACCACCTCTGCTCCTCCACGCTGGCCAGATCGGACAGCGCCTTCCATGTATCCACGCCACTCGCGAGAGGTCTCGGTGCCTACAAAATGTACCCGACCAACAGGAGTGGCTAGCTCACTTCCTACCTTCGTAAGAACCCCCGGAGTTGTGATCGGACAAGGAGCACCGAGGAAAAAAGCTTCCTTAGTCCAATCCATCTCCAGCGTATTGGTTGGTGCAGGCACATCGACAAATTCGCCAAAACTTCGACTAAACTGCTCCCAGGCCTGCTGGAGGCGGACGGCCCGGGGTAGCTTCGACCAATTTCTGCCTTTATCACCGACCAGGAAACAAGTGATAGACCACTGGTCATCCACGGGGATACTTGTGTCCCGAGTGAAAATTATCGGGCCTTTGTCAGAGTCTAGAACACCCGAGAGCCCAGCAGTTTGCCACCAAGGCTCCTTGAACACGTAAATCACCTTGGTATAATATCCCGTTGCCGTGTTGTCGCTCAGCGTTGCTTTGCCCTTCGGCAGCGCAGGTTTGAAAAGAATCTGGTGATACAGACTCGTAGGGACGGGGACAATCACCCTTCTGCATTGGAAGCTCATACCACCGTCCGTATAGACAGTACAGTGTCCGCCTTGAGACTGGTCAATAGAAGTGACCGGCATACGGAGAAAGACGGAGTTTGGACAAAGCTCCTCGGCCATCTTCTGGGAGAGTGTTTGGTTTCCTGGTCTTATTAGTCGACATGTCCGTGATCATGATCATCAAATATGTCTTACCTTGCCGGTTTCGCAGATATTGCCCGCCGTCTTTCTGATCCGAGATGATGTTATCGATTCCAGCGCCACTCTTGAAGTAGAGCAGCATGTAGAGGGCGCTGACTTCTTGGCTTTCCACCCCGAGCAGACATGCCGACAATAAATTGGCAATCTCAAATGCATCTTCAGAACCTACCTCTTGGATGCAGAACTCGCGGAATGTGAGTTGATCGATCTCTCTCGCACGGGCAGAGTTGGTAGGGTTATCCAAGTCAAGTATCGAGCATTCGGTTCGAAACACGTCGAGTAGTTTTACTAAAACATCCAGATTTCCCTGCATATTTTTTAACCAACACTCGTGGAAATTAACTAGACTCCCAAGACTCACTGGCAGCTCCCCAAACGGCACTTTTGTAACTGACCCATCCGCTGATTGGATAAGGGTTTCTCCACTGTCGCGTTGGACCTCGATGTCGATACCATATCGCTTGTAGAGCTTGAACATCTCGCTCTAGTTGGTATCATTGATCCAAGAGGCACCAAGATCATTGAAACCCTTCTCACAGGACTGGACAGTCAATGTCTTCCCGCCGACGCGGTTGGTAGCCTCCACCACACACACGCTGAAGCCTGCCGCTCGCACCAAATGAGCGGCTTGGAGGCCACTGAGCCCAGCACCGACCACAACCACGTCGTATTGCTTGTATGCTGTAGATGCCATTTTGATATGCAAGTATATACATAGACAAGAAGCAGCTGCTGATTGCAAACATCGGGCATATATGTATAGTTCATGAAAGCGAGCCATACCGATCCGGGAATAGCGGCAAAGCTTATCCTTATCTGTAGCCGCGCTTATCATCAGCTAGCATCTACTTGCGACTTCCCCCCACTCGACTGTTCAATTTTCCCCTTACCCCTTCCCCATCGCAGGCCAAGAATGACTCCTCGAAATGAGCCAGGTGTTTCCACGCACTAGGACAGGCTGCCTAACTTGCCGTCAGCGCAAAAAGAAATGCGACGAAGAGAAGCCGCATTGCCAGGCATGCAAGCGTAACAAATTGGACTGCTCGTGGCCACCACATATACGCCGGAGGTTCTGTCTCGACGATTACCAGGAAACATCCAACGATGGGAACTCCCATGCGTTGGTCGTGGTCGAAAAGAGCTATACAGAGACCTCGGTTGAGTCTGCATCCACGTCTCACACAAGTGGAGCCTCACCCAAATTTACAAACAATGCCGAGCTCGATGAAGTCGTCTGGTCTTGGGAAATCAACACTTTCTTGAGCCCAATGCGAGCGGGGATGTTGCTACCAGTATCCCAGACCTTGCTCTCACACTATCTTGAATCCACCGCGCCTAAATTATCCCCTTCGCCGGACGTGCCATTTGTTTCTTGGGTTATGCCCATTGCCTATAATGATGACCTCCTAATGCACAGCATTCTGGCACTTAGCGGGGCGCATCTTTCTTATCGATCACAAAATAATATCGAGATCCAGCAGGCAACTTGCCGGCATTATTCTTTGGCAGTGCGGACCCTTCGCCGCATAGCAGAGGATGAGAGCCTACTTCGCGAACCTTTAGTACTCCTCCGAGTCATGTTGACTGTGATGATCCTTTGTCACTACGAGGTATGTTGCCAAAATACTATCAGGTCAATTGCGACTTCTCTGACTTTATCTGGGGGACTTCAAGGTAATCTTAGGAAATCTTGACGGATCCCCTTTCACCCACCTTCGGGCTAGCCGTTACCTGCTTCTGCAATTGCGAAACAGACGCCACCAGATTAAGACCGCTTCCGAAATGAAGTTGTATGGATTTGTAATGGAGCTCTATTCTTACATCGTCCTCTCCAATACTATCACTCCCTTCGGAATGAACAGTAACCGAATCATCGCCCATGACTCATTTCTGCAATCTCTCGACGACTTGCGAGATTTTGGTGCCTTCGGGGTCATGTTCAGTGGCGGACATGGCCTTTTCGAACTGATATCATTAATATCTCTCTTTGCCGCACCACAAGAGTCTCTCCCTTCAATACATTGTGCCGCTGACCCGGAACGGTATGAGATATACGAGCAACTCAAGAGTCGCATTATCAATTGGAATCCCCAGGCAACAGAATGCACTGAGCTTAAGCTGCTGCCAGGGTGTAGAGCCACCTTGGAGTTTTGTCGACAGGCTTTGCTGATCTTTCTGGAAACGGCTATCACCCCATTCTCTAAATACGACACCACACGAATCTATCATCTCCAGCCACTCCTTGATGTAGCTAATTCTTATGTGCCGCAGATCTTGCCTTCCAAGTTCTCATGCATTGTTATGTGGCCGCTCATGATAATAGGTTCCTGTCTGGTGGAAGAAAATCAGCGTATGGCCATGAAGGACGCCCTACTCCACAATCAATATATGATGAGAAATACAGCTCAAGCCAGCAATCTACTGGAGTTACTTTGGCTTGATCCGGATGAATATGCAATCGGGCCATATGGACTGGGATTGTTGATGGAAACCTACAAATTGGACTATGGGGTTATATGAATTAGGATATTGAAAATAAATACAGCTAAATCAATCTACTCTATTCAACTGTCCTTCAATCTGCAAGTGGCCTATCAGCCTGATTATTTTGTCAATCACTAGAAAGATCGTATTTTCACGGTTTGAAAGTAGAAGACGGCCGATACTCGTCATAACTGACTTCACTCGTTATCAGGCATATCATTGCGATTAACAAATCCACCACCACAGGTTCGTGGAGCCAAATATCTCGTTTCGCCCCACATAGTGCGATCTTCATTATTAGTGTCCAATCCGCTCCTTGTTCTCGGCATGGTGAAACTTCAAGGGAGTGCTCTTGGGAGTCTCGGGCTCCGCGGACTGCAGGGCACCGTTGCATGACATGCCCAGGCCAATAGGTGCCGACCTGCCGAGGCGTTATCATAATGACTGTACGCACACGATTGCGCATGGCACCTTGGTTGGTTGCTAGTGCGTGGATAAGTAGATGTGGCAATATGAACACTGGCTCCCCTTCCTCTGTACACGGACCTCTCATTTTAACGAACCTATTAATCTCCCACAAACATTTCCATTTTTCTCTTTTCAGCAATCTTCTCTTTGAGTATCTGCTCAACAAACGCGAAAAGTCTGCTGCCAATGAAAATGAGTGGAAAGGGATCAAAGGGGGTTGAGTTAGCCTGCGATATCGAGTTCATCAAGACTCCCGCTGCGAAGGTCTCAGCATTTGGGACTGGTGAGGATTGTGGAATCACTCTAAGCAATGTTGGTTCCTGACTTTATTTTTTACTTACACTAATACGGCCTGGCTAATTCCCTCTTCAGTCTCCATCTATTCACAACGGTCCCCTTCCAGCCGATGGAGCTGGAAACGAGAGCTTCTCCAACCGCCTGCTAGCAAGCGCCCTTATCGGTATTCCCTGCCTCCTCACTCTCTTGCTGAAGGGTGGAGTGAAGACATTCGTGCTTTTTGCCCTCATATTGGTCCTCCCTATCCTTGTTGTCTTCTGGACCTGGAAATCCTCCTGCAGTCCACCTACCAACAATAAAGTCAAGTTACCCGGCCGGCCAATTGAGCATTATGTGACTTTCAAACGCGAAGAGGACCGGTCGAGGTGGAATGGTAAAAACAAAATACCCATGCAAACTTTTGCTGAGATGTATTTGGACGGCAAGGTGGATTTCAATGGTGATACACTTGAAATCATGGAATACCGGCATGACTGGGCGAACTTCGCGTTTACCTGGGACTTGTTCAAGTTCATCCTCTTTACTTTCTTCATTGATGTTGTCTTTCACACAAAGGCACAGGATGATGAGCAGATCCGCCCTAACTACGACCGGGGTAATGACCATTACGCATGGTTCCTTGGCCCTCGCATGATCTACACTTCGGGAATTATCTCAGATCCAGACAGAGAAGAATCACTCGAGGAAATGCAGGATAACAAGATGGCCGTTGTGTGTGAGAAGATTGCGCTAAAGGAAGGTGAAACATTGTTGGATATTGGCTGTGGTTGGGGAACTCTTGCCAAGTTCGCTAGCATAAACTATGGCGCCTATGTGACGGGACTCACCATTTCGGAGAACCAGACTGCTTGGGGTAATGATGCCCTCAGAAAGGCCGGCGTCTCCGAGCAACAGAGTCGTATAGTCTGTATGGATTACCGCGACATTTCACACAAACAGTACGACAAGATAACGCAGCTGGAAATGGGAGAACACGTCGGTATCAGGAAACTCACGAGGTTCTTCCGCCAGTGCTACGATATGCTCAATGACGATGGAGCCATGTATGTGCAGCTTTCGGGATTGAGACAGGCATGGCAGTACGAGGATTTCATCTGGGGTTTATACTTGAACAAGTACATTTTCCGCGGCGCAGACGCCTCTACGCCCCTCTGGTATTACGTCAAGTGCTTGGAGCAAGCAGGATTTGAGGTTAAAGGGTAAGTCACGGCTGGATACACCATTCCTGTCGACAAACCACTTACAATGAACAGAATTGATACCGTGGGTGTCCACTACTCTGGCACACTCTGGAGATGGTACCGCAACTGGACTGGGAACTTCGACGAGATCAAGGCCAAGTACGGACAGAGATGGTACAGGGTAAGTGTGCTTCTCACCTTAGTTATTATAGACGGTTTTGACCAAGCCTCAATGTCGATAGATTTGGGAACTCTTCCTCGCCTGGTCTGTTATTGCGTCTCGGCAAGGTTCTGCAGCCTGCTACCAGATGGTTGTCGTTAAGAACCTGAACTCAACACGCCGGATTGATGGAGTAAGTACTCAGTTTGGTCTGGACGGGGCTCTCGCTTCCAGCAGGAAGGCGGGCAAGTCTCGACTGGCTTGAGGAGCTTTCTGGTCTTGTAAACCTTCCCCTCAACAACATCATCCCCGGATTCATCCAGGCAAATGAGATGATTTGCGATTGTAGCTGCTTTACTCTTGCGATGCAGTCTGTGGTTTACCCAATCCTTCCATCAAAATGAAGCGCAGGTCGGGTTCGTCGGGCGCACCGGATAATTACCATAGTTCCATTTTTTTTGGATCAACCTGAACCCAAATATTCCTACGGCTAAATAACAACTTGGCGGTTCTTGTGTCAAATTTCATAGCTTATATTCTTCAGACTACTCGAGGTTGGGTATAATATAGAGTTGTAGGTAATTCATCTCCTTGGCTACTTGATTTTCAACTTTATGATTCATTGACGATTCCTGGCCTTGTTTTTTACATGAGATGAGTGGTTGAGTTACAGTATGTAGTGACTTTCTAGCCTCTGAGGGATCGAACCATGCTGGGTTTTGGGACTGACATATGTGTACGTTTTCGGATTAGGTACCTGTCCCACCTGCAGAACAGGTAAATCATGAGCATTTAATAGAGTCATGACATTTAGACTCATCTGCTATTAATTTGATTGGGAACGAGGATTATTCATACCGGGTGTGCTCGGATTCAGGGCATGATTTGGTCACAATCGCAGCGTGACGTCGACGACTGTGATGACACCAGAACATCATAATGGGCACAATAAGTACTTAAATTCAAAGCCAGGTCGGAGCGAGCAAATTCTTTTTTGATTTCGGTACGAGAGAGTTTGATCAATATTTTCACAGATTCACGAAAATGCCTTTTCTCGAACTTCGCGATGGAGCTCAGCTCTTTTACAAAGACTGGGGCAACCCTCATGGCTCGATTATCACATTTTCGCACGGCTGGCCCTTGAGCAGCGACAACTGGGAGAACCAGATGGTTTTCCTAGCTGATCATGGATATCGCGTGATTGCACACGATAGACGTGGACACGGGCGCTCAACTCAGACCTGGACTGGAAACAACATGGGCACATTTGTCGATGATCTCGAAGAGCTTTTCAAGCACCTTGATGTCAAGGACGCAATCATGGTCGGACATTCGCACGGCGGAGGAGAAGTCACTCATTACCTTGGAAAACATGGCACTGGTCGATTCAAAAAGGCCGTGCTTGTCGGTGCTGTGCCACCCTTGATGATGAAAACCTCAACCAACACCGAAGGAACCGACAAGTCCGTCTTCGACTCTTTCCGTGACTCCATGAAAAAGGATCGCGCGCAGTTCTTCTTGGATGTTCCGACCGGGCCATTCTTTGGCTTTAATCGACCCGGTGCCAAGAAGAGCGAGGGTCAGATTCGGAGTTGGTGGCAGCAAGGGATGAACACCAGCTTCAAGGCAGCCTACGATTCGATCGCGGACTTTTCTGAGACCGATTTCACCCAGGATCTGAAGAAGATCAATATTCCTGTACTTGTTCTCCATGGTGACGATGATCAGGTTGTTCCTATCGGAGCCTCTGGACTCAAGTCGGCCAAACTTTTGCCCCAGGGGACACTGAAGACCTATCCCGGTGGCTCTCATGCAATCCACAACATTAACATTGACGAGGTCAACAACGATTTACTCAAATTTGCGCAATCCTAGAAAGGATTTGAAAAAGATGATACGCTCTTTTACTTTGAGCAGCCATGGAAATCACCGAAGGCTCTTAAACAACTGTTCTCCATATGTTCACTCTCCCGATCGACCTCGTTGAGCCTGTCCAAAGGGCAAGGATAGGGACAAGAGCATGATAACTTCAAACTAAGGATACGAGGCCAGAAGAACGGCTTGAAGTCCGAGAACCAATTCATTTCCTTAATAGCCACAAAATCATCGTACTTCAATCATTTAATCTTGGATTCGCTTCTGAAAATTATCAAATACCGGAATATATGACGAAACGCTCGCTTTTCAGCTTATTGATAACCGGCAAGTTCCGATAAGGCTGCATCATAAGGCTGACATTTCCGGAATTTCCCCGAATTCGTGAGACCTTCGCACTCGTTTTCCTATGTACATTTTAGATGAGCGCTTGCAGTAGCCTCCTATCTTCAGAGACATGGAAAATTCAGCTGCCTGCTTGCAAAAACTTGGCAGCGGTTCCACCAGCGGATCCATGCATACAGCCCACCAATACGTGCGGATAGCCAAGGCCCTGTCACTGTATTTAGTATTACCAGGACATTTTCCACTCGTCGGGGTCTGCCAAGCTGGAATAACTTTCTTGGCAGAAACCGTTGGCAAATCATCAAGAACGAATGACAAACGAGCCTGAGACACAGGGGGTGGGATTGGCAATTGCCTTCCGCTGAAGATTTGTGGAGCGTCCGAGTGTCGTATGTAGGCCCGTTGCTCATCTCGTATGACGGTATGGAACAACTTTTTACTTGGCCGCCCTCCGGCTGCTCGCAGCTGTCGGACCTCCACTTTTCGTTTCTCGGGGTCTTTTGTACGGTGGGTAACTTACTCAGTAATCAATTCCTACTCGGAAAACTCTTGGCTCGCGACATTATATTAGCTAAAAGGGGGTTCTAAGTTTGCGGCACGAGCGTGGCGTAAACGAGAACGAACGTGGGAACTCCATGTACGGAGGGCTTGGGAGTTACGGATCTGATTTCCATAAATAGTTTGCTTGAATATATGCTCTTTCTCGATGATGTCAGTCTGTACAAAGGCTTCAGTGCCTATTTCTTGCGGTTGGCAAAGAGTTGTAGCAATCTCGATTTGATGTGGATGCCGATGTGGTCCCATTGTGATAGAAAGAGGAAAGTACTAGAGAAAGTGGCTGAAGATATGTACATCCAGAAAGTTAAAATGCAAAAGATCGCTTCCGTTGAAACCCTATGGTTCCCATGCAATGTCACGGAAAAAGATTGTAAAGAGAGAACAAAAAGTATATACACCGCGATTCATCGCGGATGCCATGCCGCTGGAACATTACGCGGAATTCATCGGCATATTCGTCATTGGCATGCTTGTCAAAGGAAGCGTTGCCGGTGATTTCTCATCTTCCTCGAACATCAACTTCTCCAGCTTCTGCGCCATCTTGGCGCAGAATGGGTCGACGTAGGAGGTCCAAAGCGATGCGCATAAATAGACGAGCGCAATCCAAGCCGGGATGGAGATCGCAACAACCCATGGAGCGCGAATGGGAATCCAGTGCGGGTGAAGTGGCTCGCCATTCTCATCGAGGATGGGTTGGCCATTGCCATCGACGATATCGCCGTCCCAGGGCTGACCGGTGATGCCGTATAGCATCCAGCATAACACGGTGCGAAGGAGGGTTCCGTGCACAAGATAGACGGCGAAACTCTGCTTGCCGAGCCATAGAAGAAGGCGATTGGCTAGGAAGTCCTTGGTGGAAGGTGAAATGTAGATGGCGAAGATGATCAGATCGACACCCATGGCCGAGTAGCGCTTGCCGATATTCACTTCAGGAGGGAAGATATAGTGAGCCAGCTCAAACATGTAGTTGGACCATGTTGCCCATTCGGGGTGCTCGCCGGGGTATGAGCAGATAAGGAGACCAGTGATGGCGCAGGTTGCTGACACGACCCTGCGGCCCCATTTGTGGCGCTGGACGAACTCTTTGAAGGCAGTTTCGTATGAAAGGTCGCTGAGGAACATGCCATAGATAGCCTGCATTTGGAAGGTTTCTTCAAAACGTCAGCGAGTAAGTCAAAAGGTAAAAAGCGAGCGAGAATGTCCTCGTACCTGTGTTTGGGGCCGCATCCTGGTGGAAGTAGAGGAACATGCCCAGATAAATCGCCAAGCGCCAGCGGAATTTGACGAACATGGTAGCGCAGAGAAGAATATACACTAACATTGAGGCCTGCAATAGTGGTAACAAAGCCCACTGATGATCATCATATGCCATGTAGCCAGTAGTCCAAACACCGAGGAAATTCTCAAACAACCGGAGGACCTCCTTCCAGAACGAATCTGCCAAGTCAGGAGCCGCATAGCGACACCACCAGGAGTCTGAACGGTTGGCAACGGTGAATGCACCAAGCTGAGCCATCAACCATGAGATGATTAGGGCGATGGTAGCTGGGAAAATCAAACGAGGTGGGCGGCGGAATGCGCTCTTAGCTACCGAGGTAAATGAACCTAAGTGGTCACCGTTACGAGACTGCTTGATCGGCTTCAGAGCGCACACATAACCAGTCAGGAAGGCGAAAATGGTGACACCAAGGCGACCTTGCCATGGGATTCGCAGAATCGGCCATTGCATAATGCGGGGAGTGGCGTCTTCGTCGTCGCGGGGTGAAAAGAGATCGTAGTCCCAGGCTCGGGCAAGATGTGTCAAGACGACCAGAAATGAAGCAATTCCTCTCAGGCCCTATCAGAAAGAAGGTTAGAAAGATCCATGATGGAAGAACTTGGTGCCATCAATAGCGTCGGAGAGATGAACGTACATCAATCCATTTGACACTTTTCCTTGGATCACCCTTCACATTAGGGTCTCCCGATTTCCACGGCGCATTCTCAAGTAAACGGGTGTAAAGATGTCTGGGTTGAATATATTCCATGATGGAATTGAAGTCGGAAATCGATAAAGACTGAGAAAGAGTGCACTCGTTGGAAATCAAATATCTGTCATCGGGAGTCCTAAGTCTCTTAACCAGAAGAGCGTAGGCGATAAGGAATGTGGGCGATGACGAGAGTGTACAGTGAGAAGGGAGAAAACGAGTGGATCGCAGAGAGAGTCACGCTCTGCTTTTTCTAACAACAAGACTCCAAGAGCTGCCAAGAATAGGACGAGCGGGTGTCCGCCGGGAGCAGTCTGAAATGATCTCAAGAGTTAACAAACAAGGAAGGGATAGGACTCGAGGGGGGGCATTTGGGGTTTTGAATAACTTGCGGGTCCGCCCTCCTGCCTCCAAGCCTCCAAGGACCTCCAGTTTCTCCAGTAGGGCGGGACGATAGGGGAGTTACCGAATCGGAGTGGAGTATGCCAATGCATAACCAAAACTTCGGTTTGACAGCGGGCCCTTTTTGTACAAAGAACGGAGTACAGAGGAAAGGTACACCCTACGAACCAAGTTGATCACTTGCCAGAACTAGATTATGCCAATCTACAGCACAAATTGTATTTAATCGAATCAGTCCTATTCTACATGTTCGTTCCATTGCCTAGAGATGTAGAGTGTTTCATCGAATGTAACAACCATCCATGCTACTCCTCTGCAAATGATGGGCTACAATTAAATCGCAACAACCACATGAACAACTGCACGATTCATGAAAGGCCGCGTATTCCCCTATGGTGCGATTTTTGACTAAAAGTTGGACGGCCAGATGCTGGAACACAATTCGGGTCTCAAAGAAGATAAAAGGGCCGAATCTCGCCAAGCACGAAGCCATTGCCATCTTTCCAGAAAGCTATACAGATACGACCGGAACGAGATCGGGAGGAAGGGGACGAGGAAGCTGACGACGCTGTCTAGAGGAATATTCCGCCCTACCAATCATCCTCTGACATCCAGAGTGTTAGACTGGGGTTTCCGCGATGGCCAAAGAAACAACCTGGATGGCGTGAGCAATTTGGTGCAGATCACATTTCTTTGACCCAAGACCAGGTTCGACCAGCCCTATGAAGACTAAGTCCGACGGGGAAACCCCATTTCGCGTTCTTGCCCGTTCAGGGCCTGTTCAGGGGGTGACTGTGCTTTCAAGCCGACTGGAAAGGGACCAAAGGGTCTTTGTTCTGTGGTGGAGATTCGTATAGGTAGCTTGAAGTATATAAGAGTTTCCGCTGCGCCGTGGATTAGCAGTTGAGAGGAACTGTTTCTCTAAATCTTTTTTTCGTATTGATTCTTCTGGATATACAAGATTCTGACAATTGTCAAGGTATTCGTATAGAAATGTGATACAGTATCGTTGCCCCTAAACAACAGCAAACGAAGGAACATTGCATGAAGTTGTGGACAAATGGCGTCATTTGACCTAATTTTACCATCGGCGCGCGCGATTCGCGATTCGATCGCCGAGGATTTGCGCTTGGCGTGGCTGAACCCTGACGGATCTGAACATGTATTGTCAATACTGTATCGGTAATTTTTGTTGATTCAATCCTAAATTTGATATCGTAAGGAGCATTCCGCCCATAGACCACCAATGATAATTGCTAAATTGTTTCAGTCAATACCAACCATTGAAGAGGTCGATACGCTTCTTGGCTTGGCGTTCCAGTTCCCCTAATACACCAGCTCACATTCCATGGCTACTGCAGGGGGCGCCAAATCAAAAACAAGCCTCTACTGCCGAATGTCTAGCCCTGTCAGTGGTTTGAATCTACTTGAGGGGTCAGAACACGCGACCAGGCCAAAAACCAGGTTCTCCGCTCGCTCGAGACAACGCGCTTCCTACACGCCACATTTGGTTATTGGAAATGAATGGCGCCCACATCCGCCATCTTCCATTGTGGCGGGCTTGGCGTACCGGCTACCAAGAATATTGGGGTGTTCGAGCTGTATTTTATGAATTCAGGGGCCTGGCGAGAGTCGATAAGGGAGGAATTGTCATGTTTACAGTGTGATTGTCGCATGGAAAACTGCTTGGAATAGATACTGACAATGGGAGATATTTGTCACTTATCGAATGTGTATTGATCAATAGTCCATGGGCAGTGCAACCCTGACTCGCCGTGGGTACTATATGATATTTTCCCCACATGACTCGGCATATTTTACTCCGTACGGAGTACATGTTTTTTATACAGAGTTTTCTGGAAGTCTTGTGGTTTCAGGGTTCGTGTAGGGTCCAAGGCACACGCCGAACCGAATTGACTGGACGCGTGGCCTCCGACGGTGGACCCTAGGTTTTATATTGGAGGCTCGCCGGATCACCGGCGGGATAGCGCCGCAAGGTCACACAGCATAGGCGATATCAAATAGTAAAGTAAAAAGTAAATAGTAGTGAGAGCTGGTGTTTCCATAGTGGTTGTTTCTCCAGGGCTAGGAGGTTGGGTCTCTCCCAGCCATTTATCGTCCATAGATGGGGCAAGCTTGCTGGAAAGCGCCCGCGGTTGAAATTCCCGGGGTTCCAAGTAGATTCCCGTTATTCCTAAAGAGGAAATTTTCCAAGCCATGAGACTTGCATACCCCGACGAATCAATGGCCACCAAAACAAGCGGATATTTAGGGCAAGGCACCTCTCAGGCACAGTATGATGGCGCACCTTGGCCTATCCACCGCTAAACTCCGAGGGAGGCCCAGCCACCAATGGTGGATCATGACGAGGACAAGGCCGGGTTGCTCTTTCCAAGTTCAACCTGTCAATCTCGGAGAAAACCCCGGCTTAATCAGATAGGGCAACTGAAGAAGGACCAACCAACTTGCAAAAGATCGAAACATCTTCATCGTCACTTTTCATAAACGAGTGGACCATCTACATACGGTAAAATCACGCCATTCTTAGCCTTCTGACTCCATCAACTAGTCAAGCAACAGTGGCACTTTGCCACGGCCCTCCCATTCCTCCTAGCTGGGAATTCCACAAAATAAACGATTGATGTGATCCGTTGTCTCCCCCAATCCAGTTGACAGCAAAATGCGGGTTACACTTTTAGGTATACTGGCTTGGTCTTTGCAAGTGGCCGGGACCATCTTGCAGAACGGTCAGCCCAGAGAGAACCCGTACCCCGGACAAACGCCCAAGATCTTTCTCGACGACACATGGAACATCTACGGTCCAGATGTACCGGAAATTGGCTACAAAGGGCGATGGGATAGCAAGCATATCTCATGTAAGTCAATTTTACTCTCTTGATTGCAATTGTATCTACGAATTCAATTTCTGACTGGCATGCAGGGTGGTCGTTCGTGTCCCCCAACTTTCTTCTGTCTACCCCTTTCCACCTAATGACACCCATCGTGGCGATGCTGACATCACCAGGGCACCCGGAATCAAAGTGGAGTTTACCGGAGACAAGGTACTTTACCCTTTTGGCTCATGCTTTGAATCATAAACTTTATCATGCTTTTGAGGTATTGATACTTTCTCAGCTTGCCGTGAGCTTTGGTCCCAGCACCACAGATGGCGTTCTTGTCGCCTACAGGTATGTATAGTTTGTTGTCGCTGCAGCTATCAATAACTCATCATCTCATAGGCTTGGATCTCTTGATTGGCAATTTTCCAATGTCACCGCTGACGCAACGTACCAATTCGTCGGCAACTGGACCGAGTTGACCAATGAAGAGATTCACGAAAAGAAAATTTTCGAGATGCGAGGTAAATGCCGTCACGAATGAAGGGAGACAAATCGCATATATGCTAACTGAGTTGTAGTTACCAACTGGGGCTACGGATAAGTACATCTCCCCCCTTCGTCGGAAGTTTTACTGATTCATCGCACAGTTCAACTAGCCGGTGTTGCTACTGCGGACAGGGGCGAGCTTACAGTGCCTCCCAAATTCGACAAGAAAGTGGAGGTTATTGGAGGATCGTAAGTTTCCGCAAATGAACACCGAAATACAATCTTCATTTCTAACATATCTTCCTCCAGTCTTGCCTCTGGACAATATGGAACATATGAGACCCTCTCATCCTGGGCATATCTCTTTGTGGCTGGGCTGGGCAACGTCGAACACACTATTACTGTATGCAATCCGCTTCCCGGCCTCGAATTATACTAACCGTATAGGCCTATCCAGGCGCATGCTTGACCGACAAAGCATGCTACGGCGGTGATGTCCACGGCATGGTACGTTTACTCTCATCCTCTCCCCATTTCAGTCTCCCAATAATCTAACTCTCGTATACATAGACGTGGTACTGGCACCAAGCATCCGACCCTGGAAGCCGCGCAAACGCATTCTACGGCAACGAGCCTGAAAAATGGGACGTCAACGCCGAACAACCTGCCGACCTCGTACTCATCCAAATGGGAGGCAACGACCACCGCCATCCCAACGAGGTCCCCGGCAAAGATTTCTACGACGCATACGTCGACATGATCGACGACATTCACAGTGCCTGGCCGCACGCAGTGGTCCTAATTATAGTATGATATCACCCAATCCCACTTCTTACACCAATGCTAACTAGTTATGCTACACAGTCACAATGGGGCTCCTTCGTCAAGAAGGGGATGACCCATCAACCAACCCAGGTCTACGAGGAAGAAGCCAAGAAAGTGCACGAGCATTTCAAGGATCGCGG
Source organism: Penicillium ochrochloron (assembly GCA_022985105.1). Lineage (NCBI taxonomy): Eukaryota > Fungi > Ascomycota > Eurotiomycetes > Eurotiales > Aspergillaceae > Penicillium > Penicillium ochrochloron. The sequence goes on from JAAVMA010000026.1 coordinate 250,187, forward strand.
CTTCGTGTATTACTTCGATACAACTGGGATCTTGCAGTACAACGATATCAATCCCAAGAATCACCCGACGGATGTGGGCCATATCAAGTTGGCGAGTCACTTGCTACAGTGGGTGAGGCTTGTTTTGCGGTGGAATCTTGAGCCTCTTGGAGAGGTTCAGCATGGAACTCTTTATTGGAATGATCAGCAGGATTATTAGACGCTGAGTCTCCCTGCCCGGATTGGGAGTCAGCGCGCTGTACTTTTCTTGACTCCTTTGTATCATACAACTTGTGGATATGGATATAGCTAAACAATTTCTTCATTTTTGGTGCAATGGCATACTTTAGCTAGGCTAATTCTGGGTATAAACGCATGGCTTCGATTTCCGATGCTCGGTAGATCGTAGATCAAAAGCAAGTGAGCAAAATTGAGTGGTCGATAAACCAGGCGTGTTGCTAATATGACAGACGGCCTGGTAGGTCGACAGATGTCCACGCGTAGAATATTAAGAGTCTTATGCTGGACTTCATAGAACCCAACAAAAATGCAAGGAACAAGATAGGGTATCCGAAAAAAAAACAAAACGTGCAGTATTCATACAAGAATCATCAAGAAGCTGCGATAATTCTCATTGCACTGGTCGCCTTAACCGTCCCTGTCTCCCCCGCAACCGAATATGCAACCTTCCACTCCACTGTATTAACATGTCTGATACTGTAAGTGGTAAAGTCAGGAATAGGCGAAACGCTACTTAGATACCGCGAGTCGGAAGCGAATCCATTTGAACGAAGAACCAATTGGAACATTTCGCCAATGTTGACTTTCTTCTCGCCTTTTTCACCTGTACTCATAATCAAGGGCGTCTCGAGCCGTTGAAAGGCTGTCTCTAGATTCAAGCTCCTCGAAGCTGGATGTCCGTCGTCGTGCGCGAGGTCGGAGAAAAAGTTACTCGGCGCGAGGACAGATGTACGCTGATGTAGAGTCATTCTCACCCAGTTGATCACGATAATTTGTTCCTCAACTGAGGGGCTTGTTTGATCTGGTAGTGGCCGAATTTCTAAGATGATAGGGATCGGCTGTGGGTTGTTCAGTTGAATAGCAGCTGGATGGTAGATGTCCAATCTGAAGCAGAGTCTCGGCACCTTTGAAGAACCGAAAAGCTTCTGCGTCTTTTGTTTGAGAGTCAGATCGGCCTGCTGCATGCCTGGGAGTAGGCGCTGGCTCTGAATTCTTTGCGGGTATGAGAGGTGCTTCAACGTTGAAAGCTGGGGGGCTGCAGTTTGGTCAATTGGATAGCCGAGTCGGAAAGGCCATATTGCCTCGACTAATTTGCTGGAGCCTTTGAACGTGTACCGAAGCTGGGCTTTAAGATAGTACTCGACAAAACCAGTTGATGAGACGGTCATGCCATCCCGAGAGGAAACGAACGACCCTGGCAAAGTGTGGTGTGCTGGGTGATCACGGTCCAGAGGCACGAAGCTAGTACTGGGTGTATAGCGCCGCCTCACAGACTGCAGTGGCTCAGTGGGAATGTCGACGGAAAACTCCCAGCTGAGCGGTGCACCACTGCCCTCGGGGAGGTGCAAGGGCCGGCCCGAAAAGATCGTTTGTTCTGATCTCACCAAGAGCGCCTCGCTGCGGTAGTTTGTGCGCGAGTCGTTGGATTTGCTTTCGGTGATTTTCGTCTTGATGCGACCGATTAGGGTTAAGGTGATCACTGCCTTCGGGGTGATGATAGGTGTATGTCGAATAAGGTTCCCGATGATAGTATCGCCGGCCGCATAGGACCAGCCAGCCGGGGCAGCGACATCGAACTTGAGATCTGGTGATGACTTTCTGATGGTGACGGGCATATTCCCTGTGTTCTTTAGAGGAGACTAGGCAGCATCTCGAATGGCGAGGAGATAAGGTTGGAAAGCTGAAAAGTTGGGGTTGTTTGTGCTGAGGTGCAGAAAGGCTGAGTCATTCGAGTTAGGGTGATGGGTTCCTGTGCCCAGCGGAATGATTCAAGTCTGCCTTGAGAGGCTATGCAGAGACTGTGCCACGCTGGGCGACCGAGGGGCCAAAATAGGTGTAGCACCCGACACCCGGGTTGATCTCGGCCTACCAATAGAATGAGGAAGAAGGGCAAATAATAGACTGCAGAATGAAATCATTGATTTGTTTATGTTAGCCATGTTGGTTGGGATAGACACCAGTTGCTCGACGAGTTACATACAGTTATTGAGCCACGCTTTTGACTTTGGCCCCCACAGTTAGCGCCCGCGCCTAAACATGCCTCAAGTTACAGTAGCACGGTCGATAAGAATGCTCGTTGGGAGAATAACATCCAGGGCTGCCTTGATTATCATATTCGGCTCATTCTCTCATGGTTTTTAGAGCCTCAAAATCGAGGTCATCCAAGATATATGACTCTTAGTGATCGCAAATTCAAAACCAAAATGTGCCTCAATTGGTATAACCGTTCCAAATGGACTAGCAGGAGTAACTTTTCTTTAATTACTCGTTTAAACACACGAAAAAAAGTTCCCTTGACAAGTATCCGGAACCATCTCTTTGTAAACTAAACAGAGGATGCCGTGATAGGGTGTCATTCAACCCCAAGAACGTCGAGGAAGACGCCAGGAACAAAGAAGCTAGTGGGTCTCAATAAGCTTATTCAACACCCTTTTGGGATAAGCGGGGGCGATCAAGTCTATCTTGATGACAAGATCTACCCCTAAGAACCACAAAGACTCTACATCCATCTTTGTCGATGTCATCCTTGTGCATACCTGGCACATTTCATGAGGCCTCTGATTTGATTCTGTCTCTGATAGATACCTCGATGTGGCATTGCAATAATGAAAATGATACTATAATTGATATATATCTTGTTTCACATCCCCATACTGATCTCGTGAGATACTTGCCTAGCCTCTCGGTGTACATCGAAAGCTCCCCGAGCCCAGTTTTGATTTTTCAGATGTGACAATGGACACAGGCTGTATATAAAGAACGGTTTTCCATGCTTGGAGAAGCTCGTCTACAAACCGGAGTGATTATCCTTGAAAATGGGTTACCTTCTTCTACCAAGATTCCTTATCCTGGCCGGTCTGTTCCTCATGTTAGGATCGGCGACCGCGATTCAAGAATCTGCCGCTCTACTTGCCCGAGATACCAGTGCTGTCTGCTCTACCTATACCGTTGCTGGAGGAGATACCTGCGCCAAAATTGCTCAAAGCCATGGCATCACCGTGAAAAACATTGAGGACTACAATACCCATACTTGGGCATGGCATGGCTGTGCTCAACAACAACAAGGGGCCTTTATATGTGTTTCATCTGGGGAGCCTCCCATGCCAGTCGCTCTTCCCAACGCTATATGTGGCCCGCAGGTTCCTGGCACCGTCCGTCCAAAGAAGTATTCGTATCTTACGGCTTTGAATCCTTGTCCTGCAAGCCAGTGTGTAAGTATTTCCCTCCTTCGGTTTATAGATATCGAATGCATTCTCATTTTGGCTAACCTGTAATCTAGTGCTCAAAACAGGGCCAATGCGGTACTACCTCGGCGTTTTGCAGTGCCACTAACGGCTGTATCTCCCATTGCAAAGAGGACGCAGATACTCAACCTGCAAACAAGTACTCAACCAGCACTACTTCAACGAAACAATATACGACATCAACCAAGTCCACAACCACAACATCCAAGTCCTCCAAAACCACCACCGCAGCCGCAGCGTCATCGACCGCACACTGGCAACTCACAATGTACAGCAAAAAGGACTGCGAGGGAGATTACTACCTACTCCAAGGGTATGGCACCTGGTTTGACAAATGTCTACGCCTGCAGTCTGGATTGAGCACTGTGGTCTCCGATACAGAGTTGTCTTGTCGGTGGTGGGTTGATGGGGGCTTTGGTGGCTGGAAGAGCTGTGATGCGATTGACTTGATGAAGCCCCGGTCTTGGTTCATGAATAATGGTTCTTGTATGATTTACTCTGATGGTGCGTGTAAGGAGAATACGGGCACGATTAATGGAGGGACGCATCTGGGTTGTCAAAGTGAGCATACTATGGCGACGGAGCCGGATACGAATTTTGGATCTTTGAAGTGTGCGCACTTGGTTTGAAAATGATGGAAAGGAAGTGGAAAGGGGAAAGGTATCTTTATGAAAGTTTTGGATTTTTTCTTTGTATTAATCTGCGCTGCTTTGAGGCATTGCTACCACTGTAGTGCAACACGTGAAAGAATGAGAAATCAACATAAGGGGACGAGTGATGATGAATTTCAACCCGTTCCGTCTCAGAGGTATTTTCCTTTATCCCCAAAAAGGTCGCAGTGCCACCCAATCATCCACGAGGGAAATGCGCTGGTGTCGATATGCCGCATCTACCTGCTCGCCTCTTTATTTTCAAGCTCCAGCTGTGCCTTCAAGTTATTTCCCTTCATCCCATTGGCTCGAGTGTAGATCGATTCCGCAAAAGCCCGTAGCTGCATCGGCATCATCCAGTCTTTGTAATGATTGACGACATCACTTTTTGTAATATGACGATCCAGAGAATTCCATTCATCGGAAAGACCAAGTTGAACGCACTCCTCAGTCTTAGTAGGAGTCCACCACCTGGGGAAAAGGCGAGCAGGGTGGCTCTCGACACGTTGAAGGAAGCGACGGAAGCCCCCTGCTCCACCGTCCCCTTCCTGACAGTAGAGACTGTCCACGTTGATCTCTAGTTTGTTCAAGAGGTCATCATGGATTCTCAGGCGGTATGTGTCGATCAGCAGAGTGTAGACGTCTAGTTCTGGTCGATCATGGAGCCACCGGTTCTTAGAGAGTCGCGTGAAAGTATCGTTGATTTTGACTCTCAAGGCGGGTCGGTTAGGTGGAGCGGCCACTTGTTGGGTTGTACTGGGCTGGGTTTGGGGGACTGGGTTGGCGTTGCTCGTAGCACTTGCCTGGGTGCTTGGGTGGATGCTTGGCTGGATGCTTTGCTGGATGCTCTGCAGGATATTTGGCTGGGTGCTGTTGGAAGGCTGGACGCTGGACTGGACGCTGGGCTGGGTGTTTGACTGAGTACTGTTGAAACACACATTCCTGTGCTGTGCCCAGTCGAGTATCTGACAGTTGCGGGAGCAATAGAATACGTTGTTGCAACGGCCACATAGAGCCAGTGACCGACCTGGGGCGGCGGGCTGTTGACAGTTATTGCACCTGTTAATTGGTGGGGACGTGGTGTTCGCCATTTTTTGAGAGCTGTAGTGTTGGACAGTGGTATTGTTGGACAGTGGTATCAGTAACCTTTCGCCTTTGATGCTGGGTGAATGACGCGTGACAGACCTTGGCAAAGTGGACGACGGTTCGTGAGTGTGATGTGAAAGGAAAGTGGGAGGAGGACTCTGGGAAGTTTGAAGAAGGTGAACATCGAGGATGGCAGAAACAGCAAGCTCGAGGTCGACACAGATGAAAGAATTCTGAACCTAGGAGGTTTGCTCTTTCACCTTATCAACACATGTTTGCCTGTTGTTTGAGTCTGGTCTTTACTCCCATCCTCTTTCCTTCGGAGTCTATCCATTTCTCCCACTATCGATATGGTGATAGAAGAATCTGAAAGAAAGCAAATAATCTATTCTGAATCAAGCAACATTCACGGTTTATCAGTTTTTTACAGTCAGATGACTCGCCTGGATCCGGTAAGTGAGGATGATGTTTCCACTGAGCAGCCCGAGTCTATCTCTTTTTGTCAACCAGTGTTATATGCTGTAATCTGAAGTGTCGAGCATCAGCAACATCGTCAACTCAATACAATCAATCGTTTGGTCTGTAGGCACCGATCAGATATCTTTGTCAATCATGAAATTCACCATTCTATTCCATGTCCTTCTCGTGGCTATCTTCAGCCATCTTGCCTTTGCATTTGCCATCGAACAATCTTCCGGACTGACTGCTCGCCACGACACCAACGGCACTGTGTCCATTCCTACGGGGATGTCGTGAGCACTTCCCTTCCCGAATGGCAAACACAAGATCGAGTTCTTCAGCCACGGCGTCCTCGAAGTTACCGCGCTTGAGTGTGATGATGGTGGTAAGAATCAATTGACACATAGCAACTGAAGCAAGGGCTGAAAACTAAAATAAGCCAAAAAGTGTCACCTTCTACGATGTCGACGGCAATGGGGTCAATATGGATGACCTGAATGATGATGATCGTTCTCGAGAAAAGAGTCTCGAAGGGGAGATTGGCCATCAAGTATGGCAAGCGAGCGTGGACGTATATCTATTGTGTTGGCAAAGCGCCTTTCTAGAGGTGCGGCGATGAGGTGGGCGAACTTCCCCCCAGGCATAGTTGAGAGCAGAGAGTTGCGCCTATGGAATCGGGTCTTCAGGGCTGTCTTTAGTTCCTTGACTGCGCGTCTGCTGGCCGTCCCATTTGGAGTTGTTATCGGAGTGGCCGTTGTGTCGGTCTGGAGGTCTTGGAGGTCTACAAGCACTGCAAGTAGAGCATGGCCATTACATGCATCTACGTGGCCAGGTCGAAGCATCATGGAGATCCTTCCCTGAATAGTAAGTCAATTGCTGGTCAACCAATCGGCGATCACGGTTATACATGGCCCAGTAGTGGCAGAAAGCCAGGAGGTGAGCAAGCGTGATTATGTGTAGTTGCGGGTTCAGGTTCTCGCTTAAACTAGAGATATATATCCTGCAGAAACGGATAGTCAAAATCAAAACAAGTGTTGAGAACCAAAAACGTTGAATCAACCCAATAAAAAGGCAGAAGGATGTAGAAGTAGAGTGAATAAGAAGTTAAATAAAGTAAAGTAAATAATATCGTACAACTCGAATTTTTCGCCTTTGCTTCGGGTATTTAACTGCTTGCCGACCAGAAACACATCCAAACCCTGAATGAACGCCTAGTATGATACATGTTTTATACAAAAGTGGGGGTAATGCACAATCCATTTAAATCAGAGCTTGTCCTCGGAACATGCCCTCGCGAACCTCGCGGACAACATCCTTGCGATCCTTCTTGCCAACCAGCACGACACCGCGACCACGCTTGCCCATACGGCCCAGGCGACCGAGGCGGTGAATGAAGTCGATGGTGGTATGGGGGACATGATAGAGAATGACAGTCTTCACTGCCAGCGTATCGATGCCTCGAGACGCGATATCGGTGGTGACCAGAACTTTGGTGTTGGGCAGGCGGCGGTCAACCTCGGGCTTCTTCTCAGGCTCCAAGAAGGGAATCGATTTCTCGGCGCGAGCCTGCTTGCGGAGGAGCATGATCTCATCTGCGGTCGGGGGCTGGTCGACCTCGGTGAATTCGGCGAGAATTTCCTCCTGCTTTCGGGAGCTGGAATCACGAGACAGCGCGACGGCGTCGATGTTCTTCGACACAAGGAATTTGGCAACCTCTTCCGCCTCCTCACGCTCGTTGACGAAGACAATAATCTTCTTGACCTTGGGACCCATATATTGCGTGAGGGGTCCAAAGTTTTCTTCACCTGGTTCGCCTGCCTTGCCAATTGACCAGATCACGTCTGCGCAGGCAAGGCTGCGGTTTCCACGGTAGGGCTCCTTATCAATATCCACCACACCAAGTTGTACGCGTCGGGGAACGGCATGCAGATTGGGGGTGGTCAGGCGCTTAATATCCGGGTAGCGCTTGCGAAGCTGGTTGTCAAGACTGCGGGGAATTGTGGCGGAGCAGAAGATCAACTTCTTGAGCGAGGGCGCCGTTTTTTCGATGACCTCAGTGGTAGTAGGGAGGAAAGAGCGGTCCATCAAAGAATCGGCCTCATCGAGAACAAGGTGACTGACGCGGCTGAGGAGATAAGGATTGGTTTTGGCGATGGACACTAGGAGATGCGGTGTCGAGACCAGAATATCGATGCCATCGGGGTGGTAGAGAGTGTTCTTGATCCGACGAGGGGTGAGGTTGGAGGAGATCACCCCCGAGCGATACTTGACCGAGTGGGCAAGGGCCTTGACCTTGACTCCAACCTGTGCGACAAGCTCCGAAGTAGGAACCAGGATGATTGCCCTCGGTCGACCAGCATCAGACATTGGAGGCTCCTCCGGCTCAAGCTCGAAGGTCCGACTCTTCAATCTTTCCTCGCGCTCCTTGGCCTTTTGTTCATCCAAGATCTGCTGCTCTTCCTTGTCTCGAGCTTCGGCACGCTTGACCGCATCGACGACCGGAAGGAGATATGCCAATGTCTTTCCAGAACCAGTTTCCGCTGCAAGAAGGAACTGATCATATTGGGGAGCATCCTCGTCCACCTTCACTGGTTGGGTTTTGGTTTTGTTATCGGCGAGAAGCTGTGGGATTGCCAGCCGCTGAATCGGAGTTGGCGTGACCTCTGCGAGTCCGGGCAGAGCTTGGGTGAAGATCGCGTGGCGGACCGCGGGAAGGAGAGGGAAGTGATCGAAGCTGGTGAGATTGGAGATCTTTGACTTGATGGCTGCCCGGCGGCCGTAGGATACCGGAGAAAGAGTGGTCTGCATCTTCAGTGCTTTGAACAGAGGCGCCTCGGTTTTCTCGGATTTGCCTTGTTCACTGCGATCGCCGGAGCGCCTGACAGCGGCTTGGGAGCGTGGGCGTGGCGTATCTGGAATGCGAGCCTCGGTCTGATTCATACCAGCCCAAGGCCCACGACGATCTCTCCCAGAGCGCGGCTTATTCAACGTGGGTTTGGCCACGTTAGGAGATAGAGCCATGCGGGAGGACTTTTTGCGCAACCGCGCAGTTGCCATTGCTCGCGTGGCCTGCCATGTTGGAGAAAGTATAGGGAGAGCAGTAGCCGTTACTCTCGTTTGGCAAAGGAAGCATATCGACGAGCGTATGGGAAGAGGCATCCTGCCGGAGTCGACTCACGAGCAGTTAGTGTAGAAAAGATTGTCTCTTGCTCGGAGCCCGTCAAACCAAAAAACCAGATTCTCATAACGGGTTCGCACTATCCCTGATTCGGGCTAGCGGCGATCCCTCCCACCTGACGTCTCAGGCACAAATGTCATGTGATCGTTATCTCGACTGAGTCAGCCACACGTCTCCCCACCGTTGCTATGGAGACTCCCGCGACGTCAACACCACAACTTGCTTTGGGGTAACAAATCCACTTTCCGACCCATGGAAATAGATATCGAGATCGGATCCCCTCTTGTTATCCTCTTCAACATCCCTTCGTTATCCCTTCCCTCGTTTTCTGTGAGCCTTTGGGTCTGTCTTTGATCGCGCGAGCGTTGAAGTGGTGGCATCGTTTTGGTGACACGCTCACATTCTTGCAAACGATCGACAGGGCTTTACGCTTTCTCCAGGAACACAGACCAGGACTCGGTGTTTTCCCAATCGAATCCTGGTATCGATTGAGACAAAGAGAGGTATGTTACCTATCGGTTTTCCTTTGCTTCCTTTGGCCCAAAGCCCTCCTGACCCGATTGCCTTCACCTGATGTGATGAACACTGACACGTCGCAGACATTTTCTTGTTTTTGATCTTGTCATTCGCCCATCTTCATTGCACTGCAGCTTTGAAGACCAACCCACGTCATCGTCATGGCTAGTGGACTCGGTCAACGGCCACTCTCCGAAGTGAGCCCCATGGCTCAGCGACGCAACTCACCCATCTGGAATCAGACAACAAAGGTATATCATGCGATTACGAGCCCATGGCCGTATGAACTCCACTGACATATCCCAATAGATGCCGAACGGCGAGTCACCTGCCTACGATGTATCTCCTCTCAATAACAATGCCTCTCCACGTCTCTTCTGGAAAGGTCGCGAGTCCCCTTCTCCCTTCGCCAAGAACGCCGAAAACCTTGCGCCATATGACCCTGAAGGTGTCTACCTACCAGCGAAGCGCCCATCTCTCGAGGACCTTAAGCGCGCGTCGCGTGTTAAGAACTATAGCATGTTCCAGAGTGGCCAGGAGTACGACCCGGCGCAGGTCTCCCTTCCTCACAGACCGCTGGCCACCGATCGATCACCACACCGAGATAGCCAAATGAACCTCGCAAAGTCTCAACTTCCCGATGAGCCTAACATGGATCCTCTACCACGCCCGGTTTCCCCCAGCAAAGATCAACCGTCGCCAGGCAAATCATCGCTATCCAAGGGCAGTCGATATGGAAAGGGTTTCGACCCACAGAATGATATTTGGTCAGAGTATGATAGCGCTGGCCACCGGCATGCAAAGAGTGTGACATTTGATGTTGCGCCTCCACAAGTCAATGAATATGAGATGCGTACCCCCGACCCAGCCTCTGTTGCCTCGGGGTCGCGTGAGAATAGTTATGACTCTGAAGAAGAGGGTGATGTCAGCTTTGACCACGACACTTCTTTTGAGCGTGATGACAGTTTCGACGCATCCCTTGAAGATATTGAAAAGACACCGGTTGTTCTCCCTGAGGACTGGCGGTTCATGACCCCTGACAGTGAGAATGGTGACGAAGAGTCCTTCGCCGAGTCCGTTGAGGATCATGTCGCCGAGGAGCGCCCTGTGTCCCGCGAGGGCGAAAAATCCAGCCACACACGAGTCGAATCCCTCGACTCCAATGGAGAGCGGCGTCCACTGCCTCCATTGCCTTCCTTGTCACGCTTATCTCTCTCGGGGCCGTCTTCACCCGGAAAGCTTGCTGCCGCTTTTGAGCTGGGTAGTACTGGTCACCGCTCTCTGCCTACTGCGCCTGCCGCTGCCTCCTACAATAAAGCCGACATCAGCGGTGCCATGTCTCTGGAGGACCGACTCCGACTAATGATGCTGCATGAGCAGAAGGGTGAGGAGAAGACGGATGACGGAGAGACTATCGATGACGTGGCTGCAAAGACATCCGACAATGTTGATAACACTGGCATGCATGCCCAAAATGAGGTTGAAGGCAACGAGCAGTCCAAGGATGACCTGTTTTCTCCTCCTCGCATCTCTCGCGACTCGATCCTCAGAGATATTCGGAAGGGCGAGAGCTACGATGATGAAGACGACATCTTCGGTGATGACTCTCAATTCGCCCCCAGTCCCGATCCATACCAGCATTACGACCCCGATATCCCCATCCCTTCCTTGGAAGATGATGACGACGATGACGCTTCTAGCGTGATTATTAAGGAAGAGGCTCGCGATGATTCTCTCTACGCGATTACAGACTATTACCAGCATCTGTCTGATAACAGTCTCTCCTCCCGGGATCAACGTGCGACATACGATGATGACAGCAACTACTCGCTGCGGTCTGCCGCTGAAGTCGCTAGCAATAACGCCGCAAGCAAAGGATCCGGCGAGACCACCCCCACCGCCGAAGAGCCAAAAGAAGGGTTGTCCGATGGTTTGAAGTTGGAAGACCATGCTGCTGAGCCTTTCGAGACCCGGTCCCTCGATATGGCGTCAATCCGTCAATCTCTTGGTCGTCCTGTGACTCCCGAGATTAAAGAAGAGCCCATCTCTGAGCCATCCACTCCTGACTCTGTGATTCGTCATCCCATTGAAGACGAGGGAGAGCATGATGAGGAAGAGTACGAAGAAAACAACGTCAGCTCTTCAGACGAGTCTATCCCCGAGCCTGTCGCAACTATCCGCGCCCCTGGCGCTGGACTCAAGACTCGACCATCGCTCACCCCCGCAGATATGGAGTCTATGGCTGCTACTCGCCGCAAGATCAGTGGCCAGTACCCGCCTCCCATGCCAACACTGACAAAGCAGATCTCGAACGAATCCGAGAAATCCGATCGCGAGGACAAACCCAGCGACCTCCCACCTCAGCTGTCCTTGCCGTCCAATCTCACTCAGCGACAGGCCAGCCTGATGCAATTAGATATTCCGTTCAGCATTCAGGAAGAAAGTCTTGGCTCGGGTCTCAGCAAAGAATTCGATCGTGTGATCGAGTCCCAAAAGGTGGCGTTCGAACTCGCTCTTTCCCAACTTTCCTCTTGCCCTCTGCCGGTCCCCCAGGCTCAAACCCAGCCGACCCCACAAACCCCAGGACATTCCAGCTCAGACAATGCCTCAAAAGCGTCTACTAACAATCTTCATCATCGCGAACAGAGAGGTTACCTCATGAGACAAAACACCAAGGTTGTCATTGCTAGCAACCGAAATGAAGAGGAGCCTGCCCTCGCCGCGGACCAGGATGCTGTCGATCCTCGCGGTACTCGTTCGGCTGGTTCTTCTCCTCGCAAAGCCAGCCAGCAGACATGGACAACAGTTCCCTGGAATGGCCAGGCTCGCCGACCTAGTGTGAAGATGGCCGGCGCCATCCCTAAGAAGAAACCCGTTCCCGGATCTGTTCCTCCTCTCCCTGGCCAACCAAGCAACGTGCACGAGGCTCCTGCGACCATTGATGAGAACGAGCCTCTTGTGACTGAGGCATATGAAGAGGGAGAAGAGCGCGGTCGCCTGTTTGTCAAGGTTGTCGGCATTAAATACCTTGACCTGCCTATGCCCCGTGGTACGAATTGGCCCCTGCCCATACAGATGAAATTGCCATGCTAATTGGAATACAGGTGAACGATCTTACTTCGCGCTTACTCTAGACAACGGTCTCCATTGTGTGACAACCTCGTGGCTCGAGTTGGGCAAGTCTGCCCCCATCGGACAGGAATTCGAGCTCATCGTGCAAAATGACCTCGAGTTCCAACTCACCCTGCAGATGAAGGTTGATGAGAACAAGCTCTATCCACAAGAGATTCCCGGATCTCCTCGCCAGAAGACCTCGGCTCTCAGTCGTGTCTTTGCCTCGCCTCGCCGCCGCAAGGAGCTCGACATGAAGCAGCAGATGCAGTCGCAACAGCAAAAAGCCAACAATGTCAATGCTCCTGTGTATGAGAGACTGCGGAACCTGGTTGCCCGAGACGGCAGCTTCGGACGTGCTTACGTTGCATTGAGCGATCATGAGAAGATGGCCTTTGGTCGCCCCTATACCGTCGACATTGCTTGCTTCAATGAGTGGGCGGTGGATGAGCAGCCCAGCAGCGTGAAAAGCAAGAAGAGCGCAACCAGCGTGACCGCTCAGCGCCGCCCTCCTTACAAGATTGGCAAGCTGGAGCTGCAGTTGCTGTTTGTTCCCAAGCCCAAGGGCAGCAAGGACGAAGACATGCCTAAGAGCATGAATGCTTGCATTCGCGAAATGCGCGATGCTGAGAGTCTTGCCGCTCGTTCCTGGGAAGGATTCCTTTCGCAGCAAGGTGGAGACTGTCCTGTAAGTTATCAACCTCTCGCACAACAACTCTCATACTGTATACTAACGATGACACAGTACTGGCGCCGACGCTTCTTCAAGCTCCAGGGCTCGAAGCTCACCGCATACCACGAGACTACCCGCCAGCCACGTGCTACGATCAACCTAGCCAAGGCCTCCAAACTCATTGACGACCGTCCCTCCTTGACTCAAAAGGAGACCAGCACTAGGGGTGGTGGTCGCCGCAAGTCTGCCTTTGCCGAGGAGGAGGAGGGCTACATGTTCGTCGAGGAGGGTTTCCGTATCCGGTTCGGTAATGGTGAAGTGATCGATTTCTATGCGGATTCAGCCGCAGAGAAGGACGGATGGTTGAGAGTTATGTCTGAGGCCGTTGGCAAAGGATCTTCGACTGGCAGTGGTGCGATCAAGCCTTGGGCTGACCTCGTTCTCAAGCGCGAAAGCAGCATGAAGGCTCGACGCAAGACTGTGGACCGCCTCCCTCCAAGCGGTATTCCCGTTGGCCCAGCCTCACCTGTCGGGAAACGCCCCAGTGGAGTTGGAGCACCACCAGCTTCTGCAGGCAATGGGGCGCAGGCGTCTCAGTCCCCCCGACCCCGACACAAGCACACATTCTCTCAACCCGAGCTGCCGAGTGCCGAAGCTCGCCGCCAGAAGACCCGCTCCCTCATGTTCTAAGGAACGATCCGAATGACCGCTATGAACAAAACCTTCACTTCCTTTCTCCTGGACATGATGCCAAGTTGTCACAATAACCTTTTTGATTCCCCTTTGTGGATGTCCGTCCATACCACCATTCTCCCTCTGCCTTGGAGACCCATTTCCTTTTCTGTCATCCGGTCTTGACTTTACTCCACGGTGCTGGCGTGTACGATGCAATCCTCTTTCTTGTGTTTTTCTTTTTGTCTGTTTTTGTTTTGTCATCTTGACCAAGGCTTTGTGCATGCAGCAATGCTATGACCCCCAGACTACAGGACACCTCCAGACGATTTCCTTTTCGAGATCCTGTTGTACTTTTAATGAGACATACGCCTTCTGGTTTTTCTTCGCTTCATGAGTTGATAGTTTTTCTGTTTACAAATTTGATTGTTTTTGGATCGATATTCTGCCATGGAAGCTCTATTAGCAGTAGGCATGCGGATTATGACTTGATAATTGGGTATCTTTGATGATTCAAATTCATGGCTCCGATACTGGCCTTGAACTCGTTCAATTTTCTACGCGCGCTTTACAACCTCACCCTGCACATCGATCATATCTGTTTTTCATAGATGTCTGCTGTGAGGAAATTTTAGCTGCGCGAGCATCATAATAGAATCTTCTGAAATTGACAAAATGTCTCCAATCGCCTGATGTCGTGTCCTCATCGGAATGTGGATTTCTTGCATCAACATGCGAGCAGTATCGTTTGATTACGAATCACTCATAGTTGTTGTACACGATGCCATCATCGGCAGCCAATTAATAATTACAATTTGCGATAAAATCCAGTATCACATGGATGTTGTACGTGTCATCTGCTCGATTTCAAAACGTACGACTGGCAATTTATCAGCATTTCTTCATGTCAGACCAATATTGCGTGCTGCTCTGACAAATGGGAGCATTCACCCCGCACGACAAGTGAACTATAAAGCTACAAACATGGATTCTCATGAGTGCCTATAGCAGAGATAGCTTACAGAGCATCTAATTCAACAACATATCATTTCAGTCATCACTATGGCAGCAGCAGCCGTTCAATCATCTACCGGGCTGGGCCCCAGTCTGGGACAGAAGCCATCAGTCCCGATTTCCGACAAGCCTCACCATGTCCAAACTACTCTGAACTTCCTCAAGGAGAATGAGGATGGATCCCCGCCTAGTCCGAGCTATGTGGGCAAGCCCGAGACATACGAGAAGCCGACTGTCCAAGTCGCAACTACCGTTCATGATATCAGTGGTCATGAACTAGACTATTCCCTGGATAGTCATGGATTCCAGCTTTACTATCATCAGAGCAAGGAGACTGACTTCTTTGATGATGAGAAGATCAAGAGGGAGTATTACCCCGAGACAGAGCAGTTGTTGAAGGATGCGTACGTGTTCCGCTGTTAGGTGGATGTTCACCCTAAACCCCCTTCATTCGATTCGATCCCAATGCTAACTCCTACAAACATCCAGCACCGGTGCATCCAAGATCTTCATCTTCGACCACACTATCCGCCGTCCAGCAAAAGATGGTTCACCTGCTAATACCCTCCGCGGCCCCGTGCAGCGCGTACACATCGATCAAACCTACTCCGCATCCAAGAACCGAGTCTCCCACCATCTTCCCGACGAGGCACCCGAACTCCTGAAAGGGAGATACCAGATCATTAATGTCTGGCGACCTATCAAGACGATTCTCAAAGATCCCCTCGCAGTCGCTGACGCACATACCGTCCCGGACAGCGATCTGATTCCCATCGGACTCATCTATCCGGATCGGGCGGGTGAGACTTATGGTGTGAAGCCGGACCCGAATATCAAGTGGTATTATCGCTATGGACAGACTCCTGATCTGGTGACATTGATTAAATGTTTTGATTCGAAGACGGATGGGAGGGCTCGTCGTGTACCTCATACGGCGTTTGTGAATCCTGAGACGGAGGGTGAGTCTGGGAGGGAGAGTATTGAGGTTCGGGCGTTGGTTTTCCACCCAGAGGATCGTGATTAGGTGTTTTAGGTTAATTACTTGATGGTATATCGATTCATGAGTTGTATCAAATTGAGCAAGATTGGCATTTCATCATAACATTGAGCTACTGCTATTTCCTGTTTCGGAATAGCAGAGACTAAGAGATACCGCATCGCATATTGAATGTGCAAAAGCCATTTCTTTCAATAATCTATTTTCCAGCAACTTCCTTCACGGCTGCAACGATATCCTCGGGACCGAGACCTTGGGCGTTGATCTGCTCATAGAGACCGCCACAGCCTTCCTTAACAGCACCCATGGTCTTGTACTTGGGCGTGAGCTTGCGCTCCAGAAGCTGGGAGCCGAGGCGAGAGCCAAGACCAGTCTTCTGCGCAATAGATTCAACGACAAGGACGAAGGGAGTGGAGCCGTAGATACGGATAGCATCCTCGTCGACGACGTTCAGGGTTGGCTTGTTGATCAAACCGACGTCGAGACCATCCCTGCGCAGACGCTCAACGGCATCGAGCGATCGGTAGACCATGTCACCATAGGTGACGATGTAACCGGCGGTACCCTTGCGGATGACTTCTTCCTTACCAGGCACGAAGTTGTAGCCCTCGCCATAGAGCTTCTGGTCAGTACCCTCCTTCAGGATATAAGGCACCTTGGCACGGGTGGAGAAGATGAATCGCATGCCCTGGTCCCAGAACACCTTGCTCACGACAGCCTTCATCTGCTCGCCGTCAGCGGGGAAGTACAGCGAAGTGGTCTCGGCATCCATGAGGCCATTGTCGGCGAAGAAGTGGTTCAGGCCAAAGTGGCATGTGTTATCCGCCATCTCATCAACACCACTGTGCGAGAAGTGGGAGAGAACGGTGCAGTTGTTCAGGCGGGCCATGGTAATCTCGGAGACACACATCTCCAAGAAAGCAGAGAAAGTAGAGAAAACACCTTGACGCTCGCCGTTGCTGCCAAATCCGAAACCGGCAGCTGCTGAGAAGTTGCCACGCTCCATGACACCCGAGGGAATGAAGACTTCCGGGTGCTTAGCGCCAATGGCCTTCAGACCGGTAGAACCAGCAAGATCCGAATCAATCACCATGACACGGCGAGCCGCTTCTTCTTTGCTGAGACCATCGAGGATTGAGTTGACAGCCTCGCCAAAGATAACACGGTTCGCACCCTTATCCTTGGTGGAACCTTCATACTGGTGGGGGTTGGACCGGGCCTTGATGTCATCGTAGAAAGCGAGCTTCTCCTTGCTGTATCCCCGCTTTGTAAGGTACTTGCGGGCGATATCAACAGTAATAACATCATGTGCGTGAGTCTCTCCTTCAATGCCTTCGATACCAGCAGCCATTTTTCGGTTGATGACGACCGCAGCAGGGCCCTTGTGGCTGACGACTTCAGCGACCGCCGGGTAGAGGGAGTCTAGATTCTCTCCCTCTGCACGAACGACGTGCAAGCCATGACCCTCAAGGGTCTTTGCAATATCATAACCCTTCAGATACTGGGAAGGATGACCAGCAATTGTGACGTCGTTGTTATCAATGAACAGCTTGACGTTGAGGTTGCGGGCGACCGCAATCCGCGCAGCCTCGGCGTCATTTCCTTCCTGCTGCGAACCGTCGGAGCCCAGCATCAAAACATTCTTATTGTTGTTGGCCATCGAAATACCGTTGACCATTCCCCACATGTGACCCAGACGACCGGAGCTGAACTTGATGCCAGGCGTGAGGCCCAGCTCGGGGTGACCGGGGAGCTTCGAGTTGGCATCGCGATAGTTGAGGAGGTGTTCAGGGTCAATCTTGCCATCCATGGCAGCTAGGAGATACTGTGTAGCGACACGGTGACCGGCCTCATCGAAAAGTGCGTCGACAAAGCCATTGGGGTTCGCATTGATCATCGCAAGCAGGATGCAGACTTCCGGGGCCGTGTCGAAGGGGCCACCGGTGTGACCCGACACGCCTCGAGCAGCACCGGTCGCGGTGAAGGCAATGATGGCATCGCGGAAGATGTTGATGTTGTTCTGGAGGTCGCTCTTCTGGTCGGCAGTAAGGGTGTTGTTCTTGGGGTCAAGCTTCAGTTGCTTGAACTGCTTGAGATCGACGGGGAATTTGTTGCCGCTCATGATGGTGGTGGTAGTAGTAGATAGGATTCAATGGATTTAAAGTGATCTTCCAGGAGGAAGAGTTGGGTATTTCAGGGGAAGAAGGTTCCTCTGTAGTGAAACCAGTAAAAAGCAGCAAAACCGGATGGAAAGTCGTTGGCCACCGAAGGAGGGGTGTTGACGTCATGGGCAACGGTGGAGGGACTTTTGGTTTTGCTACAAGAAGTTGGCAATCTCTTTACATAATTGCATAGTGGCATGTCAGGAAACAGCTATCAGGGTGGATATTGATGGATTAAATGCATCATAGTTGTAAAATAGTGTGTATTGGAGCTTCAATTATTGCTTCCCTACCAGCTGTAACTCGTTCTAACCATGCTACCATATCAGTTGAAGCTCTAATCGAGAAACGTCAATTGCAATTCAAGGATTCATCACTACATTTCCTTGTTATTTTTCATCGCCAGATAATAGCCATAGAATTAAAATCTAATTATCATCTAAGAAAGCTCCGATATCCTTTTATGGACGACGCCTCATCCGCCTGACGCCGCCAAGTGGGTCAGTGAGGCTCTTTGGTGGGACACGATCGTCGACTTCCTACAGTCCTGGGAGCTTCGCGCTTACAAGTAAAGCTTAGAGTGGTTGAAAGAAATAAGAAGCTGTTGCAATTGAATTTCAATGTCTGAGAATATCACATCTCCATCAAATAAATGGAAGCACCAAGTAGCTAGCATACTCACCACCCGTATAGATCGTGTGCTTCCCCCGATTCTCATCCACAGGTTCCTTCAATCTCATCATCTCTACCTCCGGTAACGACATATCATGTCCAGAAACACGAACCACTAATCCCTCACCAGCCTCGAATACCATTCCGACCGGCCATACAGGAATAAGTAACGGAACAACCGTACCGACTGGGATAGGCTCGCGTCGATCATGGTCATACACCGGGAACCCGTCGTCGTTCTCTCGGGGACGGAGACTAACATGGTGAGATGCCCGAAGCATTCCTTGCTGCCCGAGATGTTTGGCGATATTGACATCGGGAACTTCCGGTTGAGGCTTTGGCATTGGTGACCAGTTCAGGGACTCTAGAAGCTTGCCGAATGCAGAGACTTTGCGAATTTGCACCACCACGTCCATCTCGTCGGATGAGTCGCAGGACATGTATAGCTTTACAAAGGGACGGCCACAGATTTCTGTGTACTTGTCAAAATGTAAGACAAAGTCCTGGAGATGTGCTATTAGTTTGGCTGAACCAAGTTCCTGAATAGTGTAGGACTTACCGAACAATCAGTCAGTGAATGACTCTCATGTGCGGTGGAGCTGGATACGGTTGGCTGCGCTGAAACCAAAGCCTTGTTGCTTGCATCCAGATAGTACCGAACGCTGTGTTGAGATGCAGGCGGCCACTGCTGCTCGGGACGCTCCTCAACAGTCTTCGCGTGGCTCCCATCGTACCCAAGTAGAGTAAGTCTAACTCTCGGCGTTTCAGCTTCCCATCCATTCTGGATTCCTTTAGCATAAAAGTCATAGAAGCGCTGCAAATCATCCATGGCCTCTGGTCGATACAAGTCGTGCCATTCCTGGGATGCATGAACTCGAAGCCATTTGCGGGATGTCGGAGCGGTTTCGAATGTATGAAACGAGCCTTCGCAGTGAAGTCCAGTAGAGTATGAAGCTGTCAGGAACATTGGAATGTCGTGGATATTCTCTGGTTTGATCTTCTTGGAATCCCAATATTCATCAAATAGTGGGCGTTGCTTCACCATGGCGCCGACATTTTCGATATTTTCAAAGCCTTATAGAATGAGACAATGATTCTTAGCGATTTGAGTCCTAAGAGTGTGCTCAAAGAACATACCTGCGAATCCACGCGTGATAAACTCGCTGAATCCCGCATTAGGAATCCCCCCTCTGATCAGATTGTGTGTATATGGGTCGGTCATGCACTCCCACGGAGCAATTGCCTTGAGATTTGGGTGAGTGAATCGAGATGCAAAATTGATCTGCGAAATTGCGAGCCACGAGTTTCCCCTATGTCACCTTGTTATGATAGTTTTCTCATTCGATTTCGTCGTCACCAGAAAACTCACATCATGACCACAGACCCGTTGCACCAGGGCTGGTTAGCTACCCACGTGATAGAGTCGTACATGTCGGTAGCTTCCTACTCAACTGCATTAGCGTCTGCCTTAAAAATCAAAGAAAGGAGTGATCATTACCTGCTCGCCCCAGAAAGCAATATCTCCCTCCGAGTGTGCACAACCTCGAGCGTCGATATCAACAACGGCGTAACCTCTAGCACACCAGTCTGCAGGGTTAGGACCCTAATTGATTATCAGTCAGAAATGCCTAGATCTTGATATCGGTAATGCGAAGTAGAGATACCTCAAAGGTTTCGTATCCACTCAGGTGTTGGTATGGAATTCCCATACGCCAAGGACCCATACGATCATAGTCTTGAGCACCACTTCCGACCTTTCCATATGGACTCCATGGAATGATGGCAGGAACCTTATTTCCTTCATCTGAGGGTCGAAAAACATCACCATAGATAGTGACGCCGTCTCTCATGGGAATGGCCTGATCATGTTCCCACGTCACATCAACAGGGAAAGCTTGATAGCCTGGTTCTTTGACATGTCCACGGGGTAGTTGATCAACTTTTCCGGGTTGGAAACCATTGTAGGTGAACACAGGGTGTTTGTCAGGAGTAAGGAGAGGTGTATACACCAGATCTGGAAATTGCTGTTTGAGCTTTTCTTGGACGGAAATTGTGGACATTCTGATGAGGGTGAGACTCGCGATATACTAGGGTGAGGAGGAATGGAGACTGCTACTTTGGAATGAAGCATGTTGTGCTTTATACAGCTTTCTCCAAGTCCGGACATTCCGTTCGGTAGAAATTAACGGCAGATCGATTCATTAGGCCGAGGCGTCTCAATTTACATTGTTTCATCAAGAGGGGGAATGAAAAGTTATTCTTATTCTCGGAGTCTCATGTTGTAGTCAGCGGAACTTCTAAATGTAGTGGTGGAGGCGTTTGGCGGGGTGGTGTGACGAAGCTTTAGTTAGACAACTTGGACTAGCCACATATTGCAAGAAAGGAAAATTTACCGCGAGGTTCCTGAACTATAAATGAGTTTTCTGGTGTTTCTCCTTCTCTGTCCACCCAAAAAGTCACTTCTTGTCTATCTTCATGCCCATTTCAATTCATCTCTATTCACTTCTCCTTATCTACCATCAGGTTATCTTCTTCCACGCATTGAACCTCAACAATGGCGACCAAGTCTCTCAATGTCGGTTTGTATGTTGATGAGAATTTGAAATTCGGCGTTTGTCGAGATAAGAACATACCCAAACCAGGCGATGGCGAGCTGCTTATTGAAACTCTGTACTCTGGAGCGAACCCAGCAGACATCAAGCATTCAACTCTCCTTGGCATATATCCTACACGGCTTGGCTACGACTTCTTCGGCAAAGTTATTGAGGCTCCCTCGGGGTCAGCCTTTCATGTTGGAGATAGTGTGGCTGGGTATACTCCAACTGGAATAGGTCGACCAGCCAAGTACGGCACGCATCAGAACTACTTGGTCTGCCCTGAAAAGATGGTATTTTTGGTTCCTGGGAATCTCCCTCCAGAGCATGCTGCATGCTTGAAGGTAGTCGCTATGACAGCTGCGGATGCACTGTACAACTTGTTCAAACTTCCTCTCCCAGGCAAATCAACCCAAGGGATTTGTGACAGCAACACTTCCAAACCGCTTTTGATCTGGGGTGCATCCACTAGTGTCGGAATATGCGCTATTCAATTCGCAAAGGCTAGTGGAGTCTTTCCTATTCTCGTCTCAGCCTCGCCAGAACGACATGCTCTTTTATCAGAACTTGGCGCCACTCATTGTTTTGATTACAAGTCCCCTTCTGTGATTGAGGATATCAAATCAGTGTTGAACAGCTGGGATTTCGAGGGAGTCCCATACGCCTTCGACGCCGTGGGAAACCCAAGTAGCGTAGGATCAGCACAGATGGTGGCTTCTTGTGCGTCCCATGATGCTATTTTGGTCTCTGTTGTTGTCCAAAAGGATCGCCGCTTTCGGATGCCTTTGGCAGTCACGGACGAAGATGTCACACTTAGAATTCCGGGCGTTCCTCATCCAATCACGATTCCAGCACGAAAGGAGGACCATCAGCGTGCACTGACTGCTCTTCAATGGGCAACTGAAAACTACGGATCTCGTTTTCGACTTGTCTCGGTCGATGTATTCAAAGGGCGAGCAGAGGATGCACTCGAGGAGTTGAAGATTCTGGCTGAGAAAGGCCGAGGGTTTGGGAAGCTGGCTATCATGCATCCACTTCAATGATGTTTGGAAATTTGTATGCAAATAGTTCAATGCACTTTCAAACTTCATTGCTGGGCCTTTCTCGTGTCTCGACTCCACTCATTAGGTCGTTGTATGAATTGATGTATAGTTTCTTCAGATGAATGCGATTTGTCCTTAGAACCTACCCTTGACGGTGTCAGGCTTGGCACCCCGCAAGCCCACAGACTAGTAACTCGTCAATCAATCCGTGAATCGCTTTCGAGTCCACATTCCGATAGCTCGACCAGCGGGGTGATGTCGATCCGGAAAGAGGCAAACAGGGAAAGGTTTCCGCTTCCGCTTAGTCATACTGTGGCTTCCACGCGACCCGAGGGAAGGATCAGGAATTGCCCCGCCTTTGCTGTGGGGATATCAGGAGCCTTACTACTACGTAGTGAGAGCCTGGGGGTGTGTATAAAACCAAGAACCTTGCACCATATACCCCACAAGATCGGACATAAACCTGCTATCAAGCAAGTAGCATATTTTAGTGATCACTGCGCTCACGGCCAGCCACCTCTTATGGTATGTGCGTGGAGTGTACGATCGGAACGCTGTGTCCTCGACAACATCTGAATGATAGTGTGCTATCATTAAGCTCAGCATGGTTCTGTCATAAGTCTAGAATAGACAGACGTAGGACAGAAATAGCTCTTGAAAGTATTGAGAGTTGATTCATGAAGAAAATGTAGAGACATCCCGTTAAACGCCGTCCTGGTAGCCATTCATGGAAGATATATGATTTCATGCTCATTCATCACATTTCTTCCCTTTCACTCAAGCTTATCACCATCTTCTCCCTTCCACCAAGTCCAAATAGACTCGCACCAAGCAAAAAGTTCCAGTGTAGCGGTAACAAATGCAAGAGCAATGATTATCTTCTTCACGTTCTCGCGAACCCCAATAGACTCAAAGGTCATGGCGAATGGTTTCCAAGCGTCATCGTCGGAATTATTTTGGCTTTTTGCCTTGTCCATACGGGTGGCATGTGTTGAAAAGGCCGAGGTGAGAGAATGTGGAGACTGATATTGTCGAGATCGAAGAGGAAGATAAGCCACGCGGGCGCAAAGTGTAGGTTGTGTTTGTAGTCGCGTGCATGGTTGCTGTCTTGACAGTCTGAGGGGTAGGTTCAGGGCCCTGCTTGCTGGATTCATCTTGTGCAAAGGTTTATGAGGAAGGAGAGATGTGTTTGTTGAGGTTTAAATGAGGTTGCGTGGGGGGCTGACTGGTTCAGATGCGATGAGTCTGACGCTAGTCTGGAATAGGTAGGTGCAGGGACTGATCATAAGGATGATTTAAGAGAGGCTAGTAAACGTTAAGATAGTTTGATTAGATTACTTGATCCTGATTTCTTGAGCTCGGACTTGTTAGATATTAATGTTTAGAAATGATAAATCAAACTAGGTAGGCCGCAGGATGTCTATACAAGAAGATGCGCGGTTCCGTTCGTCATATTACCCTAATTGGGAACCGGATGTACAGGCCTGTCCAAAATGAATGACTCGACCTGCGACCACTCGAAATGCACACATAATTCTAATTTCTACATCACACCTACTCTAAACTTCCAAAATGAGCACTCTTTCAGGGAAGAACAACTTCATCGAGAACATTCTGGAGAAGGCAGGAGCCATTCATACGCTCCAGTCCTTTCGAAAGATAGCCGGATATTCCTCCCACGGAGATTTCGCCACAAATCTGGTCAACTTCCTACAAACCGAAGAATTCCTACGCGAGTATTCCCAGTTTGAGGTCTCTTTCAAGAACAAAATCAAGAAGGAACGCGAGAACAACCATGGCACGAGCAATGAGGTAATCGAACAATTAAAGCTAGGCCTTGAAGAAATGCACAAAGCATACTGGGTTACGGAGAAACTGTGGTGGGAAATGAGAAAAAGCTTTCGCCCCGGCCCATTCTTCCGGGGCTTTGAGCTATGGCGCTCGAATCCTAGGTGGTATCTTCACCGTGCCCCCCGTGAGGATTGTGCCGGCAAAGGAGGTTGCTGTGGTCGGAGCTGTGGGTGTTGTCTTAAACGTCGGGGTAGGCCACTTGGTGTTGGTCATTGCACCAAGATGTGCGACTGTTGTGAGAGAGCGAGTGGATTCAACCCTTTCGATGACGAAGAGGTAAACGAGCAAGATGAAGAGATCGAACTTTTGGAGTTGATCCATAAGAAACGATGCGAGAATAAATCCGACTATACAAGGAGACTGGGCATGATAATGATGCTGGGGCTGGAGCCAGGGACGCGTCAAAATCCGTTTGAGTTGATTGATGAACGACTACAAGTAAAGTTGCCATTTGGCTCATTGGATCCCCCGCCAGGGTATACCTGATTGCGTGTTTGACTTTGCTACTGCTGTCTGGCTGGTTGTACTAGCTGTATCCATATCGTCGAAAATCATATCTTGCTCCAAGGAACCCGCATGGCATGAAGTG
Source organism: Penicillium ochrochloron (assembly GCA_022985105.1). Taxonomy (NCBI): domain Eukaryota; kingdom Fungi; phylum Ascomycota; class Eurotiomycetes; order Eurotiales; family Aspergillaceae; genus Penicillium; species Penicillium ochrochloron. The sequence continues at coordinate 274,918 of JAAVMA010000026.1, forward strand.
ATAAGCTAGAATTCAAGTTGTATGATAATTTCCCTGTAATTTGGGTAGGCAACATCGGGCCAGAGCTCCCTCAAACAGGAATCTTCTTCCCTATACTTCTCCAAAACTCGCACCGCTTCTTAAGCTGTTCAAGTTTAACATTCTCAAATTCATGATCCGCAATCACAAACTCTTCGCCAGTAGTATGCAGCACTGGAACACCCGGCTCCGAGGAATTCGTCAATTTATGCGCATTCGGATCCCCAGTCTGAAAGAAGCTCGCGAAAGCACCAGCATATCCTTGATAAACGACCGGATTCGTCGTTTGCACCGCATTAATCCGATTCCACTGTTCCAGGGTTAGCCTCACATTAAAGCATAATCAAGCCCGTTTCAATCCAATCCAGGAGAATCGCTTACGTAGATAGTATCACTCCCATGCGTCGCCGGCGAAATCGTATACTCCCCAACATACCCCTTCCTCTGCGCATCCCCCGCAACCCAATAAGCCGGGCAAGCAAGAACGACATCTCGATAAATCAATCCCGCCCGAACATACGTCGTATTATACTCCTCAATCGTCTCCGTACTCCCATTCACGGGATAATACACATTTTCGACTAAATCGATCTGCTTAGCAGATAATCCGGGTAGAAACCCAGTAACCCAGTCGTGGAAACTCGCAAGCGAAGAATTGTATCCGTTCGTAGTGACATCCTTCTGCAAGCCTGATGGCACGAAATTCTGTCCCTCGTGCGTATTATACATCCCCCACACAAACTCCGTGTTCAATGTGCCACTGCTGACGGCTTCGGTTAGGGTATCGGCTAGGAATTCGCCGTCGATGACGGGGGCCCATGTATACGAGCTGGTCGTCCATGTATGCTCTGCGTCGATGATTAAGCTTGCATCGCGGATTTTTTGGGTATCGACGGATTTCAGACAGGATAGGACCTCTTTGGAGTTACCGGTTTCCGCGCAGCCGGTTAAATTGGCGAGTTGGTTGTAGATAGCTTCCGCCTCGGGGGCATTATAAGCATATGTCTTCGGCCAGAAGGGTGAGCTAGCGAGGGCCTTTGAAAAGAGCTTTGGATTACCATTTCGCCCGTTGGCTAGCACCTGTGCCACGACGGATCCTGCACCGGCTGATTGGCCCCAAATAGAAACATTGCGGGCATCACCGCCAAAATGGTGAATATTCTTCTGCACCCATTTCAGTACATATTGCTGATCGAGTAGTCCAGGGTTAAGATCCGAAGTCGAAGACTCCTTAATCGCCTTCCCAGGCAAGAAACCAAAAGCATTGAGTCGGTAATTCGGATAAATAACCACATAATCATTCAACGTGCTCGCATTAAGCACGGGGAACGAAGACGGCGGCATCGTAAACGCCGCATCACCCTGGATAAACGCGCCGCCGTAGAATACGACTAGTACCGGTCTGCGGATATCCTTGGATGTATCCCATGGCCGAGAGAAAAGACCGAGGTACAGACAATCCTCTGTACCATTGACAGTGCGCTGGGCGCACATATCGAATATCTGGTCTGTGTCGTATGTGCCATTTGTAATTTTTAGTGGAGGCTGAGGAGCGCGGAATCGGTTTTCGCCCGTGGGAGGTGCAGCGAAGGGGATTTTGCGGAAATATGAGAGGTTGTAGGTGGTGTCGTATTTGCCTTGGAAGGAGCCGTAGTCGAGCTGTATTAGGGGGTCGTCGTAGGCCTTTGCTATAGTGGCAAGGGATGAGGCAGCAAGGACGATGGTTGATAGAAACCGCATTTTGAATAGTGACACGCTTGGAGTATAGTTCTCCAGCTTTCAAGACTTGGATGATAGACTATCTGTGGTGAGAAGGTCCTTTGCAGGAGGTCTATATAGTCTGTTCCCATTTTAGATCAGTCAAATCTCGCGAGAGAAAAGTCCGAAGGAACGGTGCAGGGTCCTTGGCGAGTCTTCTCCAGTCATTCCTGTACCGGAGGGCCAAGCATCAGAATTTCGTTTTGCTGGCATGTCATTGGTGCAGTTATTCTTCACAGAGATCGCGGGGATACGATGCGGGGATATGTGGAGTGTCTCTCTTCGGTGTCGATCATCCCGATGGCGAGATCCGTCCGGATGAAAGGAAGATGGCATCATCATTGACAGTAAAAGATCTTCTTGGTTTCCAATAGAAGACGATTTCATTCATTCCAGATATGTCCGTGGTCCTGTCTACTTGAACTCTAGGACCTATGTCCCGCAGAAAAATCCATAACATCCATAACTCCCTTTGCAAAATACAAGAAATCCCCATAAGTCCCGAAACAAATGAACAAATCCTTCCATGCACCTGAAAGCCCTTCAACACCGTATTCCCTGTGCAATGATGTGCATAAATGTTACAAGGTCCCGTTCCTCGAGACACGCGCCCAAACACCTCTTCCTCGTAGATCCATTAATATTAGACTGACATTCACTTTACATCGTCATTCGAAGATCCCGGGTCCGCCGACGACTCGCACGCGTGTTGCGACGGGGCTCATTGGCATCACTCGTCGGCGTCTCGGTGCGTGCATCCGAGAGCTCTGGGGTAGGAGTGACGCCGAAGCTGATGCCCCGGTCTCGACGGGAGACACGCGCCTCGGAATCCGGAGACAGGAATCGGTGGATTGTGCGGTGATCCATGACTCGCTCCTCACGATCGGCACCCTTCTCAGTCTTCGGCCATTGGAAGCCGTAGATTTTGGAGTGGCGCTCGCATCGTGGACACTCGCGACGTGTCTGGTAAGAGTTGGACTGTACGAACCATGACTCGCAGGTCTGGCAGTCGACCCATCGGTCGTACTTTTGGGCGAGTAGTCGCGAGGTCTTGGTGTAATCGCCTGGGGATCGAGTGACGGGTACTTCTGTCTCAACTGAGGCGACGATAGCCCAGTTTCGCTTGCGCCGAGGCTTTCGTTTCTTCTCACCCAAGGTTTGCGCATCGTCTAGTTCAAACGAGTCTGATAAGTCTACTGTTTCACCAGGGATGGGGCTCCGCGGGAGGGAAATGGGTGTTCCTGGCTGACCTGTAATGGGGGTATCTGGACGACCCTCTACTATTGTTGTTTCTTGGGAAGGATCGAGGCGGTTCGATTCCGCGGTCTCTTCCGTCTTCACCTTGATTCCAGTCTCATCCACGGAGGTTGGGAGACTTGAGCTCGATGATTGATGAGATTCATCAGTAGTGCTTGGTGAGTGACAGTCAGCCGGGCCATCGGCTGCGGGATTAGTGATCGTAGTAGGATCGATGAGAGTGACTGCATCCGTCTCAATGACCGCAATATCAGCTTTGGTCTGTATTTGATCGGTTGCCTGAGTAGATGGCACTAATGTCTCAGGTGAAGATTGGACTCCTTCGGTCACAATGATCTCCTGTCTCAGTTTAGAGACCTGTCGGTCCCCTGCAATGGCAGGGAGGACAGGAGTGTCGAGGTCAGACTCTGGAGTCAGAGGGTTGTAGGACTCGGGAGTCGCAGTTGATTCAGCGGTAAGATCGGACATGCACATCTCTTCGCGCAACTTGGAGGTCTGGCGATGGAACTTGGCTCGCTTGTTTGGAGTGGAGCAGACCGAGGAAAGATCCTCCGTGTCTGGGTCAGAATCACGACGGCGCTTTTTGCTTCCCGAGTCGCGCTCCACAAGGCCAGCCTCGTCGAATGGATTAGGAGAAGTTTCCTTGCCGTTCTCATCCGACTCCACCTGAGGTGACCAACCGTTTCGAACCGAGTGTTCACAGGTCATGCAAAGACACTCGCAGTTGTCAATGCCAAAGTAATCCTCACCATAGGAGACCGTGATTTCTTCTCCTTCATGAATGTCACGAGTGGCCATGACCGACATGCCCTCAGTGCCACGAGTGACCAGGCGACCATTGGCGTCGCAGTCGTGGTTGGCAAAGCGAGCGGGCCCCAAGAAAAATGAGGGGGTCTTACGGCGGCTAGACATGACCACGCTGAAATCCTTGCGGGTGAGGCCCAAGTCCATCTCCTCTTCTTTAGTCATAGCGACGAGGGTGCCAGCGAGATATTTGATCTCCTGGCCAGCCTTGATGAACTTGCGGGCGCAGATAGCAGCCTCGTGTTGTGTAATAATGTAACGATTTGTGGTCGTCACCTCAAATGGACAGTCCGGGTGGTACATCTGGATGTACTTCCGGAGATGACGGCGGAACCATTCTTTCTCTCGAGGGCTGGGGAGATTTGCCGAGTATTTTCGGAGGCCTGGCAATTCCAGCAATTTGCGCTCCGCCGTAGGGATGTCCTTTGCGACGACAACATCGTGAAGGAGGATGTGGCCCACGTCGTCGTCGTGAATGCCGCGGGCAGGGCCGTACTTGTTGCGATTCTTGCGTGTAGTGGTCCAGAAGTAGGCCTGTAGTGAGAAGTGGTTAGTATCGTGGATTCTCGTTCCAAATGTGAGCAGGAGTCGTACGTGATCGACCAGCGCATCGGTTGCGACGTCGTCATAACTAGCCAGTTTGGCCAAGGTCAGACGCTCGCGGCGCTCGGTCGCAGGGGAGCTTGAGCGCGCTTTCTTGGGCGGCATTGTTGCAGTCACATGTATGAAGAGACACTCGGAGTGTGAGAGCGTTTGTTCTTTCAAAGTGTTGAAAGAAGGAGGCAGATTGCGCACGAGACGAGACCGATTGCGGAGACTCGAGGGAAGGGAGGAGAGCGTGAAGAAAAGAGGGCTGGCTGGTGGGTGATTCGAAGGATGGATTGAAGGAATGAACAAAGAAAAGAACTATGTCGACACGACAGGTGGTGTAGACAGCATGGCGCGAGATTAATCGCGAGGCCAATCGGTGCTGGAGAGGCTGCGCTGGAGTCCGGGTGAGGCCAAAGGGGAACTTTCACCAGGAACCATCATCCGCTCCGATGGTTGCCCGGTTTTACACTTTTAACACTTGGGCTTATGGCCCCCTCCAGGCACTGCCCACTCTCTGACTACTTTAATTATGACTTGGTCTAGAACTTAGTACTTTTTTATTGATTTGATATTGATTATCTCAAATTGGCAACCTGTAAACATCCTGACACGCGACTATCAAGTATCAACGCTAACTCCGCGCGTTGCCGCGTCCAACAATCTCCCGAGTGGCCTTGCCGCAAGGGTTCCACTCTCACAAGAGTCTACGTAGTAGTATAAAATTCCTTGGGTCGATATTCTCCGAGAATCGAGATAGACTTTATTTTGTCGGTTGAAAGTTTACAATATACCAGACTCGTGAACCAGACAAGCCGGTTCATTTTAATAGACTGTATGTATCCTATGCCAGGATCAGGTGTGTATAGTATTTACTGTCCATGAATTCAAGCATATCATTCCAGGCTCAGAGTTCGATAGAATGCTAGCTGCCATTAGCTCTAATTGCAGCAGATATTACTATCAATTCTTCTTGTGATTCTCTTGTCGAGATAGATATACGTACTACATGCCAGGACCATCCAGCATCCCTCAGCCGCACGCGGGATTCTACAGCACCCTCTACTCTTACCTACAGTGGAAGAAGAGTCTACAACATCTCTATTGTCTAGGTTGATTCTTTTAGATTGCAAAAGAGAGAATAATAGCCATGTCACTGTTAGTCTTCTCTCGGTTCATTATTATCATACAGTACAAGTTGGTCGACATTAGGTGTGACTCGAGGGGGGGAACTGTGAAGAGTATATAGTTGCGCAGTATATGTCGAAAATCTACAACCACTGCATTGCACATCAACAAGTTATGTAGGTCTTTCAATGAGATACCTACGTAACAGCAATCAACATCTAATTCCAATACCTCTATCCAGTAATAATCTCAACACTTTAAATACCATCCATATCGTGAGGAGGCACTAAAGATCCACGCATTAGGCCCCGGAGAAACTCTCCAAATCGGGAAACTTCCGTTCCGCCTCCGACACGCCGAACAAATTGTGGTGATACAGACCTGAGCCGCATACTAACACATTCAATCCCTCAATGCGCCCACAATGATTCAACTAAAGGTACTACCCATATGCGAAAACTCAATACCATTCCGAACTAACATATCTCATCCAGACATTACTCACCTGCATCGACAACTCCGGCGCCTCGGTCGTCGAGTGCGTCAACGTCCTGAAGAAGAAGCGGCCGGCGACAATCGGTCAGTCCAGTCCCGTCCCCGAAACCGACACACACACATACTCTCTCTCCAGGCAATTGTCATGCTAATACTGTTGGTCTGTGTATAGGTGACCGGATAGTCGTCGTCGTCCAGAAGCAGCGAGCCGCTACATCGGAGGGAACCAGTGGCACGGCGCTCGCGAACAAGGTCCGTCGTGGAGATATTCGGCATGCGGTTGTTGTGCGTGTGAAGAAGGAGTTGCAGCGGGATGATGGGACTGTTGTTCGGTTTGGAGATAATGCCTGTGTGTTGGTGAATAAGGCTGGTGATCCTATTGGGACAAGAATGAACGGTTAGTTTGATGTTGAAGTGGTCCTATTCCCCGAGGACGAGGACGGAATACCCGGCACCAGCAGCGTGGATTGGCTGGCTGGCTTTCTACGAGGGTTTACTACCAGGGTTTACAGAATACTGACATTCTCTTCTTCTACAGGCGTCGTCGGACAGGAACTGCGCGGCAAGCAGTGGTCCAAGATCTTGTCTCTGGCGCCAGTGCACGTGTAACATCTACCCTAGGGAACGGGACTGTGCTATTATATTTTTTTGGGAAAGCGTTGTTCTTCGAAAGCATTATCATCTTGTACCATATATATATATTTTTTCTTCAATACCAAAGCAGAAGGTTACTTGTGTTGAACTGCACATATTTCCTTTCCCTTTATCTGATCGCCCGAATAAACTCCATTCACATGCAAGAACCGCAAAACAAATCACAAAAGGGATCAAAGGGTATCCGGTAGGAAACATTGCGCCGTATCGTTAGAATAAGGAGATCACAGGAAGACATTGCCACAGGCGCAGCACACGTAGTAGAGTTTCTGGAAAACCACATTTTAGTACTGGAGACGTTGACCAGGATCGAGACAGAGTCAGGAACTCACCATTCCACTCTCAGCAGAACGCTGCTGGGACTGGAAAAAGACGGCTTCGTTCTCACCGCAGCTTGGACAAAGCTTATTCGCTCGAGGAAGCTACAAAATGGCGAAGAAAGAAAAGAGTCAGCCGAATATGAAACGATCTAAGCCTGCTGGTTCGGGTCGGTGATAGACCCGTGGCTGGAGGTATCTGAGACTGGGCTGAGGTCTCCATTGTAGGAATCCTTGGGGACCGCATAGTAGGTGCGGCCGCAGGTCTCACAGGTGATTTCATTGCCACAGCACAGACAGAAGCCAGGAATGCTCAGGAAGAAGCCAAGGATGGGCTCAGGGAGACAAACCGTAGGGTCAGAGGCAACATCCTGAGTGACACCGGCAGTATCTCCAACCTGGCTGTTAAGCTTGTTCTGGTAGACGCAGTGGGAGGTAGCGGGCTCGCCGACGTGGCAAGTGCGGCAGGTGAACATGAGCTGGTTGGTGACGCGGTCCTCCTTGGGGTAGAGCAAGTTGGAGCTATAGAAGAGGGTTAGATCGAGTCCAGATGTAGGATGAGCAAGAGATGGGATGAAAGGACTTACCACTCACGACAGAAGCGGAAGTGAATCTGATCGGCAGGCTTCGCATCGGCCCCGCCAGAGGGAGTCGGGCTGGCAGACATGTTGTCGGTGGGGTGAGCGATGAGTTGCGATTGAGACTGATCGAAGCCTGGAGAAGGTTGGGTGTGGTGGTTGCAGTGGTAGCCTTGCGTGGAAGCGTGTAGGTGGGCGGTGACGAGAGAAGGTGAAGAAGGAGGAGGAAAAGAGAAGATGCGAGATCCAACTAAGCTGATAAGAAATGGGCGGCCAGAAGAAGCAGCCACCGGCCAGTTCCTGCGATTCGGATGGATTCTAGCGGCGATCAGTTTGTCTGGTTTGCACCGGTTGCCCCCCGCAATTGCATCTCCGGACTGAATCAATAACTTCCATAGGTTGTCTACCAAGATACTGTACGAAGCTTCCTCATTCAACCCAATTCCTTTCTATTATTGACTCATTCTTTCACAATGGTTGGTGCCTTTCATTGTACTGATTCTCGTCAAGTTGAGAACTAACCGGAATACAGGCTGCTACAGGTCTTCCAGCTGGCTGGGAAGTTCGTCACTCCAACTCTAAGAACCTACCGTACTATTTCAACCCCGCGACCAAGGAGTCACGTTGGGAACCCCCCGCGGATACCGATACCGAGACACTCAAAGAATACATGGCGACACATCACTCTGCTGCGACCCACAACGAGGTTGGTGGACAAGGAGAAGGCAAGATCCGTTGCAGCCATCTGCTTGTGAAGCACCGCGACAGCCGTCGCCCCAGCAGCTGGCGTGAGGCGGAGATTACCCGCTCCAAGGAGGAGGCAATTGAGATCCTCAAAGGCCATGAACGGCGAATTCAGTCTGGTGAAGCAACTCTGGGTGACATTGCCGTCTCCGAGTCTGATTGCAGCAGCGCGAGGAAGAAGGGTGACCTGTATGTTTTGATTCTCCCGTTGAAGATTATGCGTATGTACTCACTATCTACTTTACAGTGGCTTCTTTGGCCATGGGGAGATGCAAAAGGAGTTCGAAGATGCTGCCTTTGCTCTCCAGCCCGGTCAGGTCAGCGGCGTTGTAGAAACAGCCTCTGGTGTTCATCTCATTCAACGGTATGCATTGATCCCACAAGCCATGTTTCATCGACGGCCTGTCTGCTAACACAATGAACAGTGTTCAGTAATCTAGCTGCCATCTACAAGATTGAAACTTGATCGACAAAGTTGGTTTTCTTGGTCTTTCTTTCTGGGGTTTGGATACTTTTTGGGATTACACGAATAGGATTGGAACTGGGACTTTGTTGAAACGGCCAAAAGGATCTATGTCTCTCCACGGAGCACTCCTGATACAGCCTTTGAGTTCCAGCAAGCACCTTGTTGGATGGTGCTAGGTAACACTGTGAGGAACTGAAAATAGAATAGTCTCACCCAGCTGAATAACCGATGGGTAATGCAAGTCACGGAGAAGTCTCGCAGCCTGGATCAAGTTCTCTATTACTTAAAGCACTAATTAAGTCCGAAGTAGAACCGCCTCACATGTCATCACAATCTGATGCGAATTTGAGAAGCTGCGAAATAGGCAGGCACTCAGGGTTGCCTTCGACCAAGGTGAGCTCGGTTGACTGTCGACCGCGTCTTCACGTATCAAACATCCACAGGATTTTTCTCTCACCCTCTTTTTCTTCTCTTCTCTTCCCAACTCCATCCTGACCGTTTGACCATCCTCTCCTTTCACCGTCACTCCTCACAGCTTTGGCTCCTGCTCTTTCATCCAAGCCACCACGCATCCCATCACCACGATGGATCCCGCTGCCCGCTTGCACCTCAGGCTCGCTGCCAGCCTTGAGCCTGCCACCAATACGATCGTCGACTATGTCTACAACTCCCAAGACTACTTCATCCCAACCGCCGTCCGCTATCCCCCCCAACTCTACGCCATGCACATGCACGTTGCCAACTGCGCCTACGCCGTGATCCAGGGCCTCATCTTCTTCCACAGCCTCCGTTCCCAACACCTCTACGCCATGTGTCGCGAGAAGTCCGGCCCCCTCTACAACATGCACGCTTCCTCCATCCGTCGTCTCCAGAACTGGAAGGAACAGACCAACCCGGTGAATCCAACCCTCGCCCCCGCGGCCAAAATCCCAGCCACGGCACTTGGATTCCGCCTTGACCAGCGTGCCTACGATGCCTATGTCAGCAAGTACGTGGCAACTCTGAAGAAGTTCGAGGCCATCGAGTACAAGAAGTACTGCCGGGCACTGAACATGATGAAGGATGTTGCCTCGCAACACTTGGGTCAGACCGACTATCAGAGATGGCTTCTCTGGTACAACACGACTTTCAAGTCAGCGATGGAAAAGTGGCATATCTTCTTGAAAGATTTGACGGTGCCGAGCTGGGAGGACTCTGTTGATGAGCTTTACGACATGGTTGTCAAGTCTGTTGAGGAGTCGGAGGATAAGACTGCCGAGCATTTTGCCCAGGGGATTTGTTCCGGTCAGGTCAAGATTGCGTGAGGGCTTCACGCAACTTCCGGATGATCACAACCGCGGGTTCAGCTTGGACACTCTTTCTTCTTTTTGTTTTCCTTGGGTCTTGGGCCTTGTTTCTGCGGGTATATTTTGCATTTTGAGGACATGGCGCATGGTGTCTCTGGTCGTTGATGGATATGCTTGGTCCGTCTTGTTTTCAGACGATCCTACCCGCACCTTTCATCTTTGATACTCTTTCCTTCTTCCTTTTGGTCTTACATGGTTCTTGGGGGATTGTTTCGGCGGTACATTTGCATTTGCAGGATATGGCATGGTGTTTCTGGTCGTTTGACAGATACGCTTCGTTCATCTTTTACCTGGTCATTCCGCTTTGATACCCTGTTTCTTTTTTTTTTCTTTCCTGTTCCTTGGAGGGGTTGTCTCTGCGGGTACATTTTGCATTTTCTGGATATGGGACATGATTTTTCTGCTCATTCCATGGATATGCTTCAGTCATCTTTTTATGGCCATTGTTTCTGTACCTACTTTGAGATGAGCCTTCAATATTCGAAGGCCGACATACAAATCGCTATTGCTTTTGCTATGATTTTGCAAATCCTAATAAGTAGACGTCTTACTCCATCCAGAGAACAGCGCCACCTTGCCATTGTAAGATCATCTAGAGCAAGCATCTGAGACAAATTACTCCTTGTCTGAACAACCCATTGTATCCGAAAATAAAGCATAATACACCCTTTCATCAAAGAACCATGCCACAGTGCCAGACACAAAGACACTGTTACTAAAACTAAGACCCTTATATGAGAATACCACCCCGGCCATTCTCAGCCTCCTGTAAATTGTCCTCCACCTCATGGACCGACCTCCCAGCTTATTCCACTCCCACCCAAAATGTGCCTCATCTGGACCCAAAAGTATCACATCTGCGGCTGTATGTGGACCATCCAAGATCTCTACTGCACTGGAACAGAATCCTGCTGGGGCGCCAGAATGCTCGTAATAAACTGCCATCTACAAACATGCAAGGGATGTTGGAGATCCGGCGATAAGCGTGTTAACCAAGAGGTAGCTGATTTACTCGCTCAACAAGAGCAACATCGTAGAGGGCAAGAAGCAGAACCGGAACAGCGAGAGCTATTCCAGTACGAGGACGAGCGAACCGAAGATCCAAATACAGGCACAGATGAAGAAGAAGACTTCGAAGCCTTACATCCATCTAGACCAACGACACCAGAACTCGATCTTAACCCGAAACAGATGCCACGATGGCTATTCGGAACGGAAGTCATGGGTGATGCGAGTAGAGCTTGTGAGCCTGTGAAAATGGAGAAGATATGGAGGGATTATCGGGCGAGGAGGGGGAAGACGGATTGGTATATGATTGAAGGTGAATTTCAACTTTTGATTTTCTTTTGTTCTTTTTGCGTTTCTATTCAGTGGGAAGTGCTAACTTTAAGATTTTACTAGATTTACTCGGAGAGTGGTTGGGCCCGACGGAGTAGTCTTGAGGATGGGAGGGAGTGTGATGGAGAGGAGGACGATTATTATTGAAATGGCGGACCGAGTCTTTTGATACGGGTTATTAAATTTCTTCATAGTCGAGAATTCATCGGCCTTTTTGGATTAAGTGCATGGGTAGGCCCCTACATGGGAGGATACGCGTAGTAGAAAGTGATAATGCAGCGTCATTAGACGATGTTTGTATGTCCCATTGCTCATGCTATCCTAAGAACTCCAAGATCATAAGCGCGCTAGATGCTGTCCACGCGTTTTGCTAGCCCTTGATACTGGTAGTGGTATCATCAACAATGGTGAAGTGATATGCTGCCAGCTGGCCCTACAAGCTCGTGTTAAGGCGCGCCAGACGAGCGGTAATCGCATCAATGACCGCAGATCTAAAAAGTGAGAATTAGCAGCTGTAGCTAGCAATTCGAGAAATGGGGATAACTCACTCTCGTTCAACCATTCTCATTGCATCGGCAACCTTAGCACGCTGAAGTCGCTGCGGCACCCTGGGACGAGCGCCACCCGGAGAAGCAGGGCTTGCAGGCTCGGGAGCCGATGGCGCCTTTGCTGCGAGAGTTTTGGTTTCTGCCACAAGGTCGGTGGCAAGGGATTTGACCTATTTTGTATGTTAATCTGCGAGCGGATACAAAAAAAAACCATGGGAGTTAAACATACAGTCTCCAAGCGTTGCGCTAGTTGTTGATCTTCCTCGCCGGGCTTGGGCTGGGTCTCGCCAATAGACCCGGACAGGGTATTCACTTCGGAGATCCAGGCTTTCTCCTTCTCGCTCAGGGGCCGGCCACCAGAGTTCAGAAGCTTCTTTCGCAAAGTGTCGTATCTCTGCACAAGCTCGCTCTGTTTATCCTTTGCAGCCTGCAGTCTCTTGTCAAGGGCGACGCCATCTCGAGCACCCTCCTTACGAGTGCCGTCCTCGTCAACCTCGCTCGACACGCCCTTGATGCGCTCCGCGACATCTGAAAGCTGCTTGAGCTGGTCCTTGATCTCACCCTGCAGCCTCTCGCACCGGCGGAACAAGTCCGAGGCGGCGCGCTCCAGCGCATTCGTGTGAGCTGACAGAACACGGTGGGCCGTGGTGACCAAGTCAAGAGTCGCGGGAGACAGGCGAACCTGCTCTTTGAGTGTGTGTCGCTGACGGTGCGGCACGTGTTTCTCGACAAAGTTTTCCAGCGGGGACTTTGCGTAGAAGATGGCTGGAACTTGGTAGGGAGCTCGCCGAGGGATCAGCGCGAGGGGATCCTCTACGCTAGTCTTTTGATCGTAAGGACGGAGATCCATGTTTGCTGAGAATGCATCCTCCGGGGTATCCATGACTGCCGCATACGGATTGGATGGATGATAGGTGAGAAGGAGATATCCAAGATCGAAGTCATAGTACACCAGTGACGCGGCTAGATGCTCCTTCTCGGCAGTGACATCTACATCTTCGGCCTGCAAAATTCTTTCTCTCTGGGCAACATTTCCACTGCAAATAACCTGCAGTCGGAAGCCTGAGCCGGTCGTGTCCTCGGCCTGTAACTCGGACTCTAGCCTTTGCACCCATGATGACATGGAGAAGTGCACCACATTCGATGCGGTCGTCACAAAGAAGGAATACCGAGAGTGGATGTCCTTGGTGAAAGTGGGCCAAGTGACTGACTCCGTGCCGTCCGCTTTGATGGTATCCAAGGACTCAGCCAAGAGCAAGTCAGCAGGCTCCGAAAGTGGAGTTCTGAAGGCGTTCTTCCTAGCCTTTGGAAGCCACTGGCCCTCGACACCATCCAGTTCGAGACAAATATGAACGCGGCCGTTCCCACTGGTAAGGCAAATGACTGTTGCAGACAGCTTGTCTTGATCGCTGGACTCTACTGCCAGCTCTTCGTCTTCTCCCATCATCAGGTCTTCAACGTTAAGTCTGGCAGCGATGACCAGGATGTCACATAGATCCAAATCGTCAAGCTCGTCGCCAGTGTCAAACCGGAATGGTCCTTGCAGGCGCGGAATAGCACTCGGGTTTGCGGGCCGAGAGAACACATCCGCACCCTGAATGGTATCCGAGCCAGCGGGTGGGTTCACTGGCTCCTGGTCATCAATCTCACGCAGCCAGTCATACTGTTGCCGACATGCGATCAGCTCCTCCTCCAGATCCTCCGGTGATTCCTCAAGAGCTGCCATCTTCGGAATGATAGCCGAGGAGAGCGAAGGGATGGTTGCAGATGGAGCTTGCCATTTCGATGGCAGCAATGGGCAAAGCGCATAGAGATCACCCGGCTTCATGGCAACCCACAGAGTCATGGGTGCCCAAGCGTCCTCCTTGTCATTGCCATTGCCACCAAAGCAAGCCGAGGCAACCTCCATATCGAAGACATCTGCAGAGAATCCCTTGCTCTTACCGAATCCAGAGGGCGCAAAGTCCTGATCAGAAGAGGTGCCATCAACCAACTTCTTAAGGTCAACCGCCAGTGTAGGCTGATCAAAAGACCAGTGGTTGTTTCGATCCAGCTCCCAAATGCGCACAGCAGCATCAGCAGTGATTGTGACCAGACATCCACCGAGGTTGGTGTGCAAGCCCAGCGGGTGCCATAGTGCAGACACAACTGGCGATTCCGGGATGACATGGGTGGTCGGGCCGAGCTGGTAGGTCTTCAGTCGAATCGTAGACTTATCCGTGGACGACAGGTGTGATGAATCCGGGAGCACAGCGATGTGCACGGTGTGCTCGGTGACGATTGCAAGGAAAGCGCCATTGGGAGAGGGTAGAATCTGTTTGATGAGTCCATAGACAGGCACGGACAGAACCTACTTGATGTTAGTCGCAATATGATCATATGTGATAAGAGAAGCTTTGAAACATGTGCAAAGAGCCGACATACCCTGTAGGACGGAGGGAAAGAATCGGTTGTCTGTTCTTTGGCTTTCTTCTGCCGGGCCTGTTGTTGCCATTGATCCTTCAGGCGCGCAAGGTTTGACCAGCGGATTTCATTATCGATGACGACAAAAACCTCATTGCCTCTCTTAGCGATCGTTCGGGTGGCGCCAATCTGGGTGGCAGGCTTGGCCTTATTCTGTAGGTCCTGTGCAGGGCTTTTGTCCGGGTTGCTCGCGAAGAGGCTGGCACCGGGTGAAGGCCGGCATAGCCAGGCCGGCGAGTAGCTTTTGACCTTTGGCATATCGATCTCGATCAAGTGGAAATCGTAAATGTGGTGTGAGAAGTGAGAAATGAGATCAGACCATCCTCGTAGTAGAAAAAGCGAGTTTGCGCAGGAGCGGAAGTTTGTCTCGATTGTTGATGCGGCGTGGAATTTGGCGGGTGCCCAGTGCCAAGAGTCTTTGAGAGCTCCAAGCTCCCTTTGCCGCCCCAACGACCATTCCGACCTCCACCTGTAATCCTTTCGTCTAATTCCCACATCTTCGCTATGAGCTTGCTCGCTATCAATACGGTTGATCGATTGGATCGGCCTAGTGCTTATTATGTAGGAAAGGTGAGAAATGCCAACAATCGCAGTTCGAGCTCAATGGCAACAGAGATACTAATATGAATCGCAATGATTACAGAACAAGCGCCGCAGCAGATACAACGATCGGGATGATGAGGAGCCGGAGAGGGAGGACCCCATGGCAAAGCTGAAGGATGCGACTACCCTCTACGTGGGCAACTTGTACGTGATTGCTTGGATATACTGTATGGCCACGCACCACCACTAACCCGGCCTTCTCAAGGTCCTTCTACACGACTGAGGAACAGATCCACGAGCTTTTCTCTAAGTACGAAGTGTTTGCATGTGAAAGAAGTTCAATTTGAGTGCTGACCTGATTCTCTCTAGGTGCGGCGAGATCAAGCGATTGGTCATGGGCCTCGATCGTTTCAACAAGACACCCTGCGGATTCTGCTTCGTTGAATACTACACCCACCAAGATGCCCTGGACTGCCTGAAGTACGTTGGAGGCACCAAGCTGGATGAACGAATTATTCGAACCGATCTGGACCCTGGATTCGAGGAGGGCCGACAGTATGGGTACGTGATCAAAGCAGGTTACTGGAAGAAGTTTTGGAAAATCAATTGCGTGGACGGCGGCTAACATATGATTGTAGACGTGGAAAGTCTGGTGGACAGGTTCGCGATGAGTACCGCGAGGAGTACGATCCTGGCCGTGGTGGCTATGGCCGTGCATACGATGAGCAGCGCCAACGAGAGGAGGAACAATACGGCGAGGGAAGGTAAGGTGTTTGATTGGCGACATGAAACAGTAAGGGACTCGGAAAATGGCGTTTATCTTATCACCACGGGCGTGGAATTCAATTAGCAGAAACTGAAGATTTCTCTATTCATCTGATACCCTATTTACAAAAATGTCTTTGCAGTGCGCTCTATAATGCTTGCCCTTGCCCTTGTCCTTGCTCTTGGTCTAGGTCTATTGGCCGAGCTTCTTTCTTCTATTAACATCAGCCTGCACCTGATGCAACCACCATGCGTGGATTCTGGCATCTCCCGTCAACTCGGGGTGGAAGCTGGTGCCGAAAACATTGCCCTGGCGAACAGCCACGACGTCGCCCACTTCTTGATCGGGGTTGATATCGCGCCCTTGAGTGGCGCTCCGAGCCGCGGCTCCAGACAAGGTGGCCAGCACCTCGACATGATCGGCCGTGGCAGCTTCCGCCACCGAGTCCTTAACCTTCCTAGAAGGTGCGATAACGGTATCTTCGCGTTCCGCCTCTCCCACCTGAATGCCCTCTCGATGCGGCAGGATACATTCCACAATGGGGGCTCGAATAAAGACGGCAGGAAACGGAAGTGCGTCTTCGCCCAGGAATGGCAGGTCGAGCGGTCCCTGGAAACTCTCGGTCTGTCGGCCAAAGTGATTGCGGTTGACTCGAACGTCAAGACCTCCGATAAGCTCCTGGCCACCCTTCTTAGTCTTGTTGGCCGACTCGGCGAGCAGGATCAGACCTGCGCAAGTGCCCCAAGTTGGCTTGCGGTGGACTCTGTACAATTGCGCCACCGGGTCAGATCCGCTCAACACTCATAGAATTGCAGTCGCAAAGTGAAATACTTACTTGACAAAGTCTCTCAGAGGCTCCAAGAGATTAGATCGGGCGGCAACGAGCGACATGGTGGTGCTCTCGCCACCAGGCAACACGAGCCCATCACATCTGTCGAGTTCCTGTGGCGTTCGCACCTCAATGAACTCCCAGTCGGACAGAGCTTCTTGCTCGGCGGCCTTTTTCAGCAACTGAACATGCTCAATGAATGCGCCCTGTAAAGCGAGGACTCCAACTGTGACCGGCATCTCTGTAGTGGCAATAATAAGAAAAGAATTCAGAGTCGAGTTGCCCGTTTAGATGTGACTCTACAGGCACGTGATGCAAACTTTCCGCGGGGAGTTTCCTTATCGGGAATTTTTTATCGCCACGTGAGTTCCGATAACCGGGGTTCCTGGTGGGATGTAACACTAACAACTCACTGGCAACATGCAGCTTACGGGACAGAAGCCAAAGTGCTTTCTTTTGAGCATATCATCTGGTTATCAAGTCTCCAATTAAGTTCCAGACAGTTTGATCGGCGTCTTTCTGAGGAGAACGAGTTTTTTGTGTCTATATAACGGACAACGGCTACAATATGGCAACCAATGAGATCAGCCCCGCTGATGCCCAATCAACCGAACCTATTGAGACTGCGGAACCATCTTTGCGCGATCTACCAACCTTATCGCGCTGGTATATCAATACCCGAGAATGGGAGGCAAATAACCTCGATCTACCCTTGTTGAATGTACTCCGCCCTGCTGAACAAGAAGCCGTGAAACGATACCATCATGCGTCAGACAGGCGCATGTCATTGGCATCCCATCTACTGAAGTATTTGTACATTCATCATGCCTGCGGCGTTCCTTGGAGAGACATTACCTTCAGCCGCACCCCTATGCCTGAGAATCGACCCTACTATGCATCAAAATCGGACATTCAAGTTGACTTTAATGTCAGCCATCAAGCTTCTCTCACTATGCTAGCGGGAGTCATCGCCCCGTCTATTGAGCAACTTGCAAGTCAATCCGTTCATGGTGTTACACCCTCGCCACCCAGGATCGGGATTGATATTACATGCGTCAACGAGCGGCGCAAACCTATGAAGAGTATGAAAGACTTTACCGACTTTGTATCTATCTTCAGCGAAGTATTTTCACCCAGAGAGATGGCGACCATGCAAAATCCCATCTCGACTCTCCGTCGAGCCCGAGAGCTCGGCCTGGCTAGGTCCTTCCCTTCAGACGACGATGCAACGGCCATCGAGTTTGGACTCCGCCTCTTTTACTCCTACTGGGCTTTGAAAGAGGCATACCTCAAAATGACGGGTGATGCCCTGTTGGCAGAATGGGTGCGTCACCTTGAATTTACAAATGTCATTCCACCGGCACCGGTTGATCCATTGATTGCATCCAAGCCGTATGGTATTTCCACGGGCTCGGATCATATCCCTCGATCACCTCATAACTGGGGTCCACCGTACACGGAGGTTGAGGTGTCCAGAGACGGGGTGTTGATTGAGAATGTGCGGCTTCAACTACAGGCGTTTGAGTCTGACTATATCATTGCAACTGCTGGCCGGGGATGTCCTGTTGGTCCGATTCCTGAACACTGTGAGAATAGTGGTGACCACCACCTAAGCCGGCTCGGTGTGCATTCTCCTGGGGTTCCCACTCAAGAAAAGCGCATTCCCATCAGCGCACATATGGCCGTGGGACAATCAGATCCATGGTCTCCAAACTCTGATATTGTTGATCCATGGCTTCCAATGCAGGAGGTGGACATTGAACTTGATGTCCGGGCCTGTGCTGAGGGACGTTGTTCCCACTGATAGTGTGGCAGCAAGATAAACCCCTCATTCAGATCATAAGCGTGCGATTTTCTTACGTTCTCATGACTCAGCGGACTCTCTGACTTTTTATGAACATGATCTTCAACATGATCTTCAACATGATCTTCATCTCTCATTTACAATTGAATCCGTATATGTACTGGATAATGATTAGCAACTATTGGCGAATCCCTTCCGTTCTAGTATTCACACCCTCGCCGCTCTTGTTAAGTGAGGCTGCCATGAGCACCATGATGTGATCACCGACCCTAACCTACGATGTAAGCGGCTCAATAACACCCGACGCGCTAACGCCCCGCAATTAAAACGGTCTGGACGCTAAGCCATAAAAGGAAAGGACTAAATATCATTCCCATGATCTGTGTAAAGAATGTCTAGCCTTTGGACTGTACAAAACACAATGCCCCTCCAAATTCTTGACGGTGAAACGCCTGCCACACCTCCCTGGGGATCAATTCTATTAGACATATATCTCCTCGCAGAATGGGACACACCTCATCCCTCACACCTCACCGAATCCCCCTCCGACCGCCGGCGCCGGCTTGTACGCCAATTCCTCGCTTTAGGGCACGAGGGTAGAGAGGTATATACATCCTATCCATGGATCCCGTTCCAAATACGAGTTTCAATAGCTTTCTCCCCAAACTAACCCAATATCAATCTATTAGCCTTACCGCACCCTAGCGGACCCTCCGCCCACCCCCACTGATGCACAGATAGCCGAGATTCTCCTCCCACTCCGCCCTGAGGCTCTACGTCCTTATGCCGCATACACCGGCAGTCTAGGTGAAGGTCTCTGGCTCCGTCTATGCTACGACGAAGACAAAGAAGAAGCACACGAATCTCACTGGTCTACCAACGAAGACTATGACTTCGTCGGTCCCGACGGAGTCATCCTCGACGATAAGACCATTTTCGGGGGTTTGGACTTGGCAGCCGCGGTGGAACTTTTCCCCGAACGTATCACCAACAACAGTGTTAATGTTCAACTTAGGGAGAAGATCCTCAGAGAGGTGCTCAGTGATATAGAAGAGGATACGGGATCTGGCGAAGAGGATTATTCGGATGAAGTTAAAGAGATGCTGGCAAGGCTAAGGGCGCCTGTTATTGCGAACCCGCTGCTGAAGTATAGTCGGTATCATGCTGCGTGTGTTGTTACGCATGTTTTTGTCGAGGATGAGGAGGCGCTTGATGGTGCGGGGTTGTTGCATGTCTTTTTGGATGATTGTGGGAATATAGTGAGGCAGTGGCGGGTTGAAGAAGGTGGGGGAGATGATTGTTTCGATGGGTGTTGGGCTGACGGGAATTGGAAGGAGTTTTTCATTGATGGAACGGGGGAGGTTGGTCCTGCTTATCATGAGGGTGGAATGAGAGGACCTCCATATAAACTGTGATGAGACTGGAAGGGGTTAGATAGAAAGAAACCATGTATTTCTGTTTCTATCTCTTGAAGGCCACGGTGACCACACATATCCATATAACCTCCACGACTAATGACAGTCTGAATAACACTTCTATACATTGGATCACTCCCAATATCTATACTATCTCCCTCAATCTGGACCTCCAACACCCGGCCCATCCATGGACTGGTCCACAAACGCCGGCGGGAGTACATTGTCCGGTACAAAGCGAAGAGTGTTATTTGGTGAGCCGGGTACGTTGTCTAGGATTCGGACCGTCCAGGTAGGTCCTAAGATGCGGACCCAGTCTATGGCGTTCTTTTGGCACCATTTCGGTATTTTGGAGGTGCCGGCGTGCCAGTAGGCCCAGATGTTTTTTTTCGGAGGTTATTAGTTGGTATGATTGGAAGGTTGTGAAGATTTCGGTGTCTGTTCGGCGGTCTGTTGGCGAGATGGGCTCGAGTGTGTTGCGGCATTCTTTGGGGATTGTGAAGTCGAACATGGTGAGATGTAGAAAGAAAGGTAAACTGGGACATTTGGTTAGAGCTTCACACTGGTACTCTAGTTTAAACAATCATGTAATGAGGCTTGCGATCTTCGAGAGAGCGATGCGATTTAATATGTTGCGCCAAATCTGAGCCTCGCAGAGCCAATTTAGTATGGGAAGCCTAATGATGCATGACGAGTTGCGGGAACTACTGGGATCACATCCCGTGGAGCAACTCACTTGCATCCATTGCCGGGCATGTCGCGCCTTATATTGCGCCTAGGCGAACTACCAGCGTCTTAAACACCTCTTTTTTCGTATCAACAGCCCAGTCTCGGAAACTCTAATACTCGGACCAAGCTGCAACGGGGCAACCACCACAATAACAGTGTCATGACATCTTTTCATGCTTGATGTATATACATTTGCAGAGAGACAGAATATTGGAAAAGGCATAATGGGGCATTGGAGGACATTGGTGAGGGGCCCAAATGGGTACAATTCGGATCTGGGGATCGGGTCAGGGTGGAAGTAGAAGAAGCCTCCCACACAAAAGGCAGGAATGTGCCAAAGGTGGAAACAAAAGGTAGCTAATCTACCGATTAAGTCGAAATGCGACTCAGTCGCTGTATCATCCCAGGAGTGAGTTGGTGGCAGGAAAGTGGGTTCAGGGCAGGAATGACCTGCAAAACAGGAATTGCGATCTTCTTCTATGTGCAACGCTCTGCGGTGGGAATAAGGGGTATGTACCGAAAGGGAATTGAGGAATTGTGGTTTATCAGCGTTGGGACTTGATGCTGATTTCCTTCCTGGATTATGTGGGAAGTAAAAGCGAGTCTTTGGTGGCCATGGTTTGAGAGACTGGAGGGTCTTGCTGGGTGAATCCAACTGAATATTGGCCATCTCAAATCTGAATGGCAGTTGACCTGCCATTAGCCCGGGAAGGCCCGACTTTGTTACTTTCCTTCGCCATGCTCAGGATAACCTTAAGCATCGAGTCACGAGTTGACTGAGTCAGCTGATCCACATCGGCAGGAGTCAAGTCCTTAGTGATGATAGGAGGCAGAACTATAGATCACTCTTGTTAGCAAAAGGAACCAACCACAAGAAGCTCTACAAACTCACCCTTGACTTTGATAGATCCTGCATTGAATCGCAGGTTGCGAGGAGACATAACATGAGAGTAATTCTCAGTCACAACAGGCACGATAGGCACACCAGCCTTAACAGCCAAATGGAAAGCACCCTTCTTAAACGGCAACAGCATGGGCTCATCAGAGTAACTCCGCGTACCCTCGGGGAAAATAAACACACTCTGACGATGAGTGCGCATCTCATTCACAGCACCATCAAAGGCCTTCATAGCATTCTCCCGGTTGGCACGATCAATAAACACCGTCCGCGAGAGAGTCATGAACCATCCCAGAAACGGCACATTACGCAAGGACTTCTTCGCCGTGACACTGCAGTACGGCGGGAAAATAGCGCCGAGCATCAGGACATCCAACTCCGTCTGGTGGTTTCCAACAAAGATAGCCGGGCGGGTGGTGAGATACTCCTCGCCCTCAATGATATCAAATGTCACACCGGTCGTATATCGCATTACCCACTTGAAGCTGCGAGCAGTGGCCCATTGCGAGACACGGCCATAGCCAACGAGACGGAGGACGATCGAGGCGATAACACCGTATGTTGCGCAAAGCAAAATGGAGCCATAGGCAGCGAGACAGCGGGCAGCGAATGCAGCACGAGGCACTTTCTTTCCGAGGGCAAAGAGGGACAATGTAAGTACCACGAACGAGCTGATGCCCGACAGGATATACGAAGTGATCGACATGGCGGTGGGATCGATGTGAAGACTGTTGGGAAAGGGTTAGGTCAATCCCTATACAAGAGGGTAGATGGTCGACAACGGATGTGCATACCTGACTTCACTGGATTGTTGACTGCGATAGCCCACTGGGAGAATGCGAAAGAGACCGGAGAGGAACAGAGGGAGCGACAACGCAGGCCATGTTGGGTGGGACTGTGGAGGTGAAGCTGCTTTTTTTGCCCGTGGCCGACTCACCGCCAGCTGACCGCGGCAAATGACGGCATCACGCAGACCAACAGGCTGAGGGTGGGGACGACAAGTTAGAACTAGTCAGATTATGTGGAACAGCCAACATTATCTGGGTCTGAGCGCAAGCCTCGGCAGGTCTAGATAGTGGTGGGGTTTGTTGAAGAAGCTTGTGCCTAACAGCTGCTCAACAGAAATAGTTCTAAGAATACCCCTGTACATGTTAGAGGGATATCTGTTAGTCTATCATAGAATGATGCTGGTTCCTAAAGCACCATGAATCATATCAGATCAACTACAAATACAGAGCAATAAAACGGTTCTCAGAATGATTCTTGTAATAATGGATCATGCTATGCCTCGTCGGTCCATCACCATGATGCTCCAATCGTCATACATTAATGTACAAAACACCATGCCGGATGCATGATGTTTGAATGCTCGAACAAAAAGATGCCCCGGTGTCAAGGGTAGGGACACCCGGGAAAAGCAAAAAGAACAACTCCCCAGTGATGCTGTGCAGAATAAGGGAAAGAAGAAAGAAATGGCCTTGGAACGCCACCTTCGTAACGTAAGACAGTATCCCCCAAGTCGTGCAAGGTCAAGAGATTTTTGTAAAGGGAGAAAGAGAGAGACCTGGAAAGCATCACAGATCTATCATGCAATATCGTCATCTTCCATTTCATCATCATCCAAGGACTCCATCGCGTCTTTGATGAATGGTGCAGCCTGTCAGGAGAAAGGGAATTAGTTAGATGGTGAACTTTCAGTCGTGTGGGGGAAAGTGTAAAGAGAACATTACCTTTGGATCCAAGTTCAAAGCCGTGGTGAAGTGCTTGATGGCATTAGCCTTGTCGTGGAGGATCTTGTACAGTTTACCCAGTAGGTAGTGTACGTTGGCCTCGTCCGGAGCCATGTCCTTAAGCACCTTCAGCTCTGCCAAGGCGAACTTGAAATCATGGAGTTTCATCATGACACGGGCCTTGCGGAAGCGAGCCAGGACAGAGTGCGGTGCCAATGTGCAGGCCCGCTCATAATGAAGTAAAGCGTTCTTCGGATCATCCATCTTCTCCAGGACCAAACCAATGCAGCAGATGAGAACAGCGTTGGTCGGATTGATGGTGGCTGCATTGCGGAAATGTTGCTCGGCAAAGTCGAGCTTGCCCATCTTATCGTAAACTGTGCCCAGTCCATACCAGGCATTGTAATGGCGATTCTCAGCGTTAATTCCGTGTCGGTAGGCATCCAGGGCCTTGTCGTATTCTTCATTAGCCACGTACTCGTGACCCTGTAGTGTAAAGGCATAGGCAAACTCAGGGTCAAGCATGGTTGCTCGCTTAAAGCATTTCAAGGCCTGATCGTGATCTCGCTGGTGGGAGAAAGAGTTACCGATGGCACACCAAGCCTGGGGCGACAATCGATCAGCTTCCAGCAACTGGTGTGCCAGATAAGCCAGCTCCACGTCATTCTTAAGGTGCCAAAGCACAGTCGAGTAGATCTCCATATCTTCGACTCGCGAGGGTGCCATAGCTTGGACACGGGCAAAATATTTGGCAGCGTCTCCATACAACGCCTGTTCAAAGTGGGCTCGGCCAAGCTGAGACAGGACCCACGGGGTCTCCCGTTGACCCTGTGAAAGAGAGTTGAAATGCTGTACAGCCTCGGGGCATCTATATCGGCTCAATGCGCTGTGCCCAGATGCAAGTTTGCTGAACAGACCCAAAAGCCAATTCAAGGCTTCGAGCTCTTTGGATCTCTCGGAATTTCGGGGAAGAGGAGGAACACCGGAGGTGGAGGGGATGGATGTAGCACGGGGCTCTTTGCCATCATGGTCGTATGACTCCATAGGTTTGCGGTTGCCGCTCACCACCCGGCCCACAGTTGACGTTGTGGCAGGACGTCCCTTGGCGTGGGCACTTCGGACTTTCTTCACTTCACGGCCATCGCGGCCCGTGAGAGTAGAACTGGAAAGCTTGCTGGTGGTGGGTTTGATCTGATTGAAAAGCCGGACACTGCGACGCTGGGGAGCACCAGGTTCGGTCGGCTGGGGAGGAAGGGGATGGGCAACTTGGCCAGAAATAGTACGTTTGCGATCACCAAATCGAGGCGCTGGTGGAGGCTCTCTGTCTGCCGGGGCAAAAGGTGGTTCATCCGGCTCTGTTCGAGTTCGAGGGCGAGGCCGAATACCGGTTGATCGCATTTTAGGTGGAGCTTGACCCGTTTGGTCTAAGCTCATAGACTGAATCGTGCGATTCTTCCTTGCTGGCGCCAATGGTGGTTCCCAGGCGGACTCCGGTTCCGTGACGCCGTTCGCAATACGAAACTCTTCTGAGCTACTACTTTGTCCACTGGGCGTCTCCATTCCCTCGTGGATCACCGGTGCTGCTACCGATGCTACACTGACAGAACTTCCGTTGAACTTCTCCCACAGAGCTGAGCTGCCGTAGGTCGAATCGATCTCGCCACGCGTAGCAGGGACCATGAATGGATCACCCCCGGGGTGTCCAGGATATCCGGTAGTTTGTGAGGAAAAAGGCCCTTCAGCTGGTGGAAAATGCCCTGGTACCGAGTCCAGATCGTCGGGAGAGGCAGAGATGATGGAAAGGAGTTCCGGGCTGAGTTGGTAGATGTTAGGGACTCGGACGTTGACGCCTGATTGTGAGTTAGCTTCAGTCTGCCTGATTCCACTTGAAGGCTCAAAATGATGGTACTGACCAGTGGAGCATAGCCCGAGGAAAGCATCCCACATGAATGGATTCAGTTTCAGCGAATCCACATAGCAATCTACCGCCTTGTGCAAGTCCTTATGAGCTTGCCATAGCTTTCCGAGCAGGCAATACACCGCTGCTGCATCTGGTAGGTGCTGTCGAGATGTTTCGCTGTGCTTGTCTGTAGCGCCAACGTTAGACTAAAATCAGATCAAGCCCGTGCCTGTAAGAAGGTACATACTCCAGTGATTCTTGGAAGCCCAGAGCGACTTGCTGCGCTCCAGGGCACTTATCCCATCCAGATATTTGCCCAGATCCAAGCAGGCCTGTGCGTAGACATAGGCGCTGCCGACATGCAAGCCACGCGATCCTGAGCCCTGGCTACACTCCATCGCAGCCTTGACTTCTCCATTATGTAGGTGGCAGAGAGAAAGTAGATATTGAGCTTCGAAGGATCGTGGTTCGTAGGCATGGAGACGACCGGCAAGAAAGAGCGCATTGCGAACGAGGTTGTTATCGAGGTGATAGTAAATGAGGTGCCTTAGTTGGCTGGCGACATGGCCTGTGGATAGCGCCATGGTGGCGCGCGGGGAGGTGAACGCGATGTTGTTGTTGATGTAAGCACAGAGTGAGGAGAAACCATCAGCACCCACCGCCCATCAGTATCGACTCAAGTCCAGGAGGACTGGCTGGGAACAGATCTGGGAAGGAGGAGCGTCGCCGATCTCGATCAGGAAGTCGTGAGGTGCGGGAGAACGGTGGAATGTAAACGGAGGCCGGAAGCGGTAGGTGAGAAGGTAAGATGAAAGTCACCCAAGGACCAGTCTGTACATGCTCTATGGAGTCAGACCAACTTTCACAATCGCATCATGATCATGTTGATCTTGACAAGGCAAGGTGGGAGAGAGTCGCGCTGTGCATAGCAACAGTTCGTACTTGGCTTGTCTTATTTTGGTTGCATTGGCTCGGCGGAGGTGGTCTATTCTGCCGGGCGGTGAGTGTTGTGGTGGGCAACAATCGCCATTTCTTAGGACTCCGCCTAGTTCTAAGCAACAGAACCCCTCCACCTACTGAACAACAGTTCTACAGATATATTTAGATTTTCGAGAAATATCAACATGCATATTATTCTTCGAGTCATTTCAGTATGTTTTCCGATCCATTCTCCAAAGCTATAGAGAACCTCTAGTCAACTAGATGTTGGACTTCGGGGTGATATATATTCTAGCCGCTCTCAGGGTCAGGCTCATCATTGCGTAATACATTCAAACATAGTCAATGTTCAAGGTGACCAACTAATGCTCGCAACAGAGCCCAGGAACACAGTAGAAGAGTGAGGACCAACCTTGTATTTCCTATTGATCATTCCACTGAACGTAGCGCTCTAAATCATGACTATGAATCTAGATGTTGGTTTTCTACAGTGGCTTCCATAAGAAACTTCCAAATCATCTTTTCAGTCTAGAGTGAAAAGACTCTGCCAAGCCTAGAGACTGTACCCTAGTATCAGATTGAACAGTTAGAGTATCAAATAAGAGCGTCATTCCTAGCCATGTACTTGATGCAAATAGAAATGTTTGACTCCTCCGCATAGATCTACAGACGTAATCCCAAAGCGGAGCCCAAGGCGGTCAGAATTGACAGAACGATGGGGTAGCTGCATGGAGCCGCAGTCTGCCGTAGAACATCACGAGGAGGTCACCTTCTCTCCACATCTACATCCACGATCAACCATAATCCTACCTCCTCCCTCTCCTCTCGAGGTGGCCAAGCTGTCAATTTCCAACGGACATCTGGGATTGTGACCACGACATAAGCCAATTGGCCCCCACACAGCCATCCCTCATACCTTCAACCCATCGTTCGCTCCCATCACTCATCCCGCAACGTCGCCCGTTTCCCTCCTCCGCCATGGCCCAAGTAAGCTCCAATCCCACCACTCCAACTTCCAACCCATACCACACTCCCAAAATACCCAATCCTAACATCAACCCAGAAAGCAGCCAAAACCCTGGCAACCCGCAACGCCGCCACCCTCACCCGCATACACCTAATCACCGCAGCCCTGCACCTGCTCTTCCTCATCCTCCACTTTACATTCCAGCGTCCCCGCTCGCTAAAACCCTACATCTTCCTCGCCGTGCCAACCCTAGTCATCGAATTCTACCTCGACCGCGTGGGTCGCCCGCGCTTCAACGAGGATGGCTCGCTGCGCTCTGCGGGCGAGGACCTCAACGCTACCGGGCTGACTGAGTACATGTGGGACGTGCTGTACTGGACGGAGGGGTGTATTGCCGCTGTGTGCATTTTCAATGATCGAGCTTGGTGGTTGTGGGCTGTTGTGCCGCTGTACTCGATTTACTTGGCGTATACGACTGTGATGGGTGTGAAGAAGGGCTTTGCGGGGATGGGTGCGGGTGCGGAGGGTGGGGAGTCGAATGCGCCGATGAGTAAGACGCAGATGAAGAAGGAGAAGAAGGGGGATCGAGTGAAGTACCGTCGGTGAAGGGGACAGGGTGGTTCAATTGAGATATGGATATGCCAATCCTACATACGATTGTGGTTCGAGTTCATTATTTAGGTCGAGACTTATGAGGTGCCTGGAATATGCTGCCTCGAGTTTGCTGCCGAGAAAGGAGCAATGCTGGACCTGAGAGAGGTCTTATGCGGTCAAAGCAACGCTCGACCATGAACCAGCCAGTGGAAGAAGGCCACAGCCTATGGCGAACTATAACAGACGCCGAGAGAATACACAAATAGCCAAACTCTTGCCTGACTAGGCACCTCTACGGAGCAGCCAATCAAGACATCCAAAAAGCGTGTTTCATTATGTACTAGAAAAGCATCGCTGGCCAAAAAGCCAAAAAACCAAAAACAGCCAGAAGAAAGTGGCCATATTCGTGCAAAAACCGAGATGCCAAAAGTAGGGGGAAAGGGGGGGGGGAAGACATGATTTCACTGTGCAATTTGCGGGGTCATGAGCATATTGCCATCGTAACAAACTATATGGGGAATAAAGTATCGAGCAAAGACGGGGCCTCACATGCTACTGGCATGCCGCTGTAGGAAACCCAATCTTTCGCGACACATTTAACAAGGGGGTGGATGTAAGACACGTGATGAAAAAGGAGGGAATATCAAACAAAGCGTTATAAGGAAGAGGGGGGCATTTGCGTCTAAAGCTCATCCTTGGACTGGGACGAGACACTAGCCTTGATGCTGCTATTGATCTGATCGGCATGGGACACAGCGGTCTCAACAGCTTCAGAGGCAACGCTGCTCGCACTGGAGGCGAGATCGGCGAGCTGTGCCTGAGCACTCTCAACTGCGGCTGCAAGGCGGCTGGTGGCAAGTTCAACCACACCGGGCTCTTCACCATAGATCGCGGCACTAGCCCGGGACTGGATTTGTTCAATGTTGTCCTTGGCAATATCGATATAGCTAGGCTCCTTGCCATAGATAGCACCACTGATCTGAGCAGAGGCAGTCGAGTAAGCATCGGCTGCGGCATCAGTGGCCTGCTCGAAGCTGCCCTTGGGCGTGCCATAGATACCAACACTGGCAGCCGAGACGGCGGCATGGAGCTGATCATTGGCCTGCTGCACGATATCTTCCACGCTGGGGATGTCGGAGACGATGGCGCCAGTGGCAGATGAGACCGCTTCGTAGGCCTCACTGGCGTAGCTCGAAGCGGCGGACACAGCAGCAGCCGGGTAGGGGGTCTCGTAGGCAACACGGAGCTTGCTTAGGACACTTTCAGTGAAGGATGGTTGCTTGCCAACAAGCAGCTCAGAGACGATGGCGTGGACGGCTTCGAGCCGAGGCACGTTGTCAACCACTTGCTGCAGGTATGGCGCGGGGGTGCCGTAGATCTGCTCGCTAGCCTTGGAGACGAGTAGTTCCCAGTTCTCAGAAGCATGGCTAGAAAGAGCTTCGATGGCACCTGGCGTTGTGCCATAGATAGCGGAGCTAGCTGAGGCTGATGCGAGAGATAGGGAAGAAGAGGCAGCAGAAAGAGCAGCATGATATCTGGAAGAGGCATCATCAATGATGCTCTGGGACCTTCCATCATCAACTGCGGAGATCATAGAGCTTGCCGAGGCGACGACTGCCGCGAGACTAGCGGAAGCCAGGGAAGAAGCTTGCTCGTACTGAGAACCGGCTTGTTCAACGAGGTTCCGGAAGTCCAAGGGAGCCGGGGTTGGGGTTGGAGTGCCATAAACTGCCTCTGATGCCGTAGACACGAAGGCAGTATAGTGGTCGTGAGCGACACCGACTGCCTCATAGTAGCGACGCTGTGCATCAAGCACGAAAGGCTGGAAACCAACCGAGGTTGTAGCAGGAACAGTGTGTAGGGCCAGCTGCTCCGAGGCGAAGCTGAGTCCTTCACTCAAGCGCGATGACGCAACGGAAGAAATGTGAGCCAGGGGCCCAGCAGAGGTAGGGGTAGCCTTGACGGCGCCAATACGAGCCTCAAACTCCTGAGTGGCGTACTTCACAGCGCCAGAGTAGGCAGACTCGATAGAAGACAGAACCCGGGCATGAGCGGGAGCACTCGACTGTGCCATCTGGCCCAGGACCTGAGACTTGGCGATTTCATAAAGGATCTTGGCCTGTGAGGTTGACTCGGCAAAAGCGGAGATTGCGTCAGAGTAGACATCTCCAGCTTTGTTAGCCAAATTGTGGAGAGCATCCTGCTCGTCATCGTCAAGGATAGGCTCCTGCTCTGTGTTCAAAGTGGCAGCGGCGACACCGAAAGCAGGTACGTTAGTGTAGTTTTCTTCCTCGAAGATAGCATCCGGAACATGTTCCTCTCCATCTTCGCTTTCTAGGATTGATTCGGGTTCAACAGGCTCCTCGGCCTCGTCGGAACCATCCGCACTAGTAGTGGAGATGGGAGTCTCTTCAGTGTCATCTTCTTGCGAAATAGTCGACGAGGATTCGGAATCCTTGGTGACTTCTTCGAAAACCTCATTGTTGTCCGTGCTCTCTTCAACTTCCTCGTGCTCCACAACTGGCTTCGGCCGTGGAGGTGGAGCTTCATTGCGGGTATCGAAGTTGTCACTAACCTCACGAGCGGCAATCTTCCAGTTGCCAACATCCTTGAGCCTGATTAGTTCTCTGGCGGTATCCTCAGCGACCTCCATTCCACTATCCAGGATTCCAGCAGCCACAGACTGGGCTTCAGCAATTGACTTGTGGTTCATACCGACCTTGCGGATCTCATTGCGCCAGTCATCAATCTGAACCTTGAGTGCATGGTACTTAGCCCAGTCTTTATAGGTCACATCATCCATCCAGGCCCATCGAGTACCAATCTCCTGCAGGCCCAGGTCGCGGATGCTGTCGAGGACATCCAGGGTTGAGTTGATAGCAGCCGAGACACGACGAATGAGTTCCTCATCGAAGGATAAAGACCATTGTCGGAGAGCGTGGGCACGATCTCTAACGGAGACAGCAGACTGGCGAATGTCGATGAGCAACTTGTCACGGGAGTCTTCCTCCGCCTCAGGTGCGTCTTCCTCTGGCAAGTCTGCCGCAAGCTCGTTAATTCGCTCCTTGATCGAGGAGATCTTTTCAGTAGACACTGCCTGGAGGGCGGTCCACAGGCTTTTGCCGTGGCTGTTGGCGCTGCTTGCGATGAGGGCGGACACGATGTCTGCAATGCGCTCTTCGAGATCTTCAATACCCTTGTCGGCTGCAACGGCAAACTTGTCCTGCCACCTCTGGAGATCGGACTCAATTCGGACACGTGCTTGCTTGGACTGTTCTTCGGCAGACAAGGTGGGCTGAACGGAGGGAGTCTCAGGTGTCACGGTGGTGGCCGTGGTGCTTGCAGAGGCACGAGGCTCAACTTTCGCGGTCGTAACCGTGGATGAGATGGTCTGTTCGGAAGTGGAACTGCCATTCTAGGTTAACAAGTGCTTTGTTTGTGTGAGGGAGGTGGCTAGTCCTTACCTGTCCATTTCTTCAACGACAGCGCGGAGGCGCTTGCCTTCCCGATAGCTGGCCAGGCGCTGGCCAATTTTTACAAGTTGAGGCTCGACCTGCTCCGAGTAGAGGCCTGTCACATGAGGCCACAACGAGCTGTTCGCAAAGTAAACCACCGATGACCAGGTGTAGCGTGCACCAGGCATCACATGGGTAGTCAAAACTTGCTGACCGGTGCTGTAGGTCTTGCCAATAAAAGGCTGCGAGCGAGTGTAGAAAGGCACCAATTGGTTCCAGTACACAGCCTGCGCCGCTCCATTGGCCTTCTGGTAGTAAGGTGACACCACGGAAACACCTTGTTGAACATATGGATCAACTTGGGTCAGATACAACTGATGGGCTTGAACTTGAGCAGCTTCCAGACGAGGGGTCACTTGTGCTTTCCATTGTGCTTCGCCAAATCCCCGAGCTTGTTGCCATGCTGGACCGCCGTACTTCTCATAGCTGTGTTTAGCGACATTAGAGGCAGGCGTATAAACTCGCTGGTTGAACACCTCCACATACGGACGCGCCTGATCGACGTAGGGGGCGGCGTAGGTATCATAGTAGGGAGTCACATAGGGCTCCACGTGCGAACGTGCGATCAAGTAGGGCTTGCAGACCTTTGGAGAGGTCTCGTTCAACTCGTCTAGGCGTGATGGGCATCGTAAAAAGGGCGTGAGGAGGGTATACCAAATACATAACCTGGAATTTGTCGACTATTAGTTCATGAGATCGCCTTTTCTCCTTTTCAAAATCACTTTCAATGAGGTCTGTGAACAATCGTCTGGAGCGACGTTGAGAAAAATGGGATGGAATGGTCAGACATACCGTACTACCAACCCTAGTGTCCATCGCAGAGGGCTCTTTCTCCGAGCCTTCTCACTTTTCACATCCTTAGCCACTGGACTGGCCTTCCTCGCCCCGGGCGATACCGTCGGTAAATATCCGTTCTCTTGAACTGCCATGTTGGCTGCCGTTGGCGGCGGGCCGACCCTTGTGAAAAAAAAGTTGCGGCCACGAGCCTCCGCGTCGCGTCGATATATTCTTCGAGAGGGGTATTTGCAGATTTTCGATAGACCGCTATTGTCTCATCAGGTCAACGCAAGTTGGCCACCGGATCACAAGCTTTCGTGCAGTTGGCGTGGTAGCTTGGTGAAGGAGGCTGAAGCTGGGTTACTAGCAGTAGGCGGAATGCTCGCGTCGGCTCGGCGCTAGGGAGATTCACGGGCCGCAGGTCAGAGCGCACGCGATGATGGTGTGATTCCGAGGCAGATGAGAAAGAGTTGAGGGAGTTGAGCACATAGATTGGTGCCGACGGATATTAAAGAGCAAACTTCCTCAGGAACGAGCCCTGGGTACCTGGGATGGAAGACTGAGTTTCCAAGTCCGATGGAGGAGCTGTTTAAGGTGTCCGGGGCATCAGTGAGGTCATCGGTGGCACCAGGGCAGAACCGGGCAGGTACGACAATACAGGATGTGGCACTGCTTAAAGGGTGTATTAAAGCGATGGGCAGTGGTAAGACACCGTAATGACATTACAGGGCTGAGTCAGCTACTATCGGGAAGCCGCCGCTGCCCCAAACCGAAAGTCTCCAGAGCCCAGCAACTTATCAAGTCGTCAAGTCCCAAAGTGGGAAGGCCCAACTCGACTGCCTCCTTCACTCAGACAAACGATCAGACGATTGACAGGTAGGTTGTGGTGTCTTGTCCTTGGTGGTTACTTCTGTCTTTGGGGCCAAGTGCACAATTGACCGAGCTAAACTCGGCCCTTCTCAGCTTCAGTGTCCTCCCGCATCGACATTACCCCGGCATCGTCTTTGACTCGACTTTGGCGAGCCTGACCTGATCTTTGATGGCCGTGAGAGAAACGATGAAGAGCTGGTAGAAGCCGTGCTTTCTCCGCGACTCTACGCGACCTGATCACGAAATATTATGGATTTCGCAACACCTTCTCCCCGCAACCCGGCGGGGATGTCATCGTTCCCGGACCTCATGAACGACCCAGCTTTCGATGATCGAGAGGGAGGGATGGAGGATATGGATACGTGTCGAATCTGCCACGGAGAAGCGACGGAAGAGGAGCCGCTGTTCTATCCCTGCAAATGTAGCGGTAGTATCAAGTTCGTCCACCAGAGCTGCTTGGTGGAGTGGCTGTCACACTCGCAAAAGAAGCACTGTGAACTGTGTAAAACAGCGTTCCGATTTACGAAACTATACGATCCGAATATGCCTCAAAGTCTTCCAACACCTTTATTCCTACAACAGGCATTGATTCAAACCCTCCGAACCCTGGTGACATGGCTGCGTTTTGTACTCGTGGCATTTGTGTGGTTAGGCTGGCTGCCGTGGTCGATGCGAGCAATTTGGAGGGCGCTATTCTGGCTCGCTGACGGCCGCTGGTCGGCGGGTGGGACGGTTCAGCAACGAGGCGCACAGTCTATCCAGAATGGTGTCGAGCAATGGGCTTCCAACGGCACGGCAGCGGCCACTGCTGTGCTCAGCTCGATGACCTCGGGCGCTTCTACTGCCGCCTCTTCCTCTGCCATGCCTGCGCCGTCGGCGCAAGCTGCTACCATCAGCTTCCCAGCTGGCGATCCGCTCATGCTTACCTTTATCAAGAAAATTATCCCGAGTTTGTTTATGCCTGCGTGGTCATCCAGCGGCAGCGACAGCGGCGCTCACACAAACGGTCTTTCTGGCTCACCTAAGCCCCGGTATCCATCTTGGCTGTCGGATGTGAAGTTTCTCAATAATTTGACCCGTTGGCCGACAATCAACAACATGATCATCGATACTCTGGAGGGTCAACTTATCACTCTACTCGTGGTTGTTGCTTTTATTCTTTTGTTCCTGATTCGAGAATGGGTTGTTCAACAGCAGCCCATGGCCAACATTGCTGAAGGAGAGCGCGAAGCAGCATTGCAGCTGATCGCCAACAATCGCCCCAATGAGGAAGTGCGCGGAGTACGCCCGGAACTTGCGCCGCCTCGTCCTCAAGAGGAGTTTGAACCAGAACAGAATGCCCTAGTCGGAGACGACAACGACAACGATGTACCTGATCGTTCTGTCAACCATTCTCCTGCACCCTCCTGGACCGACTCTGACGATGGACTCCCAGTATACGATAGACAAGCCGGCTTCCAGGATGACGATTTTTCGAGCAATCCGTTCCAGAATGGTCATCATGTTGAATTCGACCGTCCAGAGCGCCAACAGCCGACCAACCCACAGTATTCAGATGTTTCCCTGTTTCAAGATATCCTCGCTCGTGCAAATGGCGATCGCGATGAGATCTTGCGTATCATTCGACAAGAAGGTCATGAACAGGAACTTAGTTGGATTGTTGATGCACTGACCAGGGCACCAATCGACCAACCACTACCTGGGCCATCCACCGACGCAACAGGGCTATTTCAGACCCAACCCGCAACCGCACACGAGACATTAGATCCGGAGGGTGAAAACGCCGATGTACAATCACAAGCCGATGAGCCAATCGCTGGGCATGATGCCAACAACGAGCAACCCGTGGCAACCGGCGAGGACGAAAACCAAAATCATCTTCCAATTGAACATCAACCTCCAAAGAATGTTGGTGATCGATTGATCAATTGGTTCTGGGGTGATATTGGAGCAAATAATCATGATCATGACGACCAACCCCTGGAGGACGACGAGCAGATCATGCAAGATCCAGCCTTGGAGGATCCGTTTGTCCCTGTTCCAAACCGACTGGACGGGCCTCCCGCCGAAGGGCCAGGCTTGGGAGGAGCCGCACCCGATGGGGCGCCTGAAGGCAATGACGCGGATGCAATCGAGGGTGATGATTTCGAAGGGATTATGGATCTCATCGGCATGCAAGGTCCCATCTTTGGACTTTTGCAGAATGGGGTATTCTGTGCCCTCCTGATTGCATTCACGGTCGCTATTGGCATCTGGCTTCCCTACTTGTGGGGCAAGATTGCCCTTGTCCTTTTGGCCAACCCCCTGGAGCTCATCGTTGGTGTTCCTATGACTGCACTCACCGTGGTTGCAGATGTTGTGTACGATACTCTTATTGGAGTTGTGGGCTACGTCATGTATTGGCTAAGCTTCATCTTCAAGGTCCTTCTCAGTCCATTCGGTGCTTTGGTCCCGGCCCTCGAGTGGATTCCTCGAAACAAATCTATCACTAGCACATCGCTGTCTCTGATTGACAAGAGTACCAACAGGTTGAATAAGGTTGTCAAGGCGTTCCTGGTATTCCACGAGTCTGATATACCCATGTTCTCAGTGCTCTCTCACCAAGCTCTCAAGCTACACCAGGCACGTGTGATGACCCTCTTCCGATCAGTATTTGCTGTCATGAAATTTGTTCTACACGACTTCCCTCTCCGCCTCATTACCCTCGGGATCCCGGGGGCACTGTCCTTTGATGTCGATTTCTCCCAGCTGAAAAATGCTACAGTCCAAGCACAGCATTACATCGGTAACTTTACAAAGTCGTCGATTTTTGCCAGCCCCGGGACCAAGCTCATTAATGCAACTGTCGCCCGAACAGCTTCCACCGTCGTGCCGGTTGACTACGATCTGGCTGTATGGGACACTAAAGATCGCGTCATTGCCATTGCGATGGGATATCTTCTAGCCATCATGATGGGCTTCCTGTATCTGCGAATCACCGGATTGCTCGCCGGGGCCAACCGTGGCCAGCGAATTGAAGGAGTTGTTGCAGAGGTGCTTCTACAAGCTGGAGGAGTCATGAAGGTTATTCTGATTATTGGTATTGAGATGATTATCTTCCCTCTGTACTGTGGTACACTGTTGGATGTCGCCTTGCTACCTTTGTTTTCCGATGCGACCATCTCATCGCGAATCGCCTTTACAATTGGGTCTCCACTAACATCGCTCTTTGTGCACTGGTTCATTGGTACTTGTTATATGTTCCATTTTGCCCTGTTCGTGTCTATGTGCCGGAAGATTCTGCGGACCGGCGTTCTCTGTAAGATTCTTTTTGTCGCCAAGACTATCTATCTCTTCCCTTTCTAACCTGATCGAACAGATTTCATCCGTGATCCGGATGACCCGACTTTCCATCCCATCCGCGACGTCCTCGAGCGCAGTATTACCACACAGCTGCGGAAAATTGGATTCAGTGCTTTGGTATATGGTGCCTTAGTAATTGTCTGCCTAGGTGGCGTTGTATGGGGTCTGTTTTATGCATTCAGCGGCGTTCTTCCTATCCATTGGTCCGCCAGTGCCCCGATGCTCGAGTTCCCGGTCGACTTGCTGTTCTACAATTTCGTCATGCCGTTGGCAATCCAATCTGTCAAACCTTCAGATGGACTACACGACCTGTACGACTGGTGGTTCCGCAAGTGCGCCCACTTCCTGCGTCTGAGCAACTTTTTCTTCCCCGAGAGACACCCTGAAGAAGAAGGGCGCCATGTCCGGCGATCCTGGTGGGGTCTACTCTCTGGACGCAAGGGTGACTGGGAACACCCGGTCATCGGAGATGCACAGCAGGCTGCCGCAGAAGAAGAAAATCGTGACGTTTATTTCTTACGAGACGGCCGGTATGTCCGCGCCCCTGCTTCCGACCAAGTCCGGATCCCCAAGGGCATGCAGGTATTCTTAGACGTGACCGAGGACAATGATCGTGTTGATGGGCTGCCTGATTCGGAAGATGGGCTTCATGGCCGTGCCAACCCCTCGTTTTCGAAAATCTACATCCCCCCAAACTTCCGCACTCGCATTGCTGCCTTCATCCTTTTCATCTGGCTGTTTGCCGCCACTACCGGGGTAGGCATCACTATTGTACCACTGATCATTGGACGCAAGATCACCTCGGTGTGCTTTTCCAGCCCGGTCCCCGTCAACGATATATACGCCTTCTCGAGTGGTCTCTCTGTGGTTGGTGTCCTAGCCTACACCGCATACTATTGTCGGGCGGCCGTTCAATTCCTCCGCGAGAACTGGGGGACGTATCTGCAGTCCCCGCGGGAGCTGGGCTTACTCATTGCCAACCTCATGCTCGATGCAGCCCGACTTGTGTACATTGCAATCGCTCTGGTGGTTGTACTCCCCTCGCTCTTTGCACTGTTGACCGAGTTGTACGTTCTCATCCCAGCCCATACTTTCATTGGCGATGAAACAGATCACGTGGTACATGTTGTTCAAGACTGGACGCTGGGGGTGCTCTACATGCAAATGGCGATCAAGCTTACCCTGTGGCACCCTCACTCTTGGCCTGCGGCCGTGCTCAATGGCATCTTCCGTGATGGGTGGTTCAAGCCCAACGTTCAACTGGCGACGCGAGCTCTCATTCTGCCGCTGGCTCTGTTCACCGCCGCGGCAGTCGCCGCCCCGCTGTCATTGGGTGGGATACTGCGATGGACCCTTTTCTATACGCGTGTTGAGGCGCAGCCTGAGATCTATCGCTATGCCTACCCCGCGACCTTGTTTGTCGTCCTGGCCGCGTGGTCTGTCCACCTGGCCCTGCGACGGGTGGCGATCTGGCGCACCAA
The DNA here is from genome assembly GCA_022985105.1 of Penicillium ochrochloron. NCBI lineage: Eukaryota > Fungi > Ascomycota > Eurotiomycetes > Eurotiales > Aspergillaceae > Penicillium > Penicillium ochrochloron. The sequence continues at coordinate 312,519 of JAAVMA010000026.1, forward strand.
TATCCGCGACGATGTCTATCTGATCGGCGAGCGGTTGCATAACTTTAGCGAGAAGCGGGCGCGGGACGTCGGTGTGTCGCGGCGGGTAATTACGGGCTAAAGACACATGTTTAATCATGAAGATTCTAGCCGGGATATACGAAGATTCCGAGGAGCCTAGGAGGGGGGAGAGGGTCGTTTTACTTCCGACTAGCTCACGCTTAGTTGCAGTGGGACGGGGCTCGATGATGGACTTTAGGCTCGCTTGCCCCTCCCCTTTTCTCCTGTACATTTAGAGTGCATGCGATATTTGAATACATACAGTAATTAGTCTTGCATATGGAGTCCATAGCTCCACTGGTCATTGATGGCTAGGTTATACTTTTTTTCGAGGTGCTGAATACACTTCCAATACAGTTCAATACCCGACGCTGTCCCTCACAAATTCCGTCTCACGTTATAGTAAACTAACGCTGCTGCCTGAGGAATGTATTGGTATTACCGGTAATCTACCCCAATCCACCAAATTTAGATGCCTGCCACGTGACCCACATTGGACCCTATCCCCAACGCTGATTGGTTAGGCAACAGGATTCCCTGGGATCCTCCCGCGATGAGCGATGGTCTATCGGCCCTCCATCGCCGTCGACCAGGCACCCATTGAACTTTGGCTTTTCCTGGTGGTCTTTTTCGCATGGCTTTCTCGCCTCTTTGCCTCTTCACGACTGCAAGAATGGATTTGTGAACCCCTTTGCGACAACGACGACCCCGTTAATGTCACCATCCTGAGCATCTTCCTCCCCCTCCTCTCGGTCCTTATCGAATCGCTATCGCCAAGATGTCCGTCATGCGCCATGGAGGAAGCGGTTTCCTCCAGCGCCGCCTCACGAAGCTGTATACCGATACGAAGACCTCATGCGAAAGTGTGACGACGGCCTCGAAGGCTTTAGATGACCCGGAGCTGGTCGCGCTACACCAGAGCTTCCAGAAAGAGCGGGACCGGTTGCTGTCGTGGGGTCTAGATTGGAGCGATGCGAGCGCCGCCCAGCCGAACGATATCGACGAGTCCTTGACTGCGGCCGGTTTCAGTGATGTGGTGGAGAGTGTCATGTCCACGATACAAGACCTGCTTAATGATGCTGAGCGTGTTCAGCATATCGATACGCCAATGCCCTCGAAGGAGCGCAAGGTCGATACGAAGGATACTCTAGGAAGTCGGCCTCTCAAGACACAATGGACGGATGATGATATTAGTCGTTCGAAAACTATATTGAGCGACTTGACTGCATGTATTGATACGCTCTATGACCTGTCCACTTCGCGCCGGACAATGGCCTCCAGCATGTCATCGAGCAAGCATACTATGGCCGGCCGCCGATCGAAAACCCATCCTCTTCCCTCCCGCGACATAACCTATGCCTCGTTCTCCGATTCCAAGGAAAAGATTCAGAGCCCAAAACAAATGTACGAACCTTTCAGCTACTCTCCCTCGACCCCGAAACACGATTATAGTCACCAGCCTCTCGTTATCGAGCGATCCGCCTTGCAGCTGTATGGAGCAGCACACGATAACAGCCCTCCACCATATGAGCCGATTGCAGCCTCGTCAAACTCCCGTGTCGTGGGCCGCCTCAAGACCGCGGCATGCCCGTTGCTTGTGGGCTCCGTCAAGGACTCGCATGTTTCCGTTTTGGTGGAGTTCATGCCTATGATTGTGGATTCCCAAGCAAGCTCAAAGAGCTCGCGACTCCAGAAACTGCAGAACTCACTAGACCAGTTGCTCCAGAATGCCAGAGTCGGCCACTTGGGTCTTCTCAGATTCCTGGGTTACTGTGTCGATGACCCTAATGCCCGCTACGCCTTCTTATACCAAATGCCCGTCGATTATTTCCCTTTCCTCCAAAATCCCAGTGACCTCTTGAAAGAGCTCAAGCCCATCCCTCTGGTTGCGCTACTCCCCTCAGCTGAAGACTACCGCGAGAAGCGGATGCCCAACTTGGAGACCCGTTTCCGGCTAGCCTACGACCTCATGATGTCTGTTTTGCACCTGAGAAGCCAGAATGCCGTGCATGGCAACATCAACAGCAGCAATATCATCTTTTTCCCTGGCAGAACCGATGCTAGTAATGACGAGCGGGGCCTGGCTCCGGACATGCGCCGTCCTTACTTGACCTCGCCAGCGCGCTTCTCTGGTGATGGACCTACTCCCGAGCCACTATCTACAGCGATGTATCGCCATCCTGATGATAAGAGATCCGTTGAAGACGAAGCTGCTTGGGCTTATGATCTCTACTCGCTCGGTCTTGTCCTGCTGGAGATTGGTCTGTGGGCTCCCATTGGCCGACTCTGGAAGATGAAGTATGATCGCTCATGGTTCAAGCACCGCGTTGAAGACCTCTACGTGAAGAAGCTTGGTCCAAAGTGTGGGAATGCGTATCTCCAGGTTGTTCAGCTTTGCCTCGATGCTCCCAACTTCCACCTCTCGACCCAACCCATGACCGACCTCAACCTCCGTGTGCCCCAGATCTACCATTATCCCGTTCTCGACCTATCCGACCCCGACGGCACATTCTCCTTCTCGATGAACTTTCTTTACACAATCTGCAAGGTGCTATGGTCCTGTACCCGGATTGATATCTTCTCAGCACCACCAGCAGAAGAACTGGATGATTCCCTGCCCTTGGCACTTGTTCCAACTCCCGAACCGACGCCTGCTGAAGAAAAGGCTAACCCCTACACACTTCACGAACCGATGAACCTGGATAAGCATCTACCGTCCACCCCGAATGATCAATGGGGAATCCTACCTGAAGAGAGAAGCTTGGAGAAGCCGGCCAAGAAACGGACCGTCAAGCGTCTCCCTCACCTCGATATTCCCGATGAACATCTGCAAGAATGGAACTTCCAGATGATGCCTCGCCTTAGCCGACTTCTACAGAAGATCCTCAAAGAGTCTGACGAGTCCGCCGGTGCCACTCTGATGATGACTGGAGAGTCTCCAGAGACTGCGAAGACCACAATCTGCGTGACTTGTGCTAGCGTTAAGAAAGTCCGATCAGCTTTGAAGAAACACTTCCCTCTGGACCGCGATGACTGGGATCTCATCGTCCTTCGTGGTGATATTGAGCGATCAAAGGTCCCCCGTAATAAGCGTCGCAGACCCGCCAAGACTCGCCCAAACGGATCGAACGAGACTCCTTTTCGTCAGCGTGAATTAAATCCCTGTTATCAACAACGGCCTCTTTGCGGTGCATCGATTGGGGCTTTTCAGAATGAGGAACACCTGCCTCCTGTCTCTTACGGTGGTGCCGTCCTCGTTGATGGCCAACCCTATGGTCTGACAGTCCACCACATGCTCGAGGCTCCAAGTGATGACGAGGGTCCTGGAGACGATGAGCGCGAGGCGCCCTTGCGTTCTGCGGGAAACTGGCCTCGGGACACCTCTCGAGACGCGTCCAGTGTTAGCAATCAGGATTTTATGTACTCGTGGCGCGAGGATGAACCATCGGAAATCAATCTAGACCTTGAGATCTCGGATCTAGAAGACGATGATGCATCATTCTCGCAGGGTGCCGACGGTGGCCTTGATGAATATTGGTTATCTGAGGATGAATCCTCGGACGACGAGTCTGTCGAGGGTGCCGATAACGATGACGACGACGATGCTGCCTCAGTCGGTGATACTGCTGGTGTTGAGCCGGGGGAAGAGCCGCGGCTGCTCGTCACGCAGCCAGCCATCGACGATGTTCACGATGACTTCTTCCCATCCCCCGAAGACCGTGACGACGAACATCTCGCTTCGCACTCCCTTGGCTACATTCACGCCTCCTCCGGTCAGAGGCGCTGGACACGCAAGGGGATCAAACATGAGATTGATTGGGCTCTCATCAAAGTTGACGAAAACCGTATGGATCCTCGCAACATCGTCGTCGACACCACCACTACCCTTCCTGGCCGGCCCGGTTTCGGACGGGGTCAACCACAACCAATCTTTCTCAACCAAGTCGCTCGTATGGAGGAACTAGGTGGTTTATTGGTGCACTGCTGCGGCCGCACAAGCGGGCTGCAGACCGGACAGATATCCAAAGCAATGACGTTGGTCAAGCTGCATGGCCGACACTCTTTTTCGACGAGTTTTTGCGTCAACGGGAACTTTGGAGGTAAGAGGTGCACTTCTGCAGATTCATGTTGATGTCTATATGATCCTTAATTAGATACCCTGGTCTTGTTTTTGTTATGCTTCCCTCTCCTGTCTCCCCATCATCCTGTTAAGCCGGCCGGTAAACCTCATAACCGCGGCCATCAGATCCTAAGATCAACCCGCCATGCACCAAGACTGTATTGAGTAAACTCGAACCTTGAAATAACCAAAAAGCTAACATCCCACCCCTAGCCCCCGGTGACTCCGGCGCATGGGTTTTCGATAGATCCACCGGCCGTGTATGCGGCCACGTCCTCGCCTGGTCCGCCCGCTCCAACACAACATACATCTCCCCCATGGAAGTCACCTTCGACGACATCGCCCGCACCCTCAACGCCTCCCTTGTCTCACTTCCCGGCGACCCTTCCCGCGGCTTGGGCTACATCGGCTTGACCTCTCCTCCTCCCCATCCTGGCGGATACCGCTACCAGACCCAACAACTCCCGGGAGATTTCAACCGTCTAGCTGTTGGAGGTATCCCCCAAGGTCCGCCGGCTATCCCTCCACATCCCCTCGCACACCCACACCCGCACCACCCTGGGGGCTTCATGCGTCCTCCAGCTCCGCCTCCCCCGCCGCCCCGTCCGGGATCCCAGGAAGCACATGTCTTTCGGGCTGTGAGCCCCATCCCGCCGTCGTTGTTGACTGGACCGAGGAATATTGAGAGGCAACTGGCCTAATTTATAATTGGTATTTCTTTGACGGAATTGTTATTCATTTTTGGTTATGATATTTGGTTACCTTTTGGTTTTGGTCGATTTGGATCGACTGTTTGACTGGGTACGGTTGTTCTTTTCATAGAAGATGTGATATGATTAAGTTATGATTGAGTTTATTGGGGATACCCACGGCCATGTTGGATTCTCGGGTTAGTTTGAAAGAATACGAATTGATTATCTACCATTGAACATTGTGTTTGCCATCGTATGAAATGATTGGACTTGGTTCGACATTGTCTGACTACTGCATGCTAATTTTGGTAATCTGTCGATCTTATTCGCTCTTGGCCATTTGAAACCGCCAGCTTTGATGCCCGTCAGCATTGGGGGCGGAAAATAAGGAGACCTTCAGCCGCAGCTTTGGCCGATGAGGCTTAGTTGACCTTTGAATCGATATTTGTGCAGGCGCCTAGTGACTAGAAGTCGTGAATACCCTCGTCAAGCTACAATCACATACATTAAGCCCAAGATAGAGCTCTGCTTGACCTGCTTGATCACCATCAACCACCGACTTGGGATGCCAAGCCCATTGCCCCTCGATCAGCTTCATCCACAATGCATCGAAGGGTAGGCAAGCCCAAATCCAGGAAGGGATGTGTAACTTGCAAGTACGTTCCCTCTAAACTCTGAAATCAAATCTGTATTCCACATCAGTCTCACAAACCCCCAGAATCCGTCATGTCAAATGCGACGAGCAAAAGCCAGAATGCAACCAATGTACTCGTTCCGGCCGTAAATGCGATGGCTACAGCGATTCCTCACAAAGACAGCTTCAAGAACAAATCAAAAAGGACATTCCCGTCCAGACATGGCATATTAATCCAGACCAGCGTTTAGTGCTGGTCCCCGGATCTCGCGAAGAGCGCCAATATGTGCATGTTTTCTGTACACAGGCCACACATGCATTATCAGGTTTCTTCCCGTCTGATTTTTGGACGAGGTTCCTTCCTCAGATCAGTCATCGATATCCGGCGATTCGGCATGCTGTTTCGGCTGTTGGGGCGGTTTATGGGAAACAGTTGCTTCCTGCGAATGCTGATTCTGCGGACGCGGAGCAGTTTATTCTGCAGCAATATAATAAAGCTATCCAGAGTTTTCTGGGTCAGTTGAATTCGCCGCAGACGGTGGGGATTGACTTGGTTTTGGTTACTTGTCTGTTATTTGTCTGTTTGGAAACTCTCCGATCGAAAAATGTTCGGGCCTTGGATCATATTCAGAGCGGTGTTCAGATTCTGGCGTCGCGATTAAAGGAGAAGAAGGTCGCTGTTAACAATGAGTTTGAGCGGGAGCTCTTGCATATTTTCGGTCGTCTGAATATTCAGACTGGATTGTTTGGACGGGGCATTTTACCTCTGGATATTCACCCGGAGAAATCTACTATCGCAGAGGCTGGGGAGATACTTGCTTTCGACAATATCTCGCAAGCCCGGGAGACTCTGACCAATCTCCAATGCCGGGCGTTGGTTTTTATTCGATCGGTTGGAAGTAAAAGCGGAATAACATACGAGGATGTCTTTGAGCAGCAGATCAAAGAACAACAATCTCTGGAAGCAGAATATCATACATGGCGCGAAGCATTTGATCGACTTCGGAAGAAATCAAGCAAAACCACAGGCATCTCAGATCCACGAGCACCCTTGGCACTACTCATCGAGCACCACACCTCCTTGGTCTGGCTACTCAATTGTATTTCCCAAGAAGAGTCCCACTTTGACAACTTCACTTCGAATTTCGAAGAAATCGTCTGTTTGGCAGAAGGTATACTCGAACTCAGCCCGAAGACAGAATCGAAACCTGTCGCTGAGCAATTTTCCCTGGATCCAGGGGTCCTGGCTCAGATATACTGGATTGCGAACAAATGCCGGGACCCTCTCATTCGACGAAGAGCCATAGCTACTCTAGCTCGGTGTCCGGCAAGGCAGGGGATGTGGCTTCGACCGTTGATTGTGCAGGTGGCGTCTAAGATTGTGGAGATGGAAGAAGAAGCGGTTTGTTCTTTGCCTGTTGAAGAGAGGAGGGTCGCGGAGAAAGATCGTGTCTATGAGGCGCTGATTTACCCTGAAGAGGATCAGCGGAGCCCATGTCCAGTTGGGTTCTTATTTAAACCCAACGGTGTGAATGGTGAGTTTGAGTGTCGCCAGGTAGATGTGGCGTGGTAAGTTTTAGAATAGAAGGCATGGTTTTTAGACAGGATATCTTTGAGAGAAATGTTTTAGTCTACAAAATTCTTACAAACTAAGTAAGTCTGCCTTGGAAGCCAAGCAAAAGCAAGTATTGCGTGAAAGGCTAGTGTTTACTGTAGAGATAGTCCATCCTTAGTGTATTACCCTGCAAACGCCGACTATCATGCTCAGTAGTCCCGATTTCTCCTCGTCAAACTGCGCATTGCCTTATAGCATCCCAACGCTAAACATAGCATTAGTCTCCTCATTTCCAATTAGTAGGCAACGATAAAACTGACTTGGCGAACATATACTATTCGATTCTCCGTCTAAAATCCTCCGCCCCCAAGCAAATTTTACGAGCGGCCCAATCACAAAGAGCTTCATTTCAACGGGATGAGTGAGATCGCCCCGCATCTTTGCTGGGGCTTAGCTTTATCTGCCCCCAGAATAAGACTGGCGTCCATGGCAAAAAAATCGCAGCCTGATTTATACGCGCCGGCCAATCAGAAGTGTTCATGTCCTATAAGGCTGGTTCCAGGAGCTTGCACTTGACGATCTGGATCGAGTTTGAAGCCTATACAATCCCCCAGTTTTCTATGGCTTCGCTAATTATGGATGTTTGTGCTTACTCTTACATTGCTCAGCCTTAATTTCTGATCCTGCGGAATTGGGTATCAGCCCTTGTTACAGGTCGTTTGTTGTGTCCACTCGGCACTTGGGACTGGATGAAGCGTATCTAAGATTATCTGACCTTCAGAAGATCCACAGCCTTGACCTAGCAACGATAGGGGCTATGTCTGGAGGAACGAGTATATATGCTCTGAAGATTTCCTGTAGAATGGTCATCAAATTCACAGTTCTCCTCTCAATCTAGAGTGTTCTATTGCTTGACTATCCTGCTCAACCTTCGAACATTCGTCAAAAGCTCTTCTATCTTCTATCTTCTAGTTTCATTTTCACTGCTACATTTATACTTCCCAAATGTCTGACCAATTCGACCCCAATCTCTACATTGGCTGCAAAGCCTATAACGGCATTCAAACGAGTTATGGCTATGTTCCTTCCAAAGGCGCCGGCGTGGCGTTTTGCGTACTCTTTGGATTATCGATGGTCGCTCATATTGCCCAATTCTGGTGGAAACGGACATGGTGGTGTAGTGTCTTTGCAGTCGGGTGTTTTGGTATGTTTCCATCTGTCCACTTGATGATAATTCCCGAAGAACTCGGACTAACAGATTACAGTTGAACTACTGGGATGGGCAGGGCGTACCTGGAGCGCGGATTGCCCTTATAACTCCAACGCCTTCATGATCCAAATATCAACCCTCATCATTGGTAAGTTCAGATAGTATCTGTTAGAGAAATGATATCACGACTGACAATCTTCTCAACATAGCTCCCGTCTTTTTCACTGCTGGAATCTACGTCCTCCTCGGTCGCTACATCCAAATTTTCGGCAAGGAAACATCCTTCCTTACACCCAAACTCTACCTCTGGATCTTTTGCACCTGCGATGTTATCTCCCTCGTCATCCAAGCTGCAGGTGGTGGAATAGCCAGTTCTGAGTCCAGTGATCCTCACGGAAACCCAGACTCAGGCACTCACACCATGGTCGCCGGTATCGTCTTCCAGCTGATCTCTATTTCGGTGTTTGTCTACTGCACCATCGACTTCTTCCTGCGTATCAGGCATCTTGGTCAACTCCAGTCCTTTACTCGCGGCCCGCTGGCGACATTGACGGGCGCGATGGTGCTTTCTGTCCTTTGCATTTACATCCGGAGTATCTACCGTACCGTTGAATTGGCTCAAGGCTGGACTGGGTACTTAATCACTCATGAGTCTTACTTTATTGGTCTTGATGGTATCATGATGATCATTGCTGTTGGAGTATTCAATGTGTGCCATCCGGGGTGGTTGTTACCCTCAAACACTGAGGCTTTTTTGCCTCAATATTCGAAAACTTCCACCAACTCGGATGTTGAGATGACACGTCCTCGGGTTTGAAACAATTATTTGACTGAATATGACTGCTAGTATAGAGGGGAGAGTAGGAGAGTATAGAGGGGAGGAACATTTGGTTTAATTCCGGATCAAATGAGTAGGAGTCCTAAGGTAGTGTGGGTTCAAAAGAAGGGGGTTTGCGGCGGCTACATGCCAGTGATTGGTTGATTTACCTATTTCTTGGAGATTTTGATCGATATATTTAATGTTACAAGCGTTAGAATTTGATTCAAGACTATTAATTCTGTGTTGAGTATATTCCTGAAGATATTTACTCATCCTTTCAGAAACATCTAGTCTATAGTAGGGGATTCATCAGGGCAGCAAAATGCCATGCAGCAGAATACTGTACGCAACGCTGCCCTTGAAGCTCCGAGCACCGTAGTCATCTGGCCATCACCTAAATCATTCTAACGTCAAAGTGGCAATGGTTATTCCTGTTCGAAGTTCTTTAATCAAGCTCGGGGATAGCGTTTACGGTTCACTGCGGGGTCTTCAAATAGCCGCGTTCGGTACATCAGACTTAAGCTTCCTTCAACCTTGGTTATGACATCAAGAGACAGCCTCTTATGAATTAATCAAGAACTTGCTACAATTCCTCGGAATAGAAAGCCTCGTATATTATAAGGATGCCCCGCAATCTTGTTCAATCAAATCTTCGGCAATACTCTAATGTGACATTCACAATCCTAGAAGCCTCAAGCTACAGGTTATTACGGCTCTCCGGTATCGGGATCTCCACCTTCTAATTCTTCAAATCCAATCAATCTATCTTTGCCCACACTATGTTCGAACCACAAAGCTCAGCTGCTACTGCTCAGGGTGCACCAGAGACAGCGACCTGGGATCCAGCTGTTGAAAAAAGAGAGAACGGCACTACCCCTGTTGCCGCGCGACGGAATCAACAGACAGTCTCTCAAGTTGCAGCTCCCGTCTTTACTAAATTGGGCAACCCGGGTCCCTTGGGTTTGCTTTCCTTCGCAATTACAACATTCGTCGTTGGTCTGCTTGAGTGTGGTGCTGGGTATGCATGGTCCATAATCCCACCAGCATCCGAACTTGATCCTAACCTCTTATATCCAGACTTCCTGATTCCAACCCCGAAGGCAATGTTGGCCCTAACCAAGCCTCCTTCGGAATCGTGGTTTTCATGGGGGGAACTGCTCAAATCCTTGCAGGTCTCATGCAATTCCGTGTCGGTAACACTTTTGGTACGACGGTTCATTGTGCCTACGGTGCGTTCTGGCTGAGTTTCGGAATGTTCATGCTGCCGTACCTCGGTATTGAAGCCGCTTACAAAGGCGATAAGAGAGCTTACTCTTTCGCCCTCGGGATTTATCTGATCATGTGGTGTTTTCTGACTGTGTTGTTCTTTATCGCTGCGCTTCGGACTAACATTGCGATTCTTTGTGTCTTCTTCTTCCTAATCATGGCGTTCCTCTTCCTCAGCCTTGCCAACTTTACTGCTACGGAGCATGCCACTACCAGCAGGAATTTGAATAAGGCGGGTGGGGCTTTCGCATGTATTTGTGCTTTTTGTGCTTTCTATGCTGGTGCATCGGGCCTCATGGTACCCGAAACTACCTGGGTGCGGTTCCCACTGGGTGAGATCGAGAACGTTTAATATAATTCTATATTTAATTTAACTTCTCTGAATTATCTTTCCTTACGTGTATGGCGAATTGACAAAAATGGCATCTCCTTCTTGGAACGCGTCAACTACTATCTTAAACATTTTGATTACTACTTCCCAGAATAGTAAGAGTGTCTTTGGGTTGTGATTGGGCAACTGCTCCTACTACTGTACATAGTTCGGGGTCAAAACTATTTCCTTTGTGATGAGATAATTAAACCTATCCATGTGATTGAAGATGTATGTAGCTGAATTGCCATGTGAAAAAATTCATGCTAGGTGGCTTAGCTACCGACGTGTAGCCAAATACTTGAGTATAGCAATTCCAGTATCATGACTACAGTTGCTAGGCCCATCACTTTACTCATCCACTCTATTAATCCAAAAGAGCGATAAGAAATAGTTTATATTAATTATTCGTAATGAGATAAGGAAATTATTTGGGTATTCCAAAGCTTTCGCCCTTCAACCCCCGAGCTTCCAACATTGTGGTATAGATGAAAAGGATAAAAAGATGTAGGCGCAGTTCATGGCTATCGTGACGCTTCGTGGATGATAGGAAGAATTCTAGAATCGAGGAAAGGTCAGCAAATTTGCAGCCATATCGTTCTCTATAAGGCGTGAAGGACACTCACCAGTTTCTCGTCCTCTTCGGGATACCTTGGCCAGCATAGGGGCCTTGTGGGAAGTTGTACTCGTCGTCGAGGTCTTCCTTAGCAGCCATAAGAGGACCCCATTTTTTCTGGACACTTTCCATATGCTTCTTCAGTCGTGAAATAACAGTTTCGTTATGCGACTTGCTGGTGACGCTCATCTCCGTGATAGAGGAGGACGATGATTTGCTCATTGTGGAAAGTTTGGAGAAGGTTTGATGGAAGGGTGAATTGGACAGTGGCTGGACAATGTAGAGAGTAGAGAGTATTAGGGTGCTATTTAATATATATCTGAACAGCAAGCTGGCCATCCCTGGTCCATTAATAAGGAAAATTTTTAAAAAATTTCTTACTTATCCAGGTACATGAGTCAAGCTCCTGCGGCGAACTCTCGGAGGCCGCCGAGTCTTAGCCGAGCTTACCCGATGTATCGCCGGCTGTAATTCTTCCATGCAGATGTTGCCGCTCGTGCGATATGACGGAGGCAAAGATCTTTACCGAGATTGGTAAATTCTGACCCTGTTAGTCCCCAAATAGCGGTGATTGTTCCTGAAAATTCCGTAGTCAGTAGCTAGTCACTGAGAATCGTTCCCTAGCGAGTCGTTGGGTTTGACTTTTGATGTGGTAGCCTGGTGGAGGCAGTTCAATATTTACAAAGTGGAGAACTGAGGACTGGTTCACGATGGATCTGATCCACAATCCACGGCTTTCTATCTGCCATCCCTTTTATCCCCCAGCATGCCATTCTATTGAACACAGAATTCAAATTCGACCATTTCATTCTCCCTCTATCACTCATTTCAAGACAGTCATTTATTATTATTAAAGCAATTATTATTAAAGCAACGACAAGATCCAATCAATCGATGAATCGCCGAACCAACACATTGAACCGAGTGTTGTAAGAGACAACTTTCTCCAAGCTGAGATCCTTCAAATAGGTAGATGCAACTTGGCTCCACGCATGATATACAACCTGATTGGGATACATTCCGCCTCCATTCGCAACAATTGTATCCTGGAACTCCTGTGTCTCGCTCTGCGTAATCGGCTCATGCATATATTGAATGTGCTTTCTTGTCCAGGTTGGCCAGTAGAAGACTGAAGGCGAAACTGTGCAAACCTCCTCGTGGTACAAATAAGACATCTTTTTGGGTAGAATGACAGAATGGTAGTTCCACTCGTTCGTGGCGAAGTTGGCATAGCTCTCGCGCCAGCGTTTAACAAAGGAGGAGCCTCGGCGGCCAACGATGACCGCATTGCATAAGCCATGCCGGTCTCCACCTTCGTTCCCGAGTATGAGGTCTTTCTGGCAGCCTAACAGACTATCGAACGATTGAAGGGCGATGACGTCCATGTCAAGATAGATTCCGCCTTCCTTTGCAATAACATCTAGGCGGAGCAAATCCGCGATATGAGGAATCTGCCATTTGTCCTTGATTTGCTGCTCGTATTCTGTTTCTAAATCGTGGGGCACAAGAGTCAGGTTGTCCCGTAGTCTCATAAACCATTCGTTGTGCTCATTGATATCGGTATAATGGAGGTTGACCCGATCGGGTTGTATAGCTATTAGGGCTGATCGTATGGTCAAGTAGCTCATAAAATTTAAAGCGGTATTATTGAGCCATATTAGGTGAACGACTCTCGGTATTGGGTCTATCGAATGGATATCGCTGCGAAGGCATGCTTCCTCAATTGTGGTCGCGATGAAATCGAAGCTTTCGACTTGCCTCTCTCCCGAGAAGTCAAAGCTGCCGAGGAAGGGTAATAACAAGTAAAAAGCAGTGACCAGAAGAAAGATCAAAATAGCCGCGTTAGAGAAGGCACATTTTCGAGGCATCATAAGAGTAAAAATGAACCCTGATGCTCAGCACCGTCAGGCAATTGTACCTTCTACTGGTTTATATGAGTGCCATGGATCGCGCCGATCTCCCGCAGATCCTGTAGTATTGGAGCAACGAGAGTTGCGCAGACCACCACGTGCGAACTATTTGAGAGTTTGATTGAGTAGCCTGCAGCTTTGTGAAGGTGCTGGCTGTCAAAAAGTTGGCATCATAACACAAAATTCAGGTTTGGAGACAAGAGTGAGCTGCAAATAGTTGTTCCTGCTGTGATGCCTTCTAAGGGGGTAGGCAACGCGCTTTTTGGTCTCTTGATCTGGGCGACAGACGGGGAAGATTCTATTGGATTAAAAAGGACCGCTATATTCTGGCTTTTTCGTAATCCATTCGCAAATATCTCTGATGTGGGTCTGTCAAGGGCCTAACCCCTGAATTTACCAGTTGTCGGTAAGGACTGCGATGTTTTTTTCGCTGCCTTAATAATACCATTCGTGGTGGCGGCATAGAACTCAAACCGCTGTAATTTTGATGTTTTATCTTGCTTTCTGACAATTTAAATTTGCTTACGAGCATTGAGCAGTTAGTCATCTTGAAAAGTCAAAGGCTACCATGAACGTTCAGTCGTCTCTCGTGGTGCAACTCAGGTAGGTTTACGTGACTGAATACGAGTTTTAACGTCCTTTTCTAAGCGAGTAATTGAGGGGATCAGGGTTTCTGCCTGATCAATGGTTGTAGTGGAAATGTTCGAACGTGAAACCACCATGGTCTCCACTCTGCAACGACAATCACATCACAATAGCCCCGTAGGGCTGAACTAGCTTCTAATCGGGATGCTTCTGAGATGGACACCTTCCAGGCTTGACATGCCTGATCAGAAGTTTGCAGGCTACATATGACTCTGAGGAAGTGGCACAAGGAACATCACGTCCCCAAGGATGGGCCTCGATTCCCCCGATCCAACCAAACTCTGAATATACGCGCGCTGTTCTACCATTTGACTATCTTCTGCTTCCCCTTCACGCACAAGGATATGATACCTTTTTAGGGTGTATATAAAGCTGGTTGTCCTCGATTTTCTTTTGGGGTTCTTTCCTCTCGAGATTCATACCCGTCACTATCTTCAAGAAAACCGAGAGACTCGGCTTTCAAATACTTCCAGAAGCTATCCCGATCCAACACGAGACTCACAATCAATATGGGCCTTGTTAAGCTCCTCCTCAAAGCACAAGCGCATATATCAGTATCGGCTGCGCTGCGATTAGCTTGGTCTATTTAGAACAAATCCACGGCGACAAGAACTTACTACACTGGAGCCTGAGAGAATATCATTCGCTGCTTAAGAGGGTCCAGATGGGTATAGCTCAAAAGCCAACAGAAGATGTGATCAACGGTGTGGCGATCCTTATGTACGAGGTATGCAGTCTAAGTTTCAAGCATCAGTACGAATCCTTAATGACAACTCAGGTTTATAACCCACTTCAAGAATCTTCATGGTCGATTCATGTGCGCGCCGCATGTAACCTTGTTGCGACTCGTGGACCAGAAACGCCTATTGACCCGAAGCTCTTATGCTTCATACGAACCCTAGGGGTAAGTCAAATAATATGTTTTGGCGCTCTGGTGACTTACATTTTGGCAGTTCTATGAGAGCATAGGTCGCCACCAAGCCATCTTCCCACAAAACCTCCGGTGGGATGAGATTATCTCAGAGAATGAGCCATTCGAACAACTTTTGAGCATTGTCCTCACTCTACCTCGGCTAGAGTGGCTTTGTGACAAAGTCGAGCAAACAGCCTCTGCAGGACACCTATTCATTGCCCAGTTCATTGACACATACTCCCAACTTCGACTGTGGTATCTCGAATTTTAGAAAGTCAGAAGTTTTGCTCTTTCGAAATAAGAGCCGCTACACCTGGCGAACCGCAGACTTTCCCGAGCTGAAAGACACATTTCCAGATCGATATGTCTGCCAACTTCTTCTATTATGCTAGACAGGCTTCTTTGTGATGCATTACGAGGCTTCTAAGTTCATACGAAGGTTAAATACCACGATCAAGTACACTCAAGCTTCACGTCCATCGTGGTCTCCTCGACATGAAAGTCCATTTCTAAACCACGAGTCAGCCCTTTCTGAGTGGCCTGATTCTTCGGGCCGGTTATGCCGCAATTTCTCGAGCTGAGAGGTGCAGCGAAGTCTTTGCACAGCGAATCTGTCAGGCAATGGTCCACGCAGATAAGCATACTAATGCTTCAGCGATAAAGTTGATCCTTATAAACCCGCTATAGATACTGCAACAATACTTCCTCAGCAAAATGGACAAACGACGTTCATTATAGTGCCAGTGCGCTCTACAAGCAATCCCGCCAGCCTACTGTCACTTGGTATTCTTTATAAATTCTTTTACTATTTAGGAGGCTCTTAATATAGATAATACTAAATTAAAGAGCAGAATTTAGAATTAGCTATTTATTAAGGAAAGCTATAGTAGATATATACACTTAGCTTATTTAAAAGAACCTCCTTATATACTTTATAAGTTATAAATACTATTATGAACTATATAGTGTTAATATTAATGCTTAGATGCTAAGGTATCACT
The DNA here is from genome assembly GCA_022985105.1 of Penicillium ochrochloron. Classification (NCBI taxonomy): domain Eukaryota; kingdom Fungi; phylum Ascomycota; class Eurotiomycetes; order Eurotiales; family Aspergillaceae; genus Penicillium; species Penicillium ochrochloron. Next base: position 328,310 of record JAAVMA010000026.1, read on the forward strand.
ATCTATTGATAAGTGACGACCCAGCAGAAAATAAATAGCTGACTAGGGCTCATACTATCGTGATCAAGCTATTGTGAAGGGCTGTAGCAGAATTGATTCAATTGTACTAGGCCAACATGCTGTTTACAACAATCATGGGGAAAGGAGAGGAAAGTGGGCCGTTCCCGCGAGACAACATACTACCGAATGGCGGGAGGCCACGGTCACGTGGCAATATACGTGCATGGGCCCGTTACAGCTATCAGAGCCTTTCTTGTCACTGCTGCTCTCCCACCACATTCCGCCGCCCAGGCCCCTTGACATAATATACTCCGCCTTATTCTGCACAACCTGAAGTGTATCATAGCTTATCATCGTTCTTCGTGACTCATCGTAGCTGTAGCTGGCCAAAGGTTGGTTGAAGTAGCTGACTTTTACCCCAGCGGGCCCAGCCTGGAGCACCGCCTTGTAATCCCACACTCCATTCTCCCAGCTGCCGCTGCCAACGCCGCTGTAAGACGTACCAGGCCTAGCGGTACTCACAAACGAGTGACCATAAAGCGGCATACCTATACAGTAGCGACCGTTATTGCCTTCTATATCGGGAAACATAAAGATACTGTTTAAAACCCGAATCACGTAATATGCTAAACCCAATATAGATTTCACGTATATTACCGATTTTGTATATATATCGTAATGTTACCTGGTATTGTACCTATCTGTATGAATACAAGTCTCGAGGGCCAGAGGCCTGGACGACTACCTCCATGCAAATCGAGCAAACTAGGCGACCGTTGGCAATCTGTCAACTTCCCCCCTCCATCCCTCAGTTGCTTTCACTGCAGAGGGTCTGGCGCTGCCCTGGGTGTCCATCTCAGGTCAAGTTGATAGGCAAGGCTTGAGAGTAAGCTTTGTTTCGTGATCACCATCACTTATCGTTATGTGGTGGCTTTGGGTCTTTATTGGGCATTAGGCATTCCTGGCTAACCCCTTACAGCTCTAGGCTACCCCTCCCCCAGCGATATTTCGCGATGACCCATAGCTCTTTTGGTGACGATACCGATCAACCCCGGATGGTCGACCCATGGGAAGAAGATTGACAGTATGCCCCCGCTGGTAACTTAGGTAGCACACCCGCAACCTTGTACTCCCCTAGCCCTGCCCCGTATCATGCCACGGATGAGCCACAGTAACTCCCTGTGAGCCTTCTCCTGGTCCTTTGTGAGGACGGCCCGTAACATCAACAGCCTATTAGGCTGCCACCACCACTCTAGGCAGAAGGCAGCTACTGTGACTACGAATAGCTATAGCTAGAGAATGATCATTACACTTGAACCTCAGTCTAGGGTCTCAACTTAGCAAGAGGTCAGCGTAAATGAAACCATCCATCTATCCGTCCTACTGTAGTTGTCCGTGATGCTCATTATATTCTTGTCACTGGATTGTCTACTGAAGTAGCTGGGCTATAGCCGTATGTCTATTCTCAATCGCAAGTGTAAATGCCGTCCGGTCCTGATCGTCTTTGGCGTCCATATCGACGTGCGCGATTTCTAGCAATCGCTTCACGACGGTTTCGTGGCCCTCTTTCGCCGCCCACAGTAGTGCTGTTTGGCCATACTCGTAGTCTCTGGTATTCACATCTGCCTCCCCAATCTCCAGTAATAGCCCAACTACTAATTCGTGCCCCCACTTAGCAGCCAATAACAGGGGAGTTATGCCGTTGGAGTCCTTCGGCTGGACATCGACGCGGCTCGACTGAAGCAATAATTCTACCACGGCGGCATGTCCTTTCCACGCAGCCAAATGCAACGGGGTGCGGTCAGTGCAGTCTCTGGCGTTCAAGTCAATCCGTTTCGTTCCAACTAGTAGCGGTACAACGGTCTCCTGCCCATAAAGTGAGGCCCATGCGAGTGCTGTCCGACCGAACTGGCGGTCGCGGGAATTGACCTCAACAGTGCCAGTTGCCAGCAGCATCGCCACCACAGCCGCATGACCCTTTCCGGCCGCCCAGGAGAATAGAGTACGGCTATGCGGACCTTCTGAGTTCGCATTCACCTGGCCGGTCTCAAGCAGTAGCTTCACGACTGCCAAATGTCCTTTGGATGCAGCCAGAAATGAAGGTGATAGACCTGCGTGGTCTTTCGTCTCCACATCCACCCTTTCATCCGCAAGTAACAACCTCACCATGTCTTCACTCCCTCTGGCGGCCGCAAACGACAGCGGAGTCCATCGGCGAGAATCTGAGCTTCTTGCATTGATATTCGCTCCCCCATTCTGCAGTAAGAGCACGGCCATAGGTACATCTCCATTATGCGCTGCCCAGCAGAGCGGTGTCAGACCCCAGCTGCCCGTCGCAGCCGTATTGGCTCCGTGACGGAGACTGAGGTGTGCCGTGGTCTTCTGCCTATATTGAGCCGCCCAGATGAGAGCTGAGCTATCCGAAACTTGCACATTGCGCTGGTAGAGGAATGCATTCAGCCAGGCGTAGTTCAATCTGTTAGTTTGGACTAAGGACTTGATATCGGCTTCTCTCTCGAGGAATGACGCGATGAGCTGAACCAACTCCACTGGGAGAGAAATTAGCGACATTGAGGAGATCGGGTCAGACCATGGATATGGATTGTTGTATCTGAGTCATCTCGAGAAGGGACAGCATGAACGACGTCGTGGTGGTTGGGGTTGGTATTTTTGGTAATAGAACAGTGGTTATTTTTGGACATGTAACAGTACATGACTATACAGTTTTATACGTTCATCCTTGGTACAATGTAAACCTGGAACAAGTTTTTAAATACGGAAGTAGTCGTATAACGTTTAGCGTATCATGTGATTAGGGTATGAAACAGTATCTGTGTTTCCCGATATGGAAGGTAATAGCAGTCGCTACTGTAACGATCTTATTGGCTGCTACTCCGTCTGAGGCATAGTAATTGATGGCCTGGTCGGTTTCGATAAATTCGCTAGCTAATTAAGACTAAGTTCATTGTATTAGCGACCTAAATTAGTCAGATTTAGCTATATGAATGTCAATTTTGAATTCAATCAATGAATCAAAATTAGTGGTCCGAAATCATCGTTTGAACGGGTCTTTCAAGAAGATTATCTATTAAGCCTAAGGATCGCACGCTGGTGGTGGGTAGTTTCTCTCACACTATTCATGGAACCCTAGACCCGTATTCCTATTCATGCTATCTGAGATCTGATTGTGAAACGTCAGCATCCCTTATTGAATTAGATTCTCGATTGATTTAGCCTTCAACAAGTTGTATCGGAACAAAGGGGAAAACCCTGCTTCTACAGCATCCGTACCTATACTCGACTGTGGTGAATTTCAGTGTTTAGATTGTGATAAATCTAAGTTGTTAGCCTTGATTAGATAATTTCAGACAGTAAGTTAGCCTAGTTCAAGAAGATATATTCTGCACGCTAATTATGATCAACATAAGGTATCAACGATGATGAATTCGGGAGCTGATTTAAGTCATTCCAAATGAGATCTTTAGGCCCATTCCGCTATCAATCGGCCGAGCCCAGCTCCTTCTTTCCTGAATTTTATGTTACTTTGGAGCTCAGGGGTATTTCATCTCCCCCGAGCGCCCACATTTCATGAAGTTAAATTAATCAATCATTTCTTTTGAGTTAAATCAGTTTTCCCTTTGAGTCCGTTGCTCTGATTTATATTTAATCAGTCGAGACAACACCCTGACGCTGTTCCATAGCTGCTGCGTGTCTGCGCCATCTCGGGTTGAGTACATACAAGGGAATGCCTAAGATGAAGCATGCTCCGTAAACTGCTGCAAGAACTCCATAAGCATAGGAATAGCCTCCTTTGTTCATCAGTGGCGTTAGCCCATACGTCCATCCAAAAGAGACGATGTTCTTGGTACCAACGACCATCACCAGTGCCGGGCCAGGATGTTTCGGTGCAGCCTCAGAGGCAAAAGTCGTAGTGACAATTAAAACTGTTACCCATGCCGTGGAGTAAAACGTGTAAGCCAGTACGATTCCCCAGGACGACGCGTTAGCATCTGATGCTTTAAAACCGTACAGAAGTAGCATCGCAACTCCAAGGAGAGCAGGCAGGACAAGAACAATCAACCGGTGCTCAGGCTTGTGGATTCCATGGTTGCGTTTCGCTATCCACAGCACGAAGCGGTCGCCTATCACAGTGGAATACGCTGCTGCAAGCAGTGCCCCTACTATAGATCCGATATTGATTAGACCAATATCCTTTGGGGCCCAGCCCTTGGATTGAAGAACAGCATCATATGTCAAAGATAAATCGACAATGCAGCCAAGTGCGATGGAGGCTGATAATACGACAAAAAGAATAGCCGGTGAGGTCATACACTGAGCCATACGTACCCAGGACAGGAGTATCATGCGCAGGGGGCTCGGATGAGGTGTAGACCATGGTTTCAGTTTTTGCAAATACGGCTTCCGCGTTGTATCGACATCTGCTAGGTCGCCTAGAGGTTGAACGTTCATTCCGGCAGGGTGAGTCTGAGTGCTATCGCCGGGAAGTATGTGAGTGACTCCGAATTCGTCAGTTGTGACGATAATACCATCAATACTAGTCGCAGGTCGGCTGAAGCGCGTCTCAAATGCACAGAAGAAGGTGAGGGTAATACCCACGCCGACAAGGATGGCAAAGATCCAGTAGTACCACCGCCAGCCTATGTTGGCGCTGATATAGCTGCTCGCAATATTGAGACAGGCACTGAAAATGCTTTGTACCATCCAGTAGAGACCGAAAACTTTCCCACGTTGATGAAGATAGGTGACTTCGGTAAGCATGAGGGGTAGTAGCGACTCAGAAGCACCTGTCGCCAATCCCTGAAGCTTTCGTGTCGCCAAGTGACTTGAGTTGTCGTTCTGCACAGCAGAGCCAATAGTTGCTCCCAGAAGGATGATGCTCGAGGCGAGGAAAACGGGTCGTCGACCGTAGGCTAGGGACACGGGAAGAATGAGATAGTTGCCTAGTATCAATTAGATGCGTGGACTAACCACCTGAAGGCAAGGAGCTCACCAAGTCCAATGCAGAGATTCGGGATGGTGAGTAGGAATGTGACATGGTCTACATCGTAACCCTGAGGTAGATACAGCTCAAAGAACACGCTCAGTATGGGACCCAGGCCACCGACAAGAGCAAGACTGAGAAGGGCTAGGAGGCAGATTCACCAGTCAGCAAATTTGAGCAGCTTCGCAAGTGAAAATAAGCCTCTAGGTAACTTTACAGAACCAGCAGCAGCACAATATAATTGCTGCTTTCTCCCATTTCCTGTAGTTTAACGGGTCATTGGGGTTGTTAGATGGAATCGGGAGCCTGCGGACGTTGCCATCCTGATCCACTAGAAGGGCGTCGCCCTCGATGTGCTCGAGTGATGGCTTGGAAGCATTCCAGTTCTTCGATCGCAGGCCAGAAACATGCTGACCACTCTCCCGATGCTCTATATGTGAGAGCTGAGGCCTCCGTGAGCCGGCCATGGTGGGCCTGAATTGGGCTTACCGAGGGACAGAGTTGAATAAGAGAAATGTGTGACCTCAAAGTCTGTCACAACACTCGTGTCTTCCAACGTCTTCCTATCTCAGTGCATGACTGAATATGAACAAATAAACGTGGCAATCATCCTACATCTCGCTCATGGCTGGATTCTGGCCAAATAAAAGACAATCCTGGGCCCTCCAAGGAGCTGGAATTCTCATCTTTGTCTGGGGATGTGCCAATGTGGCTTCGGCACCACATCCCGGATATCTGGGTGGAGCCTAGTACGCCGGACTCTGGACCCCGCACTTCGGTTCGGTGTATGGCCTGGGGAGAGCTCGGAGACGGAGGGAACTAGCTTTGATCCTGACGCCTCTGGCCTGAAAAGGCAAACACAAGATCAGATTGTCCTAAGAATGAAGGCGCTATTCTGTCGCCGTAATCGCGGTTCTCCAATTGGTTGAAAAAGTCCAGACCCTCTTCTCCGTGACCAGGCGCGTATTAAGTACACAGGCGAGACGCTCCGGCCGCAAATGGCAATTTGGGCATTGATCTCTTTAAGAAGATTGATGGAAAAGAGATGACCAGATGCGGGACAAGGGGAGCATCTTTTTATTTTCCTGGTTTAACGAGAAGGGCACAGGGTCATACCAGCTAACAAGCGGATGGTTGCCGTTAATGGCACAATCAGCTCCCCCGCAAAGAATGTTGGGCCAGACCCGAGAGCTCTGAGAGCTCCAGACAGGAACCGAGCCGAGTCGGGTTCTTATGCTCGGATCATGATCCACAAGGCGCACCTAGCGGACAAAGCACACTCTAAAATAGAGTTTCAATGAATCTCATACTTGTGAGTGGCAAGAAGAAAATGTTGTTCAGCCACCAGCTTATAAACCTACTGGGCTCTATTCGAAGCTTCCTGTATCTATCTTCGGCAATTACACGCGGCAATCTGTAATTCGCATATCCCACACAATTCTGACGTTACCACACGCTCAGCAGCCATGTCTACTGAGAATGGAACGTCTTTCACCAAACCTGCTAAATCCCATTCCGAATCAGAGTTGGGTTGGGCTGGGTTGTGTTGGTGGCCAGTCTGCCGTCACACGTCCGACCCGAACCCCGCAAAATGATCACCTGGGGTACCCCAGGTCGGTCGTACTCGGCTCAATGATTAGCTGTGGAGTAGGCAAATCCTCTTTCTCGGGAGAAGAAAGGAGCCCCGCATCGCCGAGGGCAGGCTCGGGTTGTGAACCTGTGTGTAAATCGCTCTACAGGTCGACGAGCATTTCTCCCTTATACTTTATCGGCCGTACTTTTGATTTAAAACTGTTTCCCCTTGTCATTCTTGACCCCATTATTGTTCCCGGTTCAGTTCCAAATGAATTGCGTACGAACTGCTTCCGAGGTAATTATGCTGGTGTCCTTGAGGATGATATTCAAGGCGCTGACTGGCGACTGAAAATGCAGGTGCAGAATCCGCGGAAGCCCGTCCTAGAGCATCCAATTTCTCGCATCCGAGTTCATGAATGCATCCCCGGTCTTCTGCGGGTCGAGGCCGAGGTGCGTCGCGAAGCTGATTGCCTCGCTTGATCACAAAATCTGATTTGCTACTAAAAGCTGATGCACCATTTTCATGGTGCTCCCTGCACCGATGCCGCCCTTGACGATTTGCAGCTTGTCTTGCTCGGACAGCTCCTCCAGAAAGAAGCCGCCCTTGGAGATAGCCTCGTCGCTCGCAACCCGCCGTGATGGACAGTGTGAGCTGCGCGATAGGCACCACCTGAAACTAGGATGTCGACCAGGCAGATGTTCCCACGACTGAATCCCTGGAGCTGCTTTATCTATTTCCTTACGAATACAACAAAACATGCTCCATAACACTCTCGTGATCACAATAGTAGAATGTCACAGGGAAAGACTAATAACGAAATAATAGAGGGGTATATAAAAGTGTTAGGAAACTTGTTGCTTTTTCTTTTCGATATAGTAGTCAATTATTAGTATTGTATATTATATAGCGGTCAATCAGATTTTAATCTGATTAGCTAGGTGTGTGCTTTGCTTATGCATTGCTTATGTGTAAGAATATACTCTACAAGTCAGGGGTAGAGGCCTGTCAATCAGGTAGGAGAAATGGAACCAAATCAATTGTGCCAAAATAGTCAAAGTTCTTAAGGAACGTAAGGGTTCCTCTTCACGGTTCAATTTATATACAATCTTATCGCTCAAAACAGGAAGGTGATATATCCTTGGGAGCGGGGAAAAACACGAGGCTTGTGTAACCTCTTCCCAAGGATCTTCCTTGCAGGGGTTCGTACACGTGTTGGCAGTGAAGCTCCAGCGAATCCCCACCGAAGCCTACCGGCTTATCAGGTCCGGGTAGCCTGAGGCACCAACACTTTGGGAATAACCTCAGGCCAGGGTATATCATAACATATAGCGTCTTTTAAAAGAGTAGGCGGATATACCTAGAAACCGCCTACTTACTTTAAAAACATTCGTCTTAATTAGAGGCTCCTTCACTTTAGCGTTAGGTTAGCGTAGACGGACATATAATCTTATCGGCTTATAGCGTTTGACATAATTAAATAGACAATATAGGCATTAAAGTTATTTGCTCTCGAAGACTGCGTGTAGTGCCTATATATAGTCAAGTAGCCATATCACTATGAAATAAACGTCCTGAATCAGGACGACTTACCTTAGCATCTGAGCAATCAGAAAAAAGAACAAGCAGGCAAGGGCTTAGCTTCGTCGGCGGTCGATCCAGCGCCTCTTCCCCTGAGGAGGCGACCAGTCGATAGTCTGAAGCGGGTCACTCCTACATGCTCCTAGTCTGATGGCCAATAATGTACTGCAGGCTGCCGTGCTACAGTACGTCCCGAAACTGGAGCGACCACCACTATTCGATTGATTCTCCAACCCCAATGCCAAGACTCATTAGTCTATATCAGGAATAGACTCGGAATATCAATGTTCCTGTATCATCTTGTTACTGTAATTTACGCTGATACTCACAGTCTCGTAACTGTATCAGAAGAACATGAATCTTTATTTTTCCACTCTAATGCAAACAAGTCAAACAGAAGAGCTGAAAGGGCCGCAAAAATCTAGGTGCGACTTTTCTTTGCCACTTCTATGTCCAAATAACACAGTACGGTAAGGCTGTCTCCACGACTATGCTGAACTGGTTTCACCCATGATGTGCTCATAAATCAATGGTTCTTTCGAATGATGCCACGATCTTGGGATGATCCTTTAAGAAAGAACATGCCTATCATTTGGAGAAAAGCATGCTGTGGGTTCCCAGATCTTGGTAAAGTAGTCATTGGTAAATTGAATGTCACAATGATGTCTCTCGTCCTATGACGAAGAATTTGATCCATTATCGAGTTATGACTTCACAATGATCTACATTTGAGTCATATACCTCGTACAGCTAATAATATATGTAGGGAGTGTTGCTGGGATCAAATTCGCAATATTTTTCAGTTAATGCATTAAGTGCTGAATGATACTCTTAAGTATTCGTCCTGTTCTATCTTGATATTTATCTCAACATGTCAGTCGGACAAAGACAGCCCGAGCCGCTTCGTCGCATCATAACGACCCATGATCCTACAAGCGGCCGAGCTATCTTTAGTGACGCGGTTGGAGAGCAGGTATTATTTACTGGATTCCCGGTTCCCCCTGGCAAGCCCACATCGTCAGACTATGCTCTGGCCTTCAATACCAGTACATTTCCTGTGCAAGGGCTTTCCCCTCCAAGTTCTGCAACCCCAGAGTCTAAAGCCAATCTTGACATTAAGCACTATCACTTCCAGCTCTCGGATCCATCGCCTTTGAATCCGCCAAACGGCACCTCCTGCACAATTATTGAGGTACCTCCTGGTTCAGCGGTTCCGATGCACCGAACAGCGACCCTCGACTATGGTGTCGTAATTGATGGCACTACAGAACTAGTCCTTGATTCCGGTGAGAAAAAATTACTGAAAAAGGGTGATGTATTTGTTCAACGAGGTACGGCTCATGCTTGGCGGAATTTGACTGAAAAGAACGACAATTCTGGTGTTTTGCGTGTCTTTTTCGTGTTTCAACCTATCGAACAGGTGCAACTGGAAGGTGGAAAAGTCGTTGGTCAGGACTTGAACCTGTCTCTGCGTGAGGCTTAAATTATAGGCAGGGGTGTATCGCTCGAACCGCAGAGGCTTAAGTAAAAAGCTATAGTTGGGTCAGTGAGGTCTTGTCAGTTATTCAGTTTTTGATCTTAAAAAGTTCATTGAGTCATGTTTATATGTGTGCATTCATATCATCGTGTGCATTCTTTTCACTTGATAACTTGTGCGGCGGGTCGATCGCATATTGGCATGTCTGGTCAAAACAGCCAGATCAAGAGGGAGAACCATAACGCCCTAGCAGACTAGTTCAACGAAGAGAAACGATCAAAACAAACGAAACAGTATATTCGGCCTTAGAGCTGAGATGTGTAGATGGTAGGTAGTAGGTAGAAGTAGATACAGCGCTAGCGCTCTCACACATGTTAGTTTGTCAGGCCGAAACAGAAATCACATACATGCCTGCACTATGAATAGTATAGATAGGGGAATATTATTTTAAGCTTCTCTACTTAGGAAGTATTCTGGGGAAATCCTCAATTTTGTTTTTAAGAGAAACAGAATAGCGAAGGTATGTGTCACGCTCCTCGGTTCCAGGTAAGCCTATTTAAAACGACCATTTTTTCACTTCAATAGGATTTCAATGGATATATTTTTCGCAATTTCTTTTTTGAGTGCCCAATTTATAATGAAAAGATATGAAACCCACATAAAACGTCCAACCTTGTCAGTTTAACTTTTATCCAACGTAGTGAAGCTCACAGTCCTGTTAACACAGGTGTCCCTGGTGCCGGAGGGGCGGAAAATTTTGTCTGGACAAAGACCTTCTGCATGCCCGTGTCACGCTTATTGAATAAATCGTAGACCTTCTCCATGTCCTCGAGCTTGAACCGGTGGGTAACCATATGCAGGGGATGGATTTTCTCCTGCTGAATATAATTCAACAGGTCTTTCCAGTATTTTTGCACAGGGGCTTGTCCGTTGCCAATGAGACGGATCCCGGTCTCCATTATGGAACCGATGTTGAAATGATTACACTGCATTACCACGTTAGAGAATTGTTTTACCATAGGAAAGGTGCCACATACATAGCCGGCGTATACGCCCGTGATCCCACAGCGCCCGAACCCTCGAACAGAGGTAATCATCTCGTTGATAAGCTCAGGCGTGTCCGTTTCCATGCCCAGCAGTCTCTCAAAGTAATGAGTCCATCCTTTCGAATACTCACCAGCGGCGCACTCAATCGCCACATCAGGCCCACGGCCGTCGCACATTTTCTTCAGGGTTGAGGTAACAGACTCGCCCTCTGGGAGATTCGTATACTCAATTGTCTCGAGCTTAGGTAGAATCTTCTTGACAAAGTCTAGTCGCCATTTTCCATGGCCGCCGTCGATGAGGATAACCCTCTTAGCACCATTAAAGAAGCTAAACTCAGCGGCCATTTGCCCAACTGGGCCAGCTCCCCAGATTGCCACGGTGTCACCCTCCTCAACTCCAGTGTCAACAACAGCGTTCCAAGATGTTGCTAGAACATCGGAAAGATAAAGGCCTTTTTCATCGGGGACGTCGTCAGGCAGCTGAAGGAGATTCACATCACCGTAAGGGACGCGGACATATTCCGCTTGCCCACCAGCAAAGCCCCCTGTGAAGTGGGAGTATCCAAACATGCCTAGGATGGGCATTAGTATAATAGCCTCACTAACATCAGCATAGACGTTTAAAGAGGAAACATACCAGCTGTTCGACGCCCATATAGCTTATAGGCTTCCTCGTTCGAATTTGTCCGCTCACACATTGAGGATAACTTCTTCTTGCAATAATAGCACTGTCCACAGGCAATTTGAAAGGATGCCACAACGCGTTCGCCCACTTTAACCTTTTTGACTGCCGGCCCTACGCTCGCGATAACACCGCAGAATTCGTGGCCGAGGATATCACCTTTCTGGAGATCTGGGATGGCCTCTATACATCGTTAACAAATACTGCATGAGCAGATCCAGCGATACTTCATTAATAGTTTAAAGGTCACGACATACCGTGGAGTAGGTGTAAGTCACTCCCACAAATGGTGCTGCCCGTCACCTTAAGTATGACATCGCCTTCATCGATGATCGTTGGGCAAGCCGTTTCCACTGTAACAAAGTTCATGAGCAAGAGAAGGTAATTATTTCGAGAGATTGAAACGAAGGTCGTTATGGGCAGAATGACTGACCAACTTTAACTGAATTCTTCCCTTGCCAGGTCAAGGCCTTCATCCTACGGTTTGGGTCGCCATATCCATGAGCCCCATAGTTGCTGACATCTGTGATGATCGAGGTAGACATTTTGTATGTCCACCGAAAATTTCAGCTCGAATTGATATTGGAAATATAATTTCGTATTTTTGTTTTGATTAACTGGTCTTCGGTGGAATGGCCCCCGCATTCAAATCGCATGAAGGAGGTATATATATTGATTTGTCTTCCTGGACAGCCAGGCGTCTTGGTTTCTTGACATCATTCTTATGTCTCCGTATTTGAAGCACCATGGTTGTATCTCAGCAAACCTGTGAAGCGATGGGGTGAGTTAAGATTGTGGCTCATCTTGACGTCATACCCGTCGTTGACATTGAGATGTGAAAAGCTTCGCCTTGACTTAATTCCAGGCTGGTTAGAGCTCAAATGACACCCATGTTTTGAACTCATCGATGGAACTAGGCCTCCGAAGACCAATGGGACTAAATAGCTCATGGCCTTCTGGTGGGGCCAAGATTGATTTTCGGTGTCGGATGTATTGAGTTTATACTGTAAGAAATTATGTAATTACGTTACTTGACAGTAGTATGTAATCTATTGTAAAAAGCAATACACGGTCAACTTACAGGGGCGGAATAGCTCTCAATATAGACTAGTGTGTCTTGGCAGTGGAGCTAGAGAATCAATGAAAGGAGTGTAGGTGGTAGCACCAGTTTTGGAAAGTGCTGTATGACTCGGGCAGTGGACTGACTGTACCATGCGACTGTATCATATCAGAACGCACTGTATCGAATGAGAATTTCGGGACGTACTGTATTTAATTCGGGGATTGAAATCACCGCGAAGACGTGGTGGTTAATACTATCTTGATATAAAACTGTTATGGTTAATCCCGGACCGATAGCGGACCTACCCGCGGGAGGGCCCGAACCCCTCCTATAAACACCTAAGAAAGCACTACTAGTCTCTTAGTCGAGGATTTCTAGCCCCGAATTTCGATTGAGGCAGCCTAGATTATAGGAAAAAGAATAAGAAATAGCGAAGTTTACACGCCTACCGAACAAATAGGCCGGATTATTACTAAGAAGGTATAGAAGCTGTTGACATGAAAGTATGCATAAGGCCCCGCATGCCACCGAACTCGACAGAATGTGACCGAACGAACACGTGACGGTGATCTTCAACGATCTATCCTGACATGGAAAGAGCTTTAACACTCTATATCACTTGACTTCTATGAGATTCTGCTATGATATAATTACTCCCAGAATGTTAAATACTGCATGTTTTCTATAGCTAGATGAAATATGCTCAATCATTTTGATGAAGTTGATGCATTCTTCTATCATTAGTTGACTTCCGCTCTTAAGCAGGAACGTAGACCCTTTGACGTTATACGATCTACGATTAGATCGTACGACCAGATCCTTCCGTGCACATTTGCTTACTTGTGCACGCCCAAGGGCTTATGCAGACCCTATAAGTCCGACATAGTATATAAAAAACCCTATTACACTAACCCACTTTACTCCAACGAGCCCTCTTTATATATAATCTTGCTCCTAGGAAGTATACATGTAATGCTTCTGATTAGTTGCACGTGGCTCCTAGAGGTGATCCTATTCTTAAGGGTTTATTTAGCTATCGTTATCCCCACGGGTTTCTAACGGTCTACCTCGTAACACGTTAGACGAACATTATTATACTTCAAAAACCTTAACCCTAATCTCTCCAAAAATATTCCTAACTATACTTCAAGTTGTGAACAGCTCGAGGAACCTTTTTATCGCGACTAATTACTAATAAGTTTCGTCCCTAGTAAAGGTTATAGTACATATTTCTAAAACGGTAGAATAGCAGGATTAGAAGCGCTATATAACTAACTAGATAAGGCTTATCGGCCTACGTTAAGAAGACTCCGTTCAAAGAAAATTAAGGGCGCAGACGGTCGTGCCTTATTATTGCTATAATCGCTCTATTCTCTAATAGCAAGCATCGGTAGAAGAGAGAGAGAGAGAGAGTAAAGGCTAGCTTTGCTTAACATAGGGAGGGTTACTATTAGGACTGCTTGTTTCTTATTTTTTCACGCCGCCAGAACTTAGAGAAACATATTCTGTTCGGGGAAACTTTTTCTAGCTACAGAGGTAGCCCGCCTAGAGGAGCAATTAACTAATGTTAAGGCCGCTAGGAATATGATCGAAGGCAAAGAGCTATTCCAGCATATTCATGATCAAGGTCACTACAGTGCTAGACTAAATATCGCCGAAATGATAGCTCTACTTGGTCCACCTCCGCCAGAAATCATACAAAGATATCAATATATGCTAGAGTACTCCTGGCCGGAATCTGTCAAACGAGAAGATGGCAGAGTATGCGAGACTGCGGAGGAGTATTTCGGTGGGCCATTCTTTGACGAGTAAGGTATTACTTTTCTATCTCGAATGAATTATTCTCAGATTTACGAAACATAACAGGTCAATTTTTCTACGAGGGCCTGGTTCCTAACCGCAAACTATGTGACACGGCTTCGTTCCTTGAGGGGGAGGAGAAGGATACGTTTTTGGACCTCACCAAGGGAAGGCTTGTCTGGCACCCTGATGCGAGGGAAACGGCAGGTGAACTGGTTGAGCACCCATTTCTTCGATCAAGGCAAATGAGCGCCTGATTCTGCGAGCGTTTGCTCGCAGCATGACTCGACATTGCTTTCTGATACTGCCGCATACGAGACGGAGAGAAATTTGGCGCCTGTCCCTCATCTGTCCGCTATTGCTTATTGTTACCCTCCAACTAGTAGGACTAGGACCATCTTGTTTAGATTAGAGCTGCTCTGGAGATATAGACTTGAAGGGCGTCTACATCAAGCTCAATACTTGGACATTAGCATGCACCTTGACCTGATTGCCGTGTAAGTTACAACATTTGATCATTTTTAAACGAGCAGGAATACAAATCGAAGCTCTACTCGTGGCCATATCGACGCACCTGGCCTACCCAATACTTTTACCGTCATATCGATGAGATGTTAGTTAAGGTTAAGCAAATCTCTTGTTCTCCATGACGTTTATCGGCCTCCTTACCGACGTATCCAAATCGGCCCCCAACCCAGACCTATTCTTGGCGCTGACCATCGACTCATAATGAGTGTAAGTGACACTTTCCCTTAAACAGCGCCCCGAGCCCCACCATTACTCCATGGCAAGGCTCTCTGAATCTCACCCTGGCTCTTCACCACTCAGGAGAACCTTGCATAAAGAAGCACACTGCCGCTGAGACCTCGAAGTTTCTTTTCACTATCTCGTATCCGCTATAAACACAAACTTCTAAGTTCCATCCATCCATCGGATGCCATCTCCAACCTCAAAACAATCAAACCACCTCACACACCAACCAACCAACCAAACCCCCTCTATGGCATTGCTGCTTCCACTCCCCGCGCTATAAAATGTTCACCTGGCTCAAAAACTTCCTCAACAGGAGCACATCCACCAACTGGCGCCGCAAACGCGCAAACAGAAGCTACCACAAAAAAGTACGCGCGCGCGAGCGCCAACTCCGCCGGAAATGGAACCATGAAGATGTTGCGAGTCGGTTCTTTTATTGGGCGCCGTATAGTAGTGAACGGCCGTCGAAGGAGGCTGTTAAGGCGTATAAGGAGAGGAAAGGGAAGGGAAAGGGGAAGACGTAATCAGGAAAGGGATAATTACGGGGTGCCAATTAGTACATGAGTACTCGACTCTGATATCTTGGAATGGGGGAGTGGTGAAGAGGGATAGAGTATTCATGTTGAAGGCGAGATGGGGGTTGCCATGGCCTAAGGGTATTGGGACTAGATGGAAGACGGTCGAGGCCATGCTCCAGAAATGTCAGAAGGTAAGCACTTAATCGGATCACTATTCTCACTGTTCCATTCTTGTCTAGAAAGTCCGTCTAACTAAGGATTGACGTGCAGATCTTCATCGCTCCTATAGCTCCACGGGACGTACGCAAACAACTCAACCTCGACTTAGATAGCGCGGCATACTAGTCCTCTGCACACAGAGCATAGCTAAATCTTCCCTAAACATCTACAAAACAAGCCAAGGAGAGAGGGGAAAGAGTTAAAGACCCAATTAATGTATTCATGGGAAAAAAGAACATCTCAATGTAAAAGAAAACATTATAAAACAAAGTCATGCCACAAAACAAAAACACCATGCACAAAAAACAAAAACAAAAAAGACACATCAAGTCATGATTTATCTATAATTTCCACACCAAACTCTTTCATTTCACTCAAACGAAATCTTCACTTGACTTCCATCTAAGCAGAAGCAAGATACTTCAGAACACTCTCACGCTCCTCAACAGGCAACATAGAAAGAACCTGCTGGACACCACGCAGACCACCCTCCTTGTTCCCAATCAACAGGGAAGCAACCTCGGATGCAACACCGTCAGTGCGCAGGGACTCAACCTTAGCCTGGACAGCCTTCTTGTTCTCCTCGTACCACATGGCAACCTTGCGGTCGTCGTGCTCGAGCTCGTCATCCAGGAAACCAGTCCAGGCATGCAGAGTGCGCAGGTGCTCGGCGCGGGGTGAGTCAGCGGGGGGAAGGGTAGTCTCGGCAGCGGTGGCGGTAGACGAGGGGATGGCGCCGGTGCTGAAAGAGGGGGACGCGGAGGCAGCGACCATGCGCTTGACGATGAGCTCCTCGCTCAGACGGCGGCGCAGACGCCAGTAGAAGAAGCGACGGGCGTTCTGCCAGCGCAGGGGGGCGCGAATGGTGTTCTTGGCTTGCATGCGGCCGGCGCGATCGTGCAGATCGGCGAACTGCAGAGCGATCTGGAGGTACACGGGGAGCAGCTGCTCCTCGCGCTCAGCCATCTTGGCCTTGATGGCGGACAGCTGCTCCTTGGACAGGGAGGTGTCCTCGAGGGAGCGGCGGAGCTCGCCGTAGGTAGCGTCCAGGCGGGCCATGGTGTCCAGCTGCTTGTCGCGGCGGTACTTGATGTTGACGATACCCTCGGGCTCGAGGACACCACCACGGGCGTCCTCGTCGGCGTACATCTCCATCTGGTCGGGGTTGATGGTGGGATCGATGACGACCCAGGAACCACCACGCAGCTCACCGAAGGGAGGAATGTACACGAAGATGGGCTGCTCGTACTTGACGAGGGCATCGACAATGTACGAACCGTACTTGAGAACCTCGTTGTACATGTCGCGCTGACCACCGGAGAAACCACGCCAGTTGGCGAGAATCATGACGGGCAGCTGCTCACCATGGTTGAAGTCGCGCAGAGCCTGAGCAGTCTTGTACGCCGAGTTGGGGTACCAGACACCACCAGCCTCCTGGGTGATCATCTCCATGGAGTCGGGGTTGGCAGGGTCAGCGGGAGTGACGTTCTCAACGGCGCGAGTCTCAACAGCGATGACACCCATGGGGATACCACCGAGACGAGCACGACCAACGACGACAGTGCGGGCCCAGCCACCGAGGGCCTCCTCGAAGGAGTCCTTGTCGAACAGACCGGGGAGGAAGCCCTCCTCGTCCTGCTTACCGGCAATCAACCAGCGAGGGTCGTAAGCCTGCTTGGCGGGAGGGAAGTAGCCGATGTCACGGTCCCAGTCGTCGGACCAGGGGCGGATGGGGATGGGGGCACCCTTCTTGTCGGGGACGAAGCTCATCCACTCGACAATCTTCTCAACACCCTCGAAGTCGTCGTTGGCGGTCATGTGCGAGACACCGTTCTTGTACATGATCTGGGTACCACCAAGCTGCAGGTTAGAGGTGTACACCTCGCGACCAAGCAGCTTGTTGATGGCAGGAGCACCAGTCAGGATGATGGGCTGGCCCTCAACCTGAATGGCACGCTGACCAAGGCGGACCAGGTAGGCACCGATACCAACGGAACGGCAGGTGACCAAGGTAATGGTGAAGATGTCCTCATAAGCCTTGGAAGTAGCACCGGCAATAAGACCGGAGCCCTTCAGACACTCAACACCAAGACCGTCCTTGGCACCAATGACGGTGGTGATCTTGTGACGCTCCTCGCCCTCATCGTGGATCAGCTCGGTGATGACCTCCTTCTTCTTGCTGGCATCGAAGCGCTTCTTGACCTCGGGAGTGAGGTACAGGTACTTGAAGCCAGCCTCGGGCTTCTCGGCGTCGTTCCAAGCAACAGAGAAGTAGGGGATCAGCTCGTCGGCCATGCCGATGCGAGCACCGGAGTTGGCAGACAGGTAGATGCGGGGAATTCCCAGCTTGCGAGCGAGCTCAGTGCACTTGTGGAAGAACTTGTCTTCCAGAGGACCGAACGAACCAATCTGGAAGGTGATGTCGTTGGCGACGATGATGAAGCGGCGGCCGCGGGGGTACTCGGGAGTACGGGCAGTGACGATCCAACCGACCATACCGTGGGTGTTGGTACCAGGCTCGCGGGAAACCTCAACCAGGTTGTCCAGGTCATCCAGGACCAGCTCGCTGTAGTCGATGCACTCGCCAGTGGGCGGGCGCTGCGAAGCGAGCGAGGGAATGGTCCCGACAGCCTTGGTCCAGCTGTTCTGGAAGGCCTGGCGGAACAGCTCGGGGAAATCGTACACGTACTGAGTTCCCATGAGGTGAGCCTTGTAACGCTTGGGCTGGAGCCACTCCTTGGTAGGGTAAGGAGTGGAGACGGGACGCATGTGCATGGAGCCAAGCTTGGTAGTGCCACCAATGCTCTGGAAGATCCACTCGCCCTTCTCAGACTTGCGCTCAATGTACAGCTCGACCTGGATGATGAAACCGTAGGTGTTGCTGATGATGACACGCAGGGGGTAGGGCATCCCGGTGGTGGGATCAGTGCACAGAATGCGGATCTCAGCACCAGTGACACGCAGACGCCAGAGACGGCGTCCGAAGCGGTCCAGGAAGCCGGCGAGAGCCTGCTCGACATCAATGGGCTGCAGGTTGAAGACGGGAGAGAAGTTGATGAAGATGTGGTTGAGATCAGAGTTGTTGTTGCCAATGATCTCAAGGGCATCCAGAATGTCGTTCATCAAGCGATCAGCCTCAGAGATGAGGTACTCCGCAGTGGGAATATCGTCACGTAGACGACCAGGACGCACGACAGCACGGACGAAGTAACGCTTGTCAACAGCCTTGTCGTTCTCAGGACCCTTGCCGATAGCCTCGTAAACGTGGATGTTACGGTTCTCGGTGAAGACAGGCTTGATCTTGAACTTGGACAGACGACCCAGCTCCAGCTGGAAGGCCAGAGCAGGCTCGCTGTGACGGATACTCTCGTCCTCCTCGTAGCTGGGGCCACGGAAGGTGAAGTAACCGGGGTAGACACCGTTCTTGCCACAGATGAAGGTGACACGACGGACGCGGCGGGCCAGGAGCTCGTCCTTGGCGTCAGCAAGCAGCTTCTGCATCTGGCCCACGATCTGAGAGTCATCCTGGTCCTCAATGTCGCGAATAGCAATGTTGAGAACACCGGTGAGCTCGTCGCTCTCGGCTGCCTTGACGGCAGGGCGGCGCTTGCCCTCCAGGTTGGCGATCAGACCATTGTCACCAGGACGCTTATTCTTGGAGCCGGCACGGGGGAAGGCCTCCAGGGCCTTGGACAGGTACTCCTCGGCATCCTCAAGATACTGGATGGGGATGATAACACCCTTGCGAATAGGGTCGCTGGAGGGGTCGTTGACCAGGTAGGACATGTCACTGATGGAGTTGATCCGCTTGAAGGGGTTGCTGGCCTCAGCAGTGGGGGTGCTGGGAGTGGAGGGCTGAGTAGAGCCGACAGAGCCGAACTCAGGCTGGCCGAGCTTGCCGAGGGTGAAGTCCCAGGACAGAATGGGAGACTCGGCGCCGGCAGTGTAGTCAATGCCCTTCAGGGTGTAGGCACGGTAGGCACGGCGCACGTAGACCTCGAGAGCAGCGAGAGTCACCCAGGGGTCGGCGTGGATGAAGAAGCGAGGCAACACATCGAAGACGGTGTACTTGGAGTCAACAACCTCCTTGAGGACACCAAAGTCGGGCTCACGGTGCTCCCAGCCAGTCTCGCCGTAGCGGGACTCGACAACAGAGGAGCGCAGGATGTGCTCCATCTGGGACAGGCGCTCCTCCAGGGAAGGCAGGGCACACTGGATGAGAACCTCACGGGCCTTGAGGGTGACCTTGGCGGCGGCACGAGCCTCCAGCTCAGTCAGCTTCTTGAGGACGGTCTTGAAGTGCTTGCCGACGTTCTCAACGTTGGGCTGGTTGGGGCGGTACATGTCCAGGATGGCAAGGACCAGGTTGTTCTTGGAGCCAATGCGGCTGTGAGAGAGGACAGTGTGGATGACGGGAACAATGTCCTCCTTGTTCTCCTCACGGAGCTTCAGGATCACATCCTCGTCACGCTTGGTACCAGTGCTGAACAGCTTCTCAACCTCGTAGTACTGCTCGAGCAGGCCAATGAACACGTTGTACTCGTTGGTCTTCAGGCCATCCAGGTACTTGTTGATAACCTGGACCAGGGGCAGGAGAGTAGTCTTGAGGATCTCAGCATCACCAGGGTTGACGTTCTCTTCGATGAAGCGGACAATGGTCTTCTGAAGCTGCTTGGCAGGGAATTCGGCCTTGCGGGCCTTGGCCTTGTCAACGATGGTCTGGAGCTGGGTGTCGAGCTTCTGGGGCATGCGGGAGTGCAGAGCCGAGGACTGGGCGTTCCACTCGCCGTAGGGCAGCTCGGGGTTGCGCAGAACCTCAACCAGCTCCTTCAGGGTGGCACCCATGATGACCTGATTATCGAAACCGCGGAGAATGTTCTCCAGAATGGTGTGGAGGAGAACGAAGCGCTGAGGAGGCTTGGCACCAACGACAACAGGAGGGCCCATGTCGGGCAGCTGGCCAGTGAAGGGATGGGCGTGCTTGACGCGCGAGGGGTCATCCAGAGCCAGGATTCCGAGGATGTCACCAGCCTCGAGAGTGGCTCCGGGCTGCTTGATCAGCTGCACAATACCGTCCTCCTGGGCAATGAGGGGCATGTACATCTTCATGACCTCAACCTCGGCGTACGGCTGGCCAGCACGGACGTGCTCACCGTTCTCGACGGTGAACTTAACCAGCTTACCGGGAGAGGGAGTGCGCAGCTGGGTGGGGTCGTTCTCCTGCTCCAGAAGGCAGGTCTTGCCATCGACGCTCAGACGAGTGGCAGCAGCCTCCTCCTTCCAGTAGACGTTGTGACTGCGGCCGTTGAGCAGAATCAGCAGACCACCGTCAGCCAGAGCACGGACACCAACAGAGCACTTGGAGCCGTTGATGAACAGGTGGTAGCTGTCCAGACCGGCACGGGTAGCAGTGAACTTGTAGCGGGAGCCCTCGTAGATGAAGTCCACAGGGAAGACAGTCTTCAGGACATCCTTGGAGGGGACCTGACCCTTCTCGAGACCCTTGCGGTACTCCTCGATACCAGCCTCGCTGGACAGGTGGGCCTTGGTGACGGCACCACAGATCACAGCAACGATGGGGTCGGGGCGCTCGGCAGTCAGCTTGTTGGAGATCAGCTGGTCCAGCCATCCGGTGGTGATGGTGTTGTCCTCGAAAGCGGGCGTCTCGAGCAGCTTGATCAGGTACTCAACAGTGGTACGGAAATCACCACGAATGCTCAGCTCCTTCAGCGCAACAACCATGTGCTTCCGCGAAGCCGAACGGTTCTCACCATAGGCGAAAATGTGACCGAACTGACTGTCGGAGAAACTGTGAATACCACCGGCGGTACCGACGGAGAAGTAACCCCAGACATTGGAAGAAGAACGGAAGTTCAGCTCGTGCATGGTACCGCTGGAAGGCTTGAAGCCTTCACCGGGATCCTCAGAGGTGATACGGCAGGCAGTGGTGTGGCCCTTGGGCTGGGGGCGGCGCTGGGTCTTGAAGCTCTCCTCGCTCGAGAAGTCAAAGTCGATCTCCGAGGAGGTGTTGGGGTCGACACCGTAGAGCAAACGAATGTCACGGATCTGGTGCAGAGGAATACCCATGGCAATCTGGAGCTGAGCGGCGGGCAAGTTGACACCGGAGACCATCTCGGTGGTGGGATGCTCGACCTGGAGACGGGGGTTCAACTCGAGGAAGTAGAACTTGTCATCAGCGTGCGAGTAGAGGTACTCGACGGTACCGGCAGACACGTAACCGACCAGACGACCCAGGCTGACGGCAGCCTTCTCCATGGCCTGGAAAGTGATGGGCTTGGCGATAGTGACGGGGGCCTCCTCGATAATCTTCTGGTGACGACGCTGAACGGAACAGTCACGACCGAAGAGGGAGATGTTGTTACCGTACTGATCAGCCAGCAGCTGGACCTCCAAATGGCGGGCGTTACCAGCAAGCTTCATGATGAAGATGGGCGAACCGGGAATTTCGTTGGCAGCGGCATTGTACAGAGTTTCAAAGTCTTCCTCGTTCTCGACCTTACGAATACCCTTACCACCACCACCTTCGGAGGCCTTGATCATGACGGGGAAGCCAATCTCCCGCGCCTTCTCCAGACCTTCTTGGGGCGAGTGCGTACAACCACGGCTGTAGACCTCATCCTCAACCGTGACAATGCCATTGTCATCGACCGTCACCTCCTCGACACCGGTACCGGACCAGGGGATACAGGGCACACCGGCATGCTGTGCGACAATGGTGGAAGAAATCTTGTCGCCCAGAGAGCGCATGGCCGAGGCGGGGGGTCCAATGAAAATGATCTTCTTGGGCGAAGCCGCAAGCGACTCGGGTAGCCGAGGGTTCTCGGAGGCGTGACCCCAACCAGCCCACACGGCGTGGACGTCCATGCGCTCGGCCACATCGACGATCAGCTCGACGTTGGCGTAATTATTATTATTGGTACCACCGGGGACCTCGACGTATTGATCGGCCATGCGAATGTAGTCGGCATTGGCACGCAGATCCTCCGGGGTGGCCATGACGGTGAACTGGATGGCACGCTCATTGCCAAAGGTCTCATAGGCCCATTTCCGCACTGATCGGATCTCCTTGACGGCAGCAATACCGTTGTTGGCGATGAGGACCTAATTGTGAGAAAGATTGGATTGTCAGTCATTTCCGTCCTGTTGGTCCCTCGATTTGTCTCGACTTTCTTTCTTGACGGATAGACGTTCGTCCGCCTCTTTCTATTCCTCTCTGCCCCCTTCTCTCTCGTTTGTGTGTTCAGGAAAGACTCACCGAAGTAATGACGGAGTGACCGCCATGGTTGGCAACAAAGTCCTTGACCGAGCTGGGCGGAGCTACGTCGAGGTGGTTGCCACCGATGAAATGTGAGGGGAGGTTGTATTTATCGGCACTGGAGCTGTCGTGGCCATTGACAGGCGCACTGCCGTTGGGAATAGCCATGATGGCGTATGTGTGAGGAATGTGTTTGTGTGTGGCGGGGGGAAATCAGGATGCAGCTCCGTCGGGGTTCAAGCTGATCAGAGAATACCCGAGCTGGATTTGGCGGAGGTAAGAGGCCCAATGTTCCGAAGAATTAAACAGCGCTGCTGGGAGGGAGAATGGATGTAGAGAGAAGAATAAAAATGGGTAATGTCGGTAATGTACAGGGAGTGGCGATGAGGAAGTGCCAAAGATGCCCGGCGGCTTCGTTACGGGCGGAGGGAGGAAAAGAAGAAGCGTTGAGGAGGAGAAAAAGAAGAGAAGACGGATTTTCCGTTTTCCTTTTTTCCAATCTGTCCAAACACGAATAGGGAATCAGGTTAGTTTCACCGAGTCATTGAACATTGAAATCGGGGCGCAAATGATTTCCTGCAAGCTGAATGCTGAATGCTGAATGCTGAATCCACGTTTCCTCATTCCCGAGGCGATCCGTCGGGGATGGCCCAATTGCTGCTTATGTGCAGATTGGCAGCTTCGTCACCCCGATGCGGACAGCTCGGGGCAGTTCCCGTTGAGCGGGATTGGTTGTTTGCGGATAAACACCACCACGACGGAAATGGGGTTACAGTAGATTCAGGTTCAGGTTCAGGTTCAGGTTCAGGAACCAGGAGTAAAAGAGAAGAATCATCTTGGACTTACCGGGACCACCAGCAAAAAAGACCCGAGTTTGCGAGGAATTGGAAGAAATTAGGAAAAAGAGAATAAGAATCCAATTGCGGACGAGGCCAAGTAGAAAAAAGATCAAAAGATCCTCAAAGGGAAAAAAAATGCTGAGGGATGATTTGCGCAGGTCCCACCGGCTCGGGAATCGGGGGGGGGGATGGCAGAAGGTACCGTCCCATAGTAATTAGTATTGCCCGGTACTTCTTAGTGGGATTCTCACCTTTGCCCGCAACAACTTTGCTTGTCGTTCCCCAACTCCCCGATTGTTGGGCCGGTTCCACTGGCAGCAACACCACCACGATGTCCCACCCTTTTCACGCCATTTTATTCCAGAGACCCAATCAGACAAGTGCAATTCGAATCTTGTTTCTTTGGGATTCTGCATCTTCTCCTGAATTCTACTCCTCCTCCATTTCAACATATACGTCCATACTACTCTACTACTACAAACACATACTTCCATATAGTACCCGAAGACACCTTCAGTACCGTGACACCTCACCAACTAAAACCAACTGGGGCTAGCCAACCTCCGATCCCCGCCCCACCAAGCTCGGACACCGACTCGGCGACTTTCTTCTGGCTTCTAGGCTATCTGTGCCCTCTCGGAGTGCGATCGGGTCAAGGTCAATCTGTAATCTATGTCCCGGACGAGGCTCAGCAGGTCAGCAGGTCGAGAGGGGGAAACTCCTCCAGTTATATAAGCTATAGATATACTCCGGACTTCTTCTGCTGTGGAATAATCATAATAAATGTACTGGAGTAATCATTTAATATATTATACTCATCCATCCATCCAAACACCCCTCCAATCAAAGTCCCCCACACAAGTCTTCACGATCCAGCCCATAATCCTTTAAAGTTACTCCTTACTTAACTCCGGAGAATAGTCAGATCGAAGTAGTGCCGCCCCCAAAAGAACAACACAACCGATCTAGCGATGACGTCGTATTTCCTCCTCTCCCAGCGAAACGTTGAGGGCTTTTCTGCACGGACCAACTAAAGGGGGATCAACCGTGGTTGAAGGCCAACTGCCAACTCGGGAATCCCACACTGGCCTAACCTAACAGAAGTGAAGTGCCGACAGAGCCAGGTATATTATTCTAGCTATATGTATATGTTATTGCCTTCCATGTTGGGAAAACAGACATAAATTTTCAACCCACTCATCACATGATGCACGGAACCCGATATGAATACACCGTAAATGACATTACTTGTGTCTGCAAGTGAGGAGGCTACTACTCTAGGTCTGAGGCGTCCAGACCCCGAAATAATCAATTTCCAGAGAAAAGCTTATTTAGGAGCTCTTCAAGAAAAGGACAACACGAGAGTTGAACGGTCTAAGATGCTGCTTTCCTACAATCTCAACATAGGACTTGGCAAAAAGCTTTTATAACCTGCCTCGTTCTCATTTACCTACTAAATTGTTACTCTCAGTTGCTAGTTTTCTAGAAGCTAAAAGAGATATCAACTCAGTAGCCTAAATCAACCAACTATTCCATTCTCTCATTAACCCGTACCCATATCGCCATAACTCGCGGAACTCGGGAAGTTCAGCGCTACTATGGGCAGCCGGACGAGGGAGCGAAGCGACGGCTCGACTCAGCATTTCAGAAGGCGCGAATGTAGACGGGAGGCGGCGGCGAATGGTGGCCACGAGGGCGTGGTGAAGCGGTTAGGTACTCGCGGCCGGAACAGTGGATGTGGACTTAAAGGACTGAATTGTGATGGCACTCTTTCGTCTCGAGGCAGTTTGACAAGGGAGTTTAGCTGGGGATACTTTTCCCGCCCTAACACAGATATATATCCCGCACAATCTCCACAAGCACAGATCACCTCTACCTATGAATCGGAACGAGGTTGAGTCTATCTATAGGTAGGTAGGAGCTTAATCCTGACAACAGTCCTCTACATATGCCGATTAACCAACATGGAGTATGTCTCCTACATTACACATCCTTCGAAATGTCTCTAGAAAGAGGTAGATACAGGTCCACTACAGCACAATTCAAAGACATAGCATCGTGGGTATTATCAAACGCCTCGCGACGTACACAAGGCAAAAAAGGGGGAAACACAAGATGCTGAGACACAGCTTAGGACGCCCCAGAGTCTATCTGGGGCCGTATCAAACAGGGGGGTGGGGCCAGATATCTAGCACAAACAGCCAAAAATCAAGCCCCCAGATGTATGTAGATAGAGAGATGAGAGACCCAAATAACCACCGCATCAGCGCCAAGAAGAAACAAAAAATGGGCCTATACAGAAAGACACGAAATCACGGGGTGGTTGGAGAAGAGGTCTCGTCAGACCACAATCCAGGTGGAACAACGAGTAAGCGACTAAACGAGGTAGATGCAAATCACATGCCAGGTAAATAGAAGGCAGAAAGAATCGAAATCGAGTGAAGAGACGGGTGGCCTCTGATCTATGTGCATTCCTCATGGTTTCCGCTCATGCGAGCGTTTTGAGGACGGCGAGCTTCAAAGGCACTTTAATAGGTCTCTCCGATGTCACTTTGCTTCCGTTCCAGCGGTGGAGGCATGGCTCCCGGCCCGATACTTGTCTTGAAGCTGCGGGGTGTGGGAATAGCCGACATGCCGCTAGTGGTACGTTTCTTAATTCCAATAGGCGTAGCTGAGACTGAAGGTCGCCGCATATCCTTTGGAATACGGGACACAGTCGGCGTAGAAATATCATTGTCCTCATCGATGTTGGACATACTTCCCACAGAGGGGGTCTGACCATTGTGGTTGCTCAGAGAGGACCGAGGTCGGCGGCTTTCCGTCGTGGGGTTGGTCGAGTAGTGGCCGAGAGGCGTCTTGGCACCAGGGCGGCTCTGCCGACTTTCAGGGCGACCAATCGGCACTCCGGAATGCACACTTTGGCTAAATGAGCTCCGACTGGAGAGGCTTGTTCGGCTGCTCGGTCGACTGTCACCGGTACGAGCCCCAGTTGACTGGCGGCTCTGCGGGACATGAGAAGGGGTGCCTTCGCTATCGCGAACGGATGAGCCATAGCTACTCCCACTCATTCGCTTGCGGGAGCTTTTCCGCACGGTGACAGTGGATGGCATTGGGCTATCCCCGATCACTGAACCCTGACGGGAGTGTGGAGATCCCCGGGAGGAGGTCTCCGATGGTGCTGGAAGACGGGACCGGGCAGACTGGACACGTTCTTCCAGCTTCTGCATCTTGCCAATAAGTCCACGGATTTGGTAAAGTGAGCCAGATTTGGGAAGCCCAGAGGGCCGGGAGGTGGTTGACTTAGACAGGCTGTTGCGGGAAGAGTAAGACATGGAGGGGGTAGAGCGACCGCCATTACTGAAGCCGCCGTTACTGTAGGCGAGAGATGAAGTGCGCGAGTGGGGAGCAGGGCGAGCAGGCTGGGCTCTGCCATTATGCAGGGTCCGTGAGTTGACTGGTTCTGCGCCAGTTGCCCTGGTTCGTGGGAATGTGGGAGTAGCATTGATGGACTTGCGGAAGTTGGTAGACGCCTCCGAGATGGGCGGCGAGGGAGGAGTTGCGGTTGAAGAAGCCAAAGTTGACTTGGCAGGAGGGGTAGCAAATACGGGAGACGAAGTGCCCGCGCCAGGAGACCGATCGAAAATCTCGAGGGTCTGTGGAGTCGACGGGCTGCGGTACAAGGGTGTCGGCTTGCGACGACGGAACCCATGGCCCTCGGTGTGTCGTAGCTTCTCTTGGACGATCTCGGCTTCAACCTTGAGGTCAGAGAGTTCGTCTCTCAGACGCTGGTTGTCAATCCGCAAGTCTTCGCGCTCTTGTTCCCCACTTCTAATCTCCTCTTCGAGTAGCACTCCGCGCTCGATAGCAACATTGTATTTGGATTCCAAGTCCTCCAGGGACGAGGTCGTGTTCCGGGCTTGTCGCTCGTAATCGTCGTTGGCGACTTCAATATCACGCAGCTTCAACTGTAAAGTACGATTGGCATCGCGTAGGGAGGTGATCTCCTTCTGCAGGGTGTTTTGCGCATTGTTCGCCTCGCTCTTTGACTGCTTGTATTTGGTCTGTATGCCGCTAAGATCAGTCTCTGCGCGCATCACCAGATCTAATAATGCATGCAAGGTAACTGCAAGTCTCACTCACCTTCCACTCATCTACCTCGTAGCGCAGGTTGTCAACTTTCTCCCTTAGCTGCCGCTCGCGCTTCTCCTTATCCTCCATCTCCTTTTCCATTTCCGCCTCCAGCTCGGTGCTGGAAAGCTGGAAATCGTGCAGCTCCTCCTGAATCGACTCATACTGGGCTTTGTAGTACTC
Source organism: Penicillium ochrochloron (assembly GCA_022985105.1). Taxonomy (NCBI): domain Eukaryota; kingdom Fungi; phylum Ascomycota; class Eurotiomycetes; order Eurotiales; family Aspergillaceae; genus Penicillium; species Penicillium ochrochloron. The sequence goes on from JAAVMA010000026.1 coordinate 356,450, forward strand.
AATCGAGTACTCCTCCACGCTGTTGGCGTTCTTCCCCTTGGAGGGTGAATCGTCGGCGGCTGGCATCTTCCTCTCGAGTTGGGCACCAGGCGGGCCGCAAAGCAAATGTGTGCGGGACCACCGGCGGGAAAAATGATTCTATCACCAGAGCGAATCTGGGAGTCGGAGACACCACACTTCCAATCACCCGCTTTGATCAACTTACGGGTTCATGGGGTGGTGGTGGCTGGCGCGAATCTAGAACCGTGCGGTGATAAGAACCCCTCGGCGAGGCGGTGACGCAGGCGATCGGGAGTTGTTGACGGGCGATGTTGGTGATGCACCCTCCACCGCGAGAGAGAGCAAAGAAGCAGATAGGTCGCAGGTAAAGCCAAGCGACACCGTCCGGACTTACCTTTCCTTTGTTTGGGAGGGGGTGAAAGGGCGAGTGCGAGACTCTCCGGTGGAAGGTGGTTGTTGTCGCAAAGCGGGATTGATTAGATCGGCTGAGGGAGAGTGTTGATGTTGCGGTCGTCAGGGGGGCCAGCATGGCACTAGGCCGAATTAGGGATAGACTCGTGGATGTTCACCGCCCCCCATCTGTCATGTGTTTCCCTCGTTTCTCCCTTCACCGCCTCTCGGCCACTGTGTGGCCTTGTGGCCTTATAGCCTGAGGCGATCCACCTGCTAGACCCCAAACAGCAAATGACTCTAATCAGCCGCGAGATCTGGATTCATCGGAGCTGTCCCTGGCTTTCTGGGGTAGTTTCATCAGGTTCTAAGCTGGTCGTCCGGCCTTCTTGTAAGTGGCTTCCCTCTTTCATTCCCTCTCAGCTCCCTCCACGCACAATACTCGAATGCCTCCTGCATTTGTCTATCCCGCCACCGTCTGGGGTTGCTATGCCCACGCACGACACCTCTTCGATTGTCAGCAGATCGTCGAGGTTGCTGCCACGCACTTGTTTACACTCCCTCGGTTCCCACCCAGATCTCCACGCACTGCACCGACATCGAGGTGTGCGCGATGATGATGAAGTGACAATCGTACTCACACTGGTTTTGACAGACACAACGTACTCTGGGATCGTGGTCCAACCACCCTAGCCGTCATGGCGGACCCATCGGACCTGAACCTGGACGCGCCTAGCGACCTCCAGGACATTCCTGAGCTTGCTATGCAATTGCTTCCCCCGCCTGAAGGAACGTACCCTGATAAGTTAGTACCTACAAGATCAATTTATCCTTGATAATTTCCAAGCTAATCAGCTTCTTTTTAGGGCCTCTCTCCTCACTGCCGTCCAGAGTCATGGCAAAGCCCACGGCTACAACGTGGTGGTCAAGTCCTCGAGTACTCCGACAGAAAAGAAGCCTGGTCGAACGGCAAAGGTGTGGCTGCGCTGCGATCGTGGTGGTCACTACCGGCCTCGGAATGGACTTACGGAGGAGACCCGAAAACGCCGCCGAACTTCCCGATTGATGGACTGCCCTTTCATGCTCGTCGCAGCTGGTTCCCCTGGAATCTGGAGCTTGACCGTCTTGAATCCGACTCATAACCATGGACCCATCGTGGATAAACCTCGACAGCCGCCTCATCACAAGGTGCGCAAGGGTCAATTGGCTGCCACGCCCTACGATTGGCCCCATGACTGTACCTTTACTCCTTACACGACTGCTCTGGTCATTATTGACATGCAAAAAGACTGTGAGTGTTTGCCGTCTCAGGGAGTTTCCGTCCAACAAATCAAGATCATGCATCTAATTGTATTCCTTAGTCTGTGCTACTGGTGGATACATGCATTATCAGGGCTATGATATCTCTCCTGCCCAAGCCCTCATTCCCAAGTTGCAGCACCTACTACAAGCGTTCCGCTCTGCCGGTTTCCCAGTGTATCATACTCGTGAGGGTAAGTCTGTCTCTCGGCAGTTGATCTCATCTTATCTTTCAAACTTACCTACTAACTCTACATACAGGCCACCGAGCAGATCTATCAACTCTCTCCAGTCGCGAGGCATATCGTTCGTGCAACAACGCTACTGGTCTGGGCATTGGCTCTTCAGGCCCCATGGGTCGTCTGCTCATCCGCGGCGAGATGGGTCACGACATTGTAGACGAACTGTACCCTATTCAAGGCGAACCAGTCATTGACAAGCCTGGTCGCGGCGCTTTTACATATACCGACTTTGAGCTCCTCCTTCGCAACAAAAACATCAAGAATCTCGTCATTGCGGGTGTCACGACCGATGTATGCGTCTCCACCACCATGCGTGAGGCCAATGACCGTGGATTCGATTGTGTGGTGCTGGAGGATGGCACCGCAGCTGCTGAGCCTTCTCTTCACACTTCCACCATGGAGTCCGTCAAGATGGAGGGTGGCATCTTCGGATCCGTTGCGAAGCTCGAGGACGTGGTTCAAGCTGTCGAAAACTTCAAAATTGCCACAATGAAGAAGCAACCTCCTCAGATGCAAGGTTAAGTTTGAATGTTGAATTCTTTGCCGTCACCTTTCTTTAGCGGGTTTTGACAGGGAATTCTTGGGAACTGGGAGAAAGTCTCTGGCGTTCATTTATCAAGGCGGGGGCGTTTCTGTTCTTTATTGTCAAAGTCCTTTACCCCGGACGGTACAGTCTCACTTGATCTCCGTTTTGGGACCTTGCTTATTTGCCCTTTTTTTCTTGTGATTGCCGGATTTTTAGCGGGCCTTGGATATTTTCGGTAACAGCCAGTTTGTCTCATGAGCTTTGGAGGGTCTAAAAGCGAACTTGGCATATGTTTGCAGCGGATTTGCTGTTCAATTCTGGTCTCTTTTTCTGGGTATCATACATAATTGCAGGCTTTCTTCGACCCAGATTTAGTCCTAGACCCAGATTTCAGTCCTGCGTAGACAAACTGAGGTAGGTCTGGGTTTGTCTGAATCAGCACCCACAGCTCCATCCCCTGTTCTGCTTCTTGCAAGGGCTCGCATTCGATACAATCCACAGCCCCCAAATCTAGAATAAAAGATATGCACATCCCATTAACGCCACGCTGATAGAGCCACATGTACAACAATTAAAACAAAATGCACACTCAAAGCCACTTCTTCCCCGCGGCATTAACTCTCGTCCTGAAAACCGGGCTCCGGATCTCCATCCCCTGCTTATAGAACGGACTCATCGCTGTCTTGACATAGCTTTCGTAAACCTCCGTCATGAACTGGCGCACGGCCTCCTCGGTCTGTGGGGAGGTCGGGTTCGCCGCGATGGAGCTTGTCGAGCCACGCGCTAGATTGCCGGATGAGCCCAGCAAGGACGAGGATCCGAGGCCGCTGCCGCCGCCGGAGTTGGGGAGTTGGGGAGGTTGGTGGAGAAGGAGGAAGCGGGCGCCGCTTGGTGTGAGGAAGGCGGAGATGTAGGCTGCGGCGGGGGGATAGGTGTCGATGTGCTTGAGGTACCTGGTTGAGGAGGAGTGTTAGCTGAAGGCTTGGGAACAGAGCGCAGTTATGAAGACTGAATTGGAGAAAGTTGGCACTGTTGAGGGAAGAAACGTACATTCCACCATTAGTCCATTGAGCTTCCTCCACAATGTCCAGACTGGAATGGATGATGAACTGGTTCATGTATTGAGCTGTGTCCGGAAAGCGAAACCGCGCAATGCCATCGCCGCCACCTTTTGATGTGCCAAACGCAATATTGAAGATTGGTGTATCTGTTGGAGAGAGGATAGTGAAATAGTATGACATTTTGGCGGGTTTGAAGCGTGGAGGTATGCAACGGGAGTTCGAGGGGGAATGTTGCCCGAGTGGGCGTGGCCGCTGTTTAGATGTGTCACGTGTTAGATAAGGGACCAGGCCTGGCGTGGAAGTAAAGTCGGAGCTCTGGAACAGAGTATACGGTAAACTAGTAGGATAGAAAGTAAACCCGGCTCAAACTGAATCGATTCTCTAGATACACTTGAGCGGTAAATCCCGCTAGATTATTCTGTGTTTGGCTCTTTCCTCTAGTGTTGTCTCTAGACTGTTTGAAACTATATATTTGCGCCCAGCCCAGTTGGAACCTAGGACCGAAGGTCGACCTCCCAAGTCATGAAAATTTTAGGAAGGAACCTTGACAGATTACTATATGCTTGAAGTACTCACGGTTAGATAACTAAACTTCCAGAATTCTGGCGTATCCAGTCCCGAATCCATGGGCATTCTGCACATGCTCGGAGCATTCAGTTCATCCCCGCAAACCAACAAGTCACATGACGTACTGATAACCAGCCCTTGCTTTATCGCGCTATCGCGACTTTTTGACTTGGAACGTCACTCACTTCCGGCTGCGGTCCCCCTCGACATTTCTCGAATTATCAACCATCCCTACCTCGCGCATACCATCTGCTGTATTTAGCTGACTCGGCGGTCTTGCCAAAATGGCGCCTCAATTCTCGTCCGGGCTAAATATGCCAAACAAGAACTCTGCGGGACCAAAGCCGGGCAACGCTTTCGGACAGAAGCGCAAGAAGAATATTCTCGATGATGACTCCGGTGATGAAGACCAACAAAACGATGGCTCAGTCGAAGTGTCTATTATCGGTGGACTGGATGCGCCTGCACCGAAACCAAAGCTCTCAACGAATGCCGGACCACCTCCCAAACGGAAGATGCAAATGGGGCTTGGTGGCAAGCCTGGCGCAAAACCGCTGAGCAAGGCCTCGATTTTCGCCCACGATGAAGACGAAGATGAAGAGAAGGAGAAAGAGCGACAAGGGGAGGTGCAGTTCGGACTGAACCAGACGCAATCGAAGAAACCGACAGGTCCTGGCCAAGACTTCAAGAACTTGGCCGCACTACACAGCAGCAAGAAGCATGCCAAAGAAGCCGAAGAACTCGATCCTTCTATCTACTCCTACGATGCGGTATACGACAGTCTACACGCCAAGTCGGACAAATCTGCGACTGTCAATAAGAGCGAAGGACCGAAGTACATGACCAACCTGCTGCGCAGTGCTGAGATTCGAAAGCGTGACCAAACACGCGCGCGCGATCGTCAGCTAGCGAAAGAACGCGAGGCCGAGGGTGACGAATTTGCGGACAAGGAGAGTTTCGTTACAGGCGCGTACAAGGCGCAACAGGAGGAGATGCGGAAAATGGAGGAAGAGGAAGAACGCCGCGAGAAGGAAGAGGAAGAACGGCGCAAACAGAATGGTGGCGCTGGCATGGTCGGTTTCTATCGGGATGTGCTTTCGCGAGGCGAAGCCAAGCACGACGAGGCTGTGAAGGCTGCTGAAGAAGCCGCGCGCCGTGTCAAGGCCGGCGAGATTGATGAAGAAACCGCCAAAGAAACCGAGGAGAAGACCGAGGCTCAGAAGGCAGAAGAGCTCAATGCTCGTGGTGCTCATATTGCCATCAACGACGAAGGTCAGGTGGTTGATAAGCGCCAGCTATTGTCTGCTGGACTGAACGTGGCCCCGAAGCCGAAGACCACACCATCTGCCGCTCCAGCTGCGGCTCCTCGACCTGGCGCTGGACGACCTGGTGCTGGTGCTGGTTACCAGACTGGCCGTGCTGCCCAGCGAGCCCGTCAGACCGAGATGATCGCTAGCCAGCTGGAAGAGCAAGCTCGGAAAGAAGAAGAGGCCGAGGCCGCGAGACAAAAGGAAATTGCAGAGAAGACCCGGAGTCGCAAGACGCAGACCGATGTTTCCAGTGCGAAGGAGCGGTACCTGGCAAGAAAGCGCGAGCGGGAAGAGGCTGCTGCGAAGGAGAAAGCCGGGAAATAGAATGGGAAGTTTGTTTTTGGACATAGCGTTGTATATTTGCATGTTACGGTGCGGGAAAAGTCTTATTGGGATGTATATCACAGAGCGGCGTTATGAATCGGGACTTGATTTCATTGTCTGTAACTATAAGGAGTGGGCTATGTATAGATCTCCGAAGCACAAAGACATACACTGGTAGAAGCGTAGGAATTATGAGCCAAGCAACCACCTTGGATCAGTGCATAAAAATTGTCCAAGGATGCTAGACCATATGCAAATCCCTCTGTTCCATAGCTCTTCAACAAAACTTTAGATGAGAATGCCCGTCCATTCGTGTGAATGACAAGATTCGAGGTCCCGTGACCTAAGGTCATTTGGATTCATGACATAATCACCCAATCGGGACTCCGACTGGCCTGATGACTCATCCAGCCGGAGAAAATACTTAACCCGAGACCGGTCGGGGGCTCGCTAAGGCCGCCCCACTCAAGACACACTCCCAATTTTGCAACCCTCCGTGCATCGAGAGTCTCGCTTCCTCCCCCCGTCAACACCTCGCAACTCCCACTTCATCGCCAACAATCATCCAACATGGGTAAGGTTCACGGCTCTCTCGCCCGTGCCGGTAAGGTCAAGGCTGCCACTCCTAAGGCAAGTACTCCCTCCGAACCTTCAAGCGCCACCCGACGAAGCCCACAGATGACACGACCATCTGCTCGGTCGCCAGGACGACGTTTCCATCCATCAGAACCACATCCTAACTGGAATTTTTGAATACAGGTTGAGCCCCAGGAGAAGAAGAAGAACCCCAAGGGTCGCGCCTACAAGCGCATCCTGTACACCCGCCGTTTCGTCAACGTTACCATGACCGGTGGCAAGCGCAAGGTACATACCGACTGAAAATTCCATTTATCCCATATCACACACACACACACTTTCTACACATATTTGACTATGCGATCCGATAAAATTCCGCCAACTGTCCATCCACGAATGATTCGAACACCTACCATCAGAGAAGGAACGCAAGGCTGACATAGCAACCCACACAGATGAACCCCAACCCCGGCTCATAAATTATCTCTCGTCGATAAAGAAAAATCCCGAGTCGTGACGGAGCGTCGAGTCTTCATCGATGTTTGAAACAACAATATTCGCGAATGCCCGACACCCCGGTTTTTACGGCTCCCCATCGAACGAAAGTGCTTACCCTATAACGGCTGGCTACTTGTACGGATGATATCATGCTTCGCGTTCACTTGAATTTTGTTCGGCAACCGGGTCGGTTTTAAAGAGGCGGATGTTTTGAGGAAATGGATGGTGGAATCAATGGCCTGAGGATGAAAGGGTGTTTTCTTTTTGTTATGGACTGGGGGCCGACCTGTCATTTACGGGCTGAGTCGAGTCTTGGACGGTCGCTTTCAACTCGTACATAGGCCATTCCATGCATTGCATTTCCAATCCAGAAATGGAGTCTTGCTCGGTTGCCCTTTTGTTTCATGAGACTTGAATCGGTCGACGCAGTGGCTGCGAGATCAATGGTCCGGCAAGATTCATTCTTGTCCTACCTACTCTATACGCAGGCCTGACTCGCGACTGGCTTGGATCATGCATTCGTCCCACGTAGATGTGTATGAAGCCCGAACACTGCACTGCATACGGTAGGCTCCAGTACTGTCGGCCCATAATCGATACTGAGTACTGCGAAGACACTTTCAACAACCTATCTCAGCCTCGTATGGAGATCAGTGGATCCCAGGCAGTATCGGCCCCATAGTGCTTCAGAATCTCTCGTATATGTAGCCACATTAAGACAGCTCTGTCCTCGACTCCTATAGGTATGCAGCCAAGGTTCCGGATGGCCTCAAAAACCAGGCAAACTGGGGCCCTTAGAGCCTCATCCAACGAAGACCCCTGGAGGTCCGGGCTACTAAGCCCCGCCCAGATACTCATTTAGTTATAAACACCACCCCTAGCCGTATCACACCTCCCTTCTTTCCTCGTCCAAGTCTCAAAATCAGTGGTACTGTCATTCATCATTCATTGATCATCAAGCCCACTGCCCCTCGGCCCGTCGGACGAGATGTACATCCCACAGGCGCCCATCGGCCTTCCAAAGAACAAAGCAACTAAGCCAGACTTTGTTCCAACAGAGTCACTTGTCTCCTCGGGAGATTTCCAGCGTAACTTGCGATGTCGTGCGCCTGGCACTGGGTCCTGGATCTTCGATACACCCGAGTATACCTCATGGCATGATGGTGATTTGCAAAACATCCTCACTATTCACGGCCCATCAGGCACAGGCAAATCGGTTCTCGCGGCATCTATCGCAGAAAGACTTCACCAGACTGAGAAGGATGTTCCTCTCCTGTTCTGCCCACAGAGACTCCAGACTCCCCTAGTCAAGAGTCCTTGGCGAAGGAGCTTGTCTTCCACCCTTGTTCGAGACTGGCTTGCCCAGGCGTTTGAATTCGCGCCAGGCCTGCATGATAAGGTCCGAGATCTAGCCAGGAGAAGCACAAGGTCTAGTTTCTTCGCAAAGTGGAAGTGGAAGGATCTGCATGATGTGAATCTGATGCAACTTTGGTCGCTGTTGACCGAGGCGATTGAAGCTTTTCCCAAGATTTACTGTGTGATTGATGGCGTTGATGCCTTCCAAGATGCGGAAGATATGGAGTTCTTGAAAGAACTGCTCAGATGGAAGGATCTGCATCCTGGTACTGTCAAGATATTGTGCACAAGCAACTCTACCGCGCCTATTGAAGGAGAGATTCCTCTCGACGTGGACAATGAGCTTGTGCATCAGGACGTGTGCACTTTCTTGAATACCGAACTGGAATCATTCGACGTGCCTCATGATACAAAGTCACTGATTCGAGATGTGTTCAGTGGGAAGCCGTTTCTCCATACCCGCCTTGGACTATTTGTCCTCAAGCAGGATAGCGATGTTATATCTATCTCGCAATTATTGGATGGGGAGACACCAACTCTGTACCAGTTGTACGATCTCATTTTGGAAAAGTGCAGCACCAGTCCGTTTGTGCCCTTGGAGTATCGACGATCGATCTTATCTCTCGCCCTTTATCCTAACCGTCGACTTCGCCGTCCAGAACTGCTTGCCGCCCTCGAAGTGGTGTATGGGCCCGAAGCAAAAGATAACAACTTGATAAAGTCAGCCCTCGGCCCATTGCTAGAGATCCTAGGCGATGGCACCCTGGTCATCCTTTGGAAATCCTTCATCTCGTACTTACACGATGAGAACCGAAGCCCGGAAAGCCAGGGCTTGATACCCATCATGACGCCAGAGGACGCACACCAGCACCTGGCAACTATCTCCATGAAGGTGTTGATGGGCAAGTTCAACGACGAAAAGAAACTCGAGGATGTTAATGAATCGAAAAAGTGGAGCGCTGCGACGAGGGTTCAGCCTTTCCTGGACTATGCTGCCTCGAACTGGTTCCTCCATACCCGAGAGATACCCATAATTGCAGGTGAATTACGAGAACTACTACTTCAGTGGGTTGGAGAGCGAAAGGAATGTGCATATCGCTGGGCCGAGGAACTATGCGCTCCTGATCCAGAAAAGATCGACTCTATCACGCCTATCCACATTGCAGCATGGACAGGAGCTGTTAGCATGATACAAATCGCCGTGGAGGCAGGCTGCTCGTATAATGACACAATGAGCGATGGAACTTCGCCACTGTCTATTGCGTCCAAGTATGGACACGAGGACGTAGTCACCTATCTCCTATCTCGTGGCGCGGATCCAAATTTGGTCGATCGAAGTGGTGACAATGCAATCGACCTCGCTGCTCGTTGCAATCATCTCAAATTAGTACAGATTCTGATTCAAGCCAACGCCAATATTAATGTCACCGAGGAAGAATCGGAAAGGGCCCGTGATCGTCGGGGAGGCTGCTCGGGAGGATGTGATTCTCCCTACCCGCGACGATCATCTGCTTTCGCTAAGGCATTGATGGGTCAGAGAATAGAGATAACCCGGTTTTTGTTGCCATTTGCGACTGATCCAAGCGAAATTGCACGAGGAATGGATACAGCTGCCACCAAGGGTGATATCCCCATGCTCGAACTTCTTTTGAGCTCGCCGCTGGCAAATGTGAACGGCAAATGGTCCGATGACACCCCTCTGTTCCGGGCCGGGCTTCCTCACAATTATGAAACGATGAAATTCCTCCTTGAACGCGGTGCGGATCCTAATTTAGCATCGAGAGGACTGCGCTCTCAGGGCTGTGTCATGGTCGGTTGGATGCCGGGTGATCCAGACTCTACTCCTCTCCACGCCGTGGCCGGTTTTGATGTTGGTGGCGAGCACCACTCGGGCAGTGCCGAGGAAGCGCGCAAGTGCTGTCAACTACTGTTGGATGCTGGCAGTAACGTGAACGCCCAAGGACATTGCTATATGACTCCTCTTCACATAAGTGCCTCCAAAAACCTTACCGGAGTAATGGAGCTTCTGTTGCAACATGGCGCAGACCCAAATATGACAGACCAACAAGGCCAAACTGTCTACGACTCACTCCACGGAACCAAGGAATCTCTTCGCACCATTCAGATCCTGGCCAAGCATGGACTTAAGCTAGATGAGCCTCGTGGTCCAAAGAGAATTATTCCGCTGTTCTCAATGTTCAAAGACACGAGGGGCTATAGCAAAGACCTCGATCCATTCAAGCTGGCCCCTTATGTCTCCGATTGGAACGTTACGGACGAGGATGGCAACACTTTTTTGAACCTGATGACCAACGCGCATTATGCTTCGAAACCCGAGTTCTTCTCACAGCTTATCCAGCTCGGCTGTGATCCCCGAAAGAAGAATAAATATGGCCTTGAGCCATTGCACAAGCTCAGCCCATTTTTTGGGGTATACAAAGCTGACAAAGTTGAGGCCGTTGGTCACATCCTCGTGAATGCTGGAGGTGATATTGAAGCAAAAGATGCCAAGGGATGCACGCCCTTGCACCATATAGTGCAGGCCCTGAGAAATCGCGACCCTGAAGATCAAGAGCCCATATCAAAGTTTGTCCGGACATATGGGACCAATGTAAATGCCACTGATGGAGATGGAAACAGCGCGCTGTATATGATTTTCGAAGGACGGCCTTCCGAGATTGTCAAGGATTTAGTGGTTAACCTGGGTGCAGATGCTCGGGCGACGAACCGGGCTGGCGAGAACCTCATGCACGTCTTGATGAGGGGTAGTCTGGCCGAGGATGCTGCTATTCCTGTTCAATGGGTCCAACAGCTTGCGGAGTATGGGATATCCAGCACTCATCAAGACCAGAGTGGAAATACTCCACTCCATACTTTGTGCCAGACCCGGCTGAGTTCCAAAGCCAGTACGTGGCCATCGCATGAGGCAGTCGATCTCTTACTTTCTCTCGATGATGGTCTGAGCCTTGAGATGGAGAACAACCAGGGCCTGCGTCCAATCCATACAGCTGCTGCAAACAACAAACTGCTCGTGGCGAAACTCCTTTCAAAGGGTGCTTCTACGTCGAACACAACAAAAAATGGCCAGAATATTCTTCATATCGCTGTTTCAGCTCGTGAAGGAGACATTGTTGGGCTCATGGTCGACCATTACCAAAAGAACAGAAACCTTGGCCTATTCTTAGATCAGCCCGACGAGGATGGATGTACACCATTACATGCAGCCTGCAAGGTTGGATCTCACGAGAGTGTCCGCCTCCTCGTGGAAGCCGGAGCGAAGCTGGATGCTCGTGACAATGCCGGCCGTACACCCTTGGATACGTGCAAGCAATTACTTGACGAGGTGGTCAAGGATAGCGCAGAGTCCTGGGACAGCAACATTCGCTACGGCTACCAACCCTATCAGCATGGCCAGTTTGGTTCCGAGCCAAATGCTCAAACAAACGACGGAGGGCAGATGATGGAAATCATTTATTTCCTCGGTCAGGCTATCGGTGAACCACCTGTCCTCAGGGGAGATTATATGCCGGAAATCAAGAGACATGTCTATCGCCAATCTTGCTATGTGCGGGTCATCAGGAAGGGCGACTACGGCGTGTTCCGGAAATGTATCGAACAAGGCACGACTTTCACTCCTAGCGATAACACGCGCATACTTGACACACTCACGATAGTTGTGGATGGTGGCTATGCTTTCTTGTTTGACTTGATCGCCCAGTCATTCCCAGATAATTCTTTTTTCATGGGGAACAAGGTTGTGGCGCCGTACTTTTTGACTGCTATCGCGAGAATACAGCCAAATATGCCAATTCTGCGGTTGCTGGTGGAGAAGTTTGGAGCCGACGTGAACATGCGAAAAACCGGCTCCACTAGGATCTGGAGCGGCCGGTACGACGCCTGTGAGTCTAGTGCCCTTCATGTCATTGCTCGCGGCTATATCTGGTGGCACAAAGAAGCTCTCAAGTACCTGCTGGCCAGGGGAGCCGATCCTAATCTGAGAGATGGCAAGGGAAGAACAGCGCTGCAATTGGCCGTTAAAAGTGCGTATCACGGTGCATTCATAAGCAAGGAAATCATGCAGATCTTGCTGGAACATGGCGCTGATCCCAATCTCCCCGATGAGAGCGGAATTGCACCATTAGACGAGAAGATCAGGGATCCCGAAGTGACTGATCTTCTTGCTCGCTACGGGGGCAAGCCAAATCGCCCCGATCGCTCCTCCGCACTTTGCATGGCCATCACGAAGCGTGATCTTCAAGCCGTTCGGGATCTCTTGGAGTCGGGACAAGACCCCAATATCCTGCCACCTGAGGAGCCTCAATCGTCAGATTCATCGACTCAAGCAGGTGTACCAAACAAAAAACGGAAAGCTCCCTTTGACATGGCTACGTTCCTGAACCGTCCCAGGAAGGGATATCCCCTCGAGATCGCCGTAACGGATATCTCCGATGTGAACCGCCATCCCGATGCCTTAACCATCATTAGACTATTGCTAGAACACGGTGCCGATCCGTTCAAGCAAAGCAAACATAACGAGCAATCAACCATCCTGCACCATCTCCTTGAAAAGGCGGAAAGCGCGGTCGTATGTGAGATGCTTCTCGACCTGGATGGTTCAGACCTCGAGACTCGCGACTCGTGTGGCAATACGCTGTTTCTGGCAGCTTGCAAGCACTGGGAAAGGAGGCGGTTAAGTATCCAAGACGTTCATCCTATACGGTACATGGCTCTTCAGCGAAAGGGTGCTGATATTCATGTTACAAACAACAATGGAGACAACGCGTTACATATTGCTGTGTCCCTTCCGGGCAGACACAGAGACGAAAGGGATAGAAAAGCGGCCATGTCTACGTTGATTGGCCAGTGCCCTGAATTAGTTCATCAGCGAAACAACGCCGGCTTTACACCTTTCCAGACTGCTTGGAAGAACAATGATTCGGACTGGTCCTGGCAGGTTCTACTCGATGCAGGTGCTGATTTTACCACGCCGGCTCCAGATGGGACCACTGTGCTTCATGCATCCTTGACAGTGCGTCCAGGCGGGATGAAATGGGTCAAACGCTTCCTGGATTCAGGTCTAAATTTGAATGCTCGGAATAAAGATGGGGAGACACCGGTATTTGCTTGGGTGAGATCTCCACAGCCTTTGGTGGAGATGCAGCAGCTGTTGAAGGCTGCAAATGAGAGTTTGGACGACACCAATGAAGAGGAAGGACTATTCATCAGAACAATTTCTTTTTTGAAAGAAGCGGGCTTTGAGTTCCACGTCGTTAATTCCCATGGGCAGAACTTGCTACATGTAATTGCTCAGTCTATTGTTGAGAAGCGTGGACTTTTTGTTGACCCCGCGCCGCGAGGGGCTCTTATTTTGTTCAAGGAATTCGTTGGATATGGATTGGATCCTTCGGTTCAAGATACGAAGGGCTGGACTGCGTTAGTAGGTTGATCTCTTGTGTTGAATTAATGTTCTCATCACGCTAATTATTTTTCAGGACTACGCTTTGTCGAATGGCAATGAGCAACTCTCAGATTGGTATGCAACTCGCTAGATATAAGGAGTGAGTTGGGAAATAATTTTGGATGGGCAGAAAACTTTTGATAAATTCTCAAACCCTTGCTTGAAGCTGTAATCAAACATGTTATAACTACAATGATCTCTACTGTGCGCATCCAGCTCAAGAAACCGGGTCCATACTGACGGGCCCGCCCGCCGAAGTATAACCGATCTCACGATACGATGAACGATGGGCGATCGTACGATAGTCCCATCGTCTCTCGCCGATCACAGGTCATGACATAGATGAACATCATAATTTAGCGTTTAAACCAGTATCCTAAGATTCAATTCGTGGTCGGGAGCTCCGGAATTGACCTTGACCGGTAGGTCGCGGGGCAATGACCTCACTCTTGTTGTATCCACGGATCGGTGCAGTTCAGATAAGCAAATTAAGGTTAACGGGGATATTGGAACACGCCCGGGTTACTAAGGATTGGAACACCAGTCATGAACTACAATCCTGCGGGTTAGACGCTTATTGAGGGCCGTAGAATGTGTGAGCCGAGTCTTTACGTCACTGGAGGAATCTTTTGGTACTCGATCGTGTTCTCACGCGACGAACATTCTTTGTTTCCTAACTTGATAGCTCTACCCCACACTTTAGTACGGTATAGAGTCGTCATTGGTGTTTTCTGCTTCGTTTTTCTCGCTTGGGCTTTGTTGACAAGACGCAAACTTTTGATGGGGTTCACCAGAGCCATTGCAGAGTACTACTATGGTCAATTGGGACCTTGAGTATTCTGCGAAGCCAGCTACAGAATATCTCTCGCAATTGAATCTTCGACAGATCAAAACCATCCAAGACTCTAACTCTGTAAAGAGCATGAAAGCTAATAGCAAGAGATCACCGGATCGTAGTCTCCACCTCGACTCCCCACACTGGATCACTTCCAGCATCATTGACTTCGGTCCCAGGCTTGGAAGCGATGCAATAATGTTTCCTTATTTGTTCAAATCCGCTTGCAGCCTTGGAATCAGGTCAAAAGCAAGCCGTAGTTAGCTATGTGATTGGTGGTGTTTGTGTCTCCAAGAAAATACAGCCTATCGATGACCATCCCCTTGCGACATCGCCGATACCAGCCCATGATGCAATGACAGAGGAAGTAAATTTACTCATTTAATTGACTGGAGATCTGTGCAATTCCCGCAAATCATTCCATTTTCTACAACAACTGAACTCAATGACTGTATGATAATTTCAATTTAACCATTACGAACACACGACTGTCAATTACTACGACCGCCAACTGCTTCAACTCTATTATTTATTATCTATTATCTATTTATTTTATTTTCGACACCAAAAATTCACCATGTCCGCCAACGAAATGAGAACCGAAGCTGAGCAGCACGAGAGCCTGGGCTCTCGGCTCACCAAGAAACTCAGCAAGAGACTCTCGCACAGCGGCTCCAAAGAGGGAGGAGCTAAAGAAGGTGCCACCGCGAGCTCAAGCAGAGAGACTGCCGGCGAAACTGGCATGGGCCAACAGGCTCTCAACAAGGGCCAGGAAATCAAGGACCAAGCAATGAAAGGAGATTTCAGCGGTGCCAAGGACATCGCCACAAAAGGAGAAAACACGAAGAATACCATCGGCCAGGGAGACATGGAAGGTGCCGTTGCCGGTCTCGACGTGAGTGGGGAAAATGTGAACAAGAACAACGCGCCGATTGCTAGCGGACGACCCGGAGGATACAGACCGAGTTTTAGCATTGGACCGATCGAGTACAATGACGATATCAAAAAGGGTCCTATCACGACAGGCATCCAAAGAGACACTGGCCAGACAGGTCTCGGTGCTATGGGGAGCAGTAGCCAAGTTGGAGGAATGAATACCAGCAAGAAGAAACTAAGTCCACCCCAAATGGGCGGCTCTCAGATGGGGCAAGGAACTAGTCAATCTGAACAAGAGCCCAATCAAGCCCGTTCTGCCATTGGCCCAGGCCAAAATCCGATGGGTCTGAGCAAAGATCCATCGACACTCAGTCCAGGCTCGAAAGGTCTCATGCCAACCCAACAGGGTATCGGTCCAACCCAACAGGGCCTCAGTCCTGCCCAGCAGGATCTGAGTCCAACCCAAAAGGGCCTTAGCCAAGGCCAAAGGGGAATGGGACAGACTCTCCCTAGCACGGGTAAGGCCGCTGGCGCAACGTTCGGTGGCGACGAAATGATGCAGCAAGAGCTTCGTGACCACTTGGCTATTGGCGACGATGTCTTCGGCACCTTGGGCGCCGGCAAAGCAGCCACCAAGTCAGAAACCAAATCACCATCCAAGCAAGCAGGCAAAGGTGGTTTCGGTGCATTCGGAGGCGGTGCTCTTGGAAACATCTTCCGCCGAGCATCTGGCCAAGGCAAATCAGCCAAGAGCAATGTCACCAAAGAACCCATACAGACGACACAGACGACTTCGCAAACCTCCAAGACTTCCAAGACTACCGAGAAACAGGGTATCAGCCGAGGCACTATTGCTGAAGCTGGAGCTGGTGCAGGTGCCGGTGCAGCTCTTGGAGGTATGGGAATGAAAAAGGCGATGGATCATGCTGGTGTGAAAAACTCAGACATGGGTCAGACTAGTATGGGTCAGACTGGCATGGCCAACACCGGCATGACCAACACAAGCATGAACAAGTCTGGCATGGACCAGGGAGGTATGGGCCAGACTGGCATGGCTGGCATGGCTGGCATGCCCATGAACTCGAAAGGACAAACCAGCACATATTTGTCTCTCCATGGCGGTACTGTAAGAGGAGGCAATGCTGTCATGAGTGGCTCCGGCGAGTCTCCCAAGACTACCAGCTCGTCTGGCAAAGCAGGCGCCGCTGCGACCACTGGAGTTGCTGGTGCTGCTGGCATGGCTGGTATGGCCGGAAAGTCTGGCATGGCTGGAACTCGAGGAATGGGTATGAACAAAGATATGAGCCAGCAGGGTCTCAACAAGGATGCTTCGAGCCGTGGGTACGCGGGTGCTACCAGTTCGACCACTACCAACACCAGCGGAGTGTCTACTCGAGCCGTCCGAGGTCTGAGTACCAGCACCCACAAGGTCACTGTTCTCCAGGACAAAGTCCAGTCAGTGTCACAGAAGTGCAAGACTCAATTGGGCGTCTCAGCCAGCGAGATCAGCGAGCGCAGCCCGATTGTCGACACTTTCTTCGATGCAGTGGCGGCCGAACGCCTGCGCTGGATGCCTCGTGATGGCAGCAGACTCGACTGCAGTCTCCGATGGGCCTCGCGACTGGCATATGCAGTCGATGCGCTTCGTGAGTCGACTGGACTGTTTGCCCCCGGTGCCGATGCGGCTGCCCAGTTGATCTGGGGATTTATGATTCTGTTATTGGAGTCTGATATGGATAATACCGATCTCTTCGAAAGTGTCTTTGGCAGATACGGCCGCGTTGCTGTTGGAATCTACTTGCTCCTGCAGTACGAATCAGCCTACAAGACCTCCACTGGCCTCCAGCCTGAAGCCGCTGCTGTGTTTTCGGACCTTCTTGAAATGATCTGTACCACTACGACCAGTTGTGTTGAAGGGTTCAAGGCCAAGGAATCGAATCAACTCATCGAACACAACGTTAACGCAGCCTTTGTCACCTACGCGAAGCGTTACTCGACCCATTGGAATGCCATCGTCGAGTCCGCCACAACGAAGCTGGTCAAACAAAGCTCCCTGATCTACTCGAGCCCTGAGTTGGGCAGTCTCCGCCAGTTCCTCGGTGTTCAGGATCGTCCACTTCAGTTCATTCTTGAGTCTCGCATGCACTCTCTTGCGGAAGGTTCCTTCGAATGGTTCAACAGCACCTTGTACGAATTCTCAATTGGCAAGTCTCCAGTCATGCTGGTGACTGGTGGTGCAGGATCTGGAAAGAGTGCTCTTGCCCAGTGGACCGTCGAGCGTCTGCAGGAATCAGCCGAGCATGATAGCTGGAATGTTATTCCATACACTATCCGTGAGTATTAACCCTGTCTTATCTTTGAAAGCATTGCCCTGACTGTTTTAGGCGCCGATATTCCCGTTGCAACCCTGACCCTGCGCATTCTAAAGGGTATCCTTCATCAGATGCTCGACCACTGTGTCAGCGATAAGCATACCCAGGAGGCAATTCTAGTTCAAGTTGCCAAGGCAGCTCAAGGTGCCTTGGATGGTGCCGGTGACGTTGAAGTTGAAGAGTGTCTCTGGCGAGGCATTCGCACTGGCCTGGCCTCGAACATCCAGTACATGTTCGTCGTCGATGGCCTCGACCAGATCAAGGGTGGAGATGGCGACGCAATTGGCATTCTGGAAAACTTCACCGAGATCCTGACTGAACAGAATGCGGGCTCTAAGATGATTGCATTCACCAGACCGCTCGGCTCGAAGCCACACTCCACGAATATCGAGCAGTTCATGATGCAGACCACGCAGACTCGAACTGATTTGGTGGCTTTTGTTAATAAAATGCTTTCGGCCTCGCACTTCGATACCGCAAAAGGTGACCAGCTCCAGGCTGCCGCCGCTGCTATCGTCAATCGCTCCCAGGGATCCTTCAGCTGGGCCGAGATGGCTGTCGAGTATGCCAAGCAGCAGAGAACTTTAGCGCAAGCCGTCTCATCTGTCCAAAGCTTGCCGCAGCCCATGACTGAGCTGCTCGATTTCCACATGAAGAACCTCGACCTCAGTCAACATGAAGCAGTATCCGTTATGTCGTGGCTAGCTGCGTCGGAGAGACCTCTTCTCGTCGAAGAGATTGAGGAACTCCTACGGGTTGACTCTACGGGACCGAGTTTCATGTCGCGTACGAGTAATACTGAAAAACAGTGGTCTAACGCGCTTCGTCCGCTGGTCATGACGCGTGATGGTGTGGTTTCCTTTGCACACACATGCATCCGTGATCATGTCATCGGCCAAGCCAGAGCTGCCAGTGTCAAGTCGCCGCTCAATCTCAAGGAAGCCCATTTGGATCTTCTCATGAGATGTCTTGGCTGGGTGCAACTCAGCGTCCGGGAAGAGACTGAGGTCTCGATGGACAAGTTGAGCATGGAAGAGCGCAATCGCCTCTTTGACAAATATGTCATTTTGGAATACACTGCCCGCTACTGGCTCTCCCACCTTTTGTCATCACCTCTGGTGACCGATGAGGGCGAGTTCCAGTTCACAACAAGCTTCCAGAAGCTACTGCCGGCGACCGTCCTCTTTACTCGTCTTGAGTTGACATGCAAGGAGTCGCAGTTTACTCGGTCGAGTGTTGTGGAGTTGTACCGCCTTGCGACGGACATTCGTCGCCTGGTGCTTGGCGAGAAATCCATGGGACTTCTTGAAAGCTTGCTTCTCAGCGCTCGTGTTTCCAAGCTTTCTCACGCTACCCACGCCGATGAGCATTGCTACGAGGCATGGAGACTTAGCCAAGAGCTTCTGGGGCAATCAGACCCCATCACTCTGAACTGCGCCGAGATGATGACCCAATCTTTCAGTGAGCGAGGCACCATGACCTCCCAGCAGGAGGATATCATGAAATATCTCATCTTGACAGACTCGGAAGTCACCGGAGTTGAGTTCAACCAGCGCCTGAAGTACCTTGGTATGATCGTTGGCATGTACAAGTCTCGTGGTGACAACAGCTCTGCTCTTCTTATCTCGAAGCAGTTCTACCAGCAAATTCTTCAGAAATACGGCACCAACTCGAGACAATCCTCCGAGGCTGCTGACTTCCTAACAAGTCAGTTCTCAGCCACTGATAGTGATGAGATGAGTCGGGACATTGCGAGAACCAAGTATGACAATGTCGTCCGAACCATGGAAGTCACGGACGAACGTCGCATCAAGTACTCCTTGTACATGGCTCAGCTCTACGAGCAACAAGGCCAGAACGCTCAAGCCTCATCCGTTCTGTCGAGTCTCTGGGCTGGCCTCAATGCCCGCGATATCGATTCTGTGGATATGATGGACAAGAAGGCCAACGTGGCCCTCATCTATTACCAATTCCTCCGTCGCCAAGGCCGTAATGACGAGGCCGAAATCATCATGCGTGAGCTTGTCGCCGACCTGGAAGTCTCCGGCATTCAATCCCCGGAGATGATGCAGCGAGTACAGCTCTTGCGTGCCGAGACTCGCGAGATGCAAATGTACAGCCTGGACCGCTCTCTGTCCATCCTCATGTGGCGCTATTACAAGCAAAACCATCAGGAGTATACACCCGAAGCCAGAGATTTGGCAATGTCGCTCGCTGAAGGCATGGCCAATTCGGTTTCTATTGAGGACTCCACTTTGATGTCTGGAAGCGATCGTAAGCTGATGGTTGAGCTTTTGGACTCCATCACCTCGTCGCCCACCAACATCTCCGTGCCCACTTTGATTCTCTGTCACAATCTTTCGAGTATCTATGTGCGCGAGGAGGACTGGAATGAGGCAAGCGATTGCTCCAAGGCTGTTTTGCAGCATGTCTATCCTTCCATTGAGCAGCCTGGCTCTCACAAGAAGCTCACCACTGAACTAGCACCTCCTGTTGCTGATCTGGCTCTGATTCTCGCCTATTGCCACTTCCGAAGACTGCATCTTGAACAGGCTACCACCGTCTACGAGAATGCCTTTGGCTCACTGGTTGTCTCGGACAAGGTGCCCGTCGCTTCTGTCCTGGCTGTCGCCAAGGCCGTTGTAGAATTCTATGAAACGACCTTCCAGTTCACTAAGGCACTTACTCTTCTCCACACAGTCAGCAATTTCTTGACCTCTCGATTGGGTGAGACGCACAAGCATACCATCGAAAACATGTACTTGGAGGCTGCACTGGCCGATCGACTGGAGATGAACAATGAGGCCAAGAGCACGTACCAGCGCATCTACATGAATACTCTCCGTGACAACAAGATTGCCCCCGAGGGTATGGAAGCTGCACTTGCCCTCATCGGTCTCTATGAGAAGGAGATGCAGTGGAGCTCGGCCTTGGACATCTACCGTCATCTGTGGCCCACTGTCGTCGTGCACGACAACATGCATACCTATGATCGGATTCAAACCGAGCGTCTACTCGAGAAAACATATATTGGCTACATGACCATTCTGACGTCTCACAAGAAGAGCTCCGACTTCACCGAGAGATACAAGGTTTCTTCTGACTATGTGACGACCTGCCGCAATGTGTATGGCCCCACGCACCAGAAGACCCTCAGTGCAACTCTTCTCTTCGCCGAGCTGTGCGAGACACATGAATCGTACATTGATCAGGCTATCACGCTATACAAGCAGCCTTTGCAGACAAGCGAGTGGGTGCCAACTTCCCAGTCGTCCAAGGGTCTGGACCAGATGACCCAGGCACTGCCAATTACTTTGAAGCACAAGCTGGCTCAGCTGTTTGTTCGCAAGCGTGATTCTACCAGCGAAGCTCGCTCGCTGTACACCGAGGAGTTCCAGCTTGGCAAGAAGACCCAGGGCTATTTCTCGACTACCACGCTGTCCTGGCTTCGTGAGCTTGCCCTCGCCCATTCCCGGCAGGGTACACCTACCTCTGTCCAGCAGGGTAACGCACTCCTCCACAACTATGTCACGGATTGCCTGCATGCCGGTGGTGACTCTGACATGATGGCCGACTGGGCACGCAAGATCGCTGCTATCTA
The DNA here is from genome assembly GCA_022985105.1 of Penicillium ochrochloron. Classification (NCBI taxonomy): domain Eukaryota; kingdom Fungi; phylum Ascomycota; class Eurotiomycetes; order Eurotiales; family Aspergillaceae; genus Penicillium; species Penicillium ochrochloron. The sequence continues at coordinate 377,741 of JAAVMA010000026.1, forward strand.
TCTCGAGTGCGGCTTCATCGAAGGAGGAAACAACGTCCTCGACGAACTACGTCAACGCGTTGTCTACGGCTCCGAGACATCCGCAATGGCCCTCAGCGACCGCCGCGACGCGGTATTTACAGCTGCCTTTGAAGAATCCTTCGGTCGTAGTGCCACCTCGGATCAAATCATGAATGAGATGGCTCGCGAAATGCAAACTCAACAGGCCTTTGCGAAGAACCTGTCCGGCCACGACTTCGTTCCGACGTTGATCTCCGGCGATCGTCTCGCTCGTCTGCAGACAGATCAGAATCGAACTCGGGCCGCAATGACTACTCGCAACAAGCTGTACGAGTACTTCTGCACTACGCTGTCCGCTACAGCAATTGCAGAGCGGGATGTCGTCAAGCAATTCTACAAGATTTGTCTACGGGAGGTCCACAATGAGAAGTACAACATGAATATTCTCAGCACGACTACCAAATTTGTTCGCGACTTGTGCGATTCATCTCGTTTCCAGGACGCAAGTGACGTGACGGGCGTACTGCACTCGTTCCTCCATCTCACAGATGGTCTCAACAACTACGACAGCATCATAACCGCTACAAAGCTCTGTCTCTATCTCAGCGGCCACCAAGCAACCAAGTGCGAAGACAAGGCCATCCAAACCGAAATGTCCGCCAAAGCCAAGATGCTCCTCCAAGAACTCATGGCCTCCTCCAAGGCCATCGGCATCGACATGGTCGATCTCCCATTCCACGACTTGAACGATATAATCACCCTCCTCGGCGAACACGAGATGTTCGACGATCTGGAAGGTATCCTGACTCAACTATGGACCTCGCGTATCGTTCAACGCACCTGGACCCCGGACGTGGTCGTCTGGATCGGTCGCCGACTCGTCGAAACGCGCTTCTGCCGTGGTTCCGTCGATTCAGCTATCCAGCTCTGTCGCGATATCTGCTACAATCTCCGCCAAGTATGGGGATCTTGTGACCCGGTTACCCTTGAAATGACAAAGCTCTTGTCCGGACTCTTCACCGCGTCGAATGATCACAAGTCCGCCGCTGCGCTGCACGAAGGGGCCCTGCATGACTTGATGGGTGACTCCGAGGCGAAGAAACATCCCCGTGCGGCGGATACTGCATCCCAGCATATGGAGCTGCTTCGCCGGGCGCAGTCTCGTTTAGGAGCTGGCGCCAAGGGTGCTTCCTCTACGAAGGCTTCTGCTCATGCAGGTCTTATGTCACAAGTGGCCGATCGGTTCGGTTTACAGTCGGAGCAGATCCAAGGCGTTGGCGATGCGAATGGTGGTGAGAAGTTTGGTGTTTGGTCTCGACCGAGACGGTTTAGTATTGATGTTGATGATTTGGATGAGCAGGGCCAGGCTCATCATAATCATTTACGGGAGTCGAGTGGTGCTGGTTTGACTACTGGCAGCGGTGCGCCGAGAAGGATCTCGGTGCAGGCGCTGTGAGCGAGCGTCTGGTATAGGATTTGGAAAGGTGGTCGAAATTGTCTCATGTAACCACTGGTTGGATTCGTTGGCGTTGGAATTATAAGAATGGGTAATGTGCACATCTGTGCGATCAAATTGTATAGTGTATCTATAGTCTTGAGTTCAGTCAATGTTAGTTTTGTTCAATAATGTCTTTCTCCTGGAGAGCGTAAACCCATGGGAAATCCTTATCTATATCGGACAAGAGGTGGTAAAGAGAAATCAAAGGCAAGAGCCTCCAAGGCAATTTGATCGGGCTCGATGGACTACTCAGCCAAGATGTGGATTATGACTGGAAAGAATCTTCATTATAACAATATCGTCTGAATTGTTCATGAAGTATCAACAGAAGGTATGTAAGGCAACACCAGGCCCAGACATTGTACAACCTGGAAAATCAACAATGTCAAGGAAAACATCAAGCTTTATAACAATAAGTAAAGAATGCACTATGCACTCCAGCCTGAGTAAACATGAAAGAACAAGCCCTATAAACAATAAACAATAAACAATAAAACGCCATACCCCATCTTGTCTTTTCTCATATATGCAGCTCACGCCAGCACTCATGCAAAAATAAACGTCGGTACTGTACTCGTAGAACGTATCAACTCAACTCAAACCTAGCTCAAGTCAAGACGTTCATGCCGTCAAGGCAAAACTGAACCCCATCAATCCCATCCCAGCAACAGCGAACCCAATACCCATGCCACGGTGGTGCGTCAGACCCAGTCCCTCACTGAAAAGCTGCAACGCAACGGATGTCATCACGCCGGCAGTCATGGCAAACATACCCCCGTAGACACCCCACGACGGACCCGTTGAGTCGTCGCCCGTGTGTCCGGACCCCCAGATCCAGAGGGCTGCGATGCCGGCGCCGGCGGGTTGACTGATTCCGCCTAGTAGGCTGGACCAGAACATGGCTTTCCAGCGGGAGTTGAGGGCGAGGTAGAGCGGGAGTGCCATGGCGAAACCCTCGACGATGTTGTGGATGAAGAGGGCCAGGAAGACGGTTAGACCGAGGGTCGGACTGGCGTGGTTTGTGGCGTAGGTGATGAAGCCTTCTGGGAGTTTGTGCAGAGCGATGGCGAGGGATGTTTGGAGGCCGATGGAGAGGAAGGCGTTTTGTGGGACGTGGTGGTGGTGAGTGGGATCTCCTGGTTTTGAGGAGGAGGGACGTCGAGAAGAGTAGTCTCCATTGTGATGGTGGTTGTGGTTATGCGAATCATGATCGTGATGGTGATGGTCGTGATGTATCATAGCAGAGTGATGTGTATGTTCAGAATGCACTTTTTGAGTACGTGATGAAGAGGAAGACGCCGTCGAGTGATTGACGTCTTCCGAGGAGGCCGTTCCGAAATACCCTGTACCCGCGGCTGTCTCAACGGACTCTATACTCGGCTCCTGCTCGTCCAGGGAATCCGATCCCAGCTGCACCTCGATGCTTTGGGGCTGTGGCGCTAGCTCCGGCCGAATGACTTCATCTGCGCTCATGGTCGGTGGCGGAGAAATACTTGGGCCAAGGACTTTGGTGCATTCACGCCCGCAGGTCTGCGAGAAACCATAGCAGGGCCCGTTCTCATCGCAGAGCGGTTTAACACCGCCCATGAGAGAGCTGATGCGCCGAGAAATGGCTGCCCGTAGAGATTCTCGTCGCCCTGGACTCGATGAGATATCCGTCCGCTGTAGGACTTGCGGCGTAGACTTGGACGATTGTATACCGGTCGGTCGTAAGAGAGGCGTACGCTCCGTGCTACCATTGGAACGTCTAGTATCAGGTCGGTCATCGCAGTCTTGCATTTGTTCGCCGCGCTCGGGATCTTCTTCCGGGCCATCATGAGTATGTGCGCAGTCGACCACATGCGACGGGATGAAGCGGTGGAGGAATCCGGACGCGACGCGAATGATAACCACGCCGGCGATAAATAGAGCTGTCAGGATATATGCAGAGACGGAAGGAGAGAAACCGGCACGAATCAGGTAGTCTTTCGAATTTGGCAGCATGCTGTACAAGGAAGTAAAGAGCTGTATTAAGGTTAGCGTGGCGGTACATTGAGTATTAAGGATCCCAAGACAAGAACTGACCATTACACCAGCACTCAGACATAGAGACGCGGACAGGAAGTTATTACTGTTGGCAATTTGGAACCTCTTGTCATGGGTGATCCGGCGCAAGACAATGTCTGCGCAAATGACGGCCGACCCGAGGACACAGGCTAGAACACAGGATAGAATTAGTAAAAGTTCATATCAAAGCATTTACACAGCTTGTTAGTACTCACCCACGCCCGAGACGGCGCTCATCACCCAGCCCCGTAAGTCGTTGGCAGCCATGGCGAGTGGGAGGTGGCAGAGAACTCAGGACCCAGTGATGTCAGTGACATTCAAAAAGACTCGGCAGTTGGCGGTCAGGGTCAAGTCTCAAAGTCGCCTCTTGTCTTTTTGAACCTCCCAACTCAATTACGTTCTCTATTGCCCCCGAACGTTTGATGAAGAAAGATGGAAAGAATCAGCCATGCTGGGGGAGGAGATCCTAGTCCTCTTCCACTCGACCTGCAGGCGCCTGCGCTGGGCATTCTTGTCCAGCACCCAAGGTCCTCAATTGCTGGACTTACTCCGCTCTCCGCAGCCCTAAAATGCGGGCAGCAGCATGACTCGGGGATTGACCAGAATGGTTGGTAACTAACAGCCAAAAGATTGAGTTTGGGAGAGACTAACTAGAAGAGCTCGGACAGTATAATAATTAAGACATCCTTAGCTGGATCAACTATGACATTACTCGAGTTGTCGAATGTCTTTTAGGATGTCTCTCCATCAGACACTCAGATCTGCAGCTCGGTGAACCCTCAACTGACCAGTCAGAGGTGCTGGATTGACCCTGTTATCTTGCTTATTCCGATGACCAATGACCAATGATCAACCACTTTATAATAATCCACTTGATATCTGATGGACATTTGGACAGACCATGTGACTTGGTGATTGGCTCGTGACTCTGCCAGTTGACACTTGATGCACTCACCGCTTTGGTCACCGCCGAGATCTCCAAATATCTGCCGGTCTTAAGGCGGGCTGACTGAGCGACTCTTGGCTGTGATTGGTCCATCTCTGGCCTGTCTGACTTGTGACTGGTGACTGGCTGCTCTTTTTTTCTTCTCGTGATTCGCGCGCGCCAAAGAAGAAAAAGTACAACAAGTCGTGTATCCCCCCAAACTCCCCTCTCTCCTCACTTCAAACACCACCCAACTCTCGCCGGGGCCAAGTATAAACACCATGTCAAAAGCAACCTTGGCCGTCATCGCGGCCGCCAGTGCAGCCACCGGCGCTGGAGTGACTGCGTTGTTGTACTCCTCCAAATCCCAGAACCAGCAACAACAGCACCAACCGCAGCAACAAGTCCCCCCTCCCCCCTCAATCGCCGGCTCTGTCAAAGTCCCCACCGCAATCCCAACCCCTCCCCTCGCCGCAAAGACCAGCATCACCGGCAGCGGCCCCGTCAACCCAGCCGGCATCCTGCAATACGGCTTCCCTGGCCCCATCGCCGACGAACTCTCCACGCTCCCGCTGCACGGCGCCTATGACCGCCGCACCCGCAACCCAGCCTGGGTCGCCGAGCATATCACTCCGCAATCGCTGGCCCTGAACAACGCAGACCGCAAGCACAGCACCTTCGCCGAGGATACCTCCATCCCGGCCCTGTTCCGCGCCAAACTGGCCGATTACTTCCGCTCCGGCTATGACCGCGGCCACCAGGTGCCTGCCGCAGACGCGAAATGGTCGCAGGGCGCGATGGACGATACCTTTCACCTGAGCAATATGTGTCCGCAGGTCGGCGAGGGGTTCAACCGTGACTATTGGGCGCATTTCGAGGACTTTTGCCGAAAGCTTGCGTCGCGGTATCCCTCTGTGCGTGTCGTGACGGGCCCCTTGTACCTGCCCCATCGTGATCCTGATGGGAAGTGGCGTGTCAACTATGAGGTTATCGGTAACCCGCCTAATGTGGCCGTGCCCACCCACTTTTATAAGGTGATTTATGCTGAGGATGGGACCGAGTCGCCCACGAGCAAGGTTGCGCTCGGTGCGTTTGTGCTGCCCAATGCCCGAATCCCGAATGAGAAGAGTCTCTCCGACTTTGAGGTTCCCCTTGAGGCGGTGGAGCGGGCGTCTGGATTGGAGTTTGCGGCCAAGTTGGATCCTAGCCGTCGTCGCAGATTGTGCCAGGAGATCAAGTGCGAGATTACGGTGCGCGAGTTCAACAATGCCCGGAAGCGCAATTAGATGGTGAGGTGAGGTGAGATGTGAGATATCAAGCAGGATGTCGTTTTAGGCTCGAGTGGCCCTGTATATTTAGGACATTTTTCTTGCATGGGTTGGGCGTTTATTGTCTCCGAGTCAGGGGACAGATATCATTCGGTATATTTTACATTGAACCTTGCAATTGAAGGCTGTTGTCTGTCTTATCAAGTCTTCTATTCTTCCCCCATGAAATGCCCTTTTCAGGTCCCTTGTAATAAAACCTCAGCATTGAAACGCCACGCCCGTCTTCGTAGCCACATTGCCTCCACCACCAGCAAACCCTGTCCCCTCCGAGCTGATCGCGACCAGCCCAGGCTGAATAACATCCTTCTCCTTCTTCTTAGACTTCTTCTTCGGCCCCGTCACATCCCCATTGGGAGTGATATCCGTCTCGCAAACATAGCACAAGACCAGTCCATGCAGCGCCGCAGTCTTCGCCTGCTCCTCCTTCGAAGCATGCGGATCAGGGACATCATGTGGAGTCATAAACTTCGTAACACATGGTGAGCAGATAACATGCCCGCAAGGCTTCGTCACTATAGTAGACAATTAGTAAACATCCAAACCCGACCTAAGCACCTCAGCGGCACCAATGCCGGCAGTAAGACATCTCGCACGTACGCATAGCTTTCAACCCATTGCTAAGATTCTTCTTGCAACTGGGACACACGCGCGACACCGTTCCGTCCTCGGCCTTTTCTTCCGTAAAGTGTACATCGACCAGCGACTTGAGCGAATAGCTATGCTTGTGTGTCTCGTTCGAGCCGGGACAAATGGGCGTTAATTTGACAGCCTTGTTAGCGATGATTTCATCGTGGTCCGTTGATGGTGTAAGAGATGGGACCCAGAAAGATGGGAGTGCCGATTTACTCGAGTCCTGCGATGCATCACACGTATCAGTACCTTGAACAAGTACAAGTTCCAGAAATACCCAAAGATCAATGCAAGTCCATACCTTCTCCTTCTTAATCTCCCCCTTCAACCTCTCCCTCTCCTCCGCCGCAACCCTCGCCATCTCTTTCTCATCCAACTCAAAAACCTTCTTCCTAACCCCATTAACCTCAACCTCCCTCGCCTTAAACGCCGCCAAAGCCCTCTCCTCTTCCTCTTCATCCACACCAACCTTCCTCTTCCTCCCATTATTCGCCCCACTCCTCGCCGCATCAAGCCCCATACTAACAAGTTCAAAATCCCTCAAATCCTTCCTCCGCGCCTCCTCCAACATCTTCTCCTCATCCTCCGCAATCCTCTTCTTCGCCTCCTCGCGATCCTTCTCCAGACGCTTGATTTCCTGCCTTTGCGCGAGGAGGTCGTTTATCGCGCACTCGCGACAGAAGAGGTCGCCGTTGCTGGCGCAGGCGACGACGGGTGCGCGCGCGGGTTGGAGACATAACCGGCATGAGGCGAAGGGGAGGAAGGAGTCGCGGCCGATTACGCTGCGTTTTGTGCCCCAGGTTGAGCGGAGGAGGTTGCGTTCGTAGGATGTGAAGTGCGGGAGGGAGGTGTTTCGTTTTGAGTGTGCCATGGTGGGTGTGGTGGGTTGTGAACCGAGGATGAGGCGGAATTGGAGATTGGGGGAGGTAAGGTTGAGCTTGGGGAGATGGGAAGAGTATGAAGTAATTGCGGGCCTTTTTTTGGGACGGCAGTAATCTTTTGGTTGGGTCACCGCTACATGCACCGCTTTTCTATTTTGGGTAGCCTGGTAGATCTGAATTGAATCTAGAGAAATAAGGGAATTGGTTATAAACATAGAAAGTCAATGATAAATGCTTTTGTCTAACATATCCCAGACCCCGGCATCCCGGTAATCCACAAGAAAGCCGAGAGAAACGAGTGTTACCTTACATCCATTCCATTGCAAATAGACCAGACCAGACCAGACCAGACCCAAGTCCCGCAAGATGGATGCTTCAAGAAAAGAGTGTTGAAGGAAAAGAGGATATAACACAAAAACATCACACCATATGCATCCAATCCGAAACCCAGAGCCCAAACCGAAACCAGATAGACCCCCCGGCGTAGAAGAAAAAGAAACGAACATGAATCGAGGACAAATCCAACAAAGACGCAGTCGAATGCATAAACAAGCCGAGATGGACGAGCGGTTTCAACTTTCAACGCTGTTATCATGCAAGCGTGGTACAGAATGGAAAAGAAAACGTGATGGCAACGAAGACAGAACAAGCCACTTGTGCGAGATAAGATTTGAAATTGAATCGGGGTATAATAGTCGTAATGTAAACAACAAGAGCAGATCCAGGTAAAGGAAATTGAGTCGAGCTATACAATGATGCAGAGGTGGTGGAGAGTTAAGGAAGATTTAGGGGATGGAGGTTGATAAGAGAAGGGTTTTGAGAAGGTCATGCTCGAGCTCATGCTCCGACAGCCTGTTGGCGAAGGTTCTCAGAGGATGGGGTATCGACGATTCGCTCACTGAGCGAGGTAGAGGAAGGTGAGGTGGTTTCTCCAGGTGCGGTGAGGTGGTTACCATAGTTGACAGACCCAGTACCAGTGCCAGATGTTGAAGGAGGCTTGTTCTCCGGCTCTGGTTCAGTTGGTTCAGGTGCAGAGGTTTGTTCGGGCTCATGGTCGAGGACCTGCGAGATTGGGCGCTTGGGCGAGTCGGCGGGCAGTGCCTCTTGAGCATCCTTGAAGAAATCAATGGTTTCATCATCGCTGCGCAGACTCAGTCCTGTGGTCGTGCTGACGCTCATATACGAGTGACGACGGTCAGCGGGCATATTGTCTGAAGTCATCGACTCGCCACTACCGACAATAACGGGATCCGAGGCGCGTGGCTCTTCATGAGGGGTTGGCTTGCGCAGCTTGAGACGCTCCTCCGGGGGCATGTTCTGCCATTCCGAGCCAAAAGTGACAATGGAGGCTTTCTTGCCATGGACAGTGAAACTGGGCGTCTTGCGGGCAAGTCCACTGCTCTCATTTCCATCGTCCTCGGGACCGCCAAGGCTCGATATAGAGTCCCGATTCTTCTTATGGCGCGAGTGATGTCGGTGAACGTGATGCGGCTCACGAAGAGTGCGGTGGAGACTGCGACGGACACGGCTGGGCCTGTTGTCACTCGGCGAGACTTCAGACGACTCGTCGGGCTTGCTCTCCGTTTCATCTTCGGGCACGGAACTGGAAGGTTTACGGGGCGGGGGCGAGCCACCGAGATCAAGCAGACCAGTCTCTCTCAGGAGACGCTCTTCACTATCATCATAACTAACGGGTGAAGTGATTTTGGATGCCCGGGATCCAAGACTAGCGCCATCAAACTTGCTACCACGGCTGAGCACCGAGGCCTCGCGTTCGAGGTGTGGGGCACTATCGGACCGGCCCTCAGACACAATGGTAATGGAAAGAGGCCGCCCAACTCTGCCAAGGTCGGAAGAGGTGGTTGACGTTGGTATACTGGGTCGGCGCATGTCCTCTGTCGAAGGCTCACTCAAGAGACCAGTGTCAATGCAAGGTTTCTCGGCGGGAACCACAGCAGGTTCAGTGGGTGCATCCTGGTTCGTTACTGTATGAACGATGCTGGGTGTCCCACGTACGCTGGGCTCGGAGGCGATCGACGGCCCAGAAACAGAAGCCACCCGCGTAGTATCAGCCTGAGTTGACACTGTTTGTCCGGCAACAGACCCGGTCCGCTCTTCCGTCGCAGTTTCTGCCTCTCCAAGATCCCGAAGAAGAACTTCACGGTAGCACTTGTTACGCCAGATATCTTGTCGGACCCACTTGAGCTTTGCAGCCATACGGCCTGCCGCCATGATAACGTTCTCGCGAGCGCGGGGAGTCACCGGAGTCAAGACTTGCAAGTGCCGGGCGTTTCGTAAAAGATCGTCCAGCTGCCTTTGAGTGACAAAAAGCTTCTCGTTGGTGTCTCGGATCTTTTGGCTCATCAGCTGCCGGCGAGCAGCGACAAACTCGGCCACAATGTCATTGTCAATGCTAGGCGACTCGGGTTCTTTATCCCCGGACTGGCGAGACCCAAGCGACGAGATGGACCCCATACGCTGGCTTTTGCGGTACCGCTGGCCCTCGTAATTTGTCGTAATCATACCCTTTGTCCGAACCCCAGTGGTCCGGAAGGCGGCAGCATAATTGAGCTTGTTAATCCAGTCATTCATCTCCGGCTCCGACGTTGCCAGGAAGACTTCTTCCAATGAATTGTGTCGAACGAACGAGAAGGCATGTTTGTGCTTCTTGTAGCTGTTGTCCAGCAGGGCTACGGCATCATTTGTAGACATCATGCCATCCGGTTTGAATTCGGCCAGAGGAGGGCGGAAGACAAGCGTGCCCTTGCGCCCATTTTTCACGTATGCGTCGTGTTGTGCCATCAATGTCCGCACCCAGGTCACGTTTCGGAAGAAGTAGAGTTGGGAGAAGGTCAGAATCGCACCCCATTCTGCCCAAGGCGATCGTGCCCGCTTCTTTTTGGGATCCTTCCGCCAGAGCAACCCGACCTTCGCAACCTTGATATCCACGAGACCCGGGTGTGAGTCGGCTGGATTATCAAGGCTTGATTGCATGAATGCATCGGGTCGCGAGCGTGCAGAAATGATTTGCAAGATACCAGACTTGGTAAAAGCCTGGTGGAGATCATCGATATCAGCCGGGCCGTTAGTTCCAACATGATTGTAAGTGTCGTCAAGATCCATCACCTCCTTCAGACTAGGCTTGAGAGTCCCGAGCTTGTTGTCCAAGATAAGCGTGTAGGGATCTACAGGTTCTCTTGCCATCAGTGGCAGATGATCCGAGCTGGTGCTTTTGAACAAGGCCCGCCGGGGTTTCGCAAGGTGGCGATCACGGAGGTTTGCATCCTCCACATGGATGAAGGGCGTGTATGAGATGTTTTCGTAGAAGCATTCGAGAATGTCTTCCGCAATGCCCTCTCCACGGCAATTTTTAACATAATCAGGCTTTTGCATCTTACGCTTATTGTTCTTGTTGAACACGTCGGTGTGCAGAATGAGAATGGAGAATGCGATGAAGTAAGCTTGGTCCGTCGAAGCAAAGATCCCGGGATTGCATTCGTGATATCGGTCGGCGAATGCTTGCAGGAATCGATCGATCTGTTGGGTCTCCTTGGGCAACTCCACTTCCATCAAAAGCTTGCGAATGGCCATGTCGATTGGATCACCAAAGTACGAGAAGGATCGCATGTACTTCCGCAGGCCAACCTTGTAAAATTCGTCGTCAGACTGAGCCAGAACGCCTCCAATCATGCCACGGGGTAGATTCTCCTCCAGCTTTGTCAGGAATGCAGCTGGCGTCTCTCCTTCTTCGCGGTCAGGGATTGGCGGAAGGTCCGCCTTGATTGGGGTCGCTGCGCCACCTATGACCGGGGAACCATTGCGAGGGATTGACGGCTCGGAATTTTGTCTCAATCGCTGCGAGATGCTGAAGATGTCGCCGAAGCTCTTCCGTCCACTGGTGGAAGTAGACGTCCGTCCAGATGATGCCAAATAGGGAGCTGGCGATATATCGTCCACGTGGTTCTCAGCGAGTGATCCCATCGTGGAGGATCTCCCCCGGCCCTTATGGGAGGGATTCGATCGGATAGACCGATTCGAATTCGTCGAGTTGTTCCGGAGGAGTGGCGGTGCGTTGGGCCCGACCAGGCCAACTGCGGACCGTGATGGAGATGGTAGTGGTGAGATCTGATCATGATCCGAGACATCAGATTTGGGGGTCTCGACTGGTGGGAACTTGTTTGTAGATGGTGGAAGCTTCGGAGGTAGTGGAAACAAGGGGCTGCGGTGTCGCTTCAATCGGGGCATACGGAATCGCTTGTTGGCTGCTCCTTGGCCATCACGAGGAGAGTTTGTCCGGAACGTTTGGTCTCCATAGCTCTGATCTGATCGAGACGACTCTGAGAACCGCGCATCTGTGACTGATACCGAGGATCGCTGGGACTCGTTGAACGCTTGATCTCGACCTCCGCTTCGTATTGACGTTGTTGAGAGCCTCCCCGGCTCCTCCGGGTTTGACGTTTGAAATGTTGAGAGACCCGAGTCGGCGATATGGGAATCGGTCGATCCTTGGTGCTTTCGTTCCAATCTCCGATGATAGTCTCCTGAATTTCGGGATAGTTCCTCCATAGAGTGTTTGCGAGAGGAAGGGAGAAGTCTGAGCTTATGTCGCTGTTTGACCGGCTGGTCGAGTTCGTGGCTGGTCGGCGCGGTGGTGATGATCTTGGGAGCTTCATAGCAGGTCAGCCATCAGTAACTCAATTCCATCTATCCCAGGGAGTATTTCACGATCGCGAACCCGGTCGCTACTAGCAGTCCGCCCAGCATGTAGAAAATTATCCGGGAGTCCTCGACCAATGGATGGTGCACTTACGCGGGAGCGACGGTACTGGGGGAGTTTCCTCTCCCTTGGCGTAAGACTTGGAAAGCTGGGGATCCGAGGCGTGACGCAGTCTCATGAAGCTAAATCGATTCCTCCGCAAGCTAGGGGTATCCCCCGTCGAGGGGCCTGCAGCGAAATCCGCCCGCGCAACCCCAGCCTCTAGCCCCCTCGGGCCCGGGACTCGCAGCTGTGACACCGTCCCATCGTCCGCATGAATCTCCTCTGCATCCGCCAGGTCCGAGAAACGAGGGGTCGATTCGGAGTATCTAGGTTCGTTGATGGGGGCCAAGGGACGTGGGAGGTGTTCGCTGCGACGACCCTGGGGCTGGGATTCAATGGTACTTTGGCGCTTGGAGCTCCCATCGGCGACGAGTCGCAGGCCTTTCCAATGCATGGCTGCGAAGAACTAAAGTGTTTCAACCCATGCGTGGCCGTCGAATAGCCAAGCTGGTAGTAGGAATGATAGGAGGTTGGAAAGAAGGGGATAAGAGTCGGCGGATGATGAACTCAATGGGCCTGCATGGCGACGTGGAGTGTTCCAGAACGCGGTGGGAATCGGAGGTGGAGTGAACCCGTCGTCAGCTTGAGTGAGAGAGAAAAAAGGGGAACGCGGGAAAAGGAAAAAAGGGAGGGGCGGTGCTGGAAACTCCGCAAATTGGGCAAGAAAAGAATCATCAATGGGAACGATGTAAGCATGCACACGCCACACGATCGTACTGGATTATTATTCTGTTGGGTTTTGGAGTTTGGGGTATAATACCGAGGGATATTCGAGATGTTGGAGAGAGGAGAGAGAGGAGGGGTAGTTTTAAGGCAGACGAGTTTCAAGGTGCCCTGAGCGCGGCGACAAGAATACTTCTGAGTACTACTGGAGAACAGGTTTCACTGGTTGAACTAGAAGATTTTGTACGATGTCGAGGAATGATACAATCCTGAATCGGGGAAATGTACTGTCGGGATAATGATATATTGGGATGAGAATAGGTGCTATTGATGATACTCTAATATGGTCCACTTCTAGGATACTACTACTCCCGGGTCCTTGGATAATAATAATAGTACTAGATACTACTCTAGTCAGTCTAATTTGAGGGAACAACTCCCGTGAAATACTCGCAACAACTCCATTTTGTTGCACTTCGAGACATGCAATGGAGAAGAGAGATTCTAAACATTCTAGACTGCGGCGTGGCCGGAGGAGTGGGGACGATATCCTGCGGTCGAGAGTCTAGACTACGATAATAATAGATGATCGAGAAATAGAGAGAGGGGGGAATTTTATCGATCTTGTGTTGATTTTATGTTCTTAATATTGATATGGACTGTACAGATTAACCTGGAACCGGATTCCATGCATTATTCGATACTTCTAGTTGAACCTAATTTACAGTGAACTGGATCGGCGGCTCTTCAAGGAGTCTTGATTCTATAACACTACTCCCGAGGTGAGAGACATCCATAGATTGAGGAATAGAAATCTAGGAGCATTGGATCCTACCTATTACACCCCTTAGAAAACCCTTCTTTTTAGATATTCTTATTCTGTGTTCCAGAGTACATTACAGATCCCCCAGTTTGGCTACCACTCTGTAACTCAATCATCATCTATGGAGTACCTAGATCTATCGCTCGATGTATCTCGGGATCTTTCCAACAAACGCACTTGATTTGCCTCTTCTTTAGAGTTCATCTGATACATACCTACCACATGAAAACTACTACAGACCTATGGTTCTCTCTGTGATTCAACACCTGCTACTTTGGCCACTGACGTATTGTGTCTAAACCCTAATCGAAGCTCGTACTCGCACCTTGAGCCACCTCCTGGTGAAAGCCCCGCCCCTTATTCGACTGCCTAACAACTTCCTCAGTTCCAGAACTTTTGTCAGGACTCAACAGTCTACATACTCTGTATTCCATACTATGATCTAAGCTATACAGTGGAGATGACTGTCCACTGTTGAACCTCTAGGCTTATCATTCCTTATCGCCTTTCTCCGCATTCACTGCTACATTTGCTGAGAGTCCGACACTCCCCCACTTCGGTCATTCCATTCGTCCCCTTCACCAATTCCTCAGCCTCAACCTCCGTTCGCTTCTCTCAATCTTTTTTCGCACCACCCCCACCGCGACTGGCATCACCCTCTTCCTGCCGCACGCCACGATGCGTGTCCTTCCCTCTATCCTCCTCTTTTCGGCCCTCTGCCCACCCATCTCCGCCGTCCCCGCGGGTTCCAGCATCACTCCTCCTGGTCCACCCGCGCCGCTCCAGCCGATCAACCTCCTCTCCCAGCCCTCTGATCGGGGTCGCCCATGGACCCGTCTGCGCGACTGGGTCATTGAAACAGTTTGGGGGTTGCCCCGGACGTGTCCCAAGCAGTCTGGTATTCCATCCAACGTGCGCGATCGCTACAGCAGCGATGTCGTTCTCCGCTTTCATCTGCGTCATCCCGACGACGCCGAGGCACTGGCCTCGGCCTCGAGGGTACTGGTCCTGGATGTCTGGGCTATCACGGCGCAGTATGTAGATATTCGACTTGCCGAAGAAATGGTATGTACACTGGCTGTTCATCCTCTGAATACGGGTCCCCGGCATCAATGGTTTGGCTAACCTTTGACTAGATTCCCTCTCTCCTCGACCTACTGCCTCCTTCCCTCCGCTCCAACCATACTCCCCTCATGGACGACCTTGTCGATATGATCTACAATACCTACCCACGACACCTTCACATTTCATCCGATACAGAACCCGATTTCAGATCCGGGAGCAGGCGGACTGCGACCGCGCCGGTTGACGACGTCTTTTTCCACGACTATCAGCCGCTAGCTGTTATCGTGCAGTGGATGCGACTGATGGCGTCAATGTTCCCCTCACATGCCCACGTCACCAGTGTTGGACTCTCCTATGAGGGACGTGACATTCATGCTCTGCGAGTCGGGTCGACGCCCTCTCCATTTGAGCCGACCGGCCCGCGCAAGACAATTGTCGTTGTGGGCGGATCCCACGCACGAGAGTGGATCAGTACATCCACGGTTACATACATTGCATACAGCCTCATTACCCAGTATGGCCACTCGGAGGAGGTCACCCGTCTCCTGCATGAGTATGATTGGGTTTTGATCCCAACCCTAAACCCAGATGGCTACGCCTACTCGTGGGAACATGATCGTCTGTGGCGCAAGAACCGGCAACCTACAGGCCTGCCGATATGCCGCGGAGTCGATCTCGACCGAGCTTGGGACTTTGAGTGGGATGGCGAGTCCACGCGGTCAAACCCTTGCTCCGAAAACTACGCAGGTTCAGAGCCATTCGAGGCGCTGGAGTCCCACCGGCTGGCCCGGTGGGCACAAAACGAGACTGATAGCGGCCGTGCCGATATCGTGGGCTTCTTGGATCTTCACTCATACTCACAACAGATCCTGTATCCCTACTCATACAGCTGCTCCACCGTCCCGCCGACGCTGGAAAGCCTCGAGGAGCTAGGCCTTGGTCTGGCCAAGGCCATTCGCCAATCCACCCACGAGTACTATGATGTAACCTCTGCTTGCGAGGGCATCCTGCCCAATGGCGAAGCCGCCAACATTAGCTCAGGCGGCAGTGCTCTCGACTGGTTCTATCACAAGCTGCACGCTACATACTCGTTCCAGATCAAGCTGCGAGACCGCGGGAGCTACGGCTTCCTACTTCCCCCAGAGCACATCGTTCCCACCGGCAAGGAGATCTTCCATGCGGTTTTGACCTTTGGAAAATTCGTCTGGGGTGAGAAGATCATGGAAGATGAGGAGATCCCAGTCATCAAGCCTCCCTTCAATTTTGAACAAAAACCGTTGTCGAAGAAGTAGATAATCACTTTTCACATGAAATTGATGATGACTTATCCGCATGTACTTATGCTAGGCGTTTGGGGGTTTCAAGTTCTTTCGGTGGAGATTCATGTACAGGGTTGTACATAGTGTGGTTCTTACAAGGACGTGAATCAGGTTGATACGATCTAGGCATCGGGTATGACCAGAATATGATCCAAAATGAAATGTGATTATATACTATGAAGTTGCAGCATTCCCCGCGTAGTAGCAAAATCCTAGTATCACAACAAGCCCGTTGCTTAAAGCTTTGAGTGGTAGCACTGTATTGTCGAATTGCGAGTGACTGAGGGCTCAGGCTCTATTTTTTACTTCTAAGGCTCTATCTAACCGGACTGCCACGGTAAGGAGCAGTTTGATTCTCTCTCTAACATTTAGCATGCTTTAGAAGAGATGTGAGAAGAGATGTGAGAAGAGATATAAGAAGAGATGTTAGAAGAGTTGTTAGAAGAGTTGTTAGAAGAGTTGTAAGAGACTTGGAAAGAGAGGAAGAGAGAGATTTAGGGGCATATCTTTGATATTCAAGTACGATTCAATTCCCTCCTATCAAAAGTAATGCTATGATTTCTGATGAAGGGTTCCTGGTCATCAAAATGTAAGATAGCGACTGGAGATTCAGATTACATGGCCCGAAGCTGCGAATAACGATGCAAAAATGCGCATGAGGCGCAAACGGCAATGCAAATAGAGATGAAAATGTCGATGCAAATGGCGGCGATTCGATACATAGAGAAATGGAGGGTTTTCACTGTTCAGGATCTTCTGCCACAGCAAGCAGAGCTCGACGTTTCTTCGCCAGCTTGAGATTCTCTTGATTGACATCATCGAGCATGGCCTAAAGCTGCAAGGCCTGCTTCGAAAGAAGGAGATCAGAGTGGTCGAACGCCATTTCAATCTCATCGACTATCTCAGCAAGCTTGCGCTTTTTGCTTGCCGTAGGAGCGGTGCCGACCTTCTCTGTGCTAGAGGCAGGGCCATCTTTTTGCATCTTCGCGAAGGAACAGCAGTGGCCCTGCTTGCCCCAGTGGCAATTTGCGCACTGTGGCATTATGTCGGCACATTCGGGGCTAACACAGCCCACGAATAGTCCCTGCCCCTTTTGGCAGCTTTCGCAAGGATCGTTCATCTCCTACCCAACGGTCTGAACAAGAAGGGCTTCGACATTTCCCTCTTCAGGTCAATGTTGAAATCGACCTTTTCTGCCTTCCACTCCCGGCTTGGCCGAAGACTTGGCTCACGCACCGCATCGAGATTTTGGAGCTTGGGCAAAATAGGGCCATAAAGAAAGCTCCCTTTTCTTCCGCTCGGCCATAGGGTTTTGATGGCCTTCGCTGCCCAGTGTCCCGGGGGCGCATTAGGCTGATCAGTGATTGGGTCGTCACCGGCCATGCTTGCAATGCCTAGAAAGAGATCAGCGTTCACCTTTTGCTCACTTCGATCGTTCCAAAATGCATACGTACCTAAAGAGCGATATATACCCCAGTCTAAAGTGACCACGTTAGAAAGTTTGTATGTGTCATGAACAGAGGCTTAAGTAGGAGAATTTCGGAGAAGTAAAATGAATTTGATCTCAGTGAAGTTCAGTATACCTACAAGAGAGGGAGGAGAGGTTGGGAGAAGTGAGAGATGGGATGGGCGGATCTGATCTCAGAGAAATTCGGTATATCTACGTGAAACGGAGAGGGTGGAAAGAGAAGCTTGGAGAAGTAAGAGATCAGATAAGAGGATTCCGATCACAGAAATTTTCACTATACCTGCGTCAATCTGAGAGGCGTTAGCGCTGGTTGAGTCTACTATATTCTGTCTGAGGCTAATCGCACGACAACCTGCATGGATGTAAATGGACATGCTTCAACTTTCTCTTTTATGAAATCCTTTTCATTTAAACAGTCTTTTGAACAGTCTTTCTTGAGTGCTAAGGTTTCTTTTAACTATGGTCTATCGTTTAAAGTCGTTACGAGTAGGACAATCTTGAAAACATATTAAGGTTCCGTACTTGTCGAATACTTACTACATGTATCTATGATAAAACGCTCAGGAAATTACGAGGATGTTGAGGTACTCGATATACCTGTTAGGTTATCTACTATGCTCGAAAATGGTGTGGTCTGTTGTACAAAAGCACGACTTGTCGTGCGATTAGCCCTTGCCTTTATTATGGTTGTCCACTTGGCTCATGATGTCCACCCCGCCCACTTGATCCACATTGTCCACTGTCCACCGAGTCGGCGGATACTAACTACCGTCATTCTAACCAACATTCAGGTAAGGGATAGCTTTGGCCGTTTTCTGAGCCATGAATGTGTTTAACTTTCACATTAACCGGATGAACTCCTCTACAGCGATTTCGCTCGATACCTAGTCCCATGGATGCTAAGCTATTATTTGTGAAGCTCTGACCCCCGCATCGATTTCCGGACGGAATATCCGAAGCTTCCCCCCCCGAATAACTTCCTAGCGTATAAGCCTGCCTATGTATAAAAATGGGTTGCCGCCGCACTGGAAGCATTCACTTGAGTTCTCTAATTGACCGAAGATTCAAGTCTCATACCGCGCCATGTCAACAACATACAGAAATCCTATCATCCCCGGGTTCGCGCCCGATCCATCCGTCGTGTTCGTCAAGGACACGTTCTTCCTTGTGAATTCCTCCTTTCACATATTTCCCGGCCTGCCTATCTATGCGTCAAGGGATCTAGCATCTTGGATACACATCGGTACGTATGCTCGAAAGGCATATTTGTCTTGAAGCGGGAGTCCACCCTTTCTAACTACCAGACCAGGAAATGCAGTCAACAAAACAAGTCAAATCGACCTCTCAAACGCAACAACGGATGCATTCCCAATTGGTCCGAATAAGGACCTTGTCGCCACGTTGGGTCTCTTTGCGCCGACTATCAGGTGGCATAAGGGAGTCTTTTATATTATCTGCACGAATGCGTCTCGCAAAAATGGAGGAGATCTTCGCACGGACAATTTCATAATCACCTCAACGGATATCTGGGCTAATGAATGGAGTGACCCGATCTGGTTCGAGTACGATGGCATTGATCCCAGCTTGTTATTCGACGAAGAGACGGGCAAAGTGTATGTCCAAGCATCGTGGAGAGAAGGATCTATGGCCGATCGAAACTGCTCTATTCGGCAATTCGAAATCGACGTAATGACCGGAAAGAGACTCTCCGATATCCGAGTTATCTGGAAAGGAAGTGATGCCAGTGTCGATAGCAAAAGCGACATTGAAGGTCCGCATATGTACCAGAAAGATGGATTTTATTACCTCCTAGCTGCGGACGGTGGTACCTTCGAAGATCATAAAGTCGTCATGGCACGCTCTACAGATATCTGGGGCCCTTTCGAAGTCTACGAGAAGAATCCCGTGCTTACAGCCGCGGTCATGGAAGAGTATGTCCAGAATGTCGGGCATGCTGATTTATTCCAAGATACATCTGGTGCTTGGTGGGCTGTCGCATTAGGGGTGAGAAATGAGTCCGGGGGTCGAACACCAATCGGACGAGAAACCTTTCTTATACCCGTGGACTGGCCGACTGGGGAGTGGCCGACATTTGGTCGAGCGAAGATGCAATTTGAACGATTTGCTCTTCCAGAGAAGGAGCCAATACCCAAGCCTACTGAGCGAGTTGATGATGTCTACATTCGCGATGCTAATTTGGAACATTACAAGGTTTCTGTGGATGGTGGATTGATCACACTTATTCCATCAATGCAAGGATTATCAGCGACACATGGCACGACAACATTTCTCGGAAAACGGCAAAGATTCTCTTGTTGCACTGCAACTGCAACTCTACACGTCCCTACAGGTCCGGATTTGAGTGCCGGATTGGCACTTTATAAAGAGGATTTCCGGCACGTCGAGATCTGCTACGATAGCAATACTGGGAAATTGAGACTAGAGGCATGCTTCAAGATGAAAGGAGAGCCGAAAGTGATGGCGGAGCATGCAATTACCAGCCAGAGAGTCCAGATGCGGATATCTGCGACTACTTTGGCGTATGAGTTCTTCATCCGAATGGAAGCTGAGACGGAATGGACCTTGCTCGGATCAATTGATGCTCTGGAAATGACCGCATGCGACTTTAATGGGACGTTATTCGGTGTGTTTGCGAATATCACCGGGGATGCGGAAAGCGCTAGCATTGTGAAGCTAGAAGAATTTTCTGTATCTTGAAGGATAACTACTAAATGAACGAGTCAACACTCTCAAGCAAAATTCCTTGTGCAATAAATTCGACAATCCTGGGCTGTCAATTAAAAAGTTTCTATAACACAGCAGAAGCCAGGAAGATGTCGCAGCTGGAGCTGAAATGAGACACAGTGGCCAACTGGGCAATTTAGTAGTGCCGGCATCTGTGAAGTAAAGAGAAAAGGCCGGCATCGAGGCTGCAGCATTAATGACAAAGGAATATTATCTATAGAGTGGAGCCCCAAAGAAGGATAAAGACCACTGACTGAATGAGCTTGGAGGACTTTCCGTCCATGACGGAAGACTTGTGTTCGGATATTCCGATCTGGCAATTCCTGGGGTAAATAAAAAGTGGACACATTGTCCACCGGAACCTTGTGCTGTCCACCTAAGCCTCGTGTGGATCTGCAACACTTTCTCTAGGTCAATTTCAGAAGTGGACAACCGCACGAGGCTTGGGTGGAAACTTTGTCCAGTGTTCCTTTCCCGTCTATCCCAGAAATTGCCGGTCGGAATTATAAAGGAAAGTGAAACACCCCCATCAAATCCCACCGGCTAAAGTGAGTGATCAGCCGACATCTTCCTGCTGAGTTTGATTTGAATTATTCTGAACCGTAGCATTTTGGCTTACGTCAAATTCTTTGAAACTCTTGCTATAGTCAAAAGATCTAGCTCACAGTGAGCGGTAACTATGCGAAACGCAACCCTCAACTTCGTAGATACGCCTTTGCAGATTCACCCCAGACCGCAGCCCGCTTATAGAAATGGAAACCAGGCGCATTTCCTCCTTTCAAACCATCGATAGCTTCTGCAAGCGTTCCACCGAGTCCTTCTTCTTTAATCTCCGAGAGTGGGTATAGTAGTGTTTTGAATGAGAAGAGGAGGGCTCGTGTCTGAGGGAGACGGTGGAGAAATTGTCTTTCGACACGAACTCGGGCCTGGAGTAACTATTTAGAGAGAAATCACGAGTACTAGAAAGGTTTGGTCTTACAATATTCAGGTTCAGGTCTTCTTGCGTGGCTACTTCGCCCTCATAACCATGATTTCCAGTTGCCGTGAACAATCGATCGGTATTTTGGATGGTCCACTATACAGGCATCTATTAGCTGGGTTGTCACGATTCTTGGTTCTCGAGATCGACATACATTGGCGCGCTTCACAAACTTGCCAACTTTGAGCTTATCGAAGAATCGATCCATGCTCTTCTCTAATTTCTCTTTGTACTGCGGCACTGGCGTATGGATATCTCGAAGCTTGAGGTTTAACTTCTTCGCTGTGTTGAAACCATTCGGGAAGCAGGTCACAAAGCCCTTCAGTGTGACGCTATCACCGTCCTCAGATGGTAGGAGGAAGAGAAGGTCATCATCAATTAGCCCGCCCATCAAAGAAAGAGTATCTTTGGGATTGATTGGTGGGAGAAGGGGAAATTGCTCATCCGTGACTAGACTCTGCAAATATGCCTGTTTTTCACTCGTTACTGGAAACAATTGAAACATGGTAGGGTATCTAGTTGGTAAGTAAGTCCCGACAAGCCAAATATAGAATTCATCTACAGCTGGCTTGACACAGTCTTCAGCACCGAGGACGGTCTCTGCATGCTCTGCCATAATCTTCTTCCGTAGTGTGATGCGCTCAAGATAGTTCTTGTCCATCTCAATTAGCTCGCTGATGTTGGCTTCTTGGATGCCTGCCAAGATACATGTCAGAAAAATATCATCTATGGACTCTGATGATCCTCTTACTCATTGTCAAATTATATTTTGGCTTGAACGGTCGAATTTTCACTGGCTCTGTAGTTTTCCAGCAGAAGTCTGGGAGTGCCTCGACTGGCGGATAACAACTGGGCTCGACATCTTTGCTTCCAGATTCGAGCGTGTTATTCGAGTTCTGACGTCTTCGCGATGAAGTGAATAGTAAGATTAGACTTGAAATGATGCTGAAACAAAATATCGTGAGCCATCCAGGCCATTGTATGAGAGAGATAGTTGTCAACATCGCTATCGTAGAAGGAAGGAAAGCTCGCTTGAAATAGGCTGGAAAGTCTGCTGTAACTCAACTGAGGCCAAACCCAATTGGATTTCAGTCACCAAGTGCAGTACGCGGTGATCACTTGAGGGAGGCGGGCTGGGCCACCCTTAAATAGCAAAAACTGTGACCATCGGGTTCTTTGGATGAACCAATCCGAATTATCCATATAAATGACTCACATCCAATTTGGAGATTCTCATAAGCAAAAGCACTTATTTACGAGCCCTAAAAGATAGAGAGTAGTAGTAAAAGCAGTGCGCGACCTGGAATACTTGTTTACCCCGCACAACCTTATCTTCATGTACTCATTTAACCTGCCCGATTCGGACAAGGCCCACTCGGTGGCACTGATAGCGATAGGATGCAGAAGGATTTTTCCGGGCAGGACTGCTATTATTGGTTGCTCTTATAGTCACTGACTAGCATGACGGATGTGATGCCCATAGATAGGGTGAGAATCCAGCTATATCACGCACGGTCTACAGTATTATATATGTGATCTTCAAATTGGCGTGGGTGCAGATTTAGAAGAATGATTTGGTGTCTGTCCTCTATTATTCTCTTGCATATACAAGCTGGATTGTGTCCAGTCCGACAGTGGCCGATCGGACACAATACCCTGTAGAAATAAGTAAACTCTTGAAAGATGATGACTTGCTAAATCTCATATCTCGTAAATTCATAGTCTACCGCCATCCAATCGGCGGATAAGTAACTACAAGTCATAAGACAGACCATGAACGCAAAGCGCATAGACCAAAACCGCGCCAACCACATCCAAAACGTGTAAAATCGAGATCAGAACAACCAAGACACAAACTTGCGGTAGAACCAGTGGGAGCCCGCATGCTTCTCCATCTCAGCATTGTGCGCCGCAATGAAAGCAGCCTCCTCACGATCGATCTGGTCCTTGCCGGTCCACAGATCAGCTTCCTCGGGCTTGACACCTTTGCACTTGGTGACGAACTTGTATCCGAAGATCAAAATCAGATACAGGGGAATACCCAGGTAAGCGGTGATGAAGTTCTTGTAGTCGAAGTTGCCCCATTTCTTGTTGTGTGTGAAGACGTCGTAGTTCTTGGTGAAAACGATCAGAATGCAGAAACCCAGGGCGACGTAGGAGCCGATGATGCCGAAGGGGGCGACGTAGGCCAGGTCGGAGTCGGGGACGTTCTGGGCGCGACGGGCGCGCACGAAGTAGATGTGGGTGACCAGGATAGAGACCCAGGTCAGGAGACCGAAGATAGTGACCAGGTTGACGAAGTACTTGAAGACGGTCTTAGAGTCGTTGGAAACGTTCATGTAGGCGATCAGAGCGATGGAAGAACAAATGGCCAGAGCATAGACTGGGACACCGCGACGGTCGGTACGGGCGAAGATCTTGGGGGCCTTGCCCTCGCGAGCGAGACCGTAGATAGTACGGGTGGCGATGTACAAATCAGAGTTGGCGGCCGAGAAGACGAACAGCAGAATGCAAGCATTCAAGATGTGCGACAAATAGGGGATTCCAGAGTTCTCAATGGCAA
This sequence comes from Penicillium ochrochloron, assembly GCA_022985105.1. Lineage (NCBI taxonomy): Eukaryota > Fungi > Ascomycota > Eurotiomycetes > Eurotiales > Aspergillaceae > Penicillium > Penicillium ochrochloron. The sequence continues at coordinate 401,493 of JAAVMA010000026.1, forward strand.
CGACAAAAGGCGAGGCAGCAGCGGAGCTGCTGGACTTGGCGAACTTGGAGTTGTTGTAGGGCAGCTTCGTGTCATTGAATGGCACCAGGGTACCAACCAAAAGGACCGAGAGCACGTAGAAGACCAGGATACGCCAGAAAGTCAACTTGATCGCACGGGGGATGGCGCGACGCGGGTTCTGCGCCTCACCGACTGTGACACCGACCAATTCGGTACCCAGGTAGGCGAAGGTGGCGGAGACCATAGTCGACCAGAACGCCAGGAAGCGGCCAGCATCGCCCTCCAGGATATAATGGTTGAAGGCACCGGGGCTCTTCCAGTAGCGGAAACCCTTGCGATCGTGGTCGGGACCACCACCCAGCATGAGGATGAAGGAGAGCAAGATAATTCCAAGAATGACGATGACCTTGAACGAGGACAGCCAGAACTCGAATTCACCGAAGAAGCGCACGCCAAAGTAGTTGATGCTTACAATTGCAATCAACAAGACGGTGATCCAGACTCCAGCATTCACTTTATCTTGTGGCAGCCAGTATGATATGACGAGTGCACCTGCGGTCAACTGATTCGGTGATAAGATGATGTATTTAAACCAGTATCTGTGCAACTTCCGAGTTAGTATCGATCGTAATGGGCTCAGAATCGGGAATATTGCACGCACGTCCAACCAAGAGTAAATCCCAGCGCAGGGTCGCAGAATCGCACAGCGTAACCAGTAAAACCAGAGGGAAGAGGCAGCCACGCGGCCATCTCTCCGAGAGCACACATAACCAAGTACACGATGAAACCCACGAAAGCGTAGGCGATCAGGATTGAACCGGGCTATGAAGGGTTAGATATGATCAAAAATTCAAGTTGCGGATTTACTCACGCCAGCCCTGTCAAGCAAGAAAGGCCACGGTTAGTTTCGAGTACTGGATAATGGGGAAACGAGTCCATGCAAATCACTTACTTTGCCAATGCATCTCCAGTACCAATAATAAGACCAGTTCCAATTGCACCACCAATGGCTGCATCTCGTCAGCCAACAATTCCTCCGAATCTTCTTTCTGAATAACTTCACGTACCAATCATAGTGATGTGTCGCGCCTTGAGCGCACGGTGCAGATCAACATGGTTGGGGTCTGACAGACCACCCTCCTCAGCCACGGCTACTTCATCGCCGCTGTACTCGCGTTTGACATGGGTCTCCGAGGAGTAGCCCTCGCTCTTGACCTCGTGCGACGCCATGTGGGATGGACGCAAACGAGGCAAAGGCAAGTGTTTGAATTAATTACCCCGGTGTTTTTCGTAAATCAGAAAAAAACTGGGGGAAGGAAAAGCTTAAGAGGAAAGAAGAAAGAAGGGAAAAAATAAACTAGCAGACAAACACGAACGATGCGCAGGTGACCAGCCGTCTAAAAAGGGCCCGGGGGCGTGTTGTCCCAGTCTGAGCTCCTGCGCCTCTCCGCAAGCCAAGAAATCAGAATGGAAGAATGCCCCGAGCAGAAAGATAAGCCCTCGGTGGAACGACTAGAATCTAGGCCAGAATAAGCTGACTGGGGAACAGCCAAGCCTTCCTAGGTTGGGGGAGATTGAACGTGCGGCCCGAGTTTGGTATGGGGAAGGAATCAATTAGGTAACATCTATGGGGAGTCGGGGACGAGGAGGTATAAATCCCTTCACGATCCACTTTGTGTGTGGAGGTCGGAAGATAGGATGTCACTGGGAACAACCATTTGGCTTGATACCTGTCATGGTTGTAAAAAAGGTTGCCGAGGGGGAAGGGGGGACTTTGTTGTGAGGCTGACTTCGATTCTGCGGCTGTGTTTTTGCACGACATGCACCTGCATAAACACGACTATCTCAACATATCACTGCCCCCTTGGAGTAAGCTACACCTTCCTGATGAAGGATGGATTATTCCACAACCATACTGTTCATACGCACAACCTGAGCCTCCGAGTGAGTAAAGTATCAAGCGAAAAAGCGAAACTCGGTTTCTCAATCCCCCCATTTCCCTTTGTCAAAACCTTGCGATAAGACCTCTTCAGGTGGCCCCCCTCAAGCCAAGCCAACCGCCGAGCCGCCAAGATCTCGGGAGGCAAAGACTAATTCACCAAAAAATCAACAGCGACTGGTCGGCTTCTTGCGGAGATAAAGAGAGGCGGGTCGGTTTGCGTCGGCAGTCTATTCTGTTGTGCAGTTTCTGATAGTCGAGTTGTCGAGTTTAGTGGAGTCGAAGATAATAACCCAAGATACGGGGGTACCTGTAGCAGAATTGGCCGGTGAGAAAGGCCAATGTCGATCTTGACCGGATACAGACATGTCAATTATACTAATCTACTACAAAGACGGGGGCGTCCGTATAGTTTGCTGATCCGCCACTAAGCATAGCCTTATTACTTACTGTACGAGAAGAGAATACTGAGATAAAGTCTCGCTTACCCAAATGCCCGGTCAATTCTGCCTCGCCAGAGTCAAAACTCATGATCAGGAAAAACTCTGAAATCCGCCAATCTTGTACAAGAGAGTGAGGCTGTCCCGAGGTTCCAGGATGGGGTAGACGAGGCTTGGCGATCAGCCAGCGTTGCAACTTACGCCCGGGCTGCCTGCCAAGACTCACCAACTGCCCCGCCCCTGCCGTTCCAGCCAATTAACAGTTCCGCTAATCTACAGAGAGATACAACTGTGACAATCTGGTTGCCTTGGCACCTACTCAGCTGCTGGCACGGCAGGGGTCCTTCCCAAGTTTTCTCTCTCTTTTTTACCCTTTCGCTTTGCAATCAGCATGACATTCGTGAAACCCGGGCTGATAGCGAATTTTCTGGAAGACGCGTGATCTTGGTTCACAGCCTCTCGGGAATATTTGGATGGGTTTTTTGCCTCGAGTTTATTCCCTATCACTTGCTATCGGTGAAAATTCACTCGGGTCGGCCCACGTGGGGTGAAAATGGCATGCCTTGATGCCTAGCAATGATTCTAGATGCCGTGCTGACCGCAGTATACTCCGTATATAGTGATGACAATGAAGTCCGAATACATTCTCATCGGCACTCCGAAGATTAAGACGTCTAAATAATGTGTAGCAGATTCTCAAGCAATCATTCTTTGCTAGACCATAATCCTCTCTCCCCGGTGTCCCGAATCAATTTCTTCGGCGTCCTCCATCCATAGATTAACAGTCCCCGAGTATAAGCTTTTCATTGACCCACAAGGAAAAAGTCCCTGTGCCACCACAACGCCTCATCCAAGATTTCTTATTTTTATGTGTCAAAACGGTCCGGGTCTGTGAAAGAACCTCGGCCTTTTCTCCTTCCCATTGACCGAAATCTAGGCTTCTATTGAAGCCGTAAATTTCCGTGAGTCTAAGGGTGAGTTCAACATTCAGCGGTGTTGAAATGTAGTTGAAACCTTATTCTCGGGTTCAATTTTGCCCCTCTATGAACGGCCCGGGGTAAAACGGCCGCTCTGTAGTTTGCCGAAATTTCCCCTGGATTCAGTTGGTCCTGAACAGATCCTACCTAGCCTAGGATTGGGGGAATATATAGATGTTTGAAAAGTGAAGATTGAAGCTCTACCCAGACAATTTCGGACTTTCCTCCATGGTAGGTGTCGAGCATCAACAAACTATATATTCGACGCAGGATATTTGAGCAGAGGGATCGGGGGAGCCCCCAGCCAATCTAAATGGATGCTAGGTAGTAGGTACCTATGACCCCAATACACAATAACAATTCCTTGGAGGTTTCTCGGCATATCTTCACCACTAGGGAAGCGTTCTGGAACGCCGATTTCCTTAAAATCCCGCAATGTAGGTCTGTGTCCGTCACGGTGCCCGTCATCAGTGCGGCGACGACTCTGTACCTGGAGCGGTCATATGATTTCTCGGAACTAAACGCCCGAGTCTTGATCAAAGCCTGGTCTAGCCACTGCTATCATGATTTTTTCAACGGGCATCTGCTTCGGGCAATGAGCGATTTTTCTTCTTCGAAGAGTATTATACTGTTAGGGCAGATATGTGGAGCGAGGAAATGGTGCTTAATTAACCTCAAATACTCCTCACTTTACCGCCTGATTTTTAGCCCCGACCAACAACTGAGCTGCGTGCTGGTTTTAATTCGCTACCCTAACGGATAGATTGCATTGAACTATTGATTTTTGAGCATGCGGCCAGGCAATAGTTCAGAAGAAGTTCAGCCCCATGCGGCTCTAGAAAACACGGCATTCGTCCATAGCTCGGGTTGGTGATGGTGTTGGTGCACCAACGGGCTTCCTTCCGTATTCTTCTATCGCCGTGACCACATAGTTGATGAGTTGTTCATTGATTGGGAGTCGATTCGTCATTCTGAGCTCATGCTCGCGTGGTGGGTTGGGATAGTGTTCGATTGGGTGCTACATACGAGAATGCGTCGTTCGCGATCAGGGTTTGCGCAAGCATTGTTCCCTTGGCTCAAAGGCAATGGTGTATACAGACCAGGTTCAAGATAGAGTACAGTATGTTCTAAGAATTTCCAAGTCCGGAATGATGAGCTAACTGGCTCTCCACCTATTTTTTATCTAATGTAGTTGCCAGTATGGATGCTGGGACTGCGCTCTTCGAGGGTTTCTTTAGAATATCTTCTAGAATCAAGGGAGATGCGACCCAACGGAACTTGGTAGGTAACAGGATGAACACAACTACCAACTTGTTTATCGTCAGCTATGTGTTGTCCTAAAACCACGGTATGCAGGATACACATCTACAATCATGTGAAGAAGACTGCTTTGACTAGCCAATGAGTGGCCCCGTGAACCCGTAGTAATCTTCGAAGCCTACCAACATTGCTGGGAATCGAAAGAGAGCACTGTAAAGATGCCTTATCATGCAAGCGAGACACCTCGAAGCTACACAATGTTGGCTCGTAAACGGCAACAATAACCTATGGATAGGAGCTCGGGGATCCGCCATCCTGGATCGTGGAAATTATGCGATGCGGTCAGCTTGTGTACGGACCAAGTGACAAGCTACCAAGAATCAACAACCGCAAACCAACACCCGCCGTGGATGGTGAATAGCTTCGTGGTCCCCGTGCTCATGTGTGACGACCTGCATAAGGCTGTTGTGGTGCGGGCCATGCGACTTGGTGATTGGCAGGTGAACGCCTCGGCGGCTAAGGAACTGTTGGTTTATTTTTGTCGTCCGAATCGTTGTTCGACATGATTGGCTATAGTGTTACCCCACCCACGAGTAGAGGGGATTCAAGAGCAGTGATTGGTCAATGAGGTGCGTGATTTTGCTATCATTAGCAACAATTCTGCAGCTAAATTAAGGATAATTTGGGAACTTTCTATCTAAAGATATGTGGTTATCAATTTCGTGCGGGGAAGTTGGTGTTGGTTGATTGTTGGTGGTCTTCCCCTTGGAAGAATAGTTATATCAGGTCCCTCAAGGTCAGATTTTGTCCTTTCATCAGGCCAACCTGGAATTCCTCCAGCCAAAAGGCATCTCTTCAATTCTTTCGAAGAGCTTTTTCATATCATTGAATCTTCTCATCCTCTTCAAGAGTTTTTGTATACAATATCCCAAAATGGGTGTCATGCGGTTCCCTCGCCCATCGGGCATCTATGTCCCCAGCTCGCCCACTCGCCTCCTCACCAACGACATGATTTCTCCGCCTCTCTCTCCAGACTTCAACTTTGACTCTGAAGTCGTGCTTCCATCTATTATCCCTGCCCTCGAATACATTTCCTCCAAGTTGCAACAAAAGACAATGCACGTCACACTCTTGGTCGGTCGCGGCAAGCCATATCCAACCGGCCAGGCCTCCGACCTCATGATCATCCCTATCACACCTCTCGATGGTCCTTCACGACGTGTACTGGAGCGAGTAATTGCAAAGGGTGCAAAGAAGTTCTCCCTGGGCCCAAGTTGGACCGAGGCCCTTGGCCGCAGCCAGCATGAGCGCCATGCGAACGAGTACCTCGTGCAACAATCCATCCTCCAGAACGAGGTCATCTTCAGCCAAGAAGGTCTGACTCTTCTAAACATGGACCGCATCTATATCTTCAAGCGTCGCATGTGCATTCTCTCCAGCCGCCCCTTCTCACGGTCAGATGAACAGTCCTTGACGTCCTGCGTGCAACTACTCCACCGCATCATCAAAGATTTCCAAGGCCGCCCCTTCAGCAAAGCCTTCTTCCATCGCGTCTATGAACAACTGGACGTCAAGGACGACTTACTCGCCGCCGTTGCTGCAGCTTATAAAAACACACACAACCAAGAAGCCATCATCCTGCCAACAAAAGTTAAGACCGAGAATCCTCGAAAGTCACCAGTCCACACTGCGCCAATTCGCACTGTCCGCGTTCGACGAGAACCAGTGACAAAGCCCACCCCCTCCAAGCCAAGTACAAACAAGGGACTCCCAGCAAGCCCTGCACCCGCAAAGGCAGTTGCGCCAAAGACAAATCCCAGCCCCGTGAAAGCGAGTCCTCTCAAGTCAAGCACCATGAAGCCACATTCGTCCAGACGCGGGCCTAAGACTCCTCTCTCAGCATCGGATGTTACTCCAATTACACGAAATGAGTGGAACATCCTCGTCGGTCAGGACATTCGCTTGCAACCAACAGTCACAAAGTGGACTCCATCGCCTACTGTCTATGCTATGGCTTGAAATTAATGCCGAGTTGGTTAAACAAGCATAGTCTTAATATGAAAATCCACAACCCCAAGGGTAACGATTCTTCGAAGATCCACGGAACTTCCCTTGAAGCGGTGTGTATGTGTCAACTCAAACTTCAAGAAGACCACCAGCCCGCTTGAGGCCCCTGTGCAAGGACGCAAGGGTATCCAGCTGGACTGAATGACGCCAGACATCCTCCACCTGCTACACCGCAAGCCAAACCGAGGGCTAAAATCAGGTTCTCATCATTGAATGAAACTTGGCCCCGGCCGTATGGAGGTCTGGCTACCTGCCTCCAGAAAGGAGAGACGCGATATCTCAGCAGGGTAAAAAAATGCCTTGCCGAAGGGCTATGTGTCTCATGGAAAGTGGGATCAGTTAATGGCGGTAATCGCCTTTTCGTGTACAATAATGATAATAATGGCACGCAAGAAAAGCCTTTAAATTCTTATCCTTGAGTCAAAGTTTCTAGCTTAAACCATCGGAGCACGTCATCCTAAGAACTTGCTACCTTTTGAGCGAGGGAACGCCAAGACTTGCTTCGATCTAAATCTTTGATTTTGTTACCTGCCGCATAGAGTTTGAGGCTTTGAGATGGGAGAGATCGGGTAATATTGTTATTTCAGATCTCTGTTGTGTGCACTCAATCAAAAGTGGGCCCATGTATGACCTGTCAATCTTTCTATTGCAGCTGCCAACACTGTGGGCAAACTCTAATGTGAGAAGAGCAATGATCACTCTAGAAAACAACAGAGCTCCTCTCACCAGCGTTTATACTTCAAATTAGTGGGCTACTATCCGGCTAAAGAATGTATTCCCTGAGATCCGCAATCAACGTTACCCTCAAGAAACGCTTCCGAAATCATCCAAGCTATCTAAAGCTTCACGACATGTTCGACGAGGCTTCCCTTCGCACTGAGCTTGGACAGCATTGTGATCTCATGGCCACGGCAAAGTTACTGGAATTGGATCAGTTGTCTTGGAATCAATATGAGTTCATTACCGCCCAAAAAAAATTTTTTTACACCATCTATCTTCCTATGGCCATCCCTCCTGTTTTTCTTGGCCTCGCTACCGCCGAAAAGCAAGACAAGGTATACAAGACATACATGCTGCTAGGACACGTCTTTCAAGCCCGAGATAACTTTCTGGATGTTAATGCTGATCCTCTGGTCACTGGAAAAGTTGGTACCGATATCCAGGAGAACAAGTGCAGCTGGCTTTTAGTCTGGACACTGGAAAATTGCAGCGACGAGCAAAAGAAGGAATACAACGCTGCTACGGATCTACGACTATGGACGATGTTTCAAGGGTAAAGGAGCTTTTTCGCGACTTGAATGTGTCCCAAAACTTTCTTGATTGGGATAAGGAGATGTGGACAAAGATCGAAGTAGCGGTTGAGGAGCTGACAGATTCTGCGTTGAAGGAGTTGCACACCGCGCTGTTATCAAAATATAATCGGGATCCCCGGCGACGCGTGGCTCCGTCAGCATGATGGAAATTGTCGAGCAACAGTCAGGTAATCACCACTACACGTGAAAACCACGCTATAATTATTAAAGCTTTTAGAAACTCATTATCTTGTTAATCATTCCTGCACGTATGAGCCGCTTGAGAAATGGATTGAATTACATCGTAGAAGATATCTCACAGCGCGGTTTTAGAGTTGACTCGGCAACTCAATAATTATGGTTAAACTTTGGACTGGTATCCACCACAAGGCAGTCTAAATAAGACCTGCTACGTAGTGAATTAGACTACTGTTGAGAGGCAGATATATTTACTAAGGTTGATACAGGCTGTGCTGATAAATCAAGCCTCTGGCTTATAATACGTGTGAACAGATGTATCGGCGTGATGGTTATACCGAATCGGAAACATATTGAAGTTGCTTGTTTAATCTATATGCTAGCTCTTAGATTCTTGATAGCTGGATTTTCCTATTCGGCGTGGTGGCAGTCGGAGAAATACCACTCCGCTCGGGTACATTGTGACTAATTACGTGACTATGGTCAGGTTGGGGGCCTCTGGTAATTCCCACGTACCCACGCACCATGGATGTGCTTTGAAGGTCACTAGACATAGAGCTACTCACTAAAGATTTGCGCTCTGTTCTCGCCTAATTTTTCAAAGCAAGCTATAAGCAGCCTTCACCCACAATTCTTTAATTTCAAAATCTTATCGAGGACAGCGATTCCAATATTATAATGTTCCAAAAGAAAAGGGAGGAAACTGTGTTCCATATTAGTAGCTTATCTCTAACGAGAGAAATTCTCATGCTATTTACGATATGTTCGGCTCAAGGAATGGTGCAGGCTTCTCTAGCACAGAGTTTTCTCCCTGGTATAGTGATTGGAGAGGCCTTTGGAGCAGAGTCAACCGACATAGCCTGGTATCCCGCTGCCTACGGGCTCACATCGGGTGCCTTTATGCTCGCATTTGGCCGTGTGGGGGACATCATCGGCCACAAACGTCTTTTCGTTGCGGCATGGGGTTGGTTTTCATTATGGGCTCTCCTTGCAGGCATATCTGTCTACAGTGGGTCACAGGTTTTCTTTGATATCTGCCGAGCCTTCCAGGGTATAGCTGCTGCCGCACTGGTCCCGAGCGCACTAGCTATTCTTGGGATTATCTACAAGCCGGGTCCTAGGAAGAATCTGGCATTTTCGCTCTACGCCTCTGGAGCGCCTATCGGCTTCACCCTCGGGGCCGTATTTTCGGCGTTGCTCGCTCAGCTAGCATCGTGGCCATGGGTTTTCTACATCAACGCTATTGCCTGTGTGATTTACGGGTGTTTGGCATATCTCTTCATCCCACAGGTCGGTGGGAAGCCTTCACCGACAAGGGAACCATTCGATTATTTGGGAACATCGACAATCATTAGTGGTAAGAAATGAAATCTTGTCATGCCACAACGCGCTAATCGCTTTCCCAGGGCTTGCTCTCTTTAACTTTGCTTGGAATCGTGCCCCGGAAACAGGATGGGCTAGTGCGCAATGCATTACGACCCTTATCATTGGTCTGTTGCTCATCGCTGTATTCTTCCCACTTGAAAAAAGAGCTGCGCACCCGATTGTCCCGGTGGCACAGATCGACCGCGACGCTGCCTGGATCCTTCTCGTAGAAGGTCTTGGATGGTCATCTTTTGGAATACTGATTTATTATTCCATCAACTTCATGATTCGACTTCGCGGCGATACTATGCTCTCAGTTGCGGCACAACTCAGTCCAGTGCCACCGGCTGGTATTGCTGCTAGCTTCTTGACTTCAAATCTTCTGACCAGGGGGGTAAAGCCGCCAGTAATTCTCGCTTTCTCGCTTATATGGTTTTGTGTCGGCAACATCATCCTTGCAAAAATGCCAGTCGGCCAAACCTACTGGCTCAACGTTTTCTGGGCGTACTCACTCAGTCCCTTCGGGATGGATATGAGCTTTCCAGCAGGTACAATTATGTTGAGCAATCTCGTGCCCGTTGAACACCAAGGCATTGCAGCGAGTCTAATCGCGACCGTCGTTTTCTATTCGCAGAGTTTGGGTCTTGGTATTGCTGGCGTGGTGGAGGTCAATGTCGCAAATGATTTGGTGCTCGATGGGTACCGTGGTGCATTGTACCTTGGAATTGGATTGAGTGGTCTTGGGTTCATCGTCGGGGCAGGCTATGCCATACAGTGCATGAGACAGAACAAGACAAATCCAGGATCGAACGAAAGATTGGAATCCGCAGAAGCTCCGTTACCCACACCATTGGCAGCATCTAGTGAACAGCACCAGACTGAGCACGAAAAATAGTGTTTGCCTTGTTTGTACCATGTCCGCTCATGTTTATGCTTATCGCTCTTGGCCTCTCTTGGCTCTAGCGCGGAGTTCTAGATCTGAAGTCCCCCAACCCTCCAACTTTCAATCTTCCATTCTCGCCAACTCTTCTTCTCCAACTTCTCTTCTGCCCTTCTGGTCAGCTTGTCTTCTCTTCTCTGCATCTTCTCAGAGACGTCCTCTCTCATCCTCTCTCCTTCTCGACAACCCCTCCAACTCTTCATCTCCAATTCTCATCCGCTTGTCTTCTCCCCTCAAAATCTCCTTAGATTACTCTCTCTTCGCGCTCTCATTCCACCTCCCTGAAGATGCCAGTGTAAGTTCTTCTGTTCACCGAGTTTACCACTCAACTCTAATGTCACTTAGTGAGGAAGATAAGATCCACCAGGGTGTGAAGAGGGCTCGCTCGGAAATGCCACCTCCTTGGACCGGTCACCCACATACGGCCCCTGGTGAATGGGCTGCCTGTGCGCTCGACATGGATTGGGAATGTGTCAAAAGAGGCGACCAAATCAAGACCCCTCTCCTCCAGGCCCTCTCGAGAATGCCGGCGCAGCGGGAACCCGCCGTCCGTCCACGCAGATTTGCGAATGACCCCGATCTATCAAGCCGTGTTAGCAAAAGGAAGAAGAATGTGGAAGCTCTTGTCATCCAAACCGTGGGTGATATCGCGCCCAGCCCCTGTGTCAGCTGTCAGAATGGCCACGGTCCATTCCCAATTTGCGTCACGGTTCCACCCAAATACGGACAGCCAGCATGTGGAGGGTGCCACTGGGATAAACAAGGTTTCCGCTGCAGTTTCAACGCTGACGACTATCTTAATGACGTTGATCTGAGTTCCGCTCGTCCCGTTGCGTTGCGCCGACTCTGGACGCCGTCAAGCAGCACTCCCGTGATATTCTACTGCACGAGCACGAGGATGGGAATTTGAATTTCGACACTCATTGTCTCGTTGTAAATTTCTATGATTCGTTGTGCGCCGGCGAGTCGCTCACTTATCTCCTGGGTGCGCCTTTCAAGGTTCTTGCTTAGTCCGTGAGGCAGCCAGAAACCAAAGACATTGGCCTCTGGCGGAACTCGCCCATCGGGTCCTAGCTTCCCCTCCCGTTCTCGTGTATTTTGCTGGACTTTGAAGTATGGGTGACGTTTCTCAAATCTAGCAACATCCCTTGCGTTTAAGTCCCCGGCCATATCGAAGGACTCCAGGGCGTCGCGGATTTGATGAATTTGAGCGCCGCTTCGGATGATGGCGGTCGCTAGCCTAGTATCAGAAAAGATTAGCATCTCAACTGCACAGTCCAGGGCAGTCCTGGAAGCATGAATAAGTGGAAATACTTACCATTCCAAATCCGAGTACCAACCAGCGCTCTGGATTGGAACAGTCCCAGTGAAGCTTCCATTGCACAAGTCGTCGATCAGAGAGAAGCAGTGTAGGAATGTCGTCACAATGTGCGTTTGCCCAGATGACTTCAAAAGGTCCATGGGCAGGATCAAGCATTCCTTATCCAGCAAGTTCGCGCGTAGGAGATGTTGATAGATATTCCACACGAATGCCTGTCGAAACACCTTCCAGTACAGGTTGGAAAGGACGGCATGCCATTTTGGTTGTTTTGCAGATACCTCCTGGTGAACCCCGAGGTCTGGCAAATACCCACGGTCAATATTGCACCGGGCCACCTCACGTTTGACAACGGCAGATGCGGATGGAGTGAGGGTCGCGAGTTGAGTGTTGGTTCTGGCGCTATGTTGTTGGAAATTGCGGTGAATCAGCTGGCCTATCTGGGGCCAGTCGATTTGACGGGGTTGCGCTGACGATGGGTTCGATGGACCCTGTGAGGTTGCGGACGTTGGAGAAGTCGGAGAAGTCGGCCGGGAGCTTGGCTGGTAGAGGAAGTCATTCAGAACCGAATCGATGTCCATGTCTGTTAATAACTAGGGATCGCCGGGACTTTGCGGACGGCGTCCCTCACTTAAATGGGAGTCATCGATCGTCCAAGGCACCAGGCGCGCGGAACCCCATCGAGCGGATGAACGCATTAGAGAAGCGACTATTCCGGTATCTGCCACAGGAGCCGCGACCTAATGTGTAAGTCTTGTCATCGGCAAGTAAAAATGGGGTTGATTGGATGCAAACTATCCCACCCTAGATCCAACAGGCATAATAGAACACCTTCCTTTGATACAGCGTCTAAATTTGCTATCGCAATACTTACCATTTCACTTGGAAGAATGAATCTTGCTAGATCATTCTGTTATATTTGTAGCCAGGAATGTCTAAAAACATCCATCCATATATCTAGGTACTCGATGTACCTATTATCCACAGTATCCGACAATACAATAGTCCATCGTGCGAAAGCACAAGTTAGCGTGCGATTAGCCTCAGTCTTTCTTTACAATCTCCACAACTTCCTCTAGAGAATCGACCACAAAATCTGGCCCCGCTTTTTGACAAGCTTCCGGATCCCCATATCCATACCGACACCAGCAGACCTTGCCTCCAATATTCTTTGCGAATTGAACATCCGCCACTGTGTCACCCACGACCAGGACACTCGCCGAGTCAACATTTCCCAACCCATATCGTTCCCGCAGAACTGGGACCAGAACATCCACGAAGCTGGCAGGATCCGGCTTGCGCTTCGCGCCGGGCGTCTTGTCCCCAATTATCAAGTCTTCCGGCACAAAGCCCTCCAAGCCGTTGCGCCCGAGAGCAGTTTTCACAGCCGCCACACCTTTGTTACTAACAATGGCGATGGGGACTTTGTGGGCATTCAACTCAGCCAAGAGATCTCTGGCGCCCGGGAAGGCCTTGACGAGGAGTTGACCGTGCGTGGCATAAAGTGCACGATATTTTTCAGTCCATTCGTTTTCAACGGTAGGTGTGAACTCGGAGGGTGAAGGGTATAGAGCCTTGAATGTGTCTGCTAGGCCGGCACCGCTGGAGATGAGGCGGTGGATTTCAGACTGGGGTGGGGCTTGTGTTGGGAGGAGGGCATCGAAAGTCAATTTGATTGCCTTAGAGATAGATTCATGTGTGTCAAAAAGAGTACCATCGAAGTCGAAGATGGCGAGGGATATCATGTTGAGGAGATTCGTGCAATTAGAGTCAGAATGTAGCATAAATAGATCAATTTACAACTGAGACTGAGTTGCTGAAGAGCGACGCGACAATCAATCGTTCAAAAATTGCTGCACGTGATGTAAAAATAATATTGAAAAGGGTCTGGGATCTTGCATTAGCGCTGAGACGATACGGGCAGGCTTAATTACGTGGCTCATGCAGCTAATCTGGCGATGTGACATTGCGATAGTGTAGATGCCTCGGGGCTTGGATCTAAATGTTACTAATAAACTGACATAATCCTTTCTACCAAGGATCTTCTGATTCTTATAAGTCACAATTACTTCTTGAAGTTAGAAATAAGTACACGAAAAACCAGTATTAGGTACATAGCACCCGGTTGAGGCCCTGAAATCACTTACTACTAATGGGGTCTAGCCTCATCACGAGGACTTCGAAATCAGGGGATCGGCGTACCCGCATACCGTATTGTACCCGTATAAGCTAAGATGTTGCCATACGCGTACTTACATGTCAAATACGATCAGCCTTCTCATCTATATAGCCCAAAGCGATAAGATCGGATTATCTATATCTAAACATGGTTACTTCAGAAATGTATGTTTAAATGATTTTTTTCATCTATTATATTTTAAAGGCACCCGGGAGAAGTACGACGTGTTCACACCCTTTATCAAGGCTCAGCTTTGGGGAAAGTAAGTATAAGTGGCCTTCCCTATCACTCGCAAGGGGCCGTGGTTTAAACCTTTTTGGCAATAGAGAGTCCAGCGAGGACTATCCTTCCAGCAGTGAAGAAAAATACACCTGCCGCCATCATCACACCCGCGAAGACCTGTAATCCCCAGTAGGTCCCGTTCTGTCGGCTCAAGATTGCTCCCGCAATGGGACTTCCCGTGAGTGATGCGATGCTAATGCAAGTAAACAGAACACCTTGACGAACGCCGATTTTGGTGACATCGGGTGAGATCTGGCTCAACAGGGCGGGTACCATGCCGACGAAAGCACCCGATGCAAAGCCGTACAGCATGCTGAAGATAACATAGATAGCCATGCTGCCCGGAGACAGAAGGGTTCCCGGCAGCCATAAAGCTAGGATAACAATAGAGGATAATGAACACATGGTGATCATGACATTATATCGTCCCAATTTGTCACCGAGGTAGCCCGGGAGAATTCGACCAGGAAGACTTTTTATAGAACGAGTTAGCTCAGTCTCCAAATGCTGGAAAGCTATGAGAAGCGTAAGTACTCACCTGGCAGCGTTAAGTATAGTTAGTAAGTACCCAGCGAGATCGCGATTGACTCCGTCTTCCTGGGCTTCAAGAACAATATAGTTGATTGGCACAAACATCGCAAAGAACCCACAGCAAGATGCCAGCATGAGTAAAACGAATGACACTTCCGAGAACGGACTTGTATAATCGCTGAACTTGACAGGCTGCGGCACAGGTGCAATTCTCGATCGAACAGTCAGATTGGCAATGACCAGTAATGCTAGAACAATGAAGCCAGCGATGCGCACAGTCCATCCGAAGCCAATACTAGGCAGGAGTCGAGACAACATAGTTGAGAACACGATTCCACCCAGTGAGGAGCCACTAGATACGACACCAAACGCCAGAGCACGGCGTTTATCGAACCAGGTTGCGGTACACGAGAGCGCCGATGAGAAAACAAAGCTTGCACCAAGGGGGCTACAAATGCCCTGGGCTAGGAAGAATTGGTAGTACTCCTTCGATACAGAGGTCATCATTAGACCAAAAACGTGAAGGAATGTCCCAATGAGGAGAAGCCACTTGGGCCCATAATTATCGAACACCTGGAAAAAGCGAGAAGATTAATATAACCGCGGATCAGGCCTGAGTGATGGGAGAGACTTACTCTTCCAATCACGAGTCCTGCCGCAAAGAGTACGAATGGCTCCAAGGATAGAATCCAGGAGATGCTAGACGACGAGTATGACCGTAATTGGTTGTTCTGGTAATACTCTTGAAAGACGCCGATTGCTGGCAAGAGACATAAGCCGTATCAGGTTATCTACGGTCGGAATGAAAATTGGCGATTGATGGGGAGGCAGGCAATTCTCACCATTCACCCAGCCAAAGCCGCAGAACAGACAGCACCATGCTCCAATGACCACCGTCCAGGCGTGGACTCCATGGTCCATTTTCCCAATTGGATCCTCCTCCCGGGCGCCGTCTCCAGAGACAGCGATCGTTCTCTTTGAGTCCATAGCAGATGGCGTTGCCATGAATAGTTGGAAAGCACCTCGAGATTGAAGTTTGCCGTAACAATGTATCGATTTGATGTGATGGGGACAATGAAAATGATGATGCAAAAAAAATGAAGCGTACAAAAGGAAAATCCTCGAGGGTACGCTATACCTTTGTCGTGATCAACAGCCTAGGCGCCCCACCTTATTACCCTTTTAGGTACCCGCTGTCTCACAAGCAAATACCACATTACAGTATTTCATTCGTGTTGATGGGTAAAATACCTTATCATTACAGTAGCTTATGAGTCGGGCTCTCTCAGGCCCTTGAGATTATCGGGCCCAGGATCTATGTATGAGCGATGATAGTTTTCAGATCCTCTACTCCGTCCAAATATTCCATGTAATGCATTGTATA
The DNA here is from genome assembly GCA_022985105.1 of Penicillium ochrochloron. NCBI lineage: Eukaryota > Fungi > Ascomycota > Eurotiomycetes > Eurotiales > Aspergillaceae > Penicillium > Penicillium ochrochloron. Next base: position 417,665 of record JAAVMA010000026.1, read on the forward strand.
ATTCGTACATATCTACGCAAAGATTGATGTGGACATCAGTCGAGCTTTGACTCTCGATTCGGAACCTTCCTCAAAGTTTTGCACGCTAGTTGTAACAAGTGGACCTGTTCCACCTTAACTGGACCATCTCCAGACATTTAAAAAAGCGGTTGCAAATACCATGGTAGGGGCTATTGGTCTATAATTTGGGGAGGATAATGCGTATTATTCTGTCCTCGGCAAGAGGCGGCTGATATGTTTGACAAAAAGCTAAGGCTGGTGAGTTGAAGATCACATGAGAGTATGCCAAGAGCGTTGATAGAAGCTCCCTTGAAATGCTACTGAATGAATCTTCCTCGGCGTATGATGCTTGTTTGTGGACGGTACTCGTAGTAGTATCAATAGTAGCCACCATACATGGTATCGTACATCATCTCCTCCGCCAGTGGATCAAGTGAGTCAACAGACTCATTATCTTCATCGTCAACATCTGACGGGTCCGTTGGACTTGCTTCAGAATCCACATCCTCTGTAAGTTCAAGAGGCTTTCCTTCACCATCGACATATGCGTATCGACGATCCGACTCCAGTCGGTCCATTCGAAGCAGCTCGGGCCTCAGGAAGCGCTTCCGGAGAAATGGATAGTGAGCCCTGTGGAAGCGGTGAATTTCGACACCCTGAGTATGAGATTTGCGGGCAGGGATGCGAGCGAAGGTAAACCCGGTCAGGTTTGGAAGATGCATATTCTTTACTCGGGGCCATCGGTGGGTCACTTTGCGACGGTCTGGGACCACCAGAATGACCTTCTTGTCAATGGCTGATTGCTGGTCAATACAGATGAAGAAATCATTGTCTCTCCAGAGTGATTCCCTGTGGACCATCTGAGCAATCTCCCAAATATCACGGATCGTTCCGTCAGACTCGCCTTCCTTCCACGGTACAAAGCCACAGTCCTTAGGGGCGACTTCCATGTAAGCATCATAATCTCCATCTGGTCTCTTTATTTCCATTCGAATATCATGGTCTTGGTCCTTGGTTAATTTACTTGTGAGGTAGAATGCCGGTATCCATTTTTGTGACTGCAAGACTGGACTCTGCCACGAAATTCTGGCGCGGCAAAAAGGCTGATCAGCGTCAATGAGATTTTCGCTGTGTGAAGACGGTATGTGAAGATCGCGAAACCTGGAGTTTGGCGAATTTTGGACTCTTTCCGTCACTGAAATAATTTTATCAAGTGTTGTCCGAGAAGCGACAGCAACTGACTTGTTGTCTGCCAGTAACTCCACAAAGTGCGGCGCCTGAATATCTGTAATAGGCTCCGCCAGTATATGCAATGGCGGCCGTCCACCTTCTTGAAACATGACAGTAGAAGGATAGTACTTTAGCCACAGTTTTATGAAATCTCTTCGAGACGTAGCCCCGTGTTTCTCCCAGGGAATCAACTCAAAATTCATTTCTGGCGCTTTCCGGGGGCGAGACCATTCATCATGGTCCTCTTCGCTCTCATCGTCGTCTTCGTCGTACGACGAATCGCTTTCACTATACTCAGGGCAACGCGACTCGTTTTTAGGGTTCCGTCGACTTGAGAAGGCGAATTTCTTTCCAAAATGTCTTTGAAATTCTTTATCAATCATGTCCTTCGTTCGTTCTTGCTCGGCCTCTTTCATGGAAAATGATATGAAGATAACGAGATGGTTCTTGTTCGGGAAAAATTCCCAATTCGGGAGATTGATAAGCGGCGCATCTCCCACTAGGTCGACGATATCGTATATCAATTCTTTGGGAAGATTTGGAAGGGTCCTTTCTAGAGTGTCCCGCTGAGCATCTCGCTGGCGCTTCCATCCCAGTCCATCCACAGCATCAGAGCTAAGTATGGGACAATCTGGGTCGTGAAGCTCAAGACCAATTTGATCCCATATAGTGTCTTCGAAGACACGATCATGATAATGAAGTTCTGGAGTGGAGTAACGAGGATAGAAGCGAGGACGTTTTGCCCCGGGAATTGCGACCGTCTGGGCGTTGCGGATGTCATGCGACTTGGAAAACATCAGCGCTATCGAATTCTGCTTGCTCCATCTTGAATTCCGTCTGATATACTCGGGATCTCGAATGCAGACCCGCCTAGCCCAGACAGAAAGGGCTTTCGACTCCACATCCTTTTCGTATACCGAGATTAAAATCACCTCGCAATCTGGCTTTGAGCGCTCGTTGATTTCGACATAAGACTCTGATGGGGAACGAGACTCAAGTTCTGGGTCGAACGCGGGGGCCAGTTTGCATTTTGTCAGTTCGTCAGCCACTATAATCTCGGAGTGACCGTACTGATGTGCCAAGACAGCGAGTGCATACAGGTTCGCCTGGCTATCTCGGTGTGGCCCTTGATAGGCGAGAGATCGTACTAGAAAGTTTGATGGGGACCACGGCTTAACGTCAAGCCTTGTTTGTCGCTTGTGATGCTGGGCTTCATCCTCTTCTATGTCCTCTGGTGGGGCCACCTTGGCCGCATTTTGAACAGAATCGATAACGTGATCTTTGATCCGGCCTTCAAAATCAGCCAAGAGCACCAACAGCCATGTTTTTTCGTCAACTGTTTCCAGAAATGGCTCTCTTTGCCGAAGATAGCTGCGTTGAGCCCTCTTTCCTTTGGCCGGCATACTGATCACTGTTTAAGTGATGCCTGGGATGTGCAGTGGGGAAAATTCTGTTTGTTTTGCTGTTCTGTTGCGGGGTCGGGGTGCGATGTAAACCTCTAAGCTCTTTCGGGACTGATCTCTGCAGCTTTGACACATATGACGGCTTCGCCAGTTTTTTAAATCCTGGTTTTACTGTAGCTAAACATGAACTATATTTCTAAGGTATCCATAACCAGTTTGTCAATAATCTAGTGTTACTGGGTCTAACAGAAGACGCTGAAATTGTGGGCGACGCTAAGACGAACCACCACCTCACCGACGGCGGCCGGACCAACACTGGCACAGGATTGTCTAGCCGTAAGAGGTGCTTCAACCCTCAAGTCCATCCTGACTCTGTTAGGAATGAAAGAACTGTTTGTTCGTTTGCTTCGTTATCTAGGTCACCTGACCTCTCTGTATTTAGACCATCCAGACCTCAGATAGATCTTTCCTTTCTACATGGATCTCCTCAGACTGCTTCCTTCTTCCCTTTCTTACAAAAAAAAAACTCTAGACAAATCATAGTAGGGGGTTACAGCATGGCCAGCGACGAGAAGCGCTTATATATAGGACATTATATGGTAAGTTAAGGGGTGGTAATGGTTACGCAAATGTCTGAGGCCCTGTGCGCCCGAGATAAGCCTCCCAGGATCAAAATCAATCTCACGAGCTCTGTTCTGCGATCAAAAATGGTATCTTCAAGTGGCGAAGCACTAAATGCCTCAGCAGTTGAAGAGAACTGCGGAATAAGAATTTATGTTTCGGCTATAGAGTAGCATGAGAGTCTTAGTGCACAATATGAAGAGTTGGGAAGAAGCCACGATCCTTATCCAAACAGCGATGCAGGCATGTCTCACAAATGCAATTTCAAGCAAGTAACAGACTGCTGTTCTTTTATTGAATCCTAGGTAATAAAATTTACAAGGAGTAATATAAGGATAGACTAGCAAGATATAAGAGGAATGATATGAGAGGACAGTATTTAAAAAAGAGCAGGTAATAAATAAATTGTCACTCAGGAGAGAAAGACTTCATAAGGGCTGCGTCTCTTAACTAACAGGTATTCGCTGGACAGAATTCGCAAGCATGACAGGACTCTCTGCGAATCATGTAGCTTCATCCCTACGAAGCGTCACCTTGGTCATATTGATGTACCTTTCCGCTATAGCGCCAATTGTTGTACGTGTACCCAATGTCTACAAGCACTGGGAGTACCATGCATTGGAATACTTACAGGTGCCAGATGCACAGCATTGAGCACCGGTCCAGCCTGAGCCACCACATTGGCCGTAGAGCTGAGCGCAGCTGCCAGAGCTAGGGCTCGACGTCTGTGTCGAAGTTGTAGATGTGCTTGACGTGCTTGACGTGCTGGAAGAGCTCGAACCTGAAGCCTCAGAGACGGTGATATCGGCAGAACCAGAGCTGCCGAAACCCTCGGTAGAGACGATCTGATAAGCGGCGCTGCTAAGCGGGTTGTGGGTCATGCCCTGAGACTGGTAGTAATTGTAGTGGTTTGCAGTTGTAACAGTACCGGAGGAACGCTTGTTCTTGCGGACAGACCAGTTCTGGAGGTAGTTGTTGCCACGATCGACCAAGCAGACTTGGTAATCGCTCCCATCGCTGTAAAGAGTGCCCTTGGCCGTGCCATCAGAGCACGGATTGTAGCTGCCGTAGTCCTCGAGAATCTATCCTGGGTCAGATTGCAGTCGCATATCATTGCGTCAGTCCGCAGGGAGGACCCACATAGTTCTCGCCTTGGGTTGACCAAGTGTATACAGCAAGGTAGAAGTTACCTCCACTGCTGATGCTACCAGAGAAGTTGATAGTCCTGGGCTGAGCCTGTGACCAGCCCTTGCCTGCGGTGAAATCACCAACATTCTGCCAGTTCACCGAGTATTCGCCGCCAGGTCCATTTGTGTAGGTGGTAGTGCCACTGGAGCCATCATCCCCTGGAAATTGGGTTAGCCCTGATCCTTTTGAGGATTAAGAAGCAATGCTGGCCTTGTACATACAGAATTGGTAGTAGTAGCCGTTGTTCGTGCCTGATGAGTTGGGGGTATTGCGCTTGGTAAGCGCGGCGGGTGCTGCCGCAGGGCTGGCGAGGACGCCAGCTGCAACCGTAGCTGCAACGAAAGCAGTGGTGAAAGAGACCATAATGCCTGAATAGAGCTTTACTCAGGAAACAATGCTGTGAAAGTAACTCTGTCTGAATGGCAAAAGTGTTTTGCTTGAAAGGCATAAGACCGAAGCTGCTGAACCAATCTTATATACTGGCTTTTGTGATCCACGCTAATTATGTAGCCGAAACAAACAGATAGCCTTTAATTGAAAATAATATATATTTTTGTACTAAAACAGCCTGAAGTGTTCTTCAGGGCGGGGAGGGACGCCACAGGGTCTCTATATGGCAAGGGGTTTGCCCCTGAACACTAATATTTTATAGATAAGTCTTTTGGTCAAGGATCAGACTGAATCTTACACGAGTCATTACACCAATCCTGCAGAATTGACAAGATCACACGTTGCAGATGGGGAAAAGCTTAAAGTCGGATAAATGGGATGCGTTTGCCGAAAATCCGAACCAAAACAGCAACATGTTTCTCTAGAACCCAGCTAGCGTCTGGATACCCCGCATGTAGACAGAGCTTCCCCATTGACACCCCAGCCCTGGCTGCACGCTTAGCGTGTCTGTGGTATGTATCGTGCGAGGGGGCGGTTAATTCACCTGATTCCCTGACACCGGATATTGTCAAAGTTCTCCGCGATAATAGGCACCAAAAATTGCTAGGATCAGAATTAAAAACAAGATTATTCGAGTCTGATTAGTGCCTTTACTGTATATTTAAGACACCAGCATACAGTACATGGCTAAAATCATAATTCAGAGCTTCATACTTATATGGAGCGAATATTGGCATTTTCTAGTGACCTCCTTGTTGGAATATCTACCGCCATTATAATCGATTAATTCTATAGTTCCCCATGTCCTTATGTGTCTGTGTAGTTGAGAGGCACAGCTAACAAAGCTTTGCAATATAAGTTATAGGCGCATAGAAACTTTACTTTATATTCTGGAGGCTCACGTCAACTCCGTCGGCAAACCTATGTATACGGTCTGGTGGTGACATGAAATTCCAGATTGTCGCGCCCCACGCCTCCTTGGTGAAACCGCATCACCTCCTCTATGAGACCGCCGCCTTCATCATTCTGGCATTTATCCAAGGAGCCCAGAATGCAAATAATCTCTCCCACGCTTGGATTTGCCATCCTAACCGTAAATATGGACCAGAGGTCACCAAATAGTTGTGTCAATTTCTCCCTGTCCGCGGCGGACTGGTCCAGGCTGGAATTCCGTGGCAGGTGCGGCTGTGGCAAGAAAATCTGGCGCAAAATTGCACATCCTGCATTCATCGTGGTCATTTGATCCGAGTCGCCATCCCTGAAGAAAAAGTAGGAAATGGTAGATTGCTTACTAGCGGGAAGCAAGTCATCAATGTCGGTACTTGGCCAGCACGGATGTGCCGCAGCCGGGATCATCTGAAACCTAAAGGAGACTGGATCCATCAGCACGATGCCAATTTTCAAACCTCCGGTGATGCGTAAACTATTCGCAAGTTTCAGCCACTTAGTCATGATTCAGATCCTTTCAGTCCTTGTAGGGGCAAGTATAGAGAATCCGCAGGAGTTTCCTAGCCATCTTGTCATGCTCTGTAACGATTCGACGGGCCCTTTCGAGCTTTTCCGTGCTTTGGATTGTCTTCAGTCGCTGATCAACTTTTTTCATCTGAGCGTCACCGTCCTTGTCCGTGCGGGTCTCACGGTCCTTGATACCTTGCAAAATACTACTCCATCCCTCGATGTCAAAAGCGTCACCGAGCAGCCGTACCGCACTGCGCTTACCCAGATAGTTCATGGCACTGACCTGAAACTCGAGGATGGCGGCGTATAGGTCCTTGAGATTGTCCTCGAGCTTCCTGAGCAAATCGGCCTTGTGTCCTGGAGAATTGGGGTGTTTGCATCCGACCGGTGAGCATCTTCCATGACTTGGTAGCGACACATCAGATCCGACGTGGATTCGAACGGTCGAAGGAAAATCGTATGGTTGCCGTTGGCTTGAAGAACGAGCGTGAACACGACTGACAGCCCGGCACATGTAAGCGCTGCTGGGGGACTGCTCTAGCCGCGGTATCAATTAGGTCCTTCACCATGTCCAGAACAATCACCCGTGATTGCTCAACTGAATATTCCATTTTCTCTCTCGTGCGCAACTGCTCGGCGTTGAAATAGCCCGTCTAAATGCGCCTGGCGAGCCGACGTTCTAATCGGCTATAGCTCCTCCCCTAGCTCCGCGGTCGGCGCTGAGTAGGCGGCTTGGAGAATTGGCTGTGTATCTAGATTGGCATTCAATTTGTTGTCTGCTCTTTGCCAAAGATTGAAAGAGCTGCTGCTGCCGGGAATCGGTTGGAATGGTTGTGGCGGAGGCTTGGGGGGTTGCTTCGCGACACCTGCACGGGTCTCAGTAGGACTAGTGTCTGCGCGACCACCTTTCAGCGCAAAGATTGGAACATCCTTTGAGACATCGTTTGAGACCTCATTTAAGGCATCTTTTGATTGCGACGGAAGCAGTTTCGTATTTTTGCTTTGAGGCCTCTAGCACGCATCACTCCCGCCATCTTAGACGGCCACGAGAAAAGGCTGACAGGAGTATCTTCGGGAGTGACTGGCTTTGAAGGAACCGTATTTTAAGGACTGCTACAATCCATCGGCTGTATGCGACTGCCCAGCCACAGTTTATTTCCGCTTCGAAGCCGTAAAGGATGTGCTGGAGATACGCCGGATGATCTGCGATGAAGTGATGCAAGTCCCTGACGTCCGGGAGCAATCGCGAGCTGAGGCCACAATGCAGTAGGCAGACTCTCTTCTGATATCTATTCTAGAACCACAAGATAATTCCAGGAGACACGAGGAGCCCAAACCGCAGGAAGCGCTTGCCTCTGTCTGAGGCCATCCAAGCGATTTGGAGTTATGCCTTCCGGTGAGGAATGGATGGGAAACAAGTTTATCATTTATGGTTTACTGTCAACTCATGCTTTCAACGGACTCGGTTTAGTGCCATTCTAGCCCTAGCTAACTATAGCTGTTCGATGAAAAGCCTGCTTAAGTAGTGTGAGCTCCTGTCTGGGCCACCTATATCTCTGACTGCGATTTTTTTTTTCTTTTTTTTTTTTAGATTTTTTAGATTTTTTAGATTTTGCTTGAAACTTATACAAGCTCTGCCTTACGTTTCTGCAGGCAAGTTATATATTACTATATTCCTCTTCCTGCGACTTAATCCTTACAAAGAGCGAAGGGTCGAGAGAAGGATATAGTAGCAGAGCTACCCGTTATTTAGAAAATAGAGCCACTCCTTATCATGGGCACCTGTAAACGTCTTGCTCGATCAATTAGCCCTAAGAAAAGGCATAGCACAGCATCGAAGGACCTCATCGAGCAATCTGCATTTGTTGTGTCAATTTTTTTAGTTCTATCTCGGATTCACCAGCTAACTGACTAGTCTGCGCACACCTCAGTCTATTAAGCCCCATGACTCTCTCCCGAATCCACCAGACTTGGGATACAATGACACTGGGACTTGAACCATGTAAAATTTTGTGCTTGAGGTTTCTGAAGCCAAGTCCGCACAAAGCCCCTTATGACGCTACTGACAGGCCAGGAACGACCGCTCTCTACTTGTGCTGTGTCCCGTATTTATCTCCTAATCGATGCCACCTGGATGACTATTAGAATTGTCTTATTGCTGTTGGTAATTTGGTAGAAAAGAAAACATCCACTATTTCTCTAAGCTATTGAATTTCGAAATTAGCAGAACGCCTTCGCAAAACATGGGGAAAGTTAAGTGTCGTGACAATCGACCCGCTGTCACAGAAAAAGTTTATGTTCAAGGTTAAGATTTCCATAAACTCTGTTCTTAAAGCGGTCTCGTGGGAGAGGCGCACATTCTCCCGCGTAGGTAAGTAGTTGAATGCTAACTTAGTCTCTACTCCGCTTACTTGACTCAAGCTTTTAGTCGCTATTCAGAAGGTCACTTTGAATAGTTTAGGGACGCCTGGCTATTTGTTTCATGAGAAGCCAAGATTTGCTGTACTGGATTCGTTCCCGCCAAGAAGCGTGCTCATTTTTGGGTTCAGTAATTTATACCCACACGAGCATTGAGTTTGTGGACTCTGTTCTAGGTTGATCCCCATAACGCGGCTTACCCAAATATTTCATTGCGGAGCTTTCTCCACTGGCGGGCGGAATTGCGGCGCCTCGGTGTTCCCAGAGGATTGCTATGGGGCCAGCTTTTATTATGTATCTTAAAAGTCCTGTCCTCAATCTCAGTTGCTTGATCTTTTGTTTTCCCCAAATGACGGATGACTCGCAGGAATGGCGGAAAATGTTGAGGCATGGACATTGTTGTCCTTGGCTCTGGGTACAATTATTGTCCGTATCTCTGTACGATGGAAGCTCGTGGGCCCAGCCAATTTCCAGCTCGATGATTATCTTATGCCATTAGCGGGGGTATGCTATCTCTGTCATTATATCAAAAATAATGCGATGCATTCGTGGCTAACATCATCGTAATTGGCAGATCTTCTTCACTCTCGAAACTGTTGCGGCTTACCTTGTTGGGGCCGAATTCGACGGCCTGACCAACAGTTACATGACGCCTGAACAGCGAGCATCCCTTAGCACAGACTCGAAGGAGTGGTCAAATCGTGTTGCCGGATCCAAGATTCAAGTCATTGGGTGGTCATTATACGTGGCCATTCTCTGGCTGGTCAAGCTTGCCTTGACAGTCTTCTATTCTCGATTGACGACTGGCCTCCAACACCTACCCACCCGAGTCCGTCTCGCGTATATCATCCTTGCGGTGACATATCTGGCAACTGAGTTGTCACTTCTTTTGTCATGCCAGCCCTTCCATTCGTTCTGGCAGATCAATCCTGACCCCGGGAGCAAGTACCAAGGTCATCATATCCGGTATACATCATTCATACTGACCATATTCGCATAGAGCTTTGTCAGCCAACAAACTCTCCCGTATACGTTTTTGTCGTCATGGTCCTGAACGTGGTTACCGACCTCTACCTTCTCTCCATCCCCCTTCCACTCCTTTGGCAGGTCAAAATCGGCTTGAGACGGAAGATTCCCCTGATGGCCCTCTTCTCTGGCGCTGCATTCGTCATTGCAGCAGCGATCATTCGAGCTATTATGGTTACAACTGTAAGTTCCATTCAATCACAGCCTCAGTCGGGAAGAGAAACCAACATCGAGAGCGTATCACTCATCTATCACAGTCTGGTCCCGAAGGCGCCATAGCCGGTTCTAAATGGGCTTGTCGCGAAACATTCGTCTCTGTCGTCGTGTCCAACCTGCCTATTATCCAACCTCTTATCCGCAAGGGCTTCAAGAAGATCGGTCTGTCTCAACTCTTCAGCTCCTCTGGCAAACCTTCGGGGCAAACATATCCACTCTCCAGCCGTGGTCTACAAACCCTGACTAGTCGCGCTGAGCGCAACACGAAAAAAAGTAAGAGCGACGCAGGGCCAACGCATACCCAGGTTTCTGCATGGGGTAGTGACGAGCATATTCTCACTGAGCCAGAAGCTACCTCCAAGGATATTACAGTCGTCTCGGAGACTATTGTGCACAGCGAACCTTGGGCCACGGAGGAGAGGCAAGCTGGGGGTCAAGCAGCGACATCGCCAAAAGAATGGAAAAATCGATTATCAGGGCGATGAGGACTTCACCTTCAAGATGTGTTTCATTCTCAGCTTTATTATGTTTCCAATGGGGAATGGTTGCCGGTTAAGTTAAGCCCATGGATTTTCAAGAGATATTTTTGCGAATATTGAATGGCATACGAAACATCCTGGCGTGCGAAGAAGAAATATATTCCATGTACATATTGCTATTGCGTTCGAGGGACTACGTGCGATATTACAGCAAAGGACCTTCAAATTAATAGACAATGAGATAATATACCAACTGAATTCTATCAAGGTGGGGTATATGATTCTAAAATAATATGGTGCCGTTTATGTAAAAACTACAGCGGTCTACCTAACCAGGACACTGCAAGGAGCTTAAGCAAACCTTCCTCCCAATCGACTCCCGGGGACTTTTCTTCATCATAATTGAGAGGGTAAAATATTACAGAATGAATATCGCATCGCGTGATAGCACATCCGATATCTGCTTTTTGTGGATGTCTTAACAACGCAGGAGCGCTAATTCCGGCGGGGGGGGGGGGGGGGAACCCATTCCCCGAGAACTTTGTTGCAGTTAGCGCAACAGGGCACCCGTATTAGCCGATCCACTTACCAACGAGGACAGGCGATCGACAAAGGATGGCACATAAATCCCAACTGAGTTTTTGGGCCACGACGATCGTAATTTGACGGAAACCAAAGGTGCACGTGGAGATCATCGTATCTTAGGGCGGAGTAAAACGCTGAACCCTTGGTCTAGGAATTTAGCGAGTAGGTCAGAGGAGTTGCGCAGCTGAGGTCTTTGTTGGGCTGGAGCTTCGGGGGCTTGTTTGTCTCCCTGGGCTAGTGGCTTGCGACCCGGAAGGCCGGTATTAAGGTGCGTTTAGTATAGGGGCATCTGCGCACAAAATGTGGGCTGAGACAACTGCATTGTTCGTATCGCCACGCATTCTAGCTCCTACTAGGAGAGTTTGAAGTAAAAATGAGAATTTTGGCAGCCCCTGAACCATCAACATGACGATCCTCATAGCCAACTTGAAGACTTAGTGTACTATCTATAACGACATCGCCGTCGCTTGTCACACTATTGAAGATATGAAAGCCAAACCAAAAACTTTATTGTCCACTGATTGGTTTAGGATGAGTGGGAGGTTCTGTTAGGATCACAAACTCATGGAACCCCATTACACTCACAGACTAGAACCAACCCTTTCCGACTTGTGCTGTGCCTCATGCTTAGCTTTTTATCTATGCCACAGACATAAATTATGATTCACTATGTCTTTGCAGAGATGCCGCAATCAACCTATAAATTGTTCGAGTTGCTGCTCGGTATCTCTGCCGTCTCTGTGCATGCTGTCCACCGCTGGAGCTAACTAGACTCCCCACGACGGTCACGTACAACATGGAAACGGCTAACCCCATCATTCGCTAATTGCGCAACCAGCCCATATTCCCAGTCGAGATAGCCCTGCATGTCTTTACGAGCATTACTCGTGCCCTCGTAAGGCCTCTTATATACATCTATTGGCTGAGAAAGCCACCGTGATTCGATCTCGAGGGGTTCACCGGCTTCCACCCAGGCTGCTGTCCCTCCCACTAGGTACAAAATTTGTCGCGAAACTGAACCTTGTACATACTCAAGGTTCATGGCAGCAATTTCACCATCAGGCGAGGTCAACACGATAGGACCGTCACCTCCAACAGTCCTCAAGTCCCGGGCGAGCTCAGGTCCAGATGCAAACCATGCACCAGGAATATGGCCTTTGCGATACGATGGACTGCGGGCAAGATCGATAATGGTTGCCCCTGTGAGTTTTCGAAGTTTGTCGATCGCAATCGCACCGGTTTTCGGGTAATGCCACGAAAGGCCTTTGGGCACCGGGAGATTGTCAGGCACCACGGATGATTCTCGAAGAACATACACCTCCCATCCGAGCTGTACGAGCCAGCTGGCAGTCATGCGGGCTCTCACACCATCGGTGTCGTATAAGACAATGCGAGCGCCTCGAACACCGACCCATTCGTCGGTTGCTTGTACCAGTTGTCCCCCGGGAGCATTTGTGAAACCAACGGGGTGATCAAGATCATACTCTTCCGGGTCCCGCACATCAAGCAGGTACAGAGTCCGATCTTCCGACTCCTCGATTAACTGACCAAGCTGGTCGATTTCGATCATAGGCACTCCGACATACTCGGCCCAGGATGCAGCATATTCTCGCGCCTTTTGTGATGCCTCTTGTGAAGGCTGTGGAGCCCGCTGCGTCTTTTTGGTGTCGAGTTCAAGGCCCTCCAATGTCCAGCCAATGGTTCCATTTCGAAGCGCGACCACTTTGTTGGGAATTCCAGAGTTGATCAAGGACTGCGTTCCAACAATACTTCGCGTCCGGCCAGCGCAATTCACGACAATTGTTGTCTCTGGAGAGGGTACTGCCTCAAGTACACGATAAAGCAGCTCTCCTCCAGGGCAACTACGACCACGGGGAATACTCATCGTATTATACTCCTCGAAACGTCGGGCATCCAATATGGCCACATCGCCATCGCTCTCCAGGATATTCTTGACTTCACGTGCGGACAGCGATGGCGTGTGATTGATGGATTCAACCAGCTCACCGAATGCTTTGGACGGCACGTTAACATCTCGATAGACCTCGCCAACCAGGGCATATCCAGAAAGCCCGCCTTCTAACATGGCAACATCGCGATATCCCAGTGCTAAGATTCGGGTTGCTGCCCGATCGACATAACCTTCCCCATTATCGTAGACAACAATTGAGGCCGACAACAGAGGAACCAATGGAGGTAACTTCTCCTCAATTTCAGATACCGGCACGCTTAAAGCGAATAAAGGATGGGCTTCAGCATATGGACCTTCTTCGCGAACGTCGATAAGGGCAATTTCATCGCCGTTTACCCAGTGCCGGCGCAACTCCTTTGCAGATATAGTTTTGGTCATTTTGCTGCTTGAATCTTGAGAAAAACATGCGACAATTGAAGTCTTCGAGTTCCGGCTCTCGATTGGAGAGATGACGATCGTTCAGAGTCGGCTTCGACGAAATACTGCAACGAGTGATACCATTCGGATGGTTTTAGAGTTGCTCGGACGATTTCGGTTAAGGTGGGGAAAATAGCCCGCAAAGGAGTCGGACTGTTGCGCCTCCATTGTTGCTTGGGGTTATATCCAAGCTCCACCTGCTATAATTGATTTGAAAAACATCATTATATACTGTTTCTAATCGATCTGAGCAATCAATCTTCCAACAACACAGATTATAGATGCCGCTATACTTTCTTGGAGAGTGTCGTCATTACCACCTCAGTCACGTGATCGGTTGCTCATTAGGACCTTTAAGCACAGCTGTACAAAAGTTTGCACAAGACGTACACGGCTCAATGTTTTGTTTTGGGAAATAGGTTGATCTGATTCATCTCCTTAACTCCTTCTTTGACAAGATGCAGCCTTTGGAAGCCTTTTTGCCCAAAGGGCTGATCTCATCGGCTGTACGACCCCGCTCGCCCAGTTGACGCCATCTCGCCGAGGGATGACCAACTCCACAGTCTGTCATCGGCTCCTTCTTTGCTTGCAAGACGCTCCAGATGACACTCCCGTCATAGAATGGATACCAATCGACAAGAACGCAAGTCCTGTGAAGCTTGTCGTAAGTCGAAATGCTCCCCCTTCAAGCCCGACGAGCCAGGGTAGTTACTAAAAATATACAGGGGCGCGGAAGCTGAGATGCTCAGGCGAAAAAACCGGTTGCTCTCGTTGCCGAAGTTTGGCATTACCGTGTAAATTCAAAGACAAAGGCGCTCCTGGAAGACCGCGAAAGCGCATTCGACAAGAAACCCAAGTCCGGAACTTGCCGAACAGAGACGAGCGAACATCATTCTCAAGCTCGTCCGATTTCTCCTCTGTTGTACCACAAATGGATTTGGTTTCACCGGATGCGATAAGCACGCTCATGGAAGGCGCAGAATTTGACTCATTGTCATGCACGCTTCCTGGAATCTGCGGGCTGGATTCCCTTCGATGGGAAATGCTCGACAATTGCAGTGGACCATTGCCCATTGAGTCATGGCAAACATTGCGGCAAGGCGGAGTACATGACTCTGGGATACCTCTCACAGCCATGGATGCATATGTGTCTCCTGTGTCGCTTCCTCAATCTTGTAAATGCGACGAGGATGTATCCACAATCGTTCGAACACTGAGCCGCGCAGAGATGTCCCATGATGTCCTTCAAACCCTTCGTACCGGAGTATCTCTTGCGGAGAGACTACTGACTTGTTCCACCTGCTACGACACGTCAAAACCTCCTCGGTTAACAGTTCAGAATGTCCTACTGGTCGGTCATCTTATGTTTGAAGTGACAGCCAGTTATCAGAAGTACGTTCGCTGGCTGAACGAACACTGTGCTGAGCTTGATATAAAGAACGAAAGCGAGAACGTCTACCTTGATTCTGGTCTGGGAATTCCCTCTGGGCTAAATCTACAACTCAGCGGCGGGAAATTCCGTGAAATCGTCATTCACGGCCTCCAGACTGACACTGAACACCTTGTGGTGCTGGGGAAAAGTTTTGAGCAGCGGCAGCGTAATCGACACATGGCTGGTCATGAAACTTGCCCGAATACGGAGGGACGATGCCGTAGAAAGGAGTGTGGCGATGGTCATGACCCGCTTGATATCTGTCCGCACGATCCTATCGGGCGGAAGTTGGTACCCTGCTTCCGAATTGTTGATGAGGTCAAAGAGATGATCAACCAGGTTTCAGAAATAGCCCGGTGATCTAATTCTACTGTAAAATTTCTTTCATCTACTTCGCTCCTGTAGAGCATGAGAACCTAGTCTCCCTATGGCTGTTGATGGTAATGGGTAATTAATACCCTTTGATCAATCAGCAAGTATCCTTTTACTTTTTGACCACAAGACATAGTGAAGACTTTTAAAGGCATTCAGAATTCTAGCTATGACATCCTGATTTCACGCCATGGCAGCCATTTGCCTTCGGCTTTTGGCACGAAGGACTCTTCCCAAGCCTACAAAAGCATGAGGATGTGATTTGAACATCTGCTTCCACAAGAGCAAGCGAAAGCTGTTGCTTGATAATGATTGCCTCTGCATGGCGACCGAGAATTTCAAGGCATTCATGATAGCCATGAAGAGCCCAGACATTTTTCGGGTGGTGGTGGGCACGTTTGGATGTCTGACAGAGACCCAAATCTTCCGCATAAGCCTGAGCAGCCTGCTCAACCTTACCCTGTTCCAGGGACAGTGCCGCATACGCATGTCTTGCTGGAAGCATCCATCCCCATGGCTCGGCAAAGGGCAGCTCGTCCTCTAAAGTTATTGCGTCCTTCAATCTGCCAAAAGCGACATCGTAATTACCCCGTCTGTATTCAATTTCGCCTTCCAGCATAGCCGAGGCCACTTTGAGAATGTCGACTATTTTGTTTGGAAAATCGAGGCGTGTAGGAGGAACAAGCTGGGCGGCCGCTCTAAATAGTTCATGCTCTTTGTCGGCCTCTTCGAGCTGAGAAGTGGCCGCATAAGCGATGGCTTTCCCGTAATGCCTCATAACGTTGGTGACACAGTAGAGATCTTTCTCGTCAAGTGGGTCGAGCTTCTTGAGTTCTTCCCACATACCGAAACGAATTAGCACATGAACTCTGACGGCCTTGAAGAATTCCATCCAGCTCGCAAGGGCGGGCGTTTCCACCCGTAGTATTTCCTCTGTGATGGTCGCTTCCATACGATCGGTCGCCGACAACGCGGCTTTCGACATCCCACCAAGCATGGCGGCGTAGATCAGGGAGTGGTAGTCGTGTAGACGATAGTAGCTGTAGAAAGTAAGGCCACCATTATGTTTGAAGAACTTGTCATCTGCAATAGTCGCCTTCAGATTATACTCCACGGCGCGCCGGTAATCGCCCACGAGAACATCGATGTGTGCTGGCATATGAAAGGTATGGCCAGTATCGGGGAAGATTTCGCGAATCATCTCAGCCGCTGGAAGAGCAGCCTCAGGAGTTGCCGACATCTCCATCAAATGGATATACATATGTGCGGGACCTGGATGCTTCTCGACGTTTGGCATCTTCAAAGCTCGGTCAAGCAAGTCTTTCACTTCAAATACCGGTGAAGATGCGATTGGAAGTCCCGTTGAGGCGTCGTACAGCTTCCGAGGAGCGCAATTCATCAACGCGTCCGCGAACAGTGTGATAATATCGAAGTCTTCAAGACCGATGCGTAGGTAGACATCTCTCATCGAGTCTGCGTACGCCTTGCTGCACGCGGTAAGGTCCCTGTTTGGGTCATCGTTGGGATACCGTTTCGCATGAGCCTTAATGATAGCCTGCTCCCATTCCGATGCGTTGCCGGCCCGCTTCAAAGCTTCTTGAGAAAAGATATAGCATCTTTTGATTGCATTGACCCGGTCCTGTTCGTCGAATAATACCCATGTCTTGTTGTAATTCGAGCCAGAGCAGAAGGATACCCCCCAGTAGGCCATCGCGCAAGTTTCGTCATGTGCGATCGCCTGCTGATAGCAAATGATTGCTTCATCATGATTAAAGCAGTACGTCCATACCAGTGCCCGATCGAACCATATTTGGGCTTCTTGGGAATTGGTAGTGACTTTGCGACCGAATGTCCCTAGGTTAAAGTAGGGGTCGCTCGAAGCTCTGGCGCGAGCTGGATGCTCACAAGATGTCATTCTGTGATGTATGAGACGAGTGCCAACCCTGCTGTCACGCAAGTGTTTCAAGAGCTAGTTGGACAAGATGATGTTGGATCTTGAAGTGTCACATGAACTTCCCCACAAATTGTGAGGGGTCTCTATGGACTCGGAGGGTTTTCTTTGGCGCGGTTCAAATCCCGCGATTTTGATTCGCTGCTCGGACCATTTTTTGGAGGCTTCGAGGATTGGCCGAGGGCAGGCCTTGGGGTAACTTCTAGGTAAGTGCAAAGGGATAGTCATCGATATCATTCTATTGCACTGACAAGGTGATGTTCTATACTATCAATTTATTTCCAAACTTTGATTCTCAATAAGATATTGACGAAAACTGGTGTTTTGGCAGTCTCAAACTGGTATATGGGCTTTGCCAATCTTTGTCTCTAGTACGTGCTTGCCAGTAGCTCTACACTCGTCAATGACCTTTTAAGTCCTTGTCTACGACATCTTCCAAAATTGTCTCACCCCTCTTCTCTGCGGCGATCTTGGCCAGCTTCAGTCGCCTTGTGTCACGCTCCGTATCCCAAGTCACCCACCAAGTTACCAAAGTCAGGATTGCGCAAAGACCGACAAGACCCATTGCGACCGAAAAGGGTACCGTGTAGTGCGGTGCATACTGGCTTCTGAACAACTGAGGGCCAATAGCACCCCCAATTTGACCATAGCTATTAACAAAGCCAATAGAAAAGGCGGATCCTGTAGCTCTAGAGGTTGTTTGCACCCTCCATGGCCTTTTTTCACGTCGTCAGTAATCTATAGAACAGAGTCCTGGGGAAGTCGTCACTCACCACATGACGGGATACCATCCAGCAGTCACGGCATTTCCAATCAAAGTCACTGCATAAACTGCGCCGTTGCTTGGGTAGGCAACGAATACGCCATAGCAGCTGATGATTATGATAAGGAAGGAAAGCGGATAGAGCGGTCGTGGTATCCGGCTACGATCTGCCGTGATACCAGTAGCGGCAATGAACAAGAGACCGCAGACCGTGATGGGGATATTGAGAAGCTGCGCGGCAGCAATGCTCCTAAATGGCCGTCAGACATGCTATTTGAATACTTGTACTCTTCTCGAAGAGCGACAGAGAAGCATAGACTCACGTAAAACCGAGGTTGGCAATGACTGTGGACTGGTAGAAAGTGACACCGTTGGTGCCCACAGTAAAGGTAGCCCAAATAAACGTAAATAACCACAGCCGGACATCTTTAAGCGATGCAATAATTTCACGCATTTGGAAATTTTTCTCGCTGGCACGAGGAGCATTTGATGGCAATCGAGCTTGAATGAATTTCTTCTCTCTCTCAGTCAACCACTTTGCGGTCTCGGGAACTGCGTCGCATTTCTCGAGTTAGCGACCGACCTAGAAACCTGGGAATTCCTGTAAAATGCACGAATTGGTATCTTACAGTCAGGGAGCAGGAACCAGATGGCCACACCAAATATCACGGTCGCAATTCCCTCCGTGAGAAACAGCCTAGGAATTTTCAGATCAGACTCGGATCAAAATGTAGCTTTGGGGGATTGTTTACCATTGCCATCCGGAAAGACCTCCAGCACCAGATACAGTATCAAACGCAAAAGCAAGAAGGCCACCGAAGATACCGGAGACATTTCCACAAATATCTACACGGTATGGGTCAGCAGCGATTCACACATTAAGACTGAAACAGGGACTGCTTACAGAAATATAGCAGTCGTAAGGACATCTCGTCCGGGCGGTACCAGTAGGTCATCTGGAGAATGACACCGGGGAACTGTCCTGCCTCTGCCTGTACCTCTGTTAGCTGTTTGGAAACCCAGATGGCCCTTGAGACCATGGGAGCCCATCAATATGGAAACGTACAACGCCCAGCAAGAATCGTGTTGCAAACAGCCCGCCTTTATTTTTCACGGCCGCATTACACATAAGAACAATACCCCAAGTGATCATGATTCTTGACTGCCATTTTGAAGGGGAGAACCTCTTCAGCAAAAGATTCGACGGTGCTTCTAGCACAATGTATGGGACCTGGCGGGTTCATGATCAGTAACCACTATTGTATCTTGGGTAAAACTCTATCAATGTCTTACATAGTAAAGGACTGTCACCAGATTGTACTCGTTGGATGTGATTCCGAGTTGTGTCATAATGTTCTGATTCGTTCCCTTGTTCATGATTCGAGCATTTGATGCCTGTAAAATTTCCAGTTAGAGAGTGTACCATCATTAAGAACCAAATATCTGCACGCACATTGTTGCTATCGAGATTCTTGAACATGAATATAAGTGAGCAAAGCGTCATCAACCTCCAGTCAATCTTGCGTAGTAGCTTCTTCTCCTCCTCTGCTGTGAGAAGAGTTCTGCCACTCATAAGATCTGGATCGTAACCGTCGATACTTTCCTGGCTCGATGAGGCTTCCGCAAGAGCTTCGCCACGTCTGACGAAATGAAGTTCATGATTCGCATCGCTATCAGTTGTCGAGGCAATATCGGTTGCCGTTGCTCTGCCCAAGTCCTTTGATACAACCTGCCCGTTTTCTTTGTCCGTCATAGTCGCCGTATTTCTATACAGGTATGTCAAGAGGTCGCTATTGGACAAGCTTGGTAAATCAAAAGCAGGCATTCACTGATATACCGGCCTCTCCTTTGTTTTGAATTCTCGGAAACCCTCCGAAAGGCGTTCCAGACGCTCAAGTTTACCTAGTCAATCCCAAGATAACTGGATTCTATCATAGTCCACAAGGATTGCGAATGGGAGGGCCCAGGCCATGCTTCATTACCAAGTGCGAAGGCCAATTGACGTCCCTAAATCTTCATACAGACGGATTATACGTCAGGAGCTCTCGCTAAACAAAGGTAATTTAGGTGTGGCGGATAGAATAGTGCAAGATCTAAAGTGGAGAAATGGTCCAACCATTGACTGTTCAAAGTAAGACAATCTCGCTCGTTCTTTTGACTCAAACTAGACGTTACATAAATCGCAACAAGCAGCCGATGTATCTGAGTTCGACACTTCTTCTTTTTCAAATATTGATCTGATAATCTAGATCTCCGAACATCACGCATTACGATGAAATAAATCGGTGGGGTCATTATCCGGTTATATCAATCACGCGAACGGAGGATATCATGATGAAATTTGAGATCCACGTGGCGCAGAAGCGGGGATGGGGGCCAACCGTCGCCAACTTAAAGAAATTACGGGCAGTTTTACATATGGACGGCTCCAAAACTGCCCGATTGGAAGACGCTAGCGTATTATACAATTCATCAATTTAGAACGTACCTCCATGGTGAGGATATTGATGTTCAAATAAGCCCACGTCGCTCTCATATACTACGATTAATGCAAGCAGCGATCTCCACAATCGGATCCTCAATTTTCGAATCTATCGTGACCAGTTAAATCATCATAGGAGCGCTACAAATTCATCATGGCAGCATTAGCTCAACCACCTGCCCCAGTTCCTACAGGGAATGATATCCCAACATACTACCAGGTTCCCGAGACTACCTATGATTGTATGTTCTTTAGCCATTCACTAAGTCTTCAATACGATGGCAATTTTACGTTGGACATACCTGAGTTATGTCGGCATTGAATCTAACATGTAATCTGCATACAGTGGATTGGGCGGACCTCGCAACATTGGATCTAGCTCAATTTGATCAGCCTGGCGGTAAGGAGAAGCTAGCCAAGCAACTTTTCCAAGCCATCCAAGATATCGGTCAGTATTCCGTATATCCATGCTGTGTTCTGAATGCTTTCCGTACTCATCTGCAACTAGGTTTCTTCTATATCATCAATTTTGGGCTCTCGCAGGAAGATGTTGATCGCCAATTCTCGATTGGCAAGGAAATCTTCAAACTCCCGATAGAGGAGAAGCTCAAATATCGTGCCGAGCTGGAAAAGGGGGGCTACAATGGCTACAAGCCCATGGGTCTGCGAGTGAGTGCACATTCGGTAATCAGCGCCGAGACATGATTGTTTCTAACATCGTGCTGCAGGAAATCAGTCCGGGTATTTTTGACAATACTGAAATCTACAACATTCCAAAGTTCATCCCTGCCTTTGAGCGGCCCCAGCCTGAGATTGTGAATCACAACCGCCCGATTATTGAAGGATTCGCGCGCCACATTCATGAAGAGATTGTGCGCAAACTCCTGACACTCTTCGCCATTATTCTTGAACTCCCTGAGGATTATTTCCTCAAGGTACACCGATACGATAAGAAAAGTGATTGCCACCTGCGGTACATGAAGTACCACCGCCACACTGAGGAGGAGATTGAGAAAGCTGCCGGCGTTTGGGTGAAGGGACATACCGATTTCGGTAGCTTGACCCTACTATTCCGTCAACCAGTCGCCGCGCTGCAGGTCCGTACCCCGGAAGGCGAGTGGAAGTGGGTGAAGCCATACCCGGGAAGCATCACAGTGAACCTCGCAGACTCGCTTCAATTCCTCACCAACGGCTTCCTCAAGAGCAGTATACACCGCGTCGTCGCACCTCCTCCTGATCAGAGGAACGTGGACCGTCTTGGTGTTTTGTATTTTGTCCGGCCCGAGGATGACCTTGAGCTACGACCAGTTGTTAGCGAAGTCCTTCATCGCTTGGGATATGATCAAACAACTGATAACAGCGCGGTTGGTATCACTGCTGGCGAGTGGGTTAAGGCTAGAGTAGCCAAAGGTGTTGACAAGGGTGTTGCACGAAGTGAAGTTGGGGATCAGCCTATTATTGGTGGTGTGGTCGCTAAATATTACGATTGAAGCCTCAATCTACAATGGATCATGTATCTTTTTCAATCTCGAAAAAATCGGTATAATGAGAAGGCTACTATTGGACGGGCAACGCATCAGATACCATCTACCTATCTCAATTATGAAGCATCTCGGTGATGACAACTAATGAATAAGTTCAACGCTCGGAATATTTATCCATCGTCGATTCCACTGGCCAATTGCAGTTGAAGCCATCAGGAAACTTCCAAAGCGATTTGGAACATGTCCTTCCCTATCGATTTAATCTATACTTAACCTCGAACTTGCTTAACCCTTTCACTTCCTGGTAAAATACTAGGCCAAAACCCCATCGCGTTGAAGGTAACAGCATAGAACAGGATATGTAAGCGCCTGTGATAAGGTTATTACTGTTGACTCACTCTCATCGTCCTTGGCATCGTCTCTTATTTTTGTTTTCTGCATTATATTGACAGCCGAGTCCGCCGAGCGTTCGCGAGAACCCGGCGCTCGGCCATCTCATCGAAACAGAAGTTCCTGGGCACCGCCGATGGTGGGGCTCAACCGAGCCCAAGTGGGCATATGTACGGGAAATTATCACATCGGAATGAGTGCTGTGAGTAATTCGGTCTTCCCTATCAAGATCCTGTCACATTCGGCACTCTCCGCTGCCCCGCCATGTCACGTGCGCATTCCGCTAGTAGATGAACGCAGAGAAGTACTGTAGAGATCCAACTTCTGCAGATCTTCGGACCCAAAAACTCATATCATACTGGTACTAAGTGGTCATGGACAAATAGGAACCCAAGAGTGCGAGATCCTCGGCTTCTTTCTGCACAGACCCGGTCCTGCAACATCAAGACGATTGTAACCCTTTTCCGATTATCCCCGCCAAGAGTACCCAAGCAAAGGAGGAGCTGGCGGGGGACCTTGGCGACGCGACAAAAAGACGGCCGATAAGACTAGCAGATTTTTTTTCTCCCTCTTTGCAGGCCGTCTGGGCATCAGGGTCGACGACTATAATAGTTGAATCTTCCTACAGCCTCTGAGAACTTCTTTCTCTGTTCAGGACCAGTGCTTCATTGGAAATCGGCCAGTAGGGAAACTCATTTCTCGAGTGGACCCACAAGGCGAAGCAAACAGACGAATTTGATTCACAGCTGGTCGAACAAGGTTGGCCCATTCTTTCGACATGCGCACAGACATTGAGAGCGTGGATAGCGACCGCAAATGGAGCTTAAAGCCACTCATCCACAAGGCTGAACGCCAGCATAGGCGTTTGCCAGGGATTAGGAAGATTCCTCTCCGTGCTATCGCTATTATACTGCTCATTGCATTCATCAATATCATTGTATGGATTGCTGCAGCCATCGTCCTGGTAAGAAGTTCAAATCTCTAAGGTTTATGTGATTTGCTAACCTAATCCAGCGCTATCATCCGTACGTTTCATGTCTTTATCATCCCTCAAACGGGTCCAACCGATGTGTAGGTTTGGAGGCTGACTTGGTCTAGAAAACTGGTCTCTACGGCTGTACTTGCCTATACCCTTGGTCTCAGACATGCCTTTGATGCAGATCATATTTCGGTACGTCCCTTCACAGCGAGTGTGCATATACCTGTACCTAATGTATACTTTTATAGGCCATCGATTTGATGACCCGAAGACTGCTCGCAACTGGACAGAAGCCTGTTACAGTGGGCACATTCTTCTCACTCGGTCACTCGACGTAAGCCTCCCATCTAGCTTCATAATTGATCCTGCTATCTAACTCAAGTAGGATCGTCATCATCACCTCCATCGTTGTTGCCGCCACTGCCGCTGCTGTCTCATCGAAATTCGACAGTTTCAGCACAATTGGTGGAATCATCGGTAGCTCTGTCAGCGCTGCCTTCTTGATATTGCTCGGTATCATGAATGCCTATATTCTGTACAAGTTGATCAAGCAGATGCAGAAAGTCTACAACCTGCCCGAGGGCCAGGAAGATGAAGCTTGGAAGATTGAAGGTGGAGGCATTTTGTTCTCTGTTTTGAAGAAGATGTTCAAGTTGATCGACCGGTATGTCAATTTTGAGATGGGAACGGCAGCACTATACTAACCTAACTTCAGACCATGGAAGATGTATCCACTTGGAATCCTTTTCGGACTGGGCTTCGATACCTCGTCAGAAATTGCATTGCTCGGTATATCCTCAGTAGAGGCTGCCAAGGGCACATCTTTCTGGGTCATTTTGATCCTGCCCGCGCTTTTCACAGCGGGAATGTGTCTCCTGGATACCATCGATGGTGCTCTCATGTTCTCTCTCTACATCCAACCCGCCGCAAACTTCCTTCCAGCCAAGCGAACCAGCTCGACTTCAGAGGATTCAACCGACAACGATGGCGATGAGCTACCTCAGTCCCATGATAATCATCGCGATCCCATTGCTTTCCTTTACTATTCCATCGTGCTCACCACTTTGACGGTCATCGTGGCTATCGTGATTGGCGTGATCCAGCTTCTCACCATGATCCTCAATGTCACTGATGCTAAGGGTAAGTTCTGGGACGGTGTGCAGACAGCGGGAGACTACTACGATGTCATCGGTGGATCGATCTGTGGCTGCTTCATCATCTTCGGCGGATTGAGCGTGTTCTTGTACAAGCCCTGGCGGCGATGGATGGCCCATCGCCATGGAAAGCCACTGATCACTGGTAATGAGGAAATCCAAAATGATGTACCTGGATTCGATGGAGATAGCAATGTTATTGTTCACGAGACAAGTGGCAATGTTGCGGAGGGACGGACTGAAGTGGTGAGGAAAGGATCGGCATCAAGGGTTGCCGTGAAGGAAACCAACGAGCGCCGTATTGAGGAGGAGATCGTCTAGAATTTTCTTTTTTCTGCGAGACTAGCCAAGATTGCTTTTATAGACAGGTATATTGCGTTGCTAAATGTTAAAAACCTATTCGGGGTATACTTCCATCGTGGCCTCAGGCAGAAAGCATGTGACGTCAGGCAAGAGATGCTCGTATCCTTCAGACTCACTTCTCTTTCAATTCAAACGATGAAGGATGCACATATGTGCTACTCTCAACTCTCATTATTCATGATGGCTCTCACTTAATTCTTCTAATGATCGGTTTCGCTTAACATCATCTGCAGCATACCCTTTGTCGTGATTCCCCACAACATGCGCGAGCTCTCACCCCTCCACGCCACCGTAATAAACAATAAGTGACACGGCGGGGTTGCTCAGACCATCATCATGCCCCTATACATATGAGGCTCCATCCTATTTTGCATATACCATTGAACATATATTACATCTATACCGAAATGTCGAATCCCTTCTTCGGCAGTTCATCTCCGAATGAACCTGTCGAAGCAACCGCCGAAGAGACGATATTTTCAGGACAGCCTGCAATTTTCATTCTTCCCACACATTTACCCATGGAGCAGTTACATGAAACTGAGAACAAATTGGTTCGATATGGTGGTATACTCACTTATGATATCACGGAGGCCAGTATCATTCTGGGAAAGATTGGCCAGAAGAAACGAGCGGCGCTGGAGCTGCGTTCTCGGGGAGTTTGGACTGAGGAATTGCCCACTATGGGATCGATACCACCTTCAACAACATCTCAGCCGGATCAGCAGCCTCCTGCAAAACGGAGGAAAACAAAAATCGCCGATTCAGTTGCCAATGCAAGCATTGACCTTACTAATCTAAGCACTGAATCAGAATCAGAAGAGGATGGAGTGAGGAGTCGACATGATCCAGCCAAACACATTGTGCAATCAACGAAACAACCCGAGAATCCAGTAGTTCTTCTCAAATTGGAATGGTTGGACCAGTCAATCGCTTCAGGAGAAGCACTACCTTGGCATTCATTCGTGGTTTATAGAGGGCAAAAGACCGCCCGTCCTGTCTCTGCTACCCCGGCAAAGTCGACTTCGCACAAGGTCACCAATGCAATTCTGCAGCGCGCCAAAGCAGATGCGGCCTCGCAACCAGTACCAGATCCATCCAAAAATTTTCATGGTCGCCGATCTAGAGAGCCTACCGATGGCATCGGCAGTCAGCGCCAGCCACCGACTCTATACCGACAGACCACCTCAGAGCACGACGAGGTTGTTTCTTTACCACCTCAGCCTGACTGGGTCCGTGATCAAGTTCTGTACGCATGCATGCGTTCAACACCACTACACCCACCCAATGAAGACTTCATCTCCCAACTGGTGAAGATCCGTCGTATCCGGGAACTGACTCTCGACGAAATTGGAGTACGAGCGTACAGTACCTCGATAGCGGCAATTGCAGCCTATCCATACGTCATTCGACGACCAAGCGAGGTCCTGTCTTTACCAGGTTGTGAAGCAAAAATCGCAAATCTCTTCGCGGAATTCCAACAACATGGTGGCTGTAACCATACCGACGACGACGGAAATATTGCTGCGGCGAATGCGTTGGAAACCGATCCCGTCCTGCGTGTTCTGGACACGTTCAATCGGATTTGGGGAGTTGGGGCGAAGACCGCTAGGGATTTCTACTACCACCGTGGTTGGCGGGATCTTGACGACATCGTTGAACACGGGTGGAATTCCTTGTCCCGTGTACAGCAAATCGGCGTCAAGTTCTTCGATGAGTTCCAAGAAGGGGTTTCGCGTCTCGAGTCGGAGGTCATTGCTGAAGTTATACGCCGGCATGCGAATAAAGTCCGGCCCGAGGCGGATGGCAAGATTCAGTGTATTATCGTCGGTGGCTATCGCCGAGGCAAGCAGCTCAGCGGCGACGTCGACGTTATCCTAACACACCACGACGAGGATGTCACTCATAGTCTCGTCGTGGACGTCGTTGCCAGCCTTGAAGCGGAGCTTTACGTTACACACACCCTCTCGTTGCATCTGACATCTTCCCATCGCGAACAACAAACTCTCCCCTTCCGCGGTGATGAAACAGGCAAACACTTCGACTCGCTTGACAAAGCCTTGGTCGTCTGGCAGGACCCAGACTTTGATGACTCCAAATCCACAAACGCACAGGACTCGAGTAGTCGCAAGAAAAATCCTAATCCCCACCGACGGGTCGATATCATTATCTCGCCTTGGCATACGGTTGGATGTGCTGTGCTGGGGTGGTCGGGTGATACCACCTTCCAGCGGGACTTGAGACGGTATGTGAAGAAGGCACATTCGTGGAAATTTGACTCTAGTGGTGTGCGAGAACGGACCACTGGAGGTCAAGTGCTGGATCTGGAACACGGTGGAGAGACGTGGGAAGAGAGGGAAAGGCTGTTGATGGAGCGATTGGGGATTGGATGGAGGCCTCCACAGGAAAGATGCACTCGTTGAACGTGCACGGGGTTGCAACCTGCTCTCTTCTAGACACCGGTATATTTCATGTTGGTAGGGAGGACGATCTACGAAATCAAAATAGTGAAGGACATTTACAAGGCCAGAGGATCAGGAATCATAAACCCAGGCATTTAAATGCCCGAGTCGCCTCCAATTGAAAAATCAAGCTAAAACACATCACATCAACAAGGTAGTATGTCACATCCCTCCCCAGCTAGATGACATAGCACGGCTAGCCATCCAAGCTGAAAGAGGTAGAAGAAAAAAATAGAGTAAAAAGTACACAAAGTTACATCATCACCAATTTCTTGGTATTCATGCGAGAAAAGGGCAGAGAAATGCAGCTGAAAGAAGAGCAACATAGATCATAATCCCGGATTCCTGGAACTTGCCATTTCTCCGTAGCGTCCACGACCCTGGGTGGTATCGTAGGCGTTCAAGACACGCATTTGACCGCCATCATCGGCTTGAGAGAACGCGTAACCACGCTGCTTGCGCATACGCTGCACTTGGCGGACCTTGCGGATGGCTTTTTGGAATTGCTCCATGCGGGGACGGTAGTCCTGGACGTTGTATTTCTGGATCTCCTGGACATGATGGTAGTGCTGGGGATAGTACATGCGCTTAGCATATTTCC
Source organism: Penicillium ochrochloron (assembly GCA_022985105.1). NCBI lineage: Eukaryota > Fungi > Ascomycota > Eurotiomycetes > Eurotiales > Aspergillaceae > Penicillium > Penicillium ochrochloron. The sequence continues at coordinate 445,501 of JAAVMA010000026.1, forward strand.
AGGCGAAATCACGCATCAGGCAGATGCAGGGCAAGACAATAGCCATCAAGTAGAAGATGGGGGTTTTGAACAGGACGGGAATGGTGCCGTAGTATTCGTTTGAAAATCCGATGGCAGGGGCGGCGTAACCGTAGGCTGGGAGGAAGGCCAGCCAGAGCACCATGGATCCCGGGATGGCGATGAAGTGGTATTTGGTCCAAATGTTGGAGATCAAAGCAGCCTTGCCGAGGACGGTGGCGAGCACGGCGGTATACAGCGCCTCTCCCCAAACCCAATGGCCGGCAACCTGACCATTGCCCAAAGGCAAATCCCAGTAAAAGATCAACTCGGAGACGAGGTAAAGGAGCAAGGAGTGGAAAAATCCGTTGAGAACCCAGGCCCAGAAGCTGTGTTTCTTGAAGAACACACCCTTCTGGCCCAGCTGGTAGAGTTGGGGATAACGGTCGAGCAACCGAGCGGAAACGTATTGGTCGAAGATTCCCATGGCGAAGGGCGGGAGGACAGTGAAAAGCACGTTGTAGAAGGACAATGTCCATGATTCGTAGATGACTTCTCCAGAGAAGGCATTTTGGAAGGAATACTATAGCTGAATGTTAGACTCGAAATTCAAGAATGCAGGACATCGCATCACTTACCCAGAATTGCGTCATATACAGTGTGATATTCTTGTAGAACGAGTAAAGAATGACCCGACTGATACGGGAATAACTCCAGGCGCCGTGGACCAGAAGCAATTTTCGGAGGAAACGGAATTGAGCAATCGCAACATCAGCTGATCGAGCCGCCTGGAGACCTTCCATACCACTGATACCGACACCAACATGCGCAGCCTGAATCATGGACACGTCGTTGGCACCATCACCAATGGCCAAAAGCAAGGACTTCAGATGCCGCTTGACGAGCTTGACAACCAGTGCTTTCTGGAGGGGAGACACACGACAACAAACCACAGCCTTGCACATGACAGCGAGGTCCAGGAACAGCTTCTCCATGTCCTTCTCCAAAGCGAAGGTCAGAGACTTCCCATCAATCACCAGCGCCAAGGGCTCGACATCACCAGAGGCGGCTTGACTTTTGACGGCGTCCATCTTTGATTGAAGATTAGCGCGAGTCGCTTGCGAGTTTTCCTCATTGATGATGAGAAGCGTCATGTCCTCCGAAATAAGCTTGCACGACATGCCAATGTTGATGGCAGTCTCCTGTCGGTCACCAGTTAAGACCCAGATCTTGATACCAGCGGTCTGAAGAGTGTGGATGGTATCTGGAACTCCGTCTTGCAGTCGATCCTCGATGGCAGTAGCGCCCAGCAAGTAGAAATCTTTTTCAATCAACTCGGCGGCCTTGTCCAACTCGTCGGCACGGTTTCCACCGACAGTGGTGTTAGCAGTGTTGAAAATCTGGTACCATTGCTGGTATTCATCCTCCGGGACTTCACGCATAGCAAGACACAGAGTTCGCAGACCTTCCGAGGCATACTCTTCAAGGTGCTGAAGAGTAACTTCAACAGTCGGGTTATCCGGGTGCAGGCGCTCAAGGATGACAGTGTCGGCACCCTTGCAGTAAATTCGGACCTTGCCGTCTGGGCAACGGAAGATGGTCGACATGCGCTTTCGGGTCGAGTTGAACTCACAAACAGCCAGCAACTCATACTCTTGATCCACTCCATTGGCATTGAAAATAACCGATCGAGGCTTGCGGTTAGTGAAACGATAGCCCAGCATTGCAGCTCCGTCTACCAAGGCACCCTCATCGGGCGAAGCTGCCTGGTATTTGATCTCGTCACCCTTCCACTCAGGGATGACAGTGTGACAAGTTGCGAGAAGAGTCAAGAATTGTTGAATAGCACCCTGAGAGGGGTGGGATTCCAAGTTCTTGCGAAGAGTCTTGTAGTCGTGGATGCCGAACTCGCCATCATCGTCCGCGGTGGCTCTGCGATCTTCCGGAACGTCGTCTCCATACTGAATACCAGCAATTGTACATTGCTTGAACTCCATCATGTTGCAAGTTAATGTTCCAGTCTTGTCGGAGAAGATGTACTCAATCTGGCCGAGCTCTTCCACTAGGGATGAGGTACGGCAGGTGGCGGGCGTGTCAGTCTTGTCGTAGTAGATGTCGAGGTCAGAGTTGATGAGGAATGCCTGGAAGTACTTCACAATCTCGATGGTGACGAAGAGAGAAATGGGAACCAGATTGGAGTAAAGCACCCAGTAGGTGAAAATGTCCATAAAAAATTGCTTCACGGAGTTGACAGATCCGTAATCGAGGTAGGCAAGCTTGCTGGAAGCTGTGTGACGAACGACAAGATCACCGACGGAACTGACAACGCTGAGGGCAATCAAAATGCTGACAAGCATCAGAATCTGGACATTGACCATCCGCTCCACGGCAGTCCGCTTGATGGGAGTTGCCGTTGCGTTTCGCATCAGCTTGGTCTCGTGTCCGGTAAAGACAACGATACCGTGAATCCAAGGAGTGTTTCGCAAAGTTGCACCTCGAAGGAGCAACTGATCCGGTGCCAAGGACAACTCCTTCTCGCCACCTCCAGCATTCATTGTCAATGTCGCCTCGTACGTGTAAAGACTGCTGTTGGGTTGTTCCGATCGAACGCGTCCACTCAAGCGACTTAGGTCACTAGGGCTGACAAGATGCGCAGTCTCTGGAATGGCCTGCTTGATCTTCAGATTGGTCTCTCCATCCAGATTGGCCGTTTCGATGTAGCAAAGACCCTCGGGCTCGGACGACGCCAAAAGTACCAAGTCTGCCGGGAATGGTTCCTCGGACTCGACTCGAACCACATCTCCCACCGCAACATCCACCCATTTTGTTTCATGGAACGAAGAACCCTTCAGGACCTGCGTTTTCGAGTAGTTCAGCCCTCTATCTGACATCCGACGCTTATAGTCCTCGACCAATTCCTTGATGGCGGACACCAGCAACACAATAGCCAGGGGAACGATAGTGGTAAATTTGTTGGTGGGCGAGACGTTGGGAATTTGTTGGAGAACGGCGGTGAACAAGAAGAACAGATTGGCGTATTTGGAGAATTGTTCGAAGAGGAATTTCGGAACAAAGGTGATGACATTGTACTTGGCCGTCGAGACGTGGTTGCTGACGAACTTGTGCGCGGCATTCGCAGGGCCATTGTTGACCTGGATCATGCGAGGACCCAGACTTGCCGGGTCGACCTTGCGGCGTCCAAAGATGGATGTAATGTCGGATGCGCGGAACTTCTTTCGCTCTTTGGGAGCAGCCGCGGGTTCACCGGTGCTATCAACGGTCGCTCTTCTCGCACCGGCTTCTGTCAAAGGCAGATCCATTTCCGAGTATTGCGGCCCCATTCCAAACATGTATTTTGCCTTTCCCATCAAACCGCCCCCTAACCCCAGAATACTGTTGCGCTCAGCGGCTTTCCGCACATGGCCCTCGCTCGGAACCTGCGGTTCAAAAGGGTCGTCATAATAGCTACCGCCATCGTGGTAGCCTCGTTGGTCATATCGAGAGTCGTATCGGTCAAGGTTCGAGTCGTATCTGTCAAGGGGATCCTGTCCATAGGCTAGGTCGGGGTTGGAATCGGATCGATATCCGGCGCCATGCGATTCTTGGAGGAATCTACTCGGAGGCGCATTCCCTGAAGCTCCATGGGCGTATATTCCATGCTGTTGTACCTGGGCACCGATGAACTGGTCGTTGGATATGGAAGGGCGCGGTTGCGCATTGTGCTGGTCGATAAATTGCGGGAGGTGGTCGTCGCTAACTGGCGGGGGCTGACCCGTGTTATACACCGGACCTGGGCTCGGACTCGATCTCAACAGCAGGTCATCATCGTGGCTAGCGAGATGATCCGGCCCAGGAGGCCTACCGCTGGCCATGCTACCGCGGGGGAAGCTGACAGCCTCACTAAGAGCAGTGGAGACGATGCCCCTGAGGCATTGATCGAATCACGGAAATGGTGGAGGAAAAACCACGCCACAGATTCTGCAGGGGGAAGCGATCAAGCAAGGGAGTAAATCAATCCAAGGAAGAAGTGGTGGAAAAGTGAAAGGGGAACGAAGTGGACAGTTAAACGAGGATGAGGTGGCTTAGCAGACTGAACGCCGTAAGTAACTTTGGGTGTTGACTGGATCGTCCCGCCTTTCTGGCTGGGGCGGTAAACTACTGCCAGCCACTGATCTGCACAGGGTGGTGGAGAACAGTAATTCCTCAATTTACGAAGTCGCCGAGAGGAACATTTAATCTCGACAAGAATAAGAATCGAGCAAAATAAGAATCGAGCAAGTAGAATAGTGCTTGAATTTTGAGCATGCTCCTCGAGGGGCCCTGTGCATGCCATCCATTTCGGATTGACATGAAACGATGCGCTCTAAGAATAGATGCAACAGGTGTTATGCGTGGAGATATATTATCCGCGAGCGCCATTTCATTAGATCTTGAGCTAGGCAGCACTAAAAACTACATCATAGCCATAGATATGCATAGTAACTCACATTAAAATTAGTGAACACAACTTTACGACATATATCTCCTAACCTAGAGCATATCTAAGTGCCCACAAGGTCAATGCTAGATTCTATTTGAAGGATCACTGCCCAGAGACACCGTATCTGTGGAATATTTCCTTTAGAACGTCACATAATATGGACCGCATTTCCAAGAAAATCCCGCGAAGAAGAAACACAAGGCAATGCAGAACTCCAATTCCCAGGTCATGAAGGCTCTAATCATACAAAAAATAGTCGTTCACTTTTTATATTTCCCGGTCATTCGCAGCCCGGGATTCTTCGGCCATGCCCTTCTTGGCCCGCTTGGCCAGATCAGTTTGCATCACCTTCTCAATCTGCGCGTTGATCTCCTTGACCTTGTCTAGGGCAACTTGGGACTGAGTCACCACCTCCATGGCATCGATAGGGGCTCCGGAGAACTTGGACATGAAGCACACATCGCCTCCATTGTTGATTCCAATCACCAATTCTCCCTCAGACGCTTGCTCCTCCTTGCGTGTGGAGTCAAGGATAACGTTGTGACCCTCGTTGAAGGTGTTGAAAGTAATAGACAGCGGCTTGTGTGTGATATTAAGCGCAACGGGGACTCGCTCCTCCACTCCGTAGACCACAACTTGGCCATCGCGCACTACGGCATCCGGCCGGCGGAAATGCTGGAGTCCAGTCATGATGGCAATGCAGGCCGCATCAGTAATATTGCCGTCGTAGTCAATGATGTGTACATCGGCGCGGATACTCCAGCAGCTCACACCCTTGAGAATGCACAGCGATTCCGTGTCTAGGGCGTTTGAACGGCGGATGACACTGTCGAGGACGTGGGTCACGTAGGCTTCAAGCTCATTCGTTCTATGAGGCGAGAAATACATGTTAGTGGAAATCCATAAGAATGCGCGCAGATTGTCCGAGTGCATACCGTCCATTTTCCCAGGCAGGCGAGCCCATAGCTGACAATTCTAGGTTAATGTTGAACAGGCCGTCGAACGGGCGATCATCGCGAGGCTTGGTGACCTCGGAAGAGATGCGGACGATAATTCTAGAGGTCACGATCAGCATATAAAGGCCATTGTAGAATTATCCAAGAACAGTGACCTGCATACCTCGTCTTGCCCAGCTCAAGCTTCACATGTCCATATTCTTCGCCGAATGAAATCTTCAAGGGACGGAACTGGTCTGCCCGTCGGCCATCCAGGCGTGAATCTTGGCGCAGAGCTTCGAGGATAAACTCGCGCTCTGCGACCGAGAGAGAAGCTTCCTTTGACATTCTTGAAATGAAACTTTTTGGTGAATGGTTGCTGCGGGGAGTCTCGTAGGTCTTTTTTGGGACCCATTTTGCCGTTGCTGGCCGCATTGCCGCAGCTCGATGTGGGTGGTGAGCCAATGAGGAGGGGAGGAAAGTCGGGCGGTGGGAGAGACAAGAAGAGCATCTGGCGGCGCGCGCATCTGCAGCCTCTGTTCAACAACTCATTCACCTTTCCACACCAACCGTCAAGATGACCACAGGTATGCTTGCAGCTTTGCTCATGAAACTGCTTTTGAGAATTATGCTGATTTCCTACAGCTCACAGACCCACCTTTGACCCGGTACGCCTACTTGCGCCTACACTCCGCATGACTACAGCCAACAAGGACTAATATGATATGATCAGGCTCAAGGAAAGGAAGCTCTTCGAGGGCCCGCTTACCACCAGCGACTACTCCCCGCACACACACACTTGAAAGTCCGGTAAGTACAGAAAACCTCCGAAGTACCGGCGTGATCGCTAATGCTCCCCGAGACAACCTGGACAAGGTGGTGATGCCGACAAGGAGGTCCGTGACTTGCGCGCTGAGCTCCTGAAGGCCGAGGCTGCGCACTTTGCCAAGAAGAATGGTGCTCCCGTTGAAGAACTCGCCGCCGAAGAGTCCACTGCTCCTAAACGCCAACTCGAAGCCGCCCCCACAGATGCTGACGGCGAGGCGGAGGAAGATCCGGAGGCCAAACGACGACGGATCCTAGAAGAAACACGAGACATAGATGCGGACTCTGACGGATCAGAAGAGGACAGCAGCGAGGAGGAGGACAGTGATGATGAAGACGAGGCAGCTGAGTTGATGCGCGAGCTGGAGAAGATCAAGAAGGAGCGGCAGGCACAAAAAGAGAAAGAGGTACGGTCAATTGAGAGCAGTCGAGCTTCTGCTCTGTTGGAACTGGCATACTGATACCTCACAGGAACTAGAACGGGCTGCCGAAGAGCAAGAGCAGCGGGAGGTGGATATCGCCCGGGGCAATCCCCTCCTCAATGCCCAAGACTTCAACATGAAGCGGCGATGGGATGATGATGTTGTGTTCAAGAACCAGGCCCGAGGCACAGAGAAGAAGGAGGGCAAGGAGTTTGTCAATGTGAGTTCATATGAATGCCCATGGAAAGCTGGTATACTGATTCATCTTGCTTAGGACTTGCTGCGTTCCGACTTTCACAAGAGATTCATGGTATGTTTTTCATCATTGTTGTCATTCAACCCAAAGGACGCAAAAACTGATTCCATGATTTGCAGTCGAAATATGTCCGTTAAAACGGGCCCATCGACTAGATTGAATCAGACCACTCAGCGAAACGCATTGACGACCGTCCTTCCACTTTTCTACACCTGCCATACAAGCCGCTCACATCGGGAAGCCAGAGCCATCACCACCACCATTTGAAAGACGAACGTCCAAAAGGAAGCAGGACGACGAGGAGGTGGGAACTCACGTAGAAATGGCAATCGATCTTGGAGATCCACCTACTAGCTATGGTGTCATCGGCTGGCCAATCTCATAGCTACAATCTACTCCAGGGCAAGGAATAGCATGCCAGCTTTAGCCAAATACCAAATAATCACAATCATCTTTAGTTGTAAATCATTCATCACCACATGTTTGTGTCCGACCACTATCCGTTTGCTCTTGTTATGGCGTAAACTGAGACTGGAAATACTTCCCCATCCATCTTCGCGGCCTGGTTTCCTTCTTCCTCCACCGTCGGCACCGCCTGATCTCCATATATCCACTTCACCGCCCTCTCCACCGCCTAAACCTTGTCTTCCCTCACCGCCTGCACCACCGCCCCATATTGCAAGATGGAAGATAGAGCTTACTCCACCCCACCACCATCTTCCGATCATACTCACCCTCCTCTTCATTATCCTCCTGTCTCTTCTCCTGGCTCTCCTCCCGACTCTCCTCCCGACTCTCCTCCCGACTCTCCTCCCGACTCTCCTCCCGACTCTCCTCCCGACTCTCCTCCCGACTCCCCTCCCGACTTTCCGCTTGGCTCACCTCTTAGCTCTTCCATTGGCTCTCCTACTACTGACTCTCTTCCCGACTACCTCGACGCCGACGACTGGGATATCCCAGAGATATATCCAACTCCCCCTGATCTCTTCACCAAGAAGATGGACAAAGATCAGCCCCTCAAGCACGTCCACCGTATGTGACCCTTCCCCTCATCAGAGTCAACTTTCATCTATGATATCGATGAGATCGCTACACGGAGCAGCTCAGCTAATCTACGATTTTCTCTCAGAGCGCGTCAACAATGACGTTGCTGAGCTTCTCAAGCGCTATGAGAATATCATGGCGTGCGCCAATGTGAGTTCTGAGCTCTACATATTTCCCTTTTGAATGATCTGTCTTGCTAATTACTTCTGTTCAGGTGGAACGGACCAGCCACGCGGCGATCGCCGCCGAGTCGACTCAGATCGACGTCGAAGTCAATGCGATCGTAAGTTTTCCTCCAAAACTGAGAGAGGGTTCGATCACTGGATCTTTTACTCTCGGAAATGGATCTTTCTGCTATGGGCTCATGGGCTGAGATGAGAAACTCTTACTGACTTTTGTCATGACTCTATAGGTCCGCACCGCTGAGGACGTTCTGAGCCTCACTCGCTCCATGAAGGAAGCGTGGCTCTTTGGCACCCTGGATACGCTGGGTGAGAGCTCGCAGGACGTTGAGCGCAACGACAAGCTCGAGGAGGATGTCAAGGCGGTCGAGAAGGCCGTCGAGGCGGGTGCCCTCCAAAAGCTGTGCCCTGAGGACGACGACAAGACTGGAAAGGGCACGCAGAAGGAGGCCTAAATTTGCATTTGGTGTTTTTTGGGTTGCATAGGGTGATTTTCCCTTCTTTTCTTCTATTTTCATTTTGGCGTCCTCATCATGTCTTCGGACCATGATGACTGGACAGAGATTGCGGTTTTTCACGGGACATACTTCAGTTTCTAGCATAGCGTTTGGGGCTCCGGCGTTCGATACCCCATTGTCGTTACACATTTAGAATAGTTATTTTCATCTGGACTCTTAATGAGACAGAGCGATCATATCATTTGCAAATCCTTATTTAAAATTTGCAAACAAGCTTTCGAAGCACAATTTCCGCCCATTCTGGATGTATACAATTGTCATCGAAGATCACCCGATAAGCAGATAAGCACACGCGATCAACACGTCCCAACTTTTGTGCATCTCCACTCCCCGCGTCAGAGTCATTCCATTCCTTTTCCCAATTCTCCCTCGAATCTCTCCAACTACAACCTCTAATAAACACCCTCTCTTCTCACACCGGATCATACAATCTATCCATCTACATCTACATCACATCCACAATGCCCACCCCATCAACCCACCAACTCCCCCACTCCCTCCCCCTCACCCTCATCGTCGCCACAACCCCCATCCGCGCCGCGTCCTCAACACACAATGAAGCAGCCGCCACCCGCCTAGGAATTGGTCTCAAGGGGACCCTCCCCTGGCCACGCATAAAGACAGACATGTCCTTCTTTGCGCGCGCGACATCCCGCGCCCCGACACCGGGCACTACCAATGCGATTATCATGGGTCGGAAGACGTACGACTCTGTCCCGAAGCACCTGCGTCCATTGGGGAAGCGGATTAGCGTCGTTGTGACCCGTGATACGACCGGTGTTGTGCGGGAGGGTGTGTTGAAGGAACTTGAGGCGCGGAAGGTGAAGATGGCGGAGACGGCGAGGGCTAAAGCTGCAGCTGAGGCTGAGGCTGGAAAGGAGTCGAGTGGTGCTTCTTCTGAAGAACCTATTACCGATGCATTGGTGACGACTAGTCTGGACGCTGCGTTGTCCGAATTGGATGCTGTCTACGGTTCTTCTGGACGGTTGGGCAAGATTTATGTCATCGGGGGTGCGGAGATTTATGGTGCCGCGTTGCGGATGAAGGTTGTCGAGCAGCCGAGGAGGCCTGTGAGGATTATTATGACAAATGTTGTGAGGAGGGCTGAAGATGATTCTGTGGCGAAGGAGTTTGAGTGTGATACTTTCTTCCCTGTTGAGGGACTTGGGGCTGAGAATGGTTGGCGGACTGCCAGTGCGGACGAGGTGTCTGAGTGGGTTGGGGAGACTGTTACGGGGGAGTGGATTCAAGATGGGGAGGTTGAGGTGCAGATGGTTGGGTATGAGAGGTTGGACTAGACTAGATAGAGGATCGAGATACCCGGAAGAGTCATCTGCATACAAATAGATAGGCCATCGCATACTCGTCCCGCCAGTCTACGCAATCGACATCTTCATCCCTCCATTCGCACAAATCACACTGCCCGTCGTCCACCCCCCCTCCACCGAGCAAAGCATATCAATCGTCCCCGCAATCTCCCCCGTAAACGCCGGCCTCCTCCCCTTCATACACCCCCTAACCAACGCATCAAACCTCTCCTTATCCTCCCCCGCCATCTCCAACACCTCCTTCTCCCCATTATACTTCGCCAACGGCGCCGCATCCACATAAGGCTGATTAATATCCCAAAACGCCTGTCCCGCCTTCTCATACATATCCCCCCACGCCGGACCGGGATTCACCGCATTGACAGTCGCCCGTTCCGCTAGCTCGCGACTCCAGACGCGCGTCATCGCTTCGACGGCGGCTTTGCTGCCCGCGTACACGGATTGGCCTTGGTAGCCGATGGAAGAAGAGACGCTTGAGACGGTGACGATGCGGCCTGAGCGGTCGGTGGGAAGATAGGGTGCGAAGGTTTGGGTGAGGAGGAGCGGGGCTAGGACATTTACTTTGTAGACGCGGTCGAACTCGGTGATGGAGATTGGTCCTGCTTGGGGGTCGTTTAGGTGTTGGTTTGAGGATACGCCGGCGTTGTTGATGAGGATGTCGATTTGGAGGGGTGATGAGGGGTTGTAGCTGTGGAAGAACGATTTGGCGGCTTGTAGGATTGTGGTTGATGCTTCGGTGGGACTGGAGAGGTCTGCTTGCACGGATGTACAGTGGATTTTGTGTGTGGATGCCAGGTGTGAGCATAGTTCTTTGGTGGGCTGCGTGGAGGAGTCGGATGTGTAGACTAGGAGGAGATTACAGCCTTTGGCGGCGAGTCTTTGGGCTACAGCGGCGCCGATGCCTTGGATAGCTTATGTTAATTGTGAGATGCACTTTGATTGAGATCGAAAGACTTACCTCGAGATCCCCCAGTGACGATTCCGAGCTTGGATTCGTAGGGACGGTGGTGGGATGCCATGATATATTTTGGTGGAATGCGTAAACCTGGTTATCACGGAGGGACTTGAGGTTATATGTATTTCATTCGCAGACAATTTCGAATACTCTGATGTGTGTTTGGAAGAAAGTTATATTGGTTATTCCCCTCATTAGTCGGTCAGCCCCACGTGGGGGTAAATAGAACGTGACATCATGTGTACCCAACAAAGTACTGTAGAGGCGGTGGGGAAGTATAGACCGACAATATGACAAAGTATTTAACTCGATTAAGAGAAGAAACAAGTTGACGAAGAAAGAAGAGTTGATTAGCGTACAACGAGGTTTAAAAGGAGAACTAAAAAGAGCATGAGAGGATTTCTGACTTTAGATAATAATCTTCCTGAGATAACGCTACCGCTATCATTTCCTTGGGCTGTTTCTTGTATTCTTCCCATCACTCTTCGTACTCTTCTGTTAGACCCTCTTTGTAGACCTCTTTTTAGTTAGTCAGAAGCGATTTAGTGGCTTACTCTACATCTGACTTGGGAATTTTAGCTCCCCCTCGCGTGGGGTGCGGCCCGAGGGCATCGTGAGTCCCCATAAAAAGTGGAGGTAAATGTGGGGTAAATATAGAACTAAGATTGACATCTATCCATGGTACAACCCTCTATCTTTCTATATCTAACAGTCAAAAAAAAGAAAATTGAAAATGAAAGAAGCCCCCGATCAATCAAAATCAGAATCTCTCAGAATCAACAACACCACCATCCGAAATGACTCGTATTTTCCAACAATCCAATCTTACTTTTTCACCAACCAACACTCGCCATTAACCTGTTTAGTAGCAAGTGTAACCACCGTCAATCACGCAGTTCGCGCCCGTCATGAACTTGGACGCATCCGAAGCAAGGAAAACGCAAAGACCATTCAGATCATCCACATTACCCAACCGGTTCTGCGGAGTCAAAGACTTCCAGATCTTCTTCTGCGCCTCCAGAGCCGGGACCCGGTTCAGCGCTGTGTCCATGTAACCCGGGGAAATAGTGTTCACCCGGATATCATTCTTGGCCCACTCCGCCGCCAGCGACTTGCCCAATTGAATCACACCAGCCTTGGACGCATTATAGCAGCTCTGTTCCTGGGGGTAGTTCACGACCAATCCAGACATGGAAGCGACCAGAATGATGCTGCCGGGTTTACGGGCTGCGATCATCGCACGGCCGACGGCCTGCGACATGAGGAATGAGCCTGTAAGGTTAATGTCGATGAGGCGGCGGAACATGGCCACGTCGTAGGTCTCGGCTTTGATGTTCGAGTCCGCGATACCGGCCGAGTTAATCAGGACATCGGGCACACCGTATTTCTCTACACAAGCTTCGACCGAGGCGGTGATGGCTGCGGCATCGCGCACGTCGACCCGGTAGAAAGAAATAGGCAGACCTGTCTTATCGTGCAGCTCGGCGGCAGCCTCGTCTCCCAGTTCCTGGTTCGCGTCGAAGATGACAATGTTCTTTGCGCCGGCTTCAGCGCAGGCGCGGGCCATGTGGTTTCCCAGACCGCGGGCGCCGCCGGTGATGATGACTGTTTTGCCGAACATGGTCATGTTGCGCATTGTGTGGGGCATTTGCTCGTAGACGTCGCGGGTGAGCGGGTGGACGGATTCCTGTTCTTGCACGGCTGGGGGGATGTTGGAGTGGGGGGTTGCGCCGTCTTGGAAGACGTGGACGGTGTGTTTGTGGGCGGAGCTGTGGCCGGCATCGTAGTCGGTGACTGGGACTTCTTTTTCGGGGATGCGGTTCTTTTTGTCGGTGGTTTGGAGGCGATTGGGTCGGGTGGTGGAGAAGTGGTTGATGGGTTGGATGCGAGTGACGGTTGGCAGGGTGTTGGAGCCTGCTCGGCAGGAGCGGAGGACGTGACGAGCTAGAGACATTGTGTTGTGTCTACCCCGATAGAACTGAGGAAAGAGCGAAGAAGAGGATTGGAATTGGGGTGGAATGGGTATATAAGTATGGAATGCAAAGAGTAGTCTTGTATGTACTTCGAATAGGGTCTGGACTGGGTGAAAGCCGGAATATAAGCTGTAGAAAAGGATTAAAAGACAGGTAATCTTCAAAGCCCCTTACACCGCAACATCTTCATCGAAGATTGGACCATCTCATTATATACATGAACCCAGATGCCCGGCATGTAAACGCAAGCGTTCCCGGGAAGAAGATCCAGGAGAAAGAGAACGAAGTGGATCTCGCCATCTGGATCGGTCTTGGATCAATAACTGAACGGGGTCATGTGCACATTTTTTTGCTTATGTTGAAAGGGAAACCGGAAAAATAAACCCTAAAATTAGAGCCGAGCAAAAAAAATAAAAATAAAAAACGAAAATACTAAAATAAAGGGACGAAGAAAGGGAGAAAATAGAAAAGATGAGCAATCTAAGAATGTCATGCGAAAAAGATCGGTGAGACGCGTGCGGACAACGCGGAAAGGGGTCTAGACTGTCTACTGTACAGTAGACTGGGTATTCGAGTCATTCTAAGAATTCAAGGAAATTCTCAATTCGCAATTGTTGATATTCCCTACTATTTTTTTCTGATTGATTTCAAAGCTTCGCTGGGGTAAATGATAATTCTCGGCGGCAAAACAGGAACTCAATAAATCCAGATCCAAGGGGATAAGAAATGGCAAATGCTGCGAGATGCTGACCGGGGGTTATCAATTAAGAAAGGGTCAGATGACCTTTTGCAGAAGCTCCCCTAGCCTGCATCCTGTACAAACATGGCATGATATGATAGTATGTATTAGAATAATAGTACAACTAATAAAGATCTGATAGTTGACAAACGAAACACAGTCCATCCAAAAAAAAAAAAAATCCACATCCCAAACAAACCGCCAACAAAGCTACCTGCCGACTCTAGTCACCGTTAGCGAATTGATTAGCGCAGCCACCGATCGTAATCACTGTTGACAACTTGACCCCGTGACACTACCCCCCGGACGGTGGACACTTTTACGGGGAGAGTGGATACTGATACTGTTCCTCTAGGAGACTCGGATACTCTACAGGATTGTATGTTCAATGCTCGAATTACAAATTTCATAGCACAATTTTTTACCCCCTTGAAGTCTTGCCCGGCTCTGCAATGCCAAACTTCCGACGCTTATTTGATTGGACCAATTGAAGCCTGTGGGACCCTGGACCTGGAGGCTTACCCCTTACAGGTATCCCGATACATGTACATTGTACACCGAGGAATGACTGCGCCGCAGCTGCGTAGGGGATCTAGGTACAGTACTGTCTTACAGCCTTACCGTAGCATCTTACTCCAGAGCTATACATAAGCTGTAGCCTGTGGGTGTGATCTGATCTACTTTCCCATGGCGGAGCTGAACATCGATCCAACTCCGTCGTCTCCGTCTAAACGGCTCCATAACGGACGACACATCACCTCCGTCCGGGTTAAAGGGTCCTCAATCTCATCGGCTTATCCCATCCCAATCCCCTGGTCATTATCACAGCACATCGATCCGAAAAATGAGATACACGAATCAAAGCATGCAACCAGACCCCGGAAACCGGTCACAGCCTTACTTGTTGTACTTTAACTTGCAACCACAGTGCTCCGTACAGAGGATGGAGAAATGATTGGATAGAGTCGTTTCTTTTGACACGTGGGGAAAACAGTATGTATGCTCATCACCCCCCCAATAGGCGGGTGACAAAAGTACGAAGGATTTTCCCAATGGAATCTTTAGCGAAGATCCGTTGCATTCAGGACTTCGACACGGACCAGGTAATTTCAAAATTTCAAATTATAGGCCACATGATCAGTTCTTGCTTCTCCTGAGTTTCGTGGGGAGGTCATTTTACATTTCAGCCCCCCCTTTCCTTCTGTACATCGCATATATGGTGGTAACTGCGGAAGGAGAAATCATGGATGGAAATTGACTAGGTGCATAGCAGAATATGGCAAGAATACGGAGTACACAAAAAGGAATAAGCATTGATGAAAAACTAATTCAAGATCATCAAGTGATCCATGTCAGATGGTGAGGTGTATATGCAAATGCTAGATGCAAAATATTCGGTCGAAAGGAGAGGGAAACCACCAGAAACATGCCGAAGAAACGCCCGCCAATGCGGCTCTGAAAGAAAGGATAAACACAAAACAAGAGAATGCCAAAACAGAAACTATGGACAAGAACGAAATGACTATGCAACTGCAACTTGAAATGAAAATGTGAGCCCAATGCTCAAAATCATCGAATCGGCTATGCCTTCTCGTTCTCTTTCATAAACTTCACGAAGGCCTTCTTATGTACCAAGCCCGCATAGTGGCCGTTCTGCAGCACACAGAGGTACCGCAGACCCAATTTGGCAAAACACTGGTAAACGAGGTCGATGGGGGAGTGGACATCCAGGGAGACAGGTGCCTATCAAACAAAGGGAGATGTTAGTATCGAGGTAGGGCAACTTCCGGAGCGAATATACATACTGGGTCAATGAACCGGGTAAAGTCCTCCTGCACCGCGTCTTCATTGTCACTATCATAAATAGCGACAGAGGCATCCATCGCCATCAGACAAATGGTGTTATCCTCATCATCCCCGAGGCTATCCAGCGCAAACTCGAGATCCGGCGCGGGAATGAGACCAGTCAAGATGCCATCACGGAGGATGGGCAGGCCACTATCCAATTCGCCTGCCATCAGGAGATGTTCCAGCTTGACGCGCAGGGCGGATGCAGAGACGAAGGGGGAGTTGGAGATATCGATGATGCGGCCTTTGTGGGGTGGTCGCACGATATCACCGAGTTCGGCATCGGAGAGTGGCTGCAGTTTGCTGTCGAGGAAGGGGTAGGAGTTCATGTCGGTAAGTAAGTCCTAGACACAGTCAGTATGTTGCGGGAGATAACCAGATGGCAGGAGCAAGATTCTTACATAGATGCTTCGTGGTTCAATGGCATCTGCAGTCCACTTGGCACACAGAACAGATAGCGAGAAAGGTAGAACGTGGTCGAGACTTCCTGTCAATTCAAAGAGAATGACGGCGAGAGTGACGGATAACCGGGTGACACCGCACATGGTAGCTCCGGCTGCCACCATTGCATAGACACCCGGCGTAATGCACGACTCCATCCCCGCCACGTTGGGACAGGAGTCAAACAGGAAGAACGTAGGATTCTTCGCCACCCAGTATTGCACGGCATGTCCGACGATCCGGCCCATCAGACCACCAACAACCATGGACGGCACATAGATACCAGCAGGCACTTTGATGCCAAAAGTGACAACAGTCAAAAAGCTCTTGATCACGAACGCCACCAGGAGGTATTGGATGATCTCGACAATGCCATCTTCACGAGGACAAAGGCCCGTGCTCGACCGCGACTCTCCTTCACATGGGCTGGCAAGCTCAAACAGCAATTCCGTCACGGGCAGCTTGGTGTATCGATTCCAGAAGCTGACCAAACCAGTGAGCACTGCGACGAGGAACACCTCCAGCATTGGCCAGCGCTTGATAGCCGGGATGCGACGGAAGTTGCGAGCCCACCAACTCGAGGCTTTGATGAAGAAAGCACCGAGGGCGCCACCGAGTACACCCAGGAAGACGAAGATGATGATTTCAAAGATCTCCCAGTCTGTGTTATAACGGACTTGGAAGAGGACAATCTTGCCGGTTCCGTACGGGTTGAGGAATTTCAAGGAAAGCGCAGCTGCAATACAGCAGAAGAACGTTCGGAACAGAGTCTTGGGCGGGAAATAGTAGCTGACCTCCTCTAGACTGAAGAGCACACCGCCGATGGGAGCGCCAAAGGCGACGGCAACACCGCTGGCAGCACTTGCACTGAGAACTTCTCGTCGCTTACCGTCATTTTGGTTGTATTTGGCAAACAGTCGACAGCAGATATTGCCAACGCAAGTGGCAATATGCACGTATGGACCTTCTTTGCCCAAACTAAGACCGGATGCAACACTGAAAACCAAAGCAATTGTCTTGACCACCAGGGTCTTCAAGCCAAGATACCCGTGAAGCACGAATCCACTGTTGATCACCTTGACTTCGGCAACTCCACTGCCCGCAGCAGAGTAGTAAATCATAGCCGGACGGGGCGGATGATTAGGGAAGGTCCCATGTGGACTGGTCTGCGAGCTTGGGGAGCCCGAGCCGCCAGTACCCGTTCCACGCTTGGTGCCACGCGCCTCGGCACCAAGGTTCTCGTCCAGGGTAGTCAATGAAATTGACGACGGGACTACCGTCTTGGTGAGCATAGTTAGGGCGCATGAAATCATAGCAAGAGCCACGACCCAGACGACAAACAGTGTAAAATTGATCCACTGATTCTCCGAGCTTGCTGGGCGGAAGATCTGTGACCAGGAGCGCCAGTTGTTACAGGTGGTGGACCCCTCCCCGCAGCACTCACTCTTGCTCGCAAAGAGCTTGTGTGAACAATATCCCATCTTCATGTCAAAGATCGCGTCCTCTGTAACATCCACAAAGTATGCAATCGCCGCCGTAATACATCCGATGAGCGCGACCAATACCCATCCCTGCGCCCCGTCAAACCAGGCCAGGAGTCGCCCGCGGATATCCTTCCGCTGTCTGAGCTGTCGCAGACGCGCTCCATCCGCAATGCTATCGTGTACCCAGTCGGTCGAGGTAAATTGATCGTACCAAGTCCGCTCATCAAGGAACGAAGAGGCGGTCAACCCGTCCTTGGTCGACGCTGGTAGACTCGCCGGCCGGCCTTCATCGCCCAAGCTCGGTCGACGGCTAAACCGCCTCCCTTGTGAGTTGGTGCGGCTGTGGTTTGCGGTGCGGCGGAGACTACCCGCCGTCAGGAGATAGCGCAGGGAGTCGGGACCCGAAATGCCGGAGGTGCTTGTGTATGATCGCTGCGGGGCCCGACGGTGAGCCTCCGCGCCGAGGAGACTGGTCGTTTCACCGATTTCCAGATGAGATTCGAGGGACTGGTAGCCCGTGTGTGGTTCGTTGAGGTAGCTCTGAGCTCGACGGTAGGCTGTCGGAGACGGGGGCGCGGTGCGGGAGGTTGGGGCGGTTGGTTCGGGGTCACCCTCGTCCTGCTCATGCGAGGCTTGTGGCACAGAGCGAGGCATGGCGCTGGTGAGAAGCCGCTATGCTTCGAATCTGGACGTTAGAGCCTGGCGAGGGGTGAGAGTCTTGGGATTAGTTTTCCGTGCCGTGCGGTCAAGAAAAGACAGGGGGGACGGCTCCACATCAACACAAGGTTGGGTCGGGGAGAAGCTATACCCCCTGCTCGGGCAGCACGAGATTGTGGCTTCATGTATAGAGGGGTTTAACATAAAACAGGGGTTGTATTGACTCACCAACAAGCATACTTCCCTTGAATATGTATTAAGAGAAGCAGAAGCAGCCAGTAAATAGTCGAAATATGTTTGTCAGAGCAGAGAGTAACGAAGGACAAAGAAGAAGAAAATGGGATTAGGCGGATGATCGACTGGATAACGCGTCAGGTGAGTTTGTTGTAGTTTCTTTCCACTCTGCCGTCCAACTCTCCACTTTATTCCATTATCCAGATGGTTGTATCATCTTCCAGTCCAACAATAACAATACTAGGGCCTCCGTTCAGACACAATCCTTTAGGCAGCTTATATATTAAACGCCCACCATTGCGAATATTCGACTCTCTCATTCGAAGCTCCATAAAGGGCCCGCTCTCCAATTTGCCTCTCGCCGTTACTTTCATCCCCCGCGCTTCCCGCCGATCGGCTCTCGGAAGCCTGTGGCCTCGCATTGACTTGCTAACCCTTTTGCTCTTCATGGCTAGTTCCAACGCAGTTTCTTCCAGAAGTGATGTCCGGGAGCGGACCTCCATCTTACAGGACAAATCATATTCTATATGATTGATCAGCCCCCAGTGCCCAGAGCTCGGATGGAGGGCAGATGAGCAGAGGGAGGGCAGTGCGGCCTCCATCCATTCGATCATTCTGAACGGCCATCTGACTGTTCCTGTCACCATCATGGCATCAACTGCTGACCTCGAGTAGGTTGAATTTTGCCTGCCATCTGAGACAAACCTGACTCGGTTTCGAGGGCAACACAAGTACCAATTCACGAGTTCATCCCGGCCTGGGCGGCTGCATACCATGACTCAACCCCAGTTAGTCAGTCTTGTTGTGCTGACCCTGCTGAGACATTACTGCCCGTGCCACACCAGTCCCGGATGTACCCCAGACGCCCGGCTGTCATACATGCCCCCGTCCCCCGATGCCTAATGTCTCCGCTCGGGGGGATCGCTGGGGGCGCATCTCTTTGCAGTGGAGGGCCTAAGGTATTGAGGGTCCAGAAAATCCATCTCTGGAGCCCAATCATGCGAATTAGTTCACACCTTGACAAGGATACTCTGCAGATGGTTATGCCAGGCTTGACAAATGATGACTGTGGCTGAACTAAGGTATTGTGATTGATGTTGCTGGCGGGGATACATAGGCTTTGAGGTCCTCCCTCGGGTGCTCAATGCCCCCGATCGACAGTCCAACGGCCCGGTTTCTGATGATATCAACCTTAACCTGCAGGATATGCATGGGCGCATAAAAGTGCGCTTGTCCTCATGGAGGAGGGGAGAGGGAGCTTTGTCGATTCTGTATCACGATTGGCTGCGCTGTTGGCCGCCCTCCAATTGGCGGCGGGTATTGAACTCGAAGTAGACACGATTTGTCACTAGCCTAGAACTAAACAATGATAGTATGTTTCATTCCGCTAGTTTTATGAAAGCATTCAAAAACTCCAGACATATATTGAAATCTGGACTATACTCGTCTCGATTCAGTACAGGTTGACCAAATACCTGAGTCTCCGGTTGAATGGAAGAGTTCGGTCGGCCATTGGTGGAGAAACACGCCAACACCAAACTACCGCGTGGCCGATAAGCTCGCGCATTGAACAACATGCAAACCCCCCCCACTTCCGTCGTTATTGTCCCTTTTGTCACGGAGCTCTCAACCCCACCATCCTCGCTTTAAAAGGGTCCATTCCCTGCCAGTTTTTAATCAATTTGACTAATACCTAAGAGAGTTCACTGCTCATCGGTCTATTCTCTCAACTCTCCCCAAGATCTAATCATGACAGGCATTACTACCCAAGACGAGGATGCCGGCCGGCCCTATGACCAGTTCATCCTCTTCGGAGACTCCATCACCGAGATGTCTCACGACCAGAGTCTGGGATTTGCTTTTGGTGCAGGATTGCAGCACGGTATGTACTCAATTATACAATGATCTCCCCAGGGTAATTAATTGAACAACATCTGATCTGTTTATTAGCCTATAGCCGCCGGCTCGATGTGATTAACCGGGGATACGGGTAAGTGTACACAATTACTATGGCTTTTCAGTGGAGATATCAATCAACTAATCCTATTTCCAACAGAGGATATACCACCGCCCATGCCATCAAAATCTTCCACAAGATCTTCCCTTCTCCTCAAACCGCCAGTGTCCGGCTCATGGTACGATCTCCAGCCCAGCTACTTCAAACACTCCCATTCCCACAACAGCTAACAAGACTAGACCATTTTCTTTGGCGCGAATGATGCCTGTGTACCCACCCATACGCAGCATGTCCCCTTGGAAACCTACAAAGAGAACCTGCAAAAGCTCATCCAGCACCCCGCCACCAAGGCCCAGAATCCCCGTATTATCATCATTACGCCCCCGCCCATCAACGAGTATCAGCTCGAGGCCTTTGACATTGCAAAGGATACCCCTCATCCCAGCCGGACAGCTCATACGACCAAGATCTATGCCGAAGCTGCTAAAGAGGTTGGGGCCGCGCTGAATGTCCCCGTGGCGAATATTTGGTCCTCGTTTATGTCTACTGTGGGCTGGCAAGAGGGTCAGCCTCTGATTGGATCCCGGGATGCACCTGATAATGAGCAGTTCAGCAGGTTGTTTACGGATGGTAAGTGGGGACCGCCATGTTGGTTGCATTTATTGGGTACTGGGCTAACGAAAGGGTTACAGGTCTGCACTTGACTGCAGATGGATACCGGATTGTCTATGAGGAGGTCCTGAAGACCATTCGGGCCAATTGGGCTGATCAAGATCCGGAGGTTCTGCCGATGGTGTTCCCTGCATGGGGTGAGGCTCCTCGGTGAATTTCTATGCAAATGTAAACATATGCGTTTCTCTCGGAGGTGGATTTTTTAATCTTAACCAAGCAGGATAAACAAAATGCAAGACTATTGGAACGTCCCCAGATGGAATTGGTGTTGTAATTCATAATCTACACAGAGATCTCCAATATTCTCATTCTAGTCTAATCAACCGATACAGCATTCATACTACGTTCAAATTTGTTGACCGTTAAGTGGAGTAGCCCACGGAAGCGGTCTAGATCAACTTCCCCCCTCGTGCATGACGCCCCCTCTCCACTGCTCCCACCCCAGATCTCATCGGCCTTCAACTCCCAACCTCAAGAATACTCAATTTGTCTTCACTCGCAAAATTCGACCTTGACCATTTCGTCGCCGGACGGATTCGTACCCCGGTCTTAGCACTTCGATCGCCACCACTCTTCTGCTTCGCCTTCGCCCCGAGGCCCCCCCATCGCACCTCCTCATAACCACTACCTTCCCCATTTACGCCTGCTGAACCGCACGTGAATCGTCGAACGCGTATATCTTGTTTGCGTCTCTCTTATATATTCGACACAATACCAAAATCGCGTGATTACAACCACAAAAACTTTCGTCACCGCGGTCTCTTCTTCTTCCACCTCTCCGATCCGCCACTTTTACCCCCGCTCCCCGTTCAACAACTGCTTCATCCCGTCTTTCATCATCGCGCAATATTCTGGATACGATCAAAATACTCTGTACTCTACAGTGCGTGGACGGCCCGCCGCGGGGCCGTCACACATACCGAAGGTGGGAGGAGTTGATCTGAAGTCGAGGTGGTGTTGAGAGCGATCTGGCCCATCCGAGGTCGACGTTGTCCTCGAAGCTCTCGTTCTGCTCTCAGGTGCTGGAAATATCAGGTTGGTTACTTCCGCCAGCGTCTGAGATATTTTCCTAAGTGCTGCCATTAGACTACGATCTACCTTCGCTTCCGTCTTTCCACCACACCTGGCAATGGATGCCCAGTACCCCTTCGCCTCCCGTGACGATATCTGGCGCGTCTTTGATCAGCTGAAGGAGCTGCATGGAGAACAGCTTGAGCAAGGTGTGAGGATTGCCAAACTCGAGAGAAGGCGCGAGGAGGATGCGAAGCTGAAGAGTGTCTGGAATGGTCCTCTCTCGCCGTATCCTATTCCAACAGGTACTGTATTGAGCAGCTATCATCCCCGCGCTGGACTGAGCTAACGATTTTTCTCAAGTAGACCCTAGCTTCAACTCCCCTCCCGAGCAGTTCAAGGGCTTCGACCAGGAACCTCCCCACGCCATGACTGGCTCCGCGATGGGCGGGCTGGATGGAGAGTATGAGCCGCGCCGGGGCGCCTCGCGTGCCAATAGCGTCCGCTTTGACGAGAGCGCCAACCATGGATACATCGGGCAAGCCAATCGGTCCAGTACGGAACTTCCGCTGCGCACTGGCAGTGGCATGGGCAGTCACCCATTGACTGAGCGCTCTCTATCTCACCGCTCAGATGCTCGACTCAGCTCCTCGGCAGTGTCGCTGCATTCTACCCGGACCAACAGCTTGCGCCTTGACACCAGTAGTCGGGTGATCGGCTCTTCTCCCAGCGCGTCGCCCTTGACTCCACCTCCGGGCCTGTTCCTGCTTGGTCCCGTTCCTTCGATCATCCGGTGCTGGCTGACAACCGACTACACCAACGACTCCCTCCTGTACGCGGCACTTTGCTCGGGCTCTTTCATCTCGTCCCTCGGCTCATCCCTGATCCGCAAGCTTGACTTGGAAGACCAGGTAGTTCGCGAAGCAGATGGCCGCTCTTCCATCAAGTTGGTTCTCTACCTCCCCGAGGCTAGCATCTACCACGCCTCGTCGCGCTCTACCAGTCCCACCCCGCAGCTGCCCGCCCTGACCATCCGCTTCCTCGTACGAGAGACAACCCCAGAGGATGAGACTATTCAGATCATCCTGGGCAGCGACGTCATGCGGTCTCACAATGCGGATATCCTGTTCTCCCAGGACAAGGTGGTCATGTGTGACGATGACCGCAACCGTGTTTTTGTGCCCCTCGTGCGCCCCGAGAAAGATTGTGTGTTCAAGTTCCTGCATACCGCTCCGAACACCGCCCACCCCCAGTTCCCTCAAAAGTCCCTCGTCACCGGCACCGTCGGGGTGATCGGTGAGCCCGCCCGGAATGAGCGGAAGTCCACTTCGGCGCCTGCCTCTGCTCGTGCGTCCGTCGGAGAAGCCGACAGCGCGAAGAAGCCGCGCGTGCAGGACACCGACACTGCGGTGGCTGCTGGGGGAGCCGTGGCGGTCCGTAGCGTGGTCCACGAGTTGCCGGCCAAGCCGGAGGGTGCGGCTGCCTGGGGATCCTGGCGCCGCGAGCCCAAGCCCGAGCCGAGCGAGAACAAGGCCAAGCCTCGCTCGATGACTGTTCTCAAGCCTTCGAATATGGCGACCCGGAGCTTTGGCCAGGCGACTTCATCTACTGTTGTTCCTGGCCAAGCTCCGGTTCGCTCATCTTCCGCCGGCTCGGGTAAGGGCTCGGGGGCAAACCCCGTTGGCGGTGGCTCGGCTTTCCCTTGGCTGAAGGTAGGCACTGAGGACAAGGGCAATAAGAAGTGAGCGGTCGCGCAGCTGGTAGGAAACCAGGTCTGCGCTTATTTGTATCATTCTCTGTCTTAGCGAGCGAGTTTGTCTTTCTTCATGATCTTCTCAAAACATGGGGGATATGGAGCGGGCGTTTGGTTTTTTCTTTTTTCTTTTTTCTTTTTCGCTTTTGTTAGTTTCTGGGGACACTTCTTGCCTTGTCTTTTTTTCTAGGTTTGCAGAGGCCGATGATGCCACTCTAGGTCAGGATAACATAGCCATATCCAAAAAAGACCTCACATATGAATACTCTCATCCTACTTCTTCCCGTAACATCTCTCTATAAGTCAACAGTAAACCTCTCACCCCGAACCCAAATCACCCAAGCTTCACCTCTCTAAATCTTCGAAAACACCCCCATCGCCGCCTTAGTCTCCTCCTTATTCTCCTTAACCAACCCACTGATCTCCTTAAACGCCTCATGCCCCGCATCCCCCAAAATCTCAAACAAAACACTCTCACTACTCGTCACAATCGCCCCCGCATCCCTAAGTCTCGCCAACGCAATCCCCCTCTCCTCCGCATTAATACTACTCACCCCATCCACGATCACGTACACTCTATGTCCGCGCTCGAGTAGGTCCAGCGTTGTCTGCGTGATGCAGATATGTGTTTCGATGCCGACGAGGATCACGTCGAGCGGGTCTTGCGCTTTCACGGGTAGTTGCTTTTCGATCTCGGGGGTTATCATTGAGAAGAGGGTTTTGTCGATGTCGGCGCGGATGTGCGGGCCGGAGAGGTTGGTGGTTAGTTCGGGGATTGTGGGGCCGAGTTTGGATCGCGATTGGGTGGAGATGTAGGTTGGAATTGAGAGGATTTTTGCGGCGCGGATGAGTTTGTCGGTTGTTGAGACGCTGGGGGTTGGGTTAGTATGGTTTGATATGAGGGCAGTGGGTCGGGATTGGAGAGGGGTGGGGGGACGGGATTGGGGGGATGTACAGTTTGGGGAATTCGTAGATTGCATTGCGGAATTTATCCTGGATATCGCAAACGCTGTTATGCGATAGTCAGTTTGTGTTGTTTCGATGGTGTTAGGTTGGAAGAGATATGGCTTGATCTGACGTACAACAATGCGGGGTTCCCTGGGATGTGTTAGCTTGCTATAGATCCAATGGGTAGCTTGGTATACTTACGTATGCGACTAGCGCGAGAAACAACAGAC
The DNA here is from genome assembly GCA_022985105.1 of Penicillium ochrochloron. Taxonomy (NCBI): domain Eukaryota; kingdom Fungi; phylum Ascomycota; class Eurotiomycetes; order Eurotiales; family Aspergillaceae; genus Penicillium; species Penicillium ochrochloron. The sequence continues at coordinate 470,390 of JAAVMA010000026.1, forward strand.
ATGATGATAGATCGAGTGTGTTTGAAGGATGAATGGTAGGTCAAGGTTGTCTCTAGGGTTGTTGATGAAGGGAAGTTGGAAGTTGGGAGCGGCGATTGCCGGGGCGGGGAACTCGGAGATGCGGGGAAAACTCCGAGGGGAACGGGTCGGACTATCGAGCCTAGTAGTCGTCCCTGATATGTACTATCGGGTCGCCATAGACTTTACGGTATATTTTGTTAACCTTATCTATTGAATGATCTATTGAATGATATTACAGAGATGGTTTGTTTTAGAACTGCTTGGAGATTACTGTTAACTCCTTTCTAAGAGAGTTTGTTTTGACTAAAGAACCATATAGCTTGTTCAATTTAAACGAAAGCGAGAGAGAAAATACGTCAAGAAAGTTTACTATAAAGGTTTACTATGAAAGAAACGACAAGTACCCCATTAAAAAATACAAATCAGCCTATTGACAACCAATCCCTCTCCCTATAAACAACCCCCAGCCCTCTAGCCCTAAAAATACGCTAAAAATGCAGATACTATACACGCAAATCACTTGCTAACACCGACATGGAAAACACCATCCCAGGCACAAGTCTCTGAGGGATATCCATCATGCTTCTCACACTTCCACGACTCTCCATAGGCCCGAGCCTCTCCAGACTCCGACCCATCAGGCCGCGAAATCTCAATCATAAAGTCCTCGACATTGTAGATGCCGTTCGGGAAGCTCAGCTGGTAGGATGGATCGGCACAGTTGAACTTGAGGGTGCCGGCTTGGCCTATGGACCTGTATCGTAGCGGAAAAGTATGAGCATTAGTCTATATTGGGGAATTTTGGAATCTAACTTGGGATAGAATTGGGCTGGAAGGGAGTGGGAAGGTTGGAAACGTTTAACTTACCAGGCAGCGTTGCAGGTAGTGTTGAGGTTGCTGTTGGGGTCACTCAGTTTGAAGTTGACAAGGGTGGTTTCGGGTTTGGTTTGGTCGTAGTAGCTTGCGTAGAGATCGGTGAGGGAGATGGGGTAGAGATCGCGCTTAGCTGATGTGTGGGGAGCGGCGATGGCGGTGGTAGCAGCGGCCAAGGTAGTAGCGAGGGCGATGAACTTCATTTTGAGGAGTTGAAAGTAGAAGACTTCTGTGAATCGTGATTGGATATTGGTCTGTTGAGATAGTTGTTGATGATGGGAGGATGTGGAGGGTTTCTCAAGGCTCTTTTATATGCAAAGTTGTCTCTTTAGATAATCTATCCTCGCCTAATTTAGGAACCATGTAGGTTAGGTAGCTAGAAGCAAATCACTCGCGGGTGTGCTGACGACCTGAGATCGAGTGACATTAGGTCCCCATCACGAGTCACGAATCAATATCCCAAACTCGCGCAGGTACCGTGGGCATCACAATCAAAGTGGACGCCTTTGACGGGCGCCTAACTTAATTCCCGAGAGTCTTCTGCTGAGACAGATCTCAGATAAGATCTTGATCGAGTATACATGATGTAGATCCCGGGTGTTGACTGGGTAAATCTCACTCGGGACCACCTGGGTCTAGAATGACTGGATCGGGATGACCGTCCCCGGATTAGGCCCCCAAGACACCAGGACTTGCACAGCCATACATTAAATTTAGATACAGGGCCACGGTCAGGCCAGCAGATTAGGCGAGTAATCACGATTTGGATGAGAGTCTAAACAATCCTGTATTATTTGATGCTCATTGGGCATGACCTACTCTCAGTGTTGCATTTTACTTTATTCAGCGGCAACTGGACTGAACTAACCTAATCATAGCACCAGGACATGTGTAAGCCAAATAGTTTGTTCCAAAAAGTCAACTCTCAGTATATAGCCAATTTTCATCCAGTCATGTACATATTTTGCCATAATCTACCAATCTACAACTTCACCTCATGCACCTTAGCACGACCCACAAACCAGCCATCTTCACCCTTGCCCGCAGCCGTCCGGATCGCATACAACTCATCAAGGAAAGCAGGCACAAAGCTACCCGGTCCACGGACGTACTCCTTGGCAGCAGCATTCTCAGCAGCAATCTCGAACATCAGGAGACCAGACAGCACGGCGACGAGTTTGTCAGAACGATGGGCCGCAAGGAAGCAACCTGAGACCGAACCGATGGCACAACCAGTCTGGAAAGGGGAGGTGTTAGCAAAGTTTCCCGAAATGGAATTGGCACAGGAAAGGCTGAACATACTCCTGTTACTTGGCCAAGGTATGGATGGCCGTTCTCCACAGCGATGACACGCTCGCCGTCGCTGAGGTAGTCTACGGCACCGGTCAATAGGACCACATTACCTGCGAAAGTTAGTTTATACATCTCGTCGAAAGTAAGATCGGGGTAGACTCACGCTCTCGCCGAGCCAGGTCGCGCGCCAGCTTAGCCTTCTGCTGGCCATCCAATGTGCTAGGTCCACTGTCGACGCCACGTTGCTGCACGGCATTGCTTCCCCAGACTTGGCGGATTTCGCCTTCATTTCCCTTGATCAAATCAAAGTATCCGCCGGCCATCAGGGTCGAGACAGCATTGCGACGGATCTCGGTGGCGGCTGCGCCGACTGGGTCGTAGATGACGGGGTTGCCGCGTCCATTGTAGGCCTGAACGGCCTTTTGGTAGTTAGATACACTCTCACTGGTCAATGTGCCCATGTTGATGAGCAGGGCACCGTCAAACTTGCACAAATCTTTGGCTTCGTCACCGTAAGGTGCCATGATAGGTGATGCGCCACTGGTGCGGTTAGTAATAGAATCACGAATCTTGAAGAGGAAGACGTACATTGAGAGAGCAACGTTGGCGACAAAGTTGGCCACAACAAAGTTGATCATGTTGTGCACTAGGGGGTGTGCTTCGGTCATCTTGCGCACGATAGTAGGAACGTCTTGTAGCAGGGCCTCGACCTCATTTGCTCGGAAAGGCTGAGGAGCCAAGGCAAACAAAGGAGTATTTTTGATCAGCTCGGCCAACTTCTCCGCTGATGCCTTGGGGTCTTCGGCGCCAACGATAGCACTGACAATGGCGACTCCATCCAGTCCCTTTGACGGAGATTTGGACTGGTAGAGCACACGCTGTACGTTGGAGTGGTTGATACCGCCAATGGCGACGGTGCCTACTGACGAATCGCTAATCTCACTCAAGAATGCCTGTGTTCCTGCTGTGCCCAGGAAAGCCTTGGTGTTTGTCTTGCTATAGCATTGTTAACGACTCGTTTTGCGCGGATTGCATCGGTGTCCGGCACTTACGTTGGAGTGGCGAACATCGCTCCGATGCCCAAATAGTCGGCCCCATCGGCAATGGCTTTCTTAGCCTGTTCCACCGTGGAAGTACTGATTCCAATGATAGCATCCTTGGGCAGGAGCTTCTTTGCTGCTTCAAACACTGTATTCCGGGATTGTTAATATCCCGCGGGAAAATCTTTGGCGGGGTAAGGAGGGGACTGGAGACTCACCCATATCATCTTGGCCCAGATGAACACCTTCTGCGCCGACAGCGAGGGCGACATCTACTCGGTCGTTGATGAGAAGTGGTATACCATACTTCTTGGTGACTTGGTGAAGTTTGCTGGCTGTGGCGACGAGATCACCGGTATCGCTGGTTTTGTCCCGATATTGCACGATGGTGACACCTAGTCTCGGGAATTAGCATGATCCAGTAGTTCTCGGGTAGTCAACTTCAATTCCCCTGTCATACCTCCTTTGCAAGCTTCCTCCACGACGGTACACAGGTCACGACCCTTGAGGATGGCCGGGGTCGAGTCTGTGACCAGATACAGCGATAGGTCTACCGGCATGGTGGGGCTTTTGGAGAATGTGTTAACCTGGCTGTCTATATCCCGTGAATTGTCTTAATTCCAGGTGGCAATTGTAGTTGACAGCAGGCAACGACTTGATAGCTTCACGCAAAAAAAGCTTGAAACGTCAGGTACGAAAGTCCCGTTGACCGGGACAGCCGATCACGAACCAGGCGATCCCGCGGTTGGGGTGATGGTGGGGCATCGGTGATAATGTGATTGACCTCATCGTATAGTCCTGGCCACTATGATTGTCAAGTTTTTTTAAGTTTGAAAGAAGCAAAAGAAAGCGGAAGGTTCCGTTGAAGGAATCGAATCAATTTTTATAATAATCCAAGAAAAAGGAGCTAGTACTCTAGTAAAAGAATAGAATCGAACTACTCGGAGCCGGCATCACCTGCGATGGTATGCCTAAATCCGAGACACGTGCCGGCTGACATAAGCCGGACCCGCTTAAAATCCTCTTTTCCTCTCGCCCGCCTTCTGCTCGTTCCCAACTTCATCTCTTCCACTCATCTCGCTGGCCTCCAGGATTACTGCGAAGCCTTTTTACATCTGCGTCGGCTGTTTTGCACAGTTCAATTTACCCTCAATCGGTTAGTTTGGCTTCCGCCATCATCACTTCCATCAATCATCCACCACTGGGTCTCCGGCCTCTAACTCGGATTCCCTCAAGAACACCTCTGGTCGTTCTCGCCCCCAAGAGAAATCAACCCAGGAAGTCTACTGCCGACTTGTTCATGTATTCGTCCTCCGTGCAACATTTCGAACACCACCTGCCGCTCAAGCTGCAAACGTTTCGCGCGCCGAAACCTTGTAGCATACACCTCCGGTCCTGTGGTTGAAACCTCCTTCCTGGACTACCCTGTTACCACTGTGACTCGATCGTCACAACAGACACCGTCACCATCACACCTCTTAAAATAAACTCCAAAACCCCCGAACTCGACACACGCATGTCTTGTTCAGTCGACAAAATTTCCGTCACAATTCCTTTTCGCAAGCCCACCGTTCCGTTCTCGTGAAAAATCATCCAAAATAACCACCTCCAACCGTCACCATGGCTACCGTCAACATTCGCCGGGATGTTACAGATCCCTTCTACCGCTACAAGATGGAGAAAATCCAGTCCAAGATTGAAGGCAAGGGCAACGGCATCAAGACCGTCATTGTCAACCTACCCTCCGTCGCCCACTCCCTCAGCCGCCCCCCTGCGTACGTCATCAAGTATTTCGGTTTCGAACTTGGTGCCCAGGCCAATGCCAAGCCCTCCGATGACCGTTGGATCATCAACGGTGCCCACGACGCCGCCAAGCTCCAGGACTACCTCGACGGGTTCATTTCCAAGTTTGTGCTTTGCAAGAAGTGCAAGAACCCCGAGACCGATGTGTTCATCAAGGATGAGAAGATCACCCTGGACTGCAAGGCGTGCGGTCAGCGCACTGATGTTGACCCCCGTCTCAAGCTGAGCACCTTCATCGTCCGCAACAACCCCAAGGGTGGCAAGAAGGAGAAGAAGGACAAGAAGGCTCGCCGTGAGCAGAAGAAGGAGAAATCCGCTGCCAACGGCGACCAGGACGCTAGCCCTGGCGACAGCAACAACTCCGAGGACGGTGACGAGAACGGTGATGCCGAGGACGCTGGTAGCGACGATGAGCTTACCCGCCGCATCAAGTCCGAGGCCGAGACCATTGAGGTGGAGAAGGAGATCAAGGACGACGAGTGGACTTTCGACGTCTCCGAGGAGGCCGTCAAGGCCCGTGCTAAGGACCTTCCCTTGGACCTGAAGCGCTCCCTGGTTTTGGAAGATGAGGACGACGAGGCCGATGGCCCCTCGGCCTACGAGCAGCTCGGCAGCTGGATTCTGGAGACCGCCGAGCAGAAGGGTAGCGTGACCGAGGTCAGCGACATCGACATCTACAAGAAGGCCCTGGAGCTCCGCATCGAGCTCAAGCACAAGACTCTTGCCGTTCTCGCTCAGAGCATCTTCGACGACAAGATTGCCAAGCAGGTTGAGGACCGCGCCGCGCTTCTCAAGAAGATGATCACCTCCGAGCGCCACGAGAAGGCTTTCCTTGGTGGCACTGAGCGTTTCGTTGGCCAGGACCGCCCTGCTCTGATCGCTCAGGTGCCGGCCATCCTGCTTGCCTACTACCAGCACGACCTCGTGTCTGAGGAGACCCTCAAGGCCTGGGGTGCCAAGGCTAGCAAGAAGTACGTCGATATTTCTACCAGCAAGAAGATCCGCAAGACTGCCCAGCCTTTCTTGGAGTGGCTGGAGACTGCCGAGAGCGAGGACGAGGAGGATAGCGAGGATGAGGAGTAGATTGAGCAAATCGTTCTGTGATGTGCTTGCCTACACGCCTTTCCACTCACTGTCGCTGCTTTTTTCAAGTTTCGCGTGACAACTGTCTTTTTGCTCTTTGGCTATGATGCCATGATGCTTTTGGGATTCATTATTTCTGATTTCCGGCCTGTTTATAACAGTCTAGATCAGGGGTCGTAGTTCCTATCTAGCTTAGCTGACCAATTGCCACTCCTTGATCTCCACGTATTTTGCATCTCTATAAAATTATAGATTTTCGGCTTCCGAATACTTCTTTAGTATCACTCTTGACTTGATCAGAATTACGGCTCTCTTCTGGAGTGTTGGCGCCTGTTTCCTCGGAGTCTAAACTTAGTAAGCCTTGCCCATTGGCCCCCGACGAAACCACCTAAGATCTTTGAATCAGGAATCGACCAAGCTCTTGACCGATAGTTCGTCCTGTAAGTTGAGATGACGAGCCTTTATTCGCCAATTAGGTGCTCAGCATCAATAATGTCTAACCTACAGCGCGAGAAGGCACGTTCTGCATCATGGTCACAGACTCTATTTCTTTTTTTTTTCTAATCCAATTTCCTTTCATTCAAGCTCTCGTCAAGCATATTTCTGACTTTCTCAATGAACCCCTGTGATTAATCATGACTCGTACGTACGAATAGCCTCGGCGTATAAATCTGCTAGTTCGTTGCGCCTCTTCCCAAGGGTACCACTGCAGTCGGAGGCCAATGCGAATAGATCAAAGGTGTATTGCTGTCGAGTAATGAGTGATCAATACTCTAGGGATGGAGAGACGGTCTGGTGACTTACATCATTAGCGGATTCGTCAGCGTGTAGCAATCCTCGGATTGGTTCGCCCAATCCAACTGAGTGCATGAGTGCTTCCTTGTAAATCAGAACCGACAGCAGATGCTTCTGATTCTCGGAGTACTGCGAGAGTGGTTACTTTAGATATCTGAGGACGGGATTCAGTTTCATGTATGCATACCGTGGCCCAAGCATTACAGACATCTGCCTGTACGTCACTGGGGAGCGAAGAGGGCATGCCGTTGATTTGACCGGTCATATACTGGACCTCTTGCGCGTAGGCCTGGACCACTTGCTGGAGAAAAGTTAGTGTACGCCAGATGGAGGGAGAACGATGGGTAATCTTGAATCATAGAGACTCACAGGTCCTTGAGCAGCCAACGTAACGACGTTCAATTTGTCTGCCTTCTGTTCCACCCCGGCGACTTGCTTGCTAATCTTGTTCAGGCCATCGACAACGGCATTGCTGGCGAGCGCGGGAGCAGCGACCGCGAGGAATGCCACAAGAGTGCTAAGCTTGAAGTGCATGGTGATTTGAGGATGATTGTCAAAGTGACTGATAAACTCCAGTTGGGATGCGTGCTCCTGACATGGGTATTGTCTGGGACTTATAATATACACTGGTAGGGCATCAATCACCGGACACAGACGGTCCATGCAAGATCCACTTCAGGGTCATAATAAAGCCACGCCACGGACGATCCATAGTTTTCATGCCACCTGACAGAAAAGGCAGTGATTCCCCATGGAGTTGAGATATCTCCACGACACTATCGAGTGGAGTTGAGAAAAGCATGTCTCGCACTGGCGAGGCGAATTTGGAGGTGGAATAGTTCGCAGACAAAGCTCCACAACTACAGTCTCGTCACAGATGATCACAGTCGGCGAAGTCAGGGGATGAACTGCCAACAAGGAAAATCCCGATCTGATCTGATTTCCTCGTGGTCATCGATCGGACACTTTGGATGGCAATCATGGCATGCAATAAAGTGGAGGCCGAGATCCTCCGAGCTCTTCAACTTGATGATCGACGGGGATCCATTGCCGTTCTTCGTTAGAGTTGGCGGGCCGGATCCGCCGGGAGCCTTGATCTATTGAAACTCACGACACAGGTGGTGATCGAGTTAGTGAGAAAACATGCCGATCGCATTGGGTTTTGAAGTGGAATGAGTCTGCAAGGAGTGGGCATCAACACGACAAATTTCTTTTTCCCCCCTATTGGACAAGGACACAATCATATCATCGTCGGAGATATATCTACGTCCTCTTTCAAATTGATATTCTTTATACCCCTGCCTCACTCAAACATTCCAAACTTTCCATCAGACTTCAATTTCCTCTACACCCAAGAATATAATCCTATTATCATCACCATGCAGTTCAAGGCTGCCTCCATCTCCCTCCTCTTCGCCGGTCTGGCATCAGCCGGTTCCTTCACAACTACACCCTCCGCTTCTTTCACACCCTCCTCTGCAACCTTCTCAGTCCCATCCGTGAGCATTCCCGCTAGCTCAGTCATCGCTAGCCGTGTCTCCCAAATCCCATCCGCTTCTCTATCTTCCATCTACGCCGCCAGTTCCTCCGCCGCGGCCTTGAACACCAGCGAATACGACTGTATCTACCAGGGCCGAGGCTGTGACTGGACCAAGACTGAGTACGGCTACGGCTCGGACTATTGTGGCTCTTCACCTTACCAAGCCGGCCAACAGCTCTCTGATGGAAGCGTGGTCCTTGCTGTGTCTAAGGACGGCAGTGGTGACTGTGCTTCCAAGGCTGGCTCCCAGTGCTGCAAGGTTCTTGCTGACGATCCTTGCAAGTACGGTGAGAAGTACTTGGAGTGCTACAAGCCTTGAAAATGTATGTATTTTTTTTATTTGGATCGTTGCGCTTTACATCGCTAATTGAGATCCGATATAGTAGGATTTATGTCCAATCCGAGACATAACGTGAATACAAAGGTTCTTTTTCAGGGCATGTTGGCAGGTTTGATGTAATGAGGACTACACATAGAAAGACTATACATAGAAAGCAGATAGATCTGTGACTTAATTTGTATAAAAGCCCAAGCCCAAGGCTGCACACTTCTGTTGGATCCCTAATACATCCGCGTAAGGAGGGTAACCTTTGGAGGGAAACTTCTGCCTTTTTGTTCTATCACACGACAGTAGTGCTATTCAAAAAGTGTGTTGCATTCCAGTCGGATGCAAACTGCAATAATTATTGTCAGATAGAGCTTTGAGAGACGGGGTTGACTGAGCTTACATTCCAGGCATCAATTCGTAGCAGACTCAGGTTCCCCGTTGATGGCAAACCAGTTGTCAAAACCCCGATCGCTGCATATGATATTAGCAGTGAAAGCCATAGAAAATGTCCTCATGATGGCCAGAAACCTCTCATACCAACGATATTATTCAACCAGTAATATTTTGGACTCCCCGTTTCAAACACAAGCCGCAGATGCAAATGACCATCTGGAACCTGCGGACCTGAAGTTCGAATGAAGATGTCTGCCCCGTCATCTGTGCGTAGATTGTACCGAGTGTCCGCCGAGAAAATGTTCGTTCGGGGATCAACCAGACCCCAATCTGCTCCGACATTCATAATCTTGCCTATCTGGTGTCAGAAATCCCCTTGATACAGGAAGGTTATAGCAAAAATCGAAGACTTTAGTACCTGAGAGATGAGGGCCACTGAAGTTTCCACCGACGATAGGAATAGAGTTGCGTATACCATAGGGCCCAGCCACCTGACTCATGAAGTTTGGGTCACACTCTGCATATGCTGTGTACAAAAATGACAGCTTTGGTGGCTCGGGGGTCTTCATTGCCATACCGATCTGGGTCAACAGTGCAATCGAAAGCGAATGGAAAGCCGTTGTGGCCCCATTGCGAGCAGAGGGTAATAGTCTCATCTTGTCTCAATATATTTGCTTTCAAATTCAAATTGTCAAGATACAAAAACCATGAAACTGAGATGAGGAAGCGTGCATTTGGTTTTGCCTAAATAACCCCCGAAGAAATATCCGGATTTTCTGTACCCCGCAGTACGGAAACGCTCAACTGCCGCTGCAGTTGTGAGGGGATTTGTGTATATGTGTATATAGCCGGGCTGATTTGTTAATCTGAGGGCATGTTGTTTTTAATTGGATGTTTCACTAGCGAGGGATGGTAGTTCAGGCTCATGTTCGTTGATCAAGTTAGGGTGAGCCAGCATGTCACGGCAGCTGGCGCGGCATGTCGAGTTTCCCCCGCAGGAGACATGGACTAGAGCAAGCGAAATCGAGCGAGTTGGTAATATTATTGCGCGAGGTTATGAGAGCAGATGTGGTCAATTCGTCGACTGCGTCGGTAGACATTGTCATATACATGATTTGGCCGGGGTTGTCGGAAACGCAGTTGTTTTCGTGCGCGGTCACAGTGGCGTCCTTGGACTTCCGGAATTCGTCACATTCGGCCTGAAGTGTCTTGAGGGCCGCGTGAATGTCTTGGTCAATCTAAGACAAGTCGAGCTGCCAGCCAAGTGAGCGTGTCGTAGGGGGCATTTTGGCGATCGAAATGGGTGACAAAGAAGTGAAGGTCGGAGTGAGAAAGGGGGAGGATATGAATATGGAAATTGTGGAATGAAATACTACAGTGAAGGCGAAATGGACGGGTTTCTATGCTGAAGCTATGCATGTGTGTCTTGCTATCTCTCTCCAGTCGCTGAGAAGCGTGGTGATCAGAACAGGCAACGCTAAGTGAAAGGGTGATGAAAAAGGAAAGCCGTTGCTGTCAGTACCTGAAAAGCGCGAGGAATGCATTCTCGTCGAAATATCTCTCATGCGACTATCACCAAGCCAGGTCATGGAGTGTGAGCGATGTTTGACTAGTGCAGAAGCCTTTCCCCGAAATATCTGCTTCCCGACCCTTGAAAATATCAAGATCTCGCCGAGGACAGAATCCAGAGGCGGCGGTTGTCAAAAGGTGACCCACGGAGTAATCAACAAACTAGACGCAGAAAACAGCCAAGGAGTCGACAATACACTGTAGTTGAAAGACCTGATGTGGGAGGATTCTCGACTTCACGTCAGTCCCCGACCTTTGAAGAGCGAGACGAGAGTTGTCGCTTGCAAACTCAGTAAGGCCGAACAATCGTCGTTGTTTTATAGACTGGCCGATTTGAGACCATTCAATCTCCCCGGGAGGACGGTGTACTCGACTAGCATGCCCATGTTCAATTGGAGCCCAGCAGAATACGTTCACCAAGTCGTACAGCCAATTGATGGTATATGATCTACGCCACGCCAGACGCTGCTCTTTGTCTGTGTGTTGGAGATCAAGATCTGACTTCCAATTCTGAAGACTTTTGGCCATAGTCTTAGTTGGCTTTCCACTGCATGTCTTCCGGTAGTCGAAGATAAATTCCACTAGGGCCTCATATGAGAAGATCAGAAGCCGCTCTTTCAAATCCAACTCTCGTCTTCCAGTCTGGATCCCAGGATAGTCGGTGGGTTCTGAATGCACGTGTGTCACTGGGCCGTCAGGGAAATTCTCAGGGTCTCTATGAGTAAGGGCCTTGATGATCGTGTGAAATGAATCCTGCCCATGGAACTCAACAAAAATTTGTGAATGTGTCTCCTTGATGGTTGCAATCGCAACATGGCATAGGCTGGCAGCAACGGCACTATTGAGACCCTTGTATGCTACCTTGTGCCAAACTTGTTGCAGGTAATGCAGGAGCTCTGTCGACTGCATAATGATCGAATAGATGGCTACCGAAAAATCAATCATGGTTCGAGGGTCATCTTCCAGAATTCTGAAACTCTCCAGTGGGATCTCCTCCTTTCCGTGGCCGTCGGGGATGTCACTCATTCTTTTTCTCGCCCTAGACTTTCGTTTTGTTCTTCTCTTTGGTTTATTGGTATAGTTGATCTTTTGTGACGCAGTTTCGTTAGAAACACTGGCATTTCCTTGGGCGTGCAAGCTCCCATGTCCATTGTGTTCGTCAAATTTGCGAAGATGATACTGGCTTCATCTTTGTCAGGTACCTCATGCTCAGATTCCCTCCTCTCTTGCCAGGCCTTCCCTCCCAGTGCATAGAAACCCTCTGTCAGGCGATCGACGGCATACTTGCGTGAGCCATTGCCTTTCTGGAGGTTCGGGTCTAGGTTAGAGGAATACAGACTCAGATAGAGCTGTGCGTCCTCTTCCTGGCGCAAATTATTGAGTCGAAGATCTGAAATATAGTCGGCGGGATTCGGTCCATGTTTTCGGCAATGAATGCCGAGAGTGACTTGAGCGTTTCTAGAGAGACAACGCCCGTGGGACCTGTGGGTATTGAGGACTCGACATGAAACCCCTTGCAAATTTCAGCAGCTGCGTTGGCCATCCAGTACAAAATATATCTCTGCTCCCTTTTGTACCTGAGGTACGTAACTTGAGTTACCATGGTTTGGCGTGTCGAATCGATGCCGTGTTTTGACGGGTTGACGGTATTGAGCGAAGGGAGAACAAAAGATCAAGAAACATGCCGAAGTCTCGCAAGTCGAAAATCTGGCCCACCGACTAATCGTGTCAACATTAGCAAATTCGATAATGATTGCTTCCAATGGAATTTGCAAGAAGAGCACGTGAGCTTCACCAACCTTGACCAAGTTTCCGGATATGTTGATTTGTCCCCCAAGATGCGGAACTGACTTATTCCGGAGCATATCAACAATACCTATACTATATCACAGCTTGAAATAGCTCTCTGTAGTTCAACTTGGTCTTTCTGAGAACTTGCCATCCGTATATCCTCAAACGCTACATGTATACCTGATACATGGGTTATAAGCTCCACCGGCAGACGTTGTTGAAATAATACAATAGCCGTATCTGGAGTATCTGGAGGATAGATAGAGAGTAGAATAATATGCAAAATTTGAAGTGATCATTGAATTTATGATATTGAGTGGTATGAGGAGGGAAACGTGTCGGATGGTGCTCATTGCTCATGGTTGGGGTTTTAACGAGTCCCGCATTCGTGCAGGTTGGCTCCATCTGCATCTACCTCGTTTGTTTTCAGTATACTCTACACGGCATTTGTCAGTTGTCAATAATAAGTCTTAAGAAAGCCGGTGCCATATTTGATTTATACTGAGGTCCAATGACCTTCTGCCACCTACGAACGGTGTGGATCCTACGGCCACGATACTGGCCATCAAAGGATGTATGACCACAATCGCTTAACCTTATACAATAGTTAGGTTGTTGAAATCTGTATTTTTCCCTGGGTAATATTGTGTTTTGTCAAGTTTAATATTATATCACGAACTTTCGATATCGATATCTAAGATTAAGTCTATCAAAAATGGTTGTTCTAGAAAATGTATCAATGACGTATGGTTGTGTGACAATGGCGGTACTTCATCTAGCAAAGATTTATATTTTCTGGATCCCCTTAAAACTTATACCCCGTTAGCGAATATTTAGCCTGTTATATGGGTTAATGGCCTAAAGTTGATTACACAAATAGCTATACCCAGGATAGCTGTATATTTCAAGATAGATACAAATGATTCATATAATGATGATATGATAACGTGGCTAAAACAAGTTGTACTTCGTGTATTTTCAGGTGGCCTGAGCGGGCGGGGTTCAACTTTTCTAGAGCGCTATACATTTCTTATATCCATGATGTCGTATAAAGTATTATCAATACTTATTTGGTCGATATGTAGCTGTAGGTCATAGTGGATACAAAGTTTCGTTGGATAATATCATAACGTGGTAGCTACCTAACCTCACGTAGCACAACCTAAGGGGGTTCAACTCGATGTACCTGGAATGGGTTCCTATGGGTTTATGCCCGGTATGGTTCATAGACAAGATCCTAGGCCCATGGAGCTTGATTTGCTAAAGTCTACATGTCTGTCTAACGCTGTCAACTGCAAAAATATCCGTGGTGCTACACGGCCTTCCACAAGACGAGCACGCCTCTTTTTCTTCGGCCAATCACAGTGAATCTTCCTTGGGCGTTGCTCACCCGTTCCACGCTACTCAAGCCACACTTTGTCCGAACAACCAGTTATCTAGTATAGGCGAGTTGGAAGTTCAGGAAATGAAAAGAATCTGGTCGCGTGGCTTTCAGCCAGGGAGCACCTTAATTCGGCACCTCAGTTTCCCGCTCTTTCACACTCGTGTTTGAGCCTTCGTACAGGAGATGTCAAGCATCTATCGGGAACCAGTTAGCTTCCCTGAGCACAGACATGCACGTCCTTCCCAGAACTCAGTCTCAAATCTCGATGCCACGAGGACATACAGGCCACTCCTGGTCCTGGGCCCTCCGTGTTGTGGTCTGTCTTCTGATGTTTCACAGGACAATAAGGTAAGCGCTCAAGCTAGTCCACCAAAGGCATAGCCGATGGCCCGATGCAGCATCCCCGCCAACCACAGCCCCTGTAAGACGCGAGCACGGCTCAGCTTGTTCGAGTTGAAAGGGCGTCTCCCCGCAACGGGCTCTCCCGCATGACCGGCTCGGCGAGGCTTTTCACGAAGCTAGAAAGCTTGTTCCCCGCTCCCCTCCTAGGGCTGTTGGCCGATGGGCAGATGAGTCTTCGATGACCTACCTACTCGCTATGACTCCCGGTGAATCTATCCAGTCAAATTGCGAAGCTCACCAAAGACGAAAATCAAGCAGTCCACGCGTCTTTGTGGGATCTGGGGATCCCTAATTAACAACTCCATCTCGAATCTGGGGAAACCCCCGTGGGGGAGCCCCGACTCCGAAGCCCATTTGATGTTGATTTGCCTGGTGGTTTCGGGTCGTACTGGAGGCTGCCCTCTGCTCAATCTCCCGATCATGTTAACGTATCTCGGGCCTCCTATCTCGGGGCTCAAAAACGCCACCATCCGCACAGATTCGCAACGCCCCGCGGGTGGCTAGCCTTGTTCTGGTCAAAGCTTAACCTTTCCGACCAGTAGGATACTTTGCCTTTGGTTTCCTCTTGGCAGACTAATCGATTTCAGGTAACCTTTGCATGCGATCACTGTGTGGGTGTGCTTGCTTTCCCCAGATTCCAACCCCTGTCGACCTTGATTGGCCCCCAGCTAATTACATCGGATTGATCCACGTATCACGCGCACCTCGAAATGGAACCTTAAGGTGAAGTTGCATTCGAACTAGTCAGATCGAGTACTATGCATGAGATATAAGGCATCTCCCCGCCATGTTAGCTTTACAAGCTCTGCTCTCCTTTTTCTCTTTCCACTCTGTCGACTAACACGCCCTGATTTTCTGCGTGCGTCTCTTTTTCTGCTATTTCAGCTAGCTTCTCTGAGTTCCCAGTTCGAAATGTCTTCCGGCATCGAGGAGAAAAAACCCGAAGGGGAGGCTAGGGTCAAGTCCGAGGGCGAGGCCCATGTCGCTCACAACGAGAAGCTCGACCACAGTCAGGTCTTGTCCAATAAGGATCTCATGAATGAAGCTATTGATGGCGAGAACAATGAGCATGAACAAGGAGTCTGGGAAGCAGCGAAATCGCACCCATTGGCTTGCATGTGGGCCTTCATCTTTTGCTTCACCATCGTCATGGAGTCCTTCGACATGTTTCTGAACACCAACTTCGTCGCCCTGCCCTATTTCAAAAAGCAGTTCGGCGTCTTGATCGGTGTTAATGAATTCTCCATCCCGACCCGGTGGCAGAGTGCCCTGTTCCAGTCCGGTCAATGTGGTGCCTTTATTGGTGTCTTTGCAGCTGGTCCTATTACTAATCGCTTTGGATACCGCTGGACGACCATCTTTGCATTAATCTTTATGAATGCCACTATCTTTATCTCCTTCTTTTCAACCTCTCTCGGTATGTTGGTGGCAGGACAACTCCTGGAGGGTATTCCCTGGGGATTCTTCATTTCCAACAGCCCAGCTTATGCCAGTGAGATTGTGCCGCTCGCCCTCCGCGGTGCTTGCACGGCAACTCTGCAAATGAGCTGGTCGATCGGTGGAATTATTGTTGCTGCTGCCAGTTATGGCTACAACAACCGCAACGATGAGTGGTCTTGGCGAGTTCCCACTGCCTTGCAGTGGATCTTCCCAGTGAGTGCAATTCTCCGATCCCTTAGTCCCCTTCTAGATACTATTTTTCACCTTATAAGAAGGTTACTAATATACAATTTGATATGAAAGACACCACTTTTGATTCTGATCTTCCTAGCCCCCGAGTCACCTTGGTGGCTCATTCGTCGTGGACGCAAGGCAGAGGCCCTTCGATCTATCGAGCGTCTCGGTGACAAAGGCGAAAGGTCCCATAAGACCTTGGCTATGATCGAGCGAACCGTCGAGCTGGAGGCTGAGATGGGTGGCAGCCCGACTCTCCTGGATCTCATCAAGGGGACCGACCTCCGGCGAACAGCCATCATCTGTATGATGTATGCTTCACAGAATTTCGCCGGAAACCTCATCGCCAATCAGGCTACTTATTTCTTTGAACAAGCTGGTATATCGCCAGATAAGTCCTTCCAACTGAATCTGATCAACTCATGTCTTCAATTTGTCGCGAACGCGCTGTCGTGGCCACTGAGCGCCTGGTTCGGTCGCCGCACTATATACCTTTGGGGAACCGCAATCAACGTTACATTCCTGTTCATTCTTGCTATCTGTGGCTCGGTTCATCAAAATCATCAGACTAGCTACGCTCAAGCATGTCTGGGAGTCATTATCTCGTTCGTGTACGCCGGCGCCATGGGCCCTATTACCTACACTATTATCGCGGAAACCTCGGCTGTCCGCCTTCGTGCACTGAGTACTGGTGTTGGCCGTGCTGCTTACTACGTCGCTGAGATCCCTATGATCTTCCTCGCTTCCCAAATGCTCAATCAGACCGGATGGAACCTTGCTGGAAAGTGTGGCTATGTCTGGGGTAGTACCGCTATTGTCTGCTGGATCTTGGCATACTTCTTCTTGCCGGAGCTGAAGAACCGCTCGTATCGTGAGATTGATATCTTGTTCAATCGTAAGGTTCCAGCCCGCCAGTTCAAGGAGACTCATATCGATGTTACTGAGAACGAGTAATTGCGGAAATTTTCGATTGGCAAGATGGGATTGAATTTGTCTGAAGGGTTCTGTGTCTAGTTCGATCTACCTATGGTAGTAAAGATGAATATCAAACGTAATTTGGAGGTAATTGAAATCTTTCTCTACGCTGCGCACGTGATGCCATAGTCCATGAAGCCAAAATCTCACACCCAGCAGAATTCTATAGATCGGATTAGTCCTACGCTCAATAAACACAGATATAAGCGTAGCGGAATACCCACTGACCGAATCTGCCTTTTTCACATTTCTTTTTCTCTTTTAGCCGATAAGGTTCCAATGTATGTAGAAGAAAGAGCAAACGTCAGAATAAAATCACACAAGCTCGAAGAATTCGTAATAATTATATGTAAGAAAAAAACAAGAAAATGAAGAAACATTTGAAAACACGCGTACAGGAAAGCTCTCTACCCTCGAGCAAAAGCCCCATCTAACCACTCCTTCGTGCTCTCTCCCGAGGACGTGGAAACTCCTCCCCCAAATACTCTTGCTCCCTCTCTCTGGCTCGCTTCCTACCCGCTTCGATCTTTTGCGCGTCAGGAACAAGACAACAATCATGACGACAGCAGGGACATGGGCGTGTTTGGCCTTCATAATCCCTGTAATAAAATACATGCGCAATGCACGGTGTGTGGAAAATGTGACCACACGATAGTTGAGTCATATTTGCCCGCAGACCAATGTCCTCAGTACAGATGACACATGGTATTCTTCTTGTTCCCGTTGCTCCAGCATAATCGTTCGCAATTGTAGTCGTCAACTGCCGTTGAGGGATGTCTGGCAGTAAGTTTCTGATGGCGTCTTCCGGCGGGTAAGTTGGTACAATGGATTCAATGGAAGAGGTCAGATCCTCCTCAGTCCACGGGACCTCTGTGATTGTAACGCGCCTGTCCCCAGAGTATTGTGGAAGTGGGACTAGTGAAGCAGGAGCTGGGTCGAGATAGTCTGCACGGAGAAACTCGGTGAATATCGAGGCCAGAGTAATCGACAAAGAAAATTGGAATGTGACTAAGTTGGTATTTGATGGGTCGAGGCGCGTCAGGAATAGACACAGTCGTCGACTGAATTCCCATGAAAACTCGCCGGATGGTCGATTGGACCAAAAGTCAATAATTTCAACGAGGTAATCTAGCGTTTCAAGCGTCATCCCACGCTGTTCATGGAGGCCGTTTATGAGCGTGTGAACTGCATTGTATACATCCGTTTGGAATATGTCGGAGCGACTGAGATAGGTATCCGCACGTTGAAATGGATCAAAATGCACAAGATGACTGTGAAGATGGTTCGTCAGGGTCTGAAACTGACCAGCTGAGAAAGGAACCACTGTGGGATCTTGTGGGAAATCCCGCACGCGGACAGCTGTGGCCCTCAATTCAGTGATTGTTCGCTGGAGGTTTTTAGAGCCATCTGACCCGCTGGAAGAACTTCTTGAGCTCAAAGGGGCATTTCCTCGTCTTGTTCGTCTTCCAGTCATTTTCAGAGTTTGCTTGAAGCAACACGGAAGAAGGAAGTACTGAGGCAAGTAGGAATCCGGACGCAGAATGTAGAACGATTGAAAAGAAAATCCAAGAGAACAGCGCATGCTTCATATATTCTTGTAAACTATTATTAGACACACGAGGTGGCGCACGTTCAGGTACAAAGAAGAGACAAGTACATTCGAATGGAAATGATTGTAATTTGGAACCACACGAAGAGTGCATATGGCAAGTAGGGCTGATGGTGTTTAACAAAGAAGGTGGAGTTGAACAGAAAATGGCTGGATGGAACGATATCTTCTCAAGTACGAGGATGGGACTTTGGCATCCTAAAAGAAGATATGGCCATGGGCCATAGATTAGATGTGTCTAAAGGCTTGATTGATATGGGAATTAGCTTGGTAATGAGATAGTGCTTGAACCGCCTGGCCGGAGATAGAGGGATCAACACTGGACTAAGAGAGGGCTGTGAAACAAGGGTCTACTGATTTACTGCGCTGGCGAAGTAGAGTTTTTTTTTCTTTTATTTTGAAAGACACGTAGGGACATTTGGCTTTTCTAGCCAATTCTTTATCCAGTCTCTAGTGAGCGTGAAATTACATGACTCTGTTTGGTAGTTCAACAAAGACGGCCATCGACACCCCTCCAGGTTTCTTTTTCTTTGTCCCCGCTATGATGAAGTTGACCGTGGTACCTCTCGCCTGGCCGGCTTCGAATTATTTGCCTCGGCTGTGTAGTAAAAGAAACAAACAGCTTTAGGATATTGATCGAGTGCGTTAGTGCTTGTTAATCGAAGGTCGAGTTCAAAGACTACGAATATTGTGGCTTTTTGCACTTTGGTGGTAGAGTGGCTGATTGGACACCCTTTGTTTTCTGACCCTTCTATCCATCTACCTTGACAAATGACCTCTCTAGCCTCTTTTTTTCAAGAAATCATTCGAAAAAAGTCACTTTTTAATTTCTTCAGAATGAAATCAGCTTCGCAGAGGTGCGGATTGTTACCGTTTCTTTCCATGAGCAGGCTTAACAATATCTAATGCATTCCAGGATGACCCAAGTTTGATTGACATGAACAGATGAAATAATCTCAGATTGGGAGGGGGAATAATTCTATTATCGTCATGGCGTCTTCAATAGTTGATTGAAGCGGCGGTATCTTATTTCTTCAAATCTGGTTGAATACTTGGAGGGGCAGCCGAATATTCCGGCGGAGGCGAAGGGACCGCGGACTTGGAGTTTTTGCCGTCTTTCTTTTGGCTCTCTTTTGAAGAACGAGAGCCTTGGCCATGACTCCTTAGGATCGTGGTCACTTCAGCATTACGCGAGACCTGTTCCGGTGTTGAAAGCCCACCATCTTTCCTTGTGGTGGACGCTCCCCATTTCAAAAGAAGTTGTGTCATCTTCACATCCCCTTCATACGCCGCGATATGAAGAGCGCTTGTACTATCCCGACCTTTCAAATTGACTGGGGCTCCATTTTTCAAGAATATTTCAACCATCTCGAGATTTCCCAACTTGACAGCCTCATGGAAGAGCCGCTTTTTATACCAATCACACGCCTTCGGGGAGGCCGCAGAAGTACACAGCAATAGTTCCACCATCGGACAATTCCCACTCTCTACAGCGTAAAAGAGAGGAAAGTGGTCATTGGAATCCTTTCTCAAAACAGAGAGTTTCCCATCAAATATTCGACTCAAGCCGGTGGGTGGGTGCCGTGCTTCATACTCGAGAAGAAGTCTGCAAATATCCAAGTTGCCCTGCTTGACAGCTAAATGGACAGGGTTTCGACTATGGAGATCATTGGCGGTGATGCGGATCTTTGCACCTAAAAGCAGCTGGATCATGGGTATATCTTCACGGGTAGTCGCGACGTGGATTGGATAACTGCCTTTCCCAGTGAAACGGTCTGCTAATAAGGCGTCGCATTCGAGCAGAAGTCGAGCAATTTCCAGATATCCCCCGGCGACGGCATAGTCAAGTGATGTCATACAACTACCATCAACTAAACCGGGAGTCGCGCCTTTCTCCAGCAAGAGCCTTGCAATATTCCAATGGCCTTTCTCGGCAGCAAAGTGAAGTGGTCCCATTCCGCATTGATCCACTTCGTTGGGATTAGCTCCGCTTTCTATGAGCACCTTTATCGTTTCAATGTGACCGCGTGCGGCCGCCTGGTGGATGGTTCCAAATGGAGTTCCGTCATCTTTAGACTTTCGGTCACTCATGATCAGAGATGTGAGATTTGAGGTTTGATTGTTGACAAGACCCTCGTTGGCGGGTTTTAACTGAGCAGCCACTGTCGCCCTGCCAAGCCCGCTAGCATCTCAGCCCCAACCGGTTCAATGCATAGCCCCGAACCAGCCTTGCTGATTCGCCAGTCCATCTAAGGCCCCGGATCTTTCGTTAAACATGGCCTAAATTGGGCATCTCCGTCGCGATCTTGCAGGAGACAGGAAATCTTCGAAGTCGATTATCTATCGTCATCTCAACTAGGCTGATGAACGATTCACGTGGTACCCAATGATCGGCCAACAAAGTCCATTCTTCGGGGTTGGAAGTATCCAGTTAGACGTGTGGTTTCTCGCTGGGAATAAGATGTAAAAAGTAAGGAGGGAATGAGGCCAGGAGAGAAGGCAGGAGGATATGGACAATCTGATTCATCGCCTCGGGCATCAATCTGGGAGGAATGGTTGAATAAGGCAATTATAACTAGGGTTGAACTGAGTATTCTAGCTAAAAAGGCGCTTTTTCCTTCACAAGGACCGTAGACTACCGATTTCCCGCTCTCCGGTCAATCTCCGCTCTTTTACCCGTTGATGTCAGACACTGGAGCATCGATTTAACGATTTTCAAGCAAGAACATGTACCCCAATGAACCATACCAGAAAATAACTTTGCTGCAACAGTGGAGTCATTATTGCATAGGCTCATTTGATTTAATCTGAAACAATCAATAATTTTTATTAGCTCTACACCTGCCTTGCTGTTATTTCTCAGGGTACCAGGGATGACGGGCGGGGTTGGCTCCGGCATCGCCCCGACGGGAGGACAGGCGGCTTGCTAAATTCAAGCTAAAGTAGTGGGATATACCTGAAATCCTACATCTGTATATATTTTTTTCTTAACAGTAGAGAGGATTCCGTTCGATTATGATAATGATTCAATTAGACTTTGGACCCCTGGAGCTTATCTTCGCATACCTAATTTATCCAATGACAGCCACAATATACTCCGCGGTAATCCGGGGCATTGCCCGGAACACCTCCCTTCTGCATGGAGTCTGTTCTGGGTGAGCTTGAATAATATAAAGTTCCATTGGGCGCCTGAAAGACTTAAACTCACTTTGGCGTACATATGACCCTAATTTCATGGGTTCCATCTTCAGCATGCCGTCTCAAAGTGGTCCAGCTAACCCGATGGGTTGGTATATGCTTATCTTAATGTTCGCTGTCACTCTTCATTCCTCAATGTCCTTCGCACTCGACAGTAGTGTTATCAAGACATATTCACTTCCGTCTGGTGTCATAAATGGCACTTCATACTCCATTCTCGTCAACGCTGCAAACAAGCCGTTTCAACAAGTCGACACTTTCTTCGCAAAAGTAGCCCAAGTGAACACAACCTCTGGCAAGGGCATTGAGCATAATACCTCTGTTGCACTCTTGGACTTTTCGCACCCTGTCAATTTCAAAATCCAATATCATAATGGTCCTATCAAATCAGTTGGCATTCGACCCTATTCGCTTGGCATTCATGCTCGCGTCGCAGAAGGCGTTATTGAATTTTCGCTCCCAAAACCACAGAACATTTTAATTCAGGTCAACGATGACTTGTTCGATACCCTGCAACTCTTCTCAAACTCCATTGAGACCAGTAATCCAGTCAACGATCCCAATGTGATTTATTTCGGCCCTGGAGTCAACAACGGCACGGGAATCCAGAATGGAGTCTTGTCTGTCCCTTCAGGCAAAACCGTCTACGTGGCTGGAGGTGGTCTGCTTACCGCACAGGTTGCTTTCCAGAATGTATCCAATTCTGCGGTCATTGGCAGGGGCATGCTCGCGACCAAATCGTCCGGTGCAGTTCTGATCGAATATTCATCGAATATCACCGTCAAGGATGTCATCATGCTGAATCCCAACGGCTACGCAGTGATCTCCGGAAGCTCTGAGGGTGTCACCATATCTGGTATCCGCTCGTTTTCCTCTAAGGGCAACGGTGACGGTATCGACATCTTCTGTTCCCAGAACGTCTTGATCGAAGGAGTTTTCATGCGCAACTCCGATGATAATATCGCCCTGTACCAGCATCGTTGGAACTACTATGGTGACTCGAAAAATATCACGGTCCAGAACTCGGCACTCTGGGCAGATTACGCTCACCCAATTAACATTGGCACACACGGAAATACTCCCAATCCAGAGACCATGGATGGGGTCACCATCCGAAACATCGACATTCTCAACCACCACGAGCCGCAGCTGTGGTACCAAGGCTGTATTGCAATCAATGCAGGGGATAGTAACCTCATAGAGAATGTCTACATTGACGATGTACGAGTCGAGGACTTCCAAACCGGTCAGTTGTTGAATTTCCATGTCATGGATAACACCAAATACAACACATCGCCCGGTCGGGGAATCCGCAATGTCGTCATCAAGGATCTCGTTTACAACGGTCATAATGCGAACCCATCTCAGTTCCTTGGATATGACGAGGAGAGAATTATAACCAATGTCACGTTCATCAATCTGACTGTCAATGGGCTGAAGATTTACGATGCGATGCAAAAACCTACCTGGTACTATACTGCTGACTTTGTTCCCTTGTTCGCGAATGAACATGTATATAACTTGACCTTCACCTCGGTCTAAAAGCGGATAATGAGCTAAATATCTACAACCAGATAGCTTGGTGACTTTTTCAAGTCAATGAGACAACAATCGGGCTGGTTGGAAATCTAGGTAACCGAGTAAAATTTGCGACGGACGGGAGATCTCTGGGATCTACACCGGCCATCTGTTCTTCAGTCTTCTATGAAACACCCTAAGCACATATCGCCCTAGATTCTAGATAGGACAAGAATTTGAATTAAACTATTGGGATTGCATGCTGCAACCAAATATCAAATTAAAAGTCCTGCGTGGACTGAGGATCGCATAGCGGGATGTGGTTTTTCTGGCTGGACCCTCGGAACCACCGCGGCTCCGTGTGGGGGCCAAATCGACAAGCAAGACAGATTAGGGGTTAAACAGTGGCAGATGGAAGTTGAACCTTCCCTCTAACAGGTCTCAGGAAAGGCCTCGACCATTTGATTATCGACTCAACAACATCGCCTTACCCTACAAATGGCACGCACACCATTTGATCGTCTCCCAGCGGAGATTGTATCGATGATTGTGGTGGATCTAGACTTCGTCGATCCCTCTAGTCTGCTGGCCTTGGCTTGCACCAGCAAAGCCTCCTTTGCGGCTGCTGCACCGCGCCTCTACAAAACCGTGCGGATATGGTTAGAGGATGAGTCTCAAGCTACTATCTCCGAAAAGGCCAGCCAGCTACTCGAGAACCTCACGCGGCGAGAGGTCTCACAGCATGTGCGATATTTCATCCTGGATTCGCAAAAGGCGATAGGGAACAGAAAAGTAGCCCTGACTGCTGCACATCGCGAGCACGACTCGCTGAGCTCGCAGATCGTCAACAGGGTTCCTATAGTCTTTCGGGTTCGGCGGATTGCAACTGATAACCCCCACGCCAACGACGTCTGGAGACCAGTAGCTAATCTTGTGAGAGCACTGCCGGGGCTGGTCGATTTTTTCTATACAGCGGAATATCAATTTGCCCCATGTCTGCTTGAAGCTGTGCTTGAATCAACTCCGAAATGTCGACTATGGTTGAACACTTTCAAACTGCATAGTCTGAGAGATCTGGAACTAGATCCCCACGAGTATGCGCTTGTTACGTCTCGTTGTCTACACAGCATTAAGTATGATGGCGAAGATGACGGAAATCGAGGGCGCGATCGCCGCTACCCTTTTGATGACTGGAAAGGCATCTATCATGTTGTGTCTGAACTGGCCCCAAGCTTGCAAAACGCCTATATGCGATGCTATCTGAATTCCCATCGAATCGTCCTCGCAAACGAGGAGTCCAGAAATCCCGGCTTCTTGGATGGGTGGTACGAAAAACCGGCTAAGAAAGGATCGCTCCAAAGTCTCAATATCGGCGATTCAGACGTCATTGATGTGAAGCTTGTCAATGAGTGGGACGCTCATACGGACTTTTCGGCTTTGTCCAGCCTCGTCTTGGGAGGGCCCATTGACGAAGCAGCTCTGATATACCTTGCCTCCAGTTGCAAGCTCAGTTCGCTGCAACATCTTACATTGGACCTCAATCCGTACCCTCGCCATCTTGAGCCAAATGTGCGCCGGCGAGAGCTCACGACAGCTCATCAGAGTGGGATCCAATTCCTGACGAGCCTTAGACCTCTAGCCTCGCTGACCCTGAAGGGCTGGAACAACTCCCACTCGATAACTCCAATTCTTTCTCTCCACGGCCGTACCTTGACTCGGCTAGTTATTGAGCCCTATAGAGAAAATCCATTCACTGCCTCCGACGTCACAGTTATGGCACTACTATGTCCAAAGGTGCAGGAACTTGACATCACTATATCCCGATCGGAAGGGGATTCATCAGAGGTCGAGAGATATCGCAGCCTCGGAAAATTCCGCGCTCTCCGGGATCTTCAACTCAGGTTGGACCTAACGAACATCAAGCTATTATTGCCAGAGCTTGATGAAGACAGAGACAATGGAGTCCCTTTCACTCCAGTGCATCCCTCATTTGACGAATTTGATATCAAGCCTTGCGAGATGTCCCCTGGTCCGAACGGATCCGTGTGCGACAGGCTCTCGTTTCGCAATGGCGATATCCGCCAGATGCTAGTCAATTCTGCCATCGATGAGGCTCTAGTACAGCAGATCTTCCACATTTTGCAGGAAAGCAAGAACGCTAATTCGTCCACACGAACTCTGCAGTCTCTTGAAGTGAGCCAGTGTGGCAAGACTGAGACCTGGGACACGCTAGGGTATAACGGGCATGTTTTGTTTAGTGGTGTCCCAATGGCTATGGAGCGAACCTGGCTTGCTACACGTGCTTTGGGCGTCGGGGTTGGTATAGACGTTGTCCAAACAGATGTCGCTGCGATGAAGAGCCGGTTGGCATACCATAAGGATTTTTGGGACTGGAGAGATGATCGGCTTCCTTCGTGGTTATGGCCGTCGTTTCGGCGTCTTTGGCCGAAGAAGAATGGGGCTAGTTGGCAAGATGATTGGCATAGTTTCCCACTGGCGGAATGACGTGAAGAATAGAAGAGTCAGTATAGTAAGAGTGAAATACAAATTGTGCGGGATCAAACTGTTCTGGTACACATCATTGGATAGTGAGATCTAAAAAAGTACCATGGTCCGGTCCGTTCGCTCTGATTTATTATCTGTGAAACGTTCGCTGCTGAAATGAATATGCTTTCAATTCCCCTTTCTCCCTCATCCTTCCTGATATTTTATGCCATTCCTGTGCCTACTTTGAAGCCTTTTCTAGATCTGCCGCCCACAGGGCCGCCCCAACAGCATTAGTGAATGAGAATGCAATTGAGGCAAACGGAACCATTTCCAGAGCAAATGCCGCCATTCCCAGTCTAATCATCCAAACAGTCAGATCTTGTGCGACATCAGGTAGGGGATGAAGAAGTCAACTTACCCGGTATAAGCCCCCCGGTTGTTCGCAATCCATTCCTCTCTTTGCCGGGCGTTCCAACCCTTCAATTCGAAATACCGTGTGTGCAGTTGTGGGCCAACGCGTTTTCCCTGAACAGTAATATAGAGTACTGTTCCAACTACGGGGATCAAGTTCAAAGGCAAGTAGATCAGCGATCTGAAGATTGCCTGGGGAGTGAATCTTGCAAGTGGGCGCGAGATAACCTTGCCCAGTCTACCTATCGCATCCCTTCCCCCGGATTGAGGTTTGAGTTGACGTCCCTGGGCGACTAGAGGCTCCTGACCGCGGGCAACCAGCGTCCCATCGAACGTGTCAATGAGCGCATCTTCGACCACAAAGGAGCGTGATAGAAGGTTGGTGATAGTAGCGCTCTCGGTAAGAACAAGCAATGCTGCGGAAATGGCAGCTAATGGGCCACTTGTGAAGGCCATAATGGCCATCTGAGGCACATAGGTGAAGAAGAACATGAATGACGTAACACCCATTCCCATGCCGATGGTGCGCCCGATGCGAGACATGAAGGGACCCCAGAGACCTTTGTGGGTGGCGAAGTAGATGATTCCCTACCATGCGCATTAGTTTCTTTCTAACGGGGCTCGATGGGATTGCGCCCGCTGAGGGATAGGCTGGCATACCTTGATCGGGTACAGATAAGCGCCCGATTTGAGGACATCTTGGGATGCTGCGCGGGCACTATTGGCCTCGGCCATGGCCATATTCTTCAGCTTGTCCGACATTGTGAAAATGTCATGAAGTGCTAGGGGACGAGGCAAAGAATCGAAAGCTGTGAGATTTGAAAATTCGAAGGACAGAGTGTGTTGAAGATGGCAGAGTCTATGGACCGGAAAGAGAACGACCTGAGCAAGTGCGGCGTTCCTGGACTGAGTCCAGCTAATGATGTCATCGGCACCGGCCACAATCACGGGTGCTCGCCGAAGCACGTGACGAAGTATATGTTGCGTCGCTTGTTTGTTGCTTGACTTGATAGACAAAAGACTCGATGCAGCAGCCAATGAGATTTTTGCTTGAAGCTTATCAACGGCTGGAGAAATTGCCGCAATTTGGTGGAGTTGCACCGGACAGCGGGGCTCCGCCGAAGACATTTCGGAGATTGTTGGTCGTTTGTAGTAGTTGGTCGCGTGCGATCTGGAATAGGAACGAAGAAGGTTAGTATATTCGTATAGATTACGGCAGGTTGATAATTAACTTCGGGTCCTAAATCAATCAACTAGTACGTTAAGAGTTAAGGTATCCCAGGGATTACGAAGTCTAATAGGGTCACTAAGGTAACGAAGGAGGAACACGGAAGAATCGATCGTCCGAGGGAAAGGATCAGCATGAGGAGCCAAAAAAAAGTCCCCGCCGAATTTCCAATGTGACATTTAAATCATCGACATTCCCGCCGTTGATGGAAGAGATCGCGAGCCTAGGCTTCTCTTGGTTCTTACCCCTTCCTCGACGCGACCGACCACACGCAGGCCACGGGTTCAGAGAACCAATTGCATCGACTCTGTATAGACCTCGATCTTATCTCCCACATTCCTGCGCGTCCTGGCATTGAGTTTACGAGCACGCTTCGTGATAGTTTTATCTGTGATTAGTTCCGACTCAGCATATTCACAATACCAAACCCAGCTATGAAGCTTCTAGCTGGAGCCACATTGGCCTCGGTGGCCGCCGCGGCCTCTTCATCAGCCCCTGCGTCTGCACCCACAGGTGCTACCTACGCGTCGGGCTTCGACATGACCCGAAGCTGGGCTAATCTCAGTCCCTACAAAGATGCCGACACCTTTGGATTGCCCAAGGGCATGCCGCAAGGATGCGAGCTGTCCCAAGTTCACGTCTTGCATCGCCATGCTGAACGATACCCGACCAATTATCCCTTGGATGGCGAGGGTATGCAGGATTTTGCGGCCAAATTGACCAATTACTCCAAGGCGCACTCGGGGAAGCCTGTCGCGAGCGGTCCACTGAAGTTCCTCAACAACTGGAAGTACGTTATTGGCGAGGATATTCTCATGGAGACTGGTGCAGCCACTGAAGCTACCTCGGGTTCTCATTTCTGGATCAAATATGGTCGTCTCCTGTACCGTCCCGATCGCGATAACGTAGCTGCCTGGAATTCGTCTCTTAATGTTTATTCTAACGGCACCGCACGTCCTAAGCCGGTTTTCCGGACTACCTCTCAGTCTCGGATCTTGGAGAGTGCTCGGTGGTGGCTTAGTATGTGAACTTGATTGATTTTTAAATTATCACCCTAACTTTTATAAACAGGCGGTTTCTTTGGCAACAGCGGTGCTAACAGCTCCTACGAGCAATATGACTTGGTTATCATCCCTGAAGTCTACCCGTTCAACAACACCTTGGCTTCATATGAATCATGCCCTGGTGACATGACCGAGGGGTGAGTGTGCAATATCTGATATTTTGAAGTCTTCCACTAACCTCTGATCAGCGACAACGATGCTGAGGTCTTCATCTCCCGCTACACCAAGGCTGCCCACACCCGACTCTCTTCTTACCTCCCTAAAGATTTCAATCTGACTTCCATGGACGTGCTGGCCATGCAGAACCTCTGCGCCTATGAAGTTACCAGTCTCGGCGGCTCATCCTTCTGCTCCCTCTTCACCGAGCAGGAGTGGAAGGACTTTGCCTACAATGTCGACGTCCAGTACTATGGCGATTATGCCTACGGATCCCCCACTGGCAGAGCCCAGGGTATCGGTTATGTCTTGGAACTTGCCGCTCGTCTGCAGCAGAAGCTCATTACCTCCAGTGATACCAGCATCAACTATACCTACGATGACAACACGGCTCAGTTCCCCTTCGGCCAACCGTTCTACATGGATATGTCTCACGACGATATTATCTTATCAGTTATCTCAGCCCTCGGCCTCGAACATTTTAAGTACGGACCCAACGGCCTACCTGGCGATGTGGACCATGCCCCTTCTAACCGTACCTTCTCCTTGTCTGAGATGACTCCGTTCGGCGCTCGGTTCTTCTCTGAGATTTGGACTTGTCCACGCGATACGTCCTTCGAGGAGTTGGACCCTATTCTCTACGAAAACCCTAGTCTCAAGTCTGCTCCGCATACCACGGACTACATTCGTTTTTTGTTGAACAATGCCCCACTCCCTTTGGATGGCCTCGTTGGTTGCGAGAAGGCTGAGAATGGCTTCTGTCCTGTTGAGAATTTCTTGAGAGCTGTGCCGACTCTGAAGAAGAAGGCCATGTACCAAGAGGCTTGTTTCGGCAATTATACTACCGGCAGCCAGGTTGGTGATGGTGCCCCTGCATCTTAGAAGGCTCTTGCAGATGCCTACACTGTACATAGATGGCATTATACAATCTGGAATAGCTCACGGCTTCCAAGTTTTCGTTCATGGAATTTGAGCTGCACCTCAGCACCATCAATTGATTGCTTGTTTGGTTCCAGATCATAATTCCGATACGATGTTTTGTCTGATTTTCATCGCGTCGATACCGATCTCAACAAGTCCGGCAGAAAGAGTAGAAACCCCCAGATGTCTTTTTAGATTGAGCAATGTAAATTATGCCACTTCACGGTCAAACACCGTTCATCGTTACAACAAATTACCTCAAAATCTATACCTTGGCCAGCCAATGTTGAATAATCATCGATTTGAGGTCAACAGATATGGGGCTGCTGGCACATGGGTTCCTCGAGACCTCGACAGTACAGGCGTGACAAACAGCTGGCTAGTGCCGATTAGGTTTAGTCTCACGCTGCTAGGTACTTCTGCTTCTGCTTCGCGTCACACCCTCCCACCTTCCCCCGCTATTAAAGCCCCCGCAAGAACTTGACGGGATACCCATGGGGCTAGTTCACTGTCTCGGCTAGACTGGGCTCTTATTTGACAAACTAAGGGCAGTGATTAGCGCAGGCCAGTGGTCCTCGATGAAAAGTAAGAATCATGCTGCCTAGCAGTAGCAGGATTGTAGCTTACGGTCTGGTAGATGTCCCTGCTAGACCTACCAAATGAGGTCATTTGTATGATCGCACAGTACCTGCCAAATCAGCGAAGTGTCAAAAGTTTTATGGGAGCTCATCGACGATTCAATGGTCTTTCACCAGTTGTTGAGTGTCTGTATAATCGAACACCCAAAGGTGGACGGAAAAGTGTCCTTCTATGGGCAGCTATCCACGGAAATGAGGACCTGGCTCGTGCAATGCTGCGACTTCGTGGTAGTGCCAGATGTAGTGGCGAGTACAGTCATGACGATCCATTGATTCGCGCCGCAGCGGCAGGTCACACGGTAATAGTGAAAATGCTGTTGGAGCATAACCCGAGTATGATTCACAGCGAGCGCTGGTTCAATGCTGCCGTCGCGGGTGCAGGCTTCAGAGGTCATATAGAGATTTTGAATCTCCTACTTAATGTCTCCGCTCCGGTTCCAAAAAGGATACGCGATATACAGCCAGACTATGGAATATCCTCGCTGTATAATAATCGAAATGCGTCGATAAGGTCCTCCATCATGGGAAGGAAGAGACAGTGCGCATCCTTTTGGCAGATGATCGATTCGCCCTAGGACCACGGAGCTTGGACTCGGCGGTGAGTGGGGGTAACGAGAACCTCGTCAGGCTTTGCCTTCGAGAAGGGCCTCCACGATCTGCTTATGATGATACATTACCTCTTTGCTCCGCCGCCAGATTTGGAAACGTGGCGATAGTGAAATTATTGTTGGAAGAGAGTGATGAGGATCCCAAACGCCCAGAGAGATACGGTCAAACTCCGCTCCACTGTGCCGCATCCGCTCCCAAGAGCTCGGCGGCTATAATCAAACTTTTGCTTGCGAGAAACGATGTCGAACCGGACGCTAAAGACACGAGCAAAAATACTCCGCTTTCTGTTGCGGCTCGGCACGGCAATCTTGAAGCGATGCGACTTCTCCTTGACACCGGCAAGGTGAAGATCGATGTCCTTGATTCCGACCGCCGCACGCCACTCTCTCACGCGGCCGAAGGTGGGTATATAGAAACGGTGATGGCTTTGCTAGCCATAGGTGGCGTACACCCTGATAGCGTGGATTCCAACGGTCGAACGCCTTTGTCATGGGCTGCCGAATCTGGCTACGCTGATGTGGCCAAGGTTCTGCTCGGGACAGACAAAGTAGCGCCTGATACTAAGGATAAAGAAGGGAAGAGTCCACTTTCTTGGGCGGCTAAATCTGGTTTTGCTGAAGTGGCCAAAGTTTTGCTTGCGACAGGCAAAGTAGTACCCGATACTCCCGATGAGGAAGGGAAGACCCCACTTGCTTTGGCGGCTGGAAGCTCGGCATACGTCTCAAACGTAAACGCAAGGGATATCAGTCAAGATCGAGCTGAGAGACAAATGGTGGTAAAAGATATCCGAAGAGTCTTGAAAGGAGAAGAACCACTCGTCCCGTCCATCGAAGCCGCAAGGAGGAAAGAGGTACCCGATGATTTACTTAAACACAATCCATTGGAGGTCATGGAGCTGCTTCTGCAACGGGATGATGTCAACCCAAATTCGAGGACCAAGATTGGACAAACGCCATTAATGTTTGCTGCACAAAACAGGCAGATAGATGCGGTTCGAATGCTCTTGAATACGGGAAAGATGGATATGAAGCTGGAAGATGAGGACGGCTGGACAGCTTTAACCTATGCTGAAAGAGGCTACAAACCTTACAAGCCGACCCCGGCCGAGCTGGATGAAGCCGCTTTGGACGCTTGGGAGGCCAGTCTGTGAAGATGACAATACCACCTTAGTGCAGAAGCAGGGTCTCGCTTTGTTGCTTTTTATAACTTGCTAATGTTGAAAAACGGATTCCTGAAACTCAAATCAAGAAGTCGACTTCAAACCGTCGTCACCTCCATACACTTTGAAAATTAATCTATTGACGGTAGACGCGGTGGACCATGCAGTCGAATGCACATCATCGGGTTCAACCTGGTTCAATAGGAGCAAAATCTCCGGACTGCAGCTTGTTCCAGTAAGGCCACACTGAGACGGCTTCTGTAGGCCTATCCGTAATTCGTACAATAAAAACAACCCTACTCGTACAGAACATTTGGTAATTTTGTGCAGTATTTACATCTATGGTGGACGGCTACCTCGTCCTGATTAGATTTAGTCCCAAGCAACGTTTTTTTTTCCTATCCTGGCTATTTTCTGCCTTGGTGAAAGCTCTATTACCCATGCTTGGTGGGTGAGGGGAGAAATTGGTGGCCAAGGACGCAATGGTGCATCTCGGTTCCCACCTGAACCCGAGTCGTTAGTCAATGAAATAGTCACTCCAAAATCGGAACAAAGACTATCACAAAGCCAAAGAATGAGGACCTCGGTCTCACAAGTCAATGTGGTCCCTGGGCTTGGCGCCAAGGAAAATTTTAATCATAAGAGGCAGCATCCCCAATACCTCCAAAACACTGTACTTCTCAACAAGATTTCATACCATACTGTGTCACGTCTCCACAACTTCTGAAATATGTCAATATCGATTTCAGCGACCCTTCTGCTGGGCTCGCTGCCCTTATTGACTTTCTCGGAATGGAAATCCAGATCCCACACGGGTACGGCAGTATTCAAACTGCTCTCCTCGGTCGCTTTCCTTAGCAGCCCATTGCTTTTGCCATCCACACAGTGGTCAGACTATCGCCGTACCATCACTATCGGTTTAAGCCTTTCCATATTGGGCGACTTTTTTCTTATCCCTTCGCGGAGTGAATTCCAAGCAACCTCCAGCGAATCAAAAACGGGAGGAAAAGTATCGATATCTTTCCAACTCGGTATCGTGGCCTTCGCAGCAGCTCATATAGCCTACACGATAGCCTTTCTGCAAGATTCCCGTGAGACATCCTGGACGACTTTTGCCGCCACATTCGTAGCGACTCTGGGTGCTGCGAAATGGTTAGGTGTCATATATCCGGGGCCCCGCTCCTCACTCCAGACCAATGTGCTGGACCTCGGTATTGCACAGGACATGAAGCCACTCGTCTCCATTTATGCTGTTATAATTGGTATAATGTTTGCTGCTGCGACTTCCACATCTGCGTTGACCGTTCCAACCAGCTGGTTGCATTCGCGAACCTTGGGGGCCGGTATGTTTGTCGTGAGCGACCTTTTTGTTGCGACGACTGCTTTCGGGAGATCATGTGAGCCGAGGAGCCGTGGGTGGTTCAGGATCTTTTTGGGTTATGGGCTTTATTTCTGGGGCCAAATGGTGATTGCCGGAACAGTGGGAGCATAGCGAGGAAATTACTTTAAGTCATCCATGGGTACTTCTCATCCAAGATATATGGATGAATGTAAGGCCTGCGAAAAGATATCACAATTTGCCTTGTTTGCTCAAGAGGGGGCCTGTAAATAAAGAGAGAAGGGCTGGGACGGGTGTTTACTGGGATTTCAGATATCACTCTAGTGTTACGCGCGACAGAAGGCAACTACTAAGGGCTTCCTGGTCTATACTTCCCTCTTTCCCAGCGACTCTCCAGTGTCGGCAAAAATGTGGAAGCAAAAGCCTTCCATATAGAAAAAGATCGGATATGCCGTGTAATATGTGCAAAAGAAGACTACATGACCGATGTAAAATTATATATTCTTTGTTCACCTGAGCTGGTTGGTACCACCAATCCCCTCAAGTAGGGATGGTCTTGAGATTCTAGTGTCCACAAATTGTAAATATTGAGTCAGGATGAACCAGTTCTACCCTCATTTCTCATAGTTGAAGATGTTTACTAGGTATGCGCTTATTCTGGTGACAGAAATCAGGTGACGGTGAGCCTGAGGCTATAATTCCACCTACTCCACATCACATCTGCCGCCCACTCGGAACTCCCCCCCCGGAACTCTCCTCCAATCAAATCGAAATCCAGTATCCCTTCAACCGTCAAGATGCTACCCGAATCCTTGCAGAGTAACTACAAAACATACAAGGCCGACACGAACAGATTCGCAACATGGATTTTCCACGCAGCCACTAAGTGTGGCTATGAGCTCCCAGGTCCTGCCTCTACGACCCGTTCTTCAAAAAAGGGTGGACGCAAGCGCAACCACCACAGACCAACTACCCTAGGTCCTACTGGGCAGACGGCGACCATCAAAGATCTTCAGCACCTTGCCAAATTGACTGCAAATTCAAGCATCACCGTGCCAGATCATATCCTCAGCATTGCTCGACGGGCGATCAATTTAATTACAAAGGTCACTTCTTGGTTTCTGTCGCAGAGCGACTCTGATACTTCATCACGACACTGGAAGATATCTGCAAAAGTCTCGAGAAGAGCAGCAACAGAAGTTTGCAGCCACCCGGAGAGACAACACAAGCTCATGATGAGCTGACCGCCGTCGAGTTGCTCAACAAATTTGCTACGTCGACGGTCGAGGAGCCTCGAGAGTCCGTGGAGCTACAACCAGCAGGCGCCGTACCCGAGGAAACCGTGATGGTAGAGATCGTGGAGGAAAGAGAAGAGCAGGAGGCTGAACATCTGGGCCATCTGTACTTCAAGACACTCTGCCTGCTGAGCGACTTGCATAGCCTTCGAGAATTTATCGTGAAAGCCTGGTCAGAATATGCTGACTGCGAGATCGATCTGATGACCGCATCGATCCTCACAGACAGCGCCATGAAGTTTGGCGAAGAGCTTGTAGAGGAGGTGGTAGCCGATTGGCAGAATTCCTGGGCATATCCAAGCGAGGACCTTCCCGCGATCATCTACAATATTGCTATCCACAGCCGTGGAATGGCTGGCTCTGCAGCCCCTGCCATCGAATTGGCCCCCCGTACAATGAAGCTATGGCAGGTGTGGCTGAGTAGTGCTTTTTGCCCACTTTTATTCTGTTGAAGTTATTGGCAGGAGTGCTTTAAGACGATCCTGTGCCCTTGTATCAGGAGGGTTATTTTGGTACCTACGAGCCAAGAGTGGTCAGGGAGGAGATGTCTCTCGGGGAGAAACATAACGAGGACAAGATCATCCTTCTTTCAATGCTCCCAGAATTTTGCATGGTGGAGAAGTTCAAAGTCCAGGTGCCTGCTCAGGATATGATTACCCGGGGACTATTTCAATTTTCCCAAACGAGAAAGCCCACTCTTGGGCTTTGCTTTACTTCCCAGATCCTACTCGACGTCCACCACTTGATGCGGCGAAGCACCTCTAGTGCTCTTGATGACTTGCGAATATCTGGACTTCGAATCCAGAAGACGATTGAAGAATACTGGAGACTTGCAAGACGCACCCAGAGCCTAAATTCTGGCCGAAGGAAGGAGAAACAGAAATCCATCATATCCACTCCAGTGTGAAGGCATGGATCATCCAAGATCGTCTCATTGAGCTCCGAGACAAAGTTGACCCAGGCATGATGCATCATCGACCTAAAAAGCACGCGCTCCTCTTGGGGCATCCGACCCTGTGCGGCTTGATGCTCTTCAATCTTAATATGCGCATGCAATCCGTTGGCCAAATGCTCGTGACACAGTGGTACGATGTCCCGCAAATCGCATACCTGTACAATCTAGTTGCAAGATCTTCAAAACACCAGGATATGCACTGGCCAGATATGGAGGCATTCATCAAAATCCATGGCGAGTCACATCTGTTCATCGGTGCCCGACCATCAAATGTCATCGACTCGTTGAACGGGCTTGAGCTGGCAGCGGGCGTGTCATCAGTTGCCGATTTTGCTCGCGGTGCACGCAAAAAGGGAAAATCTCACAAGTCGGGCGGGAAAACTCGCAGGGTGCTCAATCTCAATCCAACAACTACGGTTGCAAATATGTTCCGGGCCCGATACGTCGGCTACTCAGCACAGGATTTCAACGCGACTTTCAATATCTCGGGGATTTTGAACCAGATATCACTGGGTTCAGGTCTTGGAACTTTTAACAATGTGGCTCAAAAACTAAATGTCGAAAGCGCTCCCCAGGAAAATGGGCCCGATAGCAGCGACGATGACACAATCAAACTTTTGGAAGCGCTGAAATCCAAGCTGTGTGAAGAAGAGCCCATCATTTTGTTTGGCTACTTCGGAATGCATCAGCGCTCATTTGAACTGTTGAGACTCATTCGAAACGAGCAGAATGACAGGCTGGCTCGGTGTTTTACGGAGTCCTATCTGCCAGACGAGTCATACATATCGAACATCGTGCTTCTTGTCCTTCGTCTCGCAAAAGTGTCGGAAGAGGATGTAGAGCAGGGCATTCTGGTGAGCTGTGGTGATGTCATACGACAGTACTTGGAGAAGTATGGGAGCATCGCATGTCAAGAGCTGAAGGCTATCTGCAGAAACAAAAGGCCTATTCACGATTGCGGCAAAGACCAGCCCAACTAGCATATTCACGGTCTACAAGCACTGGAAAAGGACTTAGATGCCAAAACTATGATCATGCGGATGGGCGATGTTGATGAAGCCTAGGTTGACGGTCAATGCTTTACAACAGAAGAAACTCTGCCCCAGCATTGAAATTGATCTTAAGGTGGAACTCAATCGATTCTGATTGAGGTCTCAGAGGCAACTTGGTTGAATTGCCTAGCCCAGTACATACTTCTACCTCGCAGCAAATAATACACTATTGAACGTGAAGACAGCCTTTACGAGTTGATCCTTGTTAATCACGCGTAGACTATTGAAGAAATCCAAGGGGTTTCCGGTCCTTAGAAAAATGCTTCAAATTGAGACAACCGGTTACGTATCAAAGTTGTACTGGGTGCCCCAATGAGCACATCCATTG
The DNA here is from genome assembly GCA_022985105.1 of Penicillium ochrochloron. Lineage (NCBI taxonomy): Eukaryota > Fungi > Ascomycota > Eurotiomycetes > Eurotiales > Aspergillaceae > Penicillium > Penicillium ochrochloron. The sequence goes on from JAAVMA010000026.1 coordinate 507,321, forward strand.
CATTAGTTCAACTAGATCCTTCGATGGCTGATACCCGAAGTGAAAGCGAATGCCGCTATCCCGCAAGTCAGCAACTCGGAGCTTTTATGACCCTTGTTGATGACCTTGACAGGGACTAGAGATTATACTAGCTGTCCTAGCCAATTGCGTGAGGGCGTTCCAATTCTCACTGGCTTGAATGAGCCAGGGAAGATGCCTTAGTCTACCAACGGACTGGCCTCAAGCATAGGGCCAAGACTCTTGGCGATACCTCCTCTCCAGTCTACACAGTCGACTGGGTCAATCAGCGTCGAGCTCTATGTCGGCTAAAAGCTCTGCTCTGGTGTTGGTATTCAAAAACGACCCGTATGTTCATTGCTTGTACCGTACCTGACATTTCAAGCCCAATGCCAAGGCCAAATGCCCCCAAATCGACCTAACTATTCCCGCCAGCCTAAATGGTGCCAAGAGCGGACGAAGGATGGCGATGCAACTTCATTTAAGCCATTGCGCAAAATATGGTCCGACTTTCCCTTTTGCCTGTTCTGGAATATTGATCTCTTGCCGGAGTACTTCTCTTGCGGATTCGCTCAAGTTTTCAAGTAAGTTGTTGACGATTCCTGAGTCTAAGGTTTGTGCGGTACGAACTCGTCCGTGTTGTGTCAATGCGCTGACCTGCCCCAGTAACTCCCTTCCAATAGGCGATACGCCCTATTTTAGGACTGCTCTTCCTCCTATGTAGTCCTCACACTGTGTGTTGATGCTCACTACTAACACAATATGTATGTCAGGGACGGTCGTTCACCAGCACATAGTCTACTCCCCCTTTGCATAGGCCTCCTCAATCGCAGCTATATCCTCCGGGTAAATGCCAGCAGACTCCAACTGCATATCCATTGGCCATGAGCCGTTATAGATAGGCCGCTCACCAGTGGTGCGCCGTTTCGGTGGTAAGACCTGATCCATACCATCGCTATTTTTCGCCCGGATGACCAGCTTCCATAGATACGTCAGCGCGACCTTGAACCAGCCTTCGTAGTCGGGTCCCAGACAGGGCAACCGCTCAACGGCCTTAACAAATGGGCCCTCGCCGTACTCATTGCGCAGGTCCTGGCTCACCGCGCGGAGCACCTCCCCGTCGACTATCAAGCACACATCCGCCGACACCGGTAGTCCGGCGCGTATCCATACAGACAGAATCTGGGGGTTCGCGAAGAGCTCCGCGACTGACGGCCCGGCGGGGTCACCCGTACATAGGACGTGGAAGGCCTCGCGCACATCTTCCACGGAGAGCCCGTCGTAGCGCGCAGCGTCGTCGTGAATGACCAGCTCCATCTGCGCCTTCACCGCGTCGACAGGCGCCGGGTCCACTGCTGGACACAGGGAGGGGTCATTGCGGATGCGCCAGCAGTCCGCGGCGGAAATGCGCATCCACGATAGGGGGTTGTACAACTCCTCCTCGATGGAGGTGACGATGTGCGCGCGGATGGTGTGCAGGGTGTGTGTCCAGGCGGCCTCCAGCGCGGGATCGTAATTGGTGCGGTAGATGGCGTAACCCCATTTGAGGCCGTGGATGTTTCGGAGGAATCTGGCCGAGGGGCGACTCGAGTGGTCGGCGTTGGCGAGGGATATGGACATCTTTTTTTTTTCTTTCGTTCTTTTTTTTTTCAATCTTCTTCTTGGTTTTGGTAGAGGGATTTTCTGGTTGGTAATTGGCTTGCAAAGATGCGGGAGAAGGTGGATTTATAGTCGATCCATAGAGATGTGTACCAATGTGTATATGGTAATTACCCGACATAACATACTGTATTCTATGCTTGAGTACCAATTTACTCTCTCGTATATCTATGGTAAGCAATTCTCCTAATTTGCATACGAACAAGATTCTGCTAACCTGTCCAACATGGGTATACCATTATGCAAGAAAAGCGAATACCTATGAGCCAACCTTTAATAGAGTATTTTACCTAAGTACGGACGGGCGGAGAGGAAGCGCTGTTCTCCACATCCTACGGTCGTATCCATGTGCTTGGATTGGTTTCGAAGTAGATTTAATTATAAGAACATTCTAAATCAGTATTCATATAATAGATTGCGAGAGAGCTCAACATGGAGGAAGACGAATACAAGGCACGTAGATGAAATTCAAGCCCCAATGTGTTCAGCCAAAATCGTGGACGAATTCTCCCACTCATCATGTTCTACACAAAAAGGTACGAAGTTTGCAATTTCCTTGGCTACAAAGTGTTTCCCAGTTAGATCGCACCCAAAATGGAGAAATAAAATCGGAGCCCAGCTTACCATTGGGACGGGGACCTTCAATGCCATCGTTGTTCCGTCCGCTACGACGAGTAAAATCTTGGATTGTTTCCACCCGCTCCTTGCGACATTTTTCATACAACTGCAATCGAGATGGTACATCTGCTCTGGTTGTTCCTAGTGGGAGGAAAGCGCCGAGTGATGCGCCATCTTCGATTGCCATTGCTCCACCTTGGCCCATGACTGATTGCCATGTGTGTTAGTAGGAGTGGTATTGACTGGCGGTAGATTCAGGACATAGATTGGTTATCATGGTGCTTACAGGGTAGGAATGGATGCGCTGCATCACCTACAAGGGCGCAAGAGCCACTCGCCCAGTTTGGAAGGTTATCCATGTCGAATAGCTCCCAGATTTTGAGTTCGCTCTCTGGTACTTGATTCAATATCCGCTGAATGGAGGAATCAAAGCCTTTAAAGCACCGGAGTAGCTCATCTTTACTTGCCCGATTACTCCAATCTATTGATATTCGTTAGGACTGTGAACCAATATTCTCGTTTGCGGCGGAGTGTTACCTCGGTTGGAGCTTGTCACTTCAGCAGTGGGTACAAAAGCGCCGAAGTTTGCAATTGAATGATCTGAGCAAGGGTAGCCGATGATTCTTCTATCTGGGCCAGTCCACTCGTACATAGTATTTTTATCGTCGCTGGGGAGTTCTTTCTCTAACTCTTCATATGGGATAAGCCACCGAAAGCAACTCTTCCTCCATGGGAATGGCGGTTGTGACTCTGGGGCGACGAAAGAACGAGTCCAAGACTAGATATCACGGAGTCAGTTCGTATGATCTTATAACATGAGGTAGAAAGATGTTACAAACATGAACGCCGTCTGCACCAAGGACTAGATCGCCCGTAAATGATTGGCCGTCTGCGAGCGTCAAAGTTGCCTCAGTGATATCCATTCCAATGATTTTGGAGTTGAGAAACAGCTGCACTGGTAAGCCCGCTCCCTCAGAGGACAATGCGAGACTTCGAAGGGCTGAATGAAGTTCCGCTCGGTGAATGAGATCCCAACCCTACCCGTGGTATCAGTGAAAATATACTTCCAGCTTCAATAGCTCTGTCGTTCACTTACAGCCCCCGCTTTCTTGATGTTTTCTGTCATGGACATCGTGGTAACTCTCTCCCCTGTGTGTGCATAAAGAGTAAACTTCCGAGAAAGATGAATGTCAGCGTGAAATTTACACTACGAATAAAGCACATAAACAGGATGTGACTAACACTTTCTAAGGGAGTTCCCCCGTGGTCAGCCGTCGATAGTCCGAGGCGCGTTAAAAGTCGCTGACAGTTTGGAGCAACATGTATAGCAGCTCCAACCTCGGCCGAGAACCTGGATCTTTCAAATATCTTCACAGCATTAACAGACCGAAAACACAGGGTTGAATCAGTACTTACCAGAACCTTGTGTCCCTGACGCCGAAGAAAAATCGCCGCCGAGAGCCCTCCGATCCCGGCACCGACGATCAGTACCGTCAACGGCTCCCTAGTCGTAAATGAAGGCTTTTCCATAGTGCATTAGAATGACCTCGGTTTTCTAACCGGTTATACAAAAAGAAATTATTGTGTTCAAGCCGGAGGGGTCTCGTTAACTACTTATAAGTAACCTATTGTTCTCGGGGACTTGCCTTGATTAGTTCCAGTTGCTGACATCACCCCTGATTGGTTAGCGGATCTAAGATGCGTCCCTTGTGTACAGGGATCCTTTCCTAAGCAGGCATTATGGGGTAAGATGGTTGCACCGACTCATTCCGCTTAGTCAATTTGAGCGATCGTGGTTGCAAGTGAATGTATACATGAAGTGGTATTCCATAAGTTTGAGTCCTGATATTATTTCCAAAAACATGATCATAGACATATGTTGCATTATGGACTCACACTTGATATTTGGATAATCAAGAAAAATGGTCTAAGTGACGGTAAGAACGATCTTTCTGACGAGAAATACGAATCATATTCGGTGGGACCGATTCTGGCCTCAAAATTCGGGCTTTACAATAGCCTCTGTACAAATACAAGATACGGGAAAATCCTCGCCATCTCGTTTCAATTTTACCATCTTCACTTGCACAAATGCTTGTCGGTCTATGAAGGTTGGCATGGATACGAGATTTTCTTCCAGAACAGGCCACTGATCGGCCCCGGAGTTTTTTGGTGCCGTCAGTCAATATATCTCCGACGCTACTTCTCAAAGAGGAGCGTTGCATGTGGCCCACCTCGACCTGGTAAAAAGTTATAGGTCGACATCTAGAGATAGAAAACACTCACAGTATTTAAAGAAAGGGCACCTTATCGTATGAAATAATATATTTCCATCAGACAGGGGCGTGATATGTGAGAAATTACTTTTCTCCTTGTTAGAGAGGCGATATGTATGATCTATTGTACAATATGGTTTGAGCCGAGAGAGGCGATGACATAGCATCCATCAAAAAGAGAGATCTACCGATCGAGTCCATTTGCCTGGCACTGTTACATTGAAAATCAGTTAGCAACTTGTTTCCAACACGAGAGAAAGAAATAAGAACGTGATACGAACCATCTGCCAATAAGTCCCCCGATTCTGGAGCAACTCCTGATGCGAGCCCCGTTCAACGACCCGGGACCCCTTTCCATTCTGACTTTCCCCGAAAACAAAGATAACATCGGCTTTCTGAATAGTGGCCAATCTGTGTGCGACCGCGACAATCGTCATACTCCGCCGTCCAGCGAGTCTTTCGAGAGCGGCTTGAACTAGTTTTTCGGACTGCGAGTCCAGACTCGATGTCGCCTCGTCTAAGAGGAGCAGAGATGGTTTCCGGAGTAGTGCACGTGCGATGCATAGGCGCTGGCGCTGGCCTCCACTGAGAGATTGCTGGGCTTTGATTCCTAGGTCTGTGAGGTATCCTTCTGGAAGGGAAGTGATGAAATCGTGAATTTCGGCATCGATACATGCTTGAGTCAATTCTTCTTCCGTGTACTCTGAGTTTTCGAGTCCAAGGGTGATATTGTCACGGACGGTGCCTTCAAACAGCCGTGGCTCTTGGGCTACCAATGACAAAGACCGTCTGTATGAAATTTGGTCAATCGAGTTGATGTCCTCACCGTTGAGGAGAACAGTCCCACGAAACGGATTGTAGAATCGCTCGAGAATCGAGATCAAACTGGTCTTTCCACATCCCGACGGTCCAACAAATGCCACGAATTGACCACTTTCGATAGTCACGTCAAGACCTGTGAAGAGAGGAACTTCCTGTGACGCATATTTGAATGCAACATTCTGGAATTCGATCCGAGCTCCGGACCCTGGGGATTGATCAGCCACGCGCTGCCCGGAGGCAGCACTAGTCTCCTCCGCGGCTGGTCGGAAGTTTAGGATCCGATTTGCCGAGGATGTAGCCTGTGCAATATTCGGGCCAAAGCTAAAGAATTGACCAGCCTGTTGTCCACCGAGGATGATCGACATGTAAACAACAAAGAATGACGCGGGCTCGTACTCTCTGGATGCGAGAAGCTGGCCACCGTACCAAAAGGTAAGTGCCATAGCGCAAAGCTCAACACTATCAGAGAAAGCAAACACCAGGGTTGCCAGCCAAGCTTTGCGAAAGGCTTTGCTTTGTTGTTGCTTCAAAAGACCTGAGTACCGGTTCAAGATTGAATCTTCCATGGTCAACGCAGAAACAGTGCGGAATGCCTGGATAGCCTCTGCTGCAAACTGGGAACTTCCTGAGTACACTTCCGCGTTGAGGGCTTCGAACTGCAGTTCGTATCGGATGCGCATGAATGCAGCGAGGAAGACGCAGGGGAGAGCAGCAAACACAGTCACGAGACTTAGCTTCCAGCCAAAGGCAAATGCGATTGCAATGCAGCCTATCATACTGCAGACTGAAATGACAGGGAAAATGCCGTTTAGTCCGATCATGTCCTGAATTTGCTTGGGGTCGGTGGCTAGCCGGGACACCAGGGAGCCAGAGGCATTTTCGTTCAAGTCGTAAAACGGAACGGGCTTTTTCAGAATATTTTGGAAGTACTCCGTTCGACAGGACGAGGATATTTCCTATATCTGTATCAGACCAATATGTTAAATCTCGACCAAGGCATCATTTACTCACAACAGAGAGCCTATTGGCTGAGTATCCGACTGCGGCATAGCAGACTGCGATCCCGAGAGACAAGATGAAGAAAATCAAGGCCCAGAAATTGGCACCATCACTTAACTCCTTTCCCGTCAGGCGAAAGACATCGATGAGATGGGCAAATATCCAACTTTGCAATGGAAAGGCGGCTGATGAACAAATTAGCCAAGTACAGTGAGTCCCAAACAACAGAACTTACATGCGGCACCCAGTGCCCCCAGTACGGCAGTCAGACAAAGTAACCAATGTGACCGTGCCTCGTAGATGAAAACACCAGTGCTTCGAAAGAAGCCACGAGATTTCCCCTTCTCCTCGTGTTCATCCTCTGGTTGCTTGGACATGACTGTTGTGGAATGATCAAGTTCCTGTTCCAAGGCTTCTGTGACCTCCATTGGACCGGCTTCTTCCTCTGCGGCAAATTCCAGTGTTTGGGCATTAACGAGTCCTCTGTAAAGTCCGTCCTCCATGTCAAGAAGCTCTTCATGCGTGCCTTCCTCGATAATAACACCTCCCCTTAAAACCAAGATGCGATCGGCGCGCCGAACGGTGGACAGTCTGTGTGCAATCACAATTGTGGTGCGATTTTTGGAGACGCGATCAAGGGCTGCCTGAACAATCTTCTCTCCACGGACGTCAATTGCGCTGGTGGCTTCATCGAGAATCAAAATGGTTGGCCCCTTGACGATGCTTCGAGCTATGGCGAGACGCTGTCTTTGACCGCCACTCAGTTTGGTGCCGTTCTCTCCCACGATGGTGTCGTAGCCCTATGGTCGTTAGTTGGAAGTCAACAATTAGTAGCACATTGGACATACCTTTGGGAGGCGATCGATGAATTCGTCTGCAAATGCTTCTTTGCATGCATTTTCCACCAATTCGGCCTTGACAGAATCAGGCTCATTCTCCCACCTGGTGCCGACTAGGCCAAACGAGATATTCTTGAAAATCGTGTCGTTGAAGAGAAATGGTTCTTGCTGTACGAGTCCAATCTGGGACCGCCACCATTTGAGATCCAGCTCCTCGATGTTTCGTTCTTCGAGGAATAGACTTCCTTGTTCCGGGGCATACCATCGCTCCAGAAGAGCGACGATAGTGCTTTTTCCAGACCCCGATGGACCCACCAAAGCCGTGGTCTTCCCTCTTTGGAATCGAATATTCAATCCGTTCAGAATTTTGCTCTCCGGCCGTGTTGGGTAGGTGAATTCCACGTTCCTGAAGTTGATATCACCCTGAGCTAAAGCTTCCGCATCACGAAGACCACCTGCGGCAATTCTCTCTGAGTCTATGATTTCAAAGAACGAGGTCGATGCGCTGGCTGCCTTGAAAATCATTGTCAAAGGTGTGGCAATGTTTCCAAGGACACTTACTGCGATCATGATTGAGAAGAAAACACTGCAAGCCGCCATTAGCAATTGTAACAGGAAGAGTAAAAATACACTTACATGATGACCGTGTTGACGTTTGTGATGTGACCCTCCTGGAAGAGCTTCAGTCCAAGCCAAAACGCCAGTGAGTAACTGGCATAGATGGCAAAGAACATTAACCCAAACTGGACGCCAATGACTATAGCCATGCTCCGCCCTCTGTTCCGGGATTCTGTAACCCATTGACGATACTTCTTGGCCAAAGGCGCTTCGGCACCAAGCGAAATGACAGTTCGAATCGAGCCAAAGACCTCCGCAGCGATTCCCGAATGTTTTTCATCTGCCTTGTCTACTTTTTGTTGGATCTTCGAGATAGCGGGTAGTGTCAGACAGCAGACTATAACGATGAAGAGGAGACAAGAGCTAGTGGCTAGAGTGAGTGCCCATGAGTATTTGAAGGCAATGATGTAGGCAGCGAGGAGCAACGCGGTAGATTGGAAAAGAATAGCCAGTTTGTCCGATATGCTTTGCTGGATCGAATTGGAGAGGGTAGTGATTGCGTTAACGACTGTTCCAACCGAGACTTGGTCCAGTTTGCTGATTGGTTGGGAGAAGAGCGACTCCATGTACTCTAATCGTATGGCAGCTGAAACCCGGAGACTGATGACACGGAAGCAGTACTGGGGAGCAATAATTAAGCCTCCCCAAATTTATGTGTATGCTGGGACCAGGGTCTAGTGCTTACCATCGAGAAATACGTCAATGTGAATTTCGCAATGAAGAGGTAGACGATGTACAGGCTTTTCAGTGATTAGCAATGCAAAGGCTCGAGAAAAACGAGAAGAAGCGTTCGCCTACCTGAGCCGACTGACTGAGGCTTTGAAGTGCGCCTCAGTGGTCGAGGTTCCAGGGGTAAAGTATGAACTGAATTCGCCCACCAGTCCACCAAAGACGATATTCATGATCGGCAAGGGCTAATGCGACATCAATTTTATATTCCCAGGGTTCCGCCTGAACGGTTTAAGAAGGCACATACGACGCCAGATCCGATAGAGCATATCAGGGCGATCGCGAGGACGACCCGATCTTTGATGGTCATGTACGATAGGACTCTCTTGGTTTTGTCAGCGGCATATCACGTTTCATCTTGCATCCCCATCTGATGAGAGAGACATACAAAATAATCCTTGAGCGAGGTAGATTGTGTGGTCGTCTCTTCCACCTCAGGATCCTCCTTGGACGCAGGGAGCTCATCGCTGGGGTGGTCATCTGTTGATGCCGAACGGGAGAATCCGATCGGGGACTTTTTGTTGGTCACATTTTCCTCTGCCACAGCTTCCTGTGGAGGGGTATGTGAGAACAGCCCCATCTTTGTGAGCAGACGTGGGTGTGTGGAGGGTGAAGGAAACCATGCAGCGAAATAAGAGGCAACTCCTTCGATCTATATGTCAGTCATCCAAGAATGATTAATCGGGACAGGTGTGTGCTGCCTGGAGATGGAACGAATACGAGACCTGCCATTATCAGAGTAGTGGATCGGTGGATTTGCTAGGCCTTTGATAGGCCCAGCGTACCGGGGCCAGTGTAGCTCTAGGCTAAAGGGGTACAGTGCAGGCAAAGACAAGTTTCCTGATGCAGTTAGTTGGACCTTGGAACAGTCCGAAGTGGAGTCATGTTCCGCTCCAAGGGGCACGGGCCACTCCGGACTTTCGGGGTTTAGGGAATTCCCGGTGACCCCGGATCCACCTTGTTCCTTCTCCCGGACTTTCGGACTCTTGACTGTTTCCTTTCCATCCTTCAACTCCTATTGATCACTTCTTGAAACAATACAAGGACATGATTACCCGGCGCGCCGTGGAGAGTATCTCAGTGAGCCTCATTCTCTTGAACGCCACAATTTGGCCCTAACTAAGAAGTCCTAGTGCAGTCGCTGTCAAACCAAAAAGGTATATTCTCGGTGCGGTCCTCCCGGCACAGACCAGACTGAGTAACAGGTTCTTAGATTCGATGCAATCGAGTCGCACCTCAGTGTGACAAGTGTGAGTCTATTGGGGCCGAGTGCGTATACCGGCCTCGAAAGCCACGAACGCCGCGACCTAGGAAACAAGGGTACCTGCGTGCCCATGATTCAACTTCAATAGTTCCCACAGTGGATAATGGGAACGACATCAACGAGAACAATGTGCTAATAGATGTTCTCAACCGCCTGAAACGCCTGGAAGAACATTGTGGCCTGGAGAAAGGTCCAGAAACTGACGAACATGCCGATCACTCAATGTCACGTTCGTCCGTCGACTCGGACACATCTAGACCTGTGTTCTCGGACAAGTCTCACGGTCCAACCCCGCCCGGGGTGATCGGTGGTATCTTGAGTCGTATCAAAGACCCACAAAGTCGGGCACTTCTTCTCACCAATGTATTCAGTCATCTCCGAGCAGTCGAGTCATGCTTTTTTGAAAATGAAACCTGCATGGCGGCCATCGCTGCTGCCGTGCCAGAGATTGAACATCTTCAAATCACACCAGTTGACGAGGGGCTAGCCAGCCCTGACCTTCCACACGACCTAGCAAGGAAATTCATTCAGAGCAAGTTCATTTCTCTTTTTGGCGTCGCATGTTTCCTAATGTAATGTCTAGGTTATTACGATATTTATCAGTTTGAAGGATTCAAAATTCCCCTGGAGAAAAGCTTTCTGCTTTCCATCCCCGATCTACTGGACAACCCTCACGTTCAGCTTGACTATAAATCCCAAATCATCTATCATGCCCTTACTCTGTCAGGGATTGTATTAGACCCCGGCTCTCACAACGAGAACGGCGCCTTGATCAAACATCTCTACCGGAAGTGTCTGACACTAGGCAGTTTTTGGCTTGACCACGTTCAGAATACACCTGTTGATCTGTATGCGGCAGTTCTTATGGCAAGTACTGGTATATACCTTGTATTCAGACCAACCAGACCTAACACAGTACCAGATATCAATGTCGCTCGAGAGCTGCAACAGCGAAATGGCCTGGAAGATGCTTGGTCATGCCTTAACGATCGCCAAGGCCTTGGGATATTTCTCCATGGACGAGAATCCAGAAGGGACAGATGCGCGGCCATCGCCCTCGCAAGGATCGACAATCGATGAGATCGAAACAGAGAAAAATCGAAAACGATTTGAGTTCTGGCATCTACTTCGGACTGATTGTCTTTTTCGACTGTCCTTCGGCAAGCCGACTCTTATCCCACCGGGCTCGTGGAAGGTCAACTTCCCCGATCCTACGATTACTGGCGTCAGCAACGAATCTTCTCGCTTCGTCCAAATCCATTTCCTGGCTTCTATGCGACTAGCCCTAGTTGTGATGAAGTACCTTGACTGGGTTGACCTAGGGCCAGACCCTAATCCGGTCTCGCATGATGCAACAATTGACAGCTTTCTCGAGGAGGTACAGCTAATCATGCAAGATTGGGACACGGTACAATCTATTCCAACTTCTGTCAAAGACAATTGCTAAAACGGTCAAGGACGAACTTCTTCGAATGGCCAAGACGCAGATCGACACATGGTTCTGCGTAGACATGATTTTCAGCAGCTACAAAATCCTGATCATTCTTCACCAGTCGAAGAAGAGTGGACAGGAAAAACACCGTTTGCCACATCAAACTGTGGATATCTCAAGAAAGTCGATACAAGCGTTCCAGTCCCTTCTAGGATCATCATTAAACGCATATTGGGGAATAAGGTATGTGCAGACCCACTTCTTGCAAACTCGTCCCTTGTGCCATTAACAGTCTCCGTAAATCTAGTCTCATCTTGCTCCAGCAGTTCATCCCCTTTTTCATCCTATGCTTGGATATCATTGGGAATCCTGAGCGTGAAGATATCGACTCGGACCTTGCCTTAGTGAGCTGGATCAATGACCACGTCGAGAAGATCGTTGATGAACGGGTCGAGCTGAGACCTGTGATGATTATCATGAAGGCCATGATGACTGCTTGCAACCAAGTTGCAAGGAACCGTCTAGCCTGCTCAGTCTCCAGCGATAGCTTACGGGCGCCATAGATTCCTCATAATAGGAGATTGAATCTCTACGAACAAGTATATTACGATATTGCGGATCTACAGGTCATGGAGAAACATCAGTGGAAAATAACATAACATTCCAGAAATAAAGAAGTACTTTCATCAGCGTTCCCTGGCAGCGAAGAATCCATTCACTTACCGCGACATCGCAATATTCAATCCCAAACCAACTTGAAAAACATCCGCGCGATCAAACGGAAGACCACGCTTATGCACACGCCGCATCCAAGACGACACCTTGTGGGTTGCAGCAGCACAAGCCCGTGCCTGACAGGATCCGGGAACCTCGAAAGAGAAACAATTCTCGATTTCCTCGTCTTCAGGATCGGGGGTGAGACTGGCCTCGCCGTTTTCGAGGCGCCATAACATGCCCTCTAGAAGGGCGTAGTCGGTTAGGTGGCTGTCTGCGGCCTCGAAGTAGATGTTGACGAACATGGTGGGAGATTTGTTTGGAGGATTTGTGAATGAGATTAAGGCCGTGTTGGTGAGTGGTATGTGTTTTGTAGTGTAGGAAGTGGAGCCTGCGATCAATGTTTAGGTTTAGGGGAGTGAGCTTTGGACCGTGAAGATGGTGTGATGAGCACTGGCAGGGTGGGGATTTGGCGACTTTAAGTATGCGATTGAAAGAAAGATAGAAACCTATTATAGGATTATTATGAAAGGCTATGTACCTCGAACCTCTTTGTGTACACAATGTCCATGTCTTCGCAGCCGAGTCCAATCCAAGAGAGGATTTTGTCTGAATGACCGTCCAATGTTAGAGTTCTTTCTCGCTTTGTCAAGACCTCTTTCAAGTCCTTTATCGGAACCAACTCCATTGTCCACAAGGCGTGACATGGCGTGCCAGTCTATTCTCATCCTTTCCTTTTTGACAGGTCTGATCTACAAATACTTCTTTGCTAGTCATTGAATGGGTTGCCATGGGTGCCTTTTGAACACATCACTAACCATGAATGAAGGCAAAGTCTAATGATGAGCGATGTGATCCTGTCGTCCAAGACACTGGCTAGGACAGAACGACATGGACGAAATTAGACCAACTGAAGTATTCCCAGGAGGCATGTTGGTTTTTAATATTTCTCTTCATGGAATACAAGGCTCAGTGCATGATTTCTGAATTGTACATTTATTTCTTCACTTTATTCTATAAAAAACAATGGGAGGGCTAGAATGCTACCTTCGCATACTGCAACGACTCGCCAAAGACGTCAATGACATCATTTACCTCGGACGCACGCGAGGAAGATGACTTGGTTCGATGTGAGGCCATGATAAGCCAAGTCAGATCAGGGTTCCAGGTCTCCATTGCGCGAATGGCATTCTCCACCGATTCAATCGTGCCTCTCAAGACATCATCCGATACTAGCGAGGAAGTCCTTTCTGAGGCCTGGAAATAGTATTCTGGCCCAACGAACAGTGCGATCCATTCTCCTAGAATCTCACAGACTTGATCACCCGCTTCCAAGGGCAGCCGGACATGAGAGATGACTGTAAGGAACAAAGATATCAAAGCCCTCCACAGAGCGTGTTGGGGTGTAAATGTTCGCGAGCCGGCGGTAGTCGGTGACAAGGCAAGAGAGGGCATCAGTGCAAAGCTGTCCTCAGACTCGGTTCCTGCAGGCTGCATCACTGATACCGCGGTGGTCGGGGGCACGCTAGTCTTTCTTTGTTGTCGAGCCCGTCGCTCATTAGCCGCCTCGGCATCTTGTCGTACCTGGGCCCACACGCGTTGGTAAAGCCGTTGCCAACGAGGAAATTCTGTCTCAACACGAGAGGCCATGAAATCACCAGCGCCCTTGCACATGGCTTCAATTGCCTGACAAGCCGCGGTAATAACAAAAGTCTCCTCTTGGAATGTATGGGTATCCGGCTGGTTGGTAGAGCTTCGAGACTCACCAGAGGGCCTGGTCATGAGGGTGGACGAAGAGGAAGGTTCGCCGGCTTGAGAAGATGGAAATATGACCCTTGACGCGACCGATGGCCAAAGATCATTGATAAGAGGGAGAAAACTGTTCTCATTCTGAGATAGGGATGGCAGGACTTCGATGAGTATTGAGAGAAGGGAGCGTCGAAGGAATGGCGACGGGGACGAAATATGAGATGGAATGGATTTGACAATGTGAAGCAGGAGGGAGTGGGTTTTGCTTAGTGGCGTCTCGCCATCCTCTGGCTCTTTGGGAGAAGGCAGTGGCTCATCGGATTCAGCTTTCTTCAATAGCTCTTCAATAGTCTCAGGCTCGGCCGGGGGCTTCACGTAGGTATCCGACCAAGGCTTCTTGGGATGAGACAGGCTGCCATCAATCTCAACGTCATTTTCAATGGTTTCAACACGCCTGGTCTTGCGGTTTGCGATGTCGCTTGCAACGGTCGAGAGGGAAAGGGGCTGATATGGTGATTTGCGACTGTCGTGTGGCCCACCCTCTCGGCCATTGTCAATCGTTAATAGCGATGTTTTTTTTGACCCCTCCTCGACGATAGCAGCCAAAGTTTTGAACATCATTTCAACCAACTTGGGATAGCCGTGATAGAGATCAAGAATGCCAAAGATAGAGTCCACCAGGTCATCTAGGTATGGGATAAGTGGTGCACCACACAGCTTGACCATCATGAAGAGCACCTGGGGAGGGTATGGGGACACGTCAAAGGTGTTCAGCTTGAGGGCTACCGAGTTCACCAAGTAGTCCACATTCTCGATGATCATGGAGCTGGTGTCGGGGTAATTGCATGCTTGAGTGAGAATGTTGAGACAGATCATGGCATGCCGTTGGACAGTTGTATTGTTGGAAGCAAGTAGTTGCAGAGTTGGATACAAGGCATCCATCAGCTCAGGCCGGAATGCCTCACCCAGTTGCTGAGCTTGGAGAGCCACAGCTTCCAGCGCGAGAGCTGTCATTCGCCAATCGCCAGACCCATCTACAGGGAGGTCATTCAAGATCGTCAATGAAGTGTAGTACAGCTCTTCAACCATGCCAGCGCGCTTGGCGAGCGAGTTAGATTGCTCCACATGGTCATCGACAATGAAGTGATCAAAATCGGCGGATTGCTGCGACTGCGCCTGGAGTGAAGTCAAAGCTAGCCAGTATGGAGCCACGGTAGAATCATTCGAGGTAGCATGCAAGCGGTTGATGATAGATCTTGTGATCTCATTTCCTGACTCCGAAAGGTTCAATCTGACGATGAACGCTCGCATATCCTTCAGGGTTTGCTGCTGGCTCTGATGCTCGAGTAGGATGGGTGGAAAGGCAACTGACTTCGACTCGGACGCAAGTACATCCCAGCGCAACTCGCCCGGTGATGATATTGACTGCAGGGAGTTCGTACCATACTTCACCACAGCTCCCATACTATCGCACAGACCAGATGCTAGACTACCTGTGAGCAGATCCGATCCAGATTGAAGCTGAGATAATATTTCGAAGACAGTAGAAATCTGTCGAATGCCCCATTGCTTGGCGGTTTCGTCGTTGCTTTGCATGATCCGCGGGAAGGCCGTGAGCCAAGTATGAAGCGATTCCTTC
Source organism: Penicillium ochrochloron (assembly GCA_022985105.1). Classification (NCBI taxonomy): domain Eukaryota; kingdom Fungi; phylum Ascomycota; class Eurotiomycetes; order Eurotiales; family Aspergillaceae; genus Penicillium; species Penicillium ochrochloron. The sequence goes on from JAAVMA010000026.1 coordinate 522,676, forward strand.
AGAGAGTCCAACACGACTGGGTACGTGGTAGCGAGATGGAGGAGGGTCAAATAAGCCTGGTTCGGTTCATCGCCTTCTTTATCGGCCAAGACGACAATGGTTTCAGCCATCATGGGAATTGCATCCTTCAGAGCGACTTGACACTCCTCGATCACCATCACGCAGAGATCCAACAGAGCAGATTGAACCTCTGGTCTTTGATGACGACGGACCTGGGTTACATGGACAAAGGCCAGTTTGATTTGGGTAGTTGTAGCCTTGAGCCAGGAAGCATCAAGTGCGACTTTATCCGATTCGGTGGAAATGGGCGAGGCCTTCTCCGTACTTGCGACGACACGATCATTCAGGACGGCTTTCAGCATGTGGTTCAGAATGTCTAGGCATATTTGCAAGAGCTTGTAGGACCGCCGAGCTTGTGTTGTGGGGCGTATCACCTTTGCTAGTGCGGAAACGGTGCGAGGCATGATGCTGGCTAACACGACACGATCTGTGATTCGAGAATAGAGAGATTTGAGTGACTTAGATGCCGATATGCCGATATCATCGGATCTCTCGTCCACAACGCCGTCGAGCAAGATGTATACGGTCTGGTCGATAACCGTAGCCGTACCAATCTCGTGGAAGATGGTTCGATCTGCGACCGGTCCGCGGAGCATATCGAAGATGGCGCGAAGACAATCAAAGCAAGCAACAGACAACTCCTCTGCCACTTGCGCCTTGAGAGGCTGTTGCCTGTCGACCTTATTTGGAGAGCCTCCCACAATTAGCGTCAACAGTATGATCAACTGCTTTCCCAGCGCCGGCGATAATTGCTCTCGCCAGCCATCTGATACCAAGAGGTGTAGGGATTGCACTGCTAATTCGAGGCATCGTGCTGGAAGTCGTTGCGTTTCGTTGAAGATATGCGAGAGCGGGAAGAAGGCATATTCGGCGAGTTTCCCATCGAGTTCGTTCTTTGTCGTAAGCTCCACCAAAGCATGATGCACGGGTTCGAGGGCTTGAGAGACATCCGAAGCCGAGGCTTGGTTTCCACGGAATCGTAGTCCCACAGAACTGAGCTCAACACAGGGCTCGCGTAGCTATTGAATGTCAGCCACTTGCTGAATATGATCAGTGGGGTGGGCCTAACCTACCAGCTTGAAGGATTCCTGCCGCACGTCAGCCATTGTGGCTAAGAGTGTATTTGAAGAGTAGAAGCTGAAAGAAGATCTGAAGCTCCAGGTCGGAGATCTTCGGCTTCAACCTGTCGATCAACGAGCTCCCATCTTGTCAGGCTGTTGCGCTCAAGATCGCAACTGCCCGCTATGGTCGTTGAGATGGCTCACCGCCTGATCTTCTGATGGTTAATTTAGGCGGTGAGTCCATAATTTCCCGACCGGGCAAGATAGCTAGCTTTCCACGTGACAAGCGCGTCACGTCGCGTGGAGTGAGACCCTCAAGGCTGCCTGGCGAAACTAAATTCAACTGGGGTCTGTTGCCTGGTTGAATTGCTGTTTAGCTGACTTTATATTTTGAGGCTTCCCTGGACTGTACTGACCCGGCGTTCTTCCTCTCGAGCTCTTCTATGCCCGGTCTGCGTATTCCATCCGCGCTCACTTCGCTGTCGCGTTCCGCACCGACTATCTTTACAGCTTCGCGGTACACAAAGGCATCATTCTTATTAACATCAACTCGCCATCAAAGTTTCCTATTCCACTCAATCGCTTGTCACTCCTCACTTCCTTCCTTGCACGTCTTTCAATCGGCAAGAACTTCAATATTCTCCGCAAGGATGGCAGACGACAAGAATCGGAAACAGGCTACATTGGGGTATGTGCGCGATACTCAATCGACCATCGGGTGCGTGGATGGAAGATTCGCTGCAAAAATCACCCGCGGTCTTCAATTCTCCATTCACCCGAGCCTCGCATGACTGGACTTGCTAACGTTCTTCGCCGTGCTACTGTAGGAGATTCTTCGGCTCAAATGCGGGCGCCAATCAAGCACCAAAGAAACAGACGACATTAGCATTCGGTGGAAAGAGGCAAAAAGCTACTGGTGATGCTGCCACTGAGCCTGTAGATGCAAATGTTGACAATGGAACCGAGCCGACTACTGGCGCCGAGTCCAATGGGATAGAGTCGAGCAAAAACTTGAAGCGGGAAAAGGCAGAGGATGCAGAGGATAGCGACGGATCAGACGTGCAACCTGTCTCCAAGCGTCGGCGCAAGGCCACAAAAGAACGATCTTCGTCGGCGGAGAAACGATCGCCTTCCCCAAAGAGATCACCGAAAAAGTCCCCCAAGAAGTCCCCTACCAAGTCCTCTCCAATCCCCGCCAAATCCGGAATACCGTCGCCGAAACCTGTTTTGAAGAAGGCCTCTGGAGAGGAGACCCCAGAAGCTGACCCGAACTCAGAGGTGGATGAAGAAGATATCGAGTCCGGGAGTGAGACCGAGGAAGAAGCCAAGCCAGAGGCGAAGAAGAAGACGATGGCAAAGGTGCAGGCCACTTTGAAAGCCACCGGAAAAGACCCATATCCGGATTGGAAGGCAGGCGATCCAGTTCCCTACGCTGCTCTATGTACCACCTTCTCCTTGGTCGAGATGACTACGAAACGCCTGATTATTCTGGCCCATTGTTCTCTCTTCCTCCAGCAAGTGCTGCGTTTGACCCCGAACGATCTACTTCCGACAGTTCAACTTATGATCAACAAGCTGGCTGCCGACTATGCCGGAATCGAGCTTGGTATTGGCGAGTCCTTGATTATGAAGGCCATCGGCGAGAGTACAGGCCGCAGCCTCCAGGTCATCAAGGCGGACCAACACGAAATCGGTGATCTCGGGTTGGTGGCGGCCAAGAGTCGTGGCAACCAACCTACCATGTTTAAGCCTAAGCCTTTGACCGTCAGAGGTGTCCATGAAGGATTGCTGGGCATTGCCAAGGTTCAAGGACATGGATCACAGGACAAAAAGATCTCCGGCATTAAGAAGTTGTTGTCGGCTGCTGACTCCGCGACGTCTGGAAAGGGCAGCAAGGGTGTTGACATCACCAAAGACAAGGGCGGTCCCAGTGAAGCTAAATTCATTGTCCGCTTCTTGGAAGGCAAGTTGCGACTGGGTCTTGCAGAGAGGACCGTTCTCGTGGCCCTGGCTCAGGCCATCGTCACACATGAGGCCGCCGTTGCAGGCGAGAAGTCTCCGACCCCCGAGCGACTCGCCGAGGGTGAGTCTGTTCTCAAAACGGTATATAGTGAGCTGCCATCTTATGAAGTGATCATTCCCGCCATGCTGGAACATGGTCTTTTCGATTTGCCCAAGGTGTGCAAGCTTCAGCCGGGTGTCCCCTTGAAGCCTATGCTTGCCAAGCCGACGAAGTCGATTACCGAAGTTCTCGACCGCTTCGAGGGCAAGGAATTCACCTGCGAATACAAGTACGATGGTGAGCGGGCACAAATCCATTTTGTGGCACCGGATCATATTCATAAGTACCCCGGGTCAGTTGCTACGTTGCAAAAGGACCAGAAGGGCCTCAGTGCTATCTTCTCTCGCAACTCAGAGGATCTGTCAAAGAAGTACCCAGATGTGCTTGGCAGGCTTGACAGCTGGGTTCAAAAGGATGTCAATAGTTTCGTTTTGGATTGTGAGACTGTTGCTTGGGACACTGTCAACAAGAAGGTTCTCCCATTCCAGCAACTGATGACGCGCAAGCGGAAGGATGTCAAGGCCGAAGATGTCAAGGTCAAGGTCTGCGTCTTTGCATTTGATCTGCTGTTCTTCAATGGAGAGGTAAGCATGCTCCAGAGGTAAAATTGTTGGAAACTCTACTAACCCATTCTTCATAGCCATGTGTCAAGAAATCACTCCGCGAACGCCGGGATCTTCTGCATAAATGCTTCCAGCCCATCGAAGGCGAATTCCAGTTTGCGCAATTCGGAAACACCAATGTTCTCGACGAGATCCAGGACCTGCTGGATGAGAGTGTCAAGGCTTCGTGCGAGGGGCTAATGGTGAAAATGCTGGACACTGCAGACAGTGGATATGAGCCCAGCAAGCGGAGCCGTAACTGGCTGAAGGTATGATCTAGGACCACACTCCATAGTATATGGCGATACTTACGACCTATACCTGTGCAGGTCAAAAAAGACTATCTAGCTGGTGTCGGCGACTCTCTCGATCTCGTCGTTCTGGGTGCTTACTATGGACGCGGCAAACGTACTTCCGTGTATGGTGCTTTCCTTCTGGCTGCTTACAACCCCAACACCGACAAATACGAGACGATTTGCAACATTGGTACTGGTTTCTCGGAAGCCCGACTCGAAGAGCTCCACAAGGAGCTTACCCCCCTTGTTATCGACCGGCCCAAACCCTTCTACTCTCACTCCACCGTTCCCAAAGATCAACCTGACGTGTGGTTCGAGCCCCGTCTAGTTTGGGAGGTCAAGACGGCCGATTTAACGCTCAGCCCTCGGTATAAAGCTGCCGCGGATGAGTTTGAAGGCACTACCGGTGGCGGTAAAGGTGTCTCACTTCGATTCCCTCGATTCATCAAGTCTCGCGATGACAAGAAACCGGAGCAGGCCACTACGACTCGGGCTGTTGCGGAGATGTATCGGAAGCAAGAAGCGGTGGCCCAAGAGACCTCCGGCAAGCGTGGCGTGGATGATGACTTTGAGTACTAAGACGCATTCTGCTGAGCGTTTTGCGAATCCACATTCAATCTGTCAATTTTCCTGGATGTTGCATTGTAGTCAGAGTAATCTCTCCACCGTCATCACACCATTTAGCATGCAAGATACACCATGTGGGACTAGATCGGTCTGGAAGCAAGACATTGTCCAATTTGCCCTAATCATCCCGGCCGCAATTGCCCATTTTCAAGTGCATTTCGGGCAATTAAACTCAACAATCTGTCCACCTTCCAATTTTGAATTGCCAATAGTAATTTTCCGATTACACGAAGCTCTCAATTCCCGGTCAATGCCGTGTGTTTTTCCATAATTGACGGGTATCAGCGGGCCTCCCCCGCTCGGCTTGGCGCTGCAACCCAAGCAATCAGCACGGCAGCTGTGGTCCTTCTTTGTTCTCATCGCGAGCCAATTACACCGTCCAATGGCATTAGCAATTTCCTTATTCCCCCATCGCCTCAGCAGTTCCCACTTTCTCCTCTTGCGAGCTCATCGTCATGGCCGTGCAGGACCCTCCCCTGCCTGTCTATCACTCTTGGCATCGTGGAATGTAACATTTCCCCCCTTGGGGAAGCTGCCGGGCCACCGATGGTCCCCGCTGTGCGGATATACTTAAGTAGAAGCACAACTCGGACTCGTTTTGTCGCTCGTTTATTATATGTTACGTTTATCTTTAGTTGTGTGTGCGCGTATCTTGTTGCGAAGATGCGTACGTTTGAATGGGCAGTCCTTGGGCTAGGGCTTGTGTCGGGGGTGAAGGCACTGACGCCTGAGTGAGTACATGCTGTGTTTTGATCCCATTGACAGATGGAGATTGGGATCGGCAGAGTCTATCTTGCTAACATCATTTCAGAGCGCTAATTGCAGCTCCCCGTCGTGGCGAGGCTGTCCCCAATCGTTCCGGGGTGAGTGGTCTTTGATCCTGTGTAGAGATAGACCAAATACTAAAAAACAGATCAGGAAGTGGCTTTGTTCTCAGCATCGGAGTACTCCTGGGCAACTCACAAAACTTCGTTAACATGGAACTTGATCGATCTGAAAAGTGGCAAGATCACAGTGCTCACGAATGACAGCAATGTCTCCGAGGTGATCTGGCTGGGCACTGATGATTCTGGCCTGTTGTACATCAACGGCACCAATGCTGACATCCCCGGCGGCGTCGAGTTGTGGGTGTCTGATACAGCCAAATTTGAGAAGTCGTAGGTACCTTCCGAATCTCTATTCTTTCCTTCCAACTAATAATCGTCTAGTCGATACAAGGCAGCCTCTCTTGCAGCGCCATTCTCCGGTCTCAAGACAGCGATCACCAAGGGAGGTGATATCAATTTCCTGGTTTATGCTCAATCCTACGGAAATGGAACCGCCTATAATGAGGAACTGGCAGCCAAGCCGCTGAGTACTGCTCGCATCTACGACAGCATCTACGTTCGCCACTGGGATACCTGGTTGACCACCACCTTCAACGCTGTCTTCTCCGGCACTCTAAAGAAGAAGAAGGATGGACAGCGGGCCAATTCTTGCTACACCTCCGAGGACCCGCTCAAGAACCTCGTCGCTGGTGTCAAGAACTTGGAATCACCATACCCTCCATTCGGTGACTCGTCGGATTATGATATCTCCGCCGACGGAAAGTGGGTTGCTTTCAAGAGCAAAGCCCCAGAACTGCCACGAGCCAATCACACTGCCTCTTATATCTATCTCGTTCCGCACGATGGTTCCAAGAAACCTGAGGCAATCAACGGTCCAGACAGCCCTGGCACCCCTAAGGGCGTTAAGGGTGACTCCAGCAGCCCATCATTCTCCCCGGACAGTCGGCGCATTGCATACTTCCAAATGGAGAACATTGCATACGAGTCCGATCGCCGTGTTACCTACGTCTACACCATTGGTTCTGAGAAGACCATCCAGGCCGTGGCTAAGGATTGGGACCGTTCTCCTGATGCAGTCAAGTGGACGGCCGATGGCAAGAACCTCATTGTCAACGCTGAGGACCACGCTCGTGGGCGGCTTTTCCTTCTTCCTGCCGACGCCCGTGATGATTATAAGCCGCAAAACTTCACCAGTACTGGGTCCGTTAAGGGCTTCCGCAACCTGCCCAACGGTGATGTGTTGGTCACCGGCTCAGCTATCTGGACTAGCTGGAATGTGTACACTGCTAACCCGAAGCACGGTGTTGTCTCTACGCTGATCTCTGCCAACGAGGTCGATCCCGCTTTGAAGGGACTGGGCCCTGCTGATCTGGATGAGTTCTACTATCAAGGAAACTGGACCAAGGTAAGTGTGACCTCACCTACACGAAGATTCTTTTATTAATTGTACCTAGATTCATTCTTGGCTTATCTACCCTGCCAACTTTGACAAGTCCCAAAAGTACCCACTGATTTTTTATGTCCACGGTGGACCCCAGGGCTCGTGGGCCGATTCCTGGAGTACCCGGTGGAACCCCAAGGTCTGGGCAGACCAGGGCTACGTGGTGGTTGCACCGAATCCGACTGGTAGTACTGGCTTTGGACAGAAGCTGACCGATGCCATCGCAAACAACTGGGGTATGCTTGGACGTTTTCTCTAGATGCTGTTGCCGCATCATGCTGACCAACTTCGCAGGTAGCTACCCCTACGATGATCTGGTCAAGGCCTGGGAGTATGTCCGAGACAACTTTGACTTCATCGACACAGACAACGGTGTCGCTGCGGGTGCCAGTTATGGAGGTTTCATGATGAATTGGATCCAGGGTAACCCTCTGGGACGGGAGTTCAAGGCACTTGTCACCCATGATGGAACCTTTGTGGCTGATGCCAAGATCTCCACTGAAGAGCTCTGGTTTACTGAGCATGATGTGCGTTTCCCCCTGTTTCCACTTGTGTTTCGGGAGTGATTTTCTAACATGAGACAGTTCAACGGCACCTTTTGGGCCAACCGAGACAACTACCGTCGTTGGGACCCCTCTGCACCGGAGCACATTCTGCAATTCAGCACTCCCACCTTGGTCGTCCACAGTACCAAAGACTATCGCCTGGCCGAATCTGAGGGTCTGAGTTTGTTCAACGTTCTCCAAGAACGTGGTGTTCCCAGTCGGCTGCTGAACTTCCCTGATGAGAACCACTGGTAAGTCTAATTTTGATGAAACTATCAATACCCTCCCCTGCCGCATTGCACCCAGCTAATTTATCTACAGGGTTACGAACAAGGAGAACAGCCTAGTGTGGCATCAACAGGTCTTGGGCTGGATCAACAAGTACTCTGGTGTCGGAGCTAAGAACCCTGATGCCATTAGCCTGGATGATACCACGATTCCAGTGGTAAACTACAATCCTTGATCTGGGCATTGATGAATGACCCTAGACAGACTGACTTCTTTCATGCTGTGGGTAATACCTCAGAATGTACATACAGTGTTTTGAATACATTCATATTCCCACTGTCTCTAACAACGACCCGTGTAGTTTCAATGCCACTGTTATCCATTGTTTGTCCCACACCAGGTCTTTGTAAGCTAAACACGATTTGAAGGTAGTTTCCTGCATGCCGGAAGGGGCATGTGCAAATCCGCCGTCGTCTCGTTTGCACTGTTCAATTATAAAAGTCACCTGCCCAGCTTCCCACCAACCTTCCTTCTCTCACTCCTCCCTCCATCCCCCCACATCTTCCCCTCTTCTGTTTTTCATCCACAATCCATCTTCCTTCATTGAACTTCATCCACTTCATCAAATTTCCATCCTCCATGGCTGGCTCTCCTACTCGGGAAGGCTCTGAACGACAGTCCCGCAAGCGCCGTGGCTCTCACATCACCCCAGACAAGTCAAAGAAAGCAACCTCCTCCAGTCAGTCTCCCTCTCGTGCTGAGAAGGGCACCACCAAGCCAGTCCCCATGGCTCCACCTGTTGTCAAGGTCACGACCGGCACTACGCCTGCCACTACCAAGGGACCCTCTGCCACCAACGACAAGACCAAGGGCCCTTCCGGTGATGGTATCACCAAGCCCAAGGCTACCAAGCCTGACTTGATTGGCAAGATGTCTAAGGTCAAGTCTGGCAAGCTTCCCGTCAAGGAGAAGAAGCCCGAAGAAGGCGAGAAGACCACCGTCAAGAAGGACGACACCAAGGACAAGAGGCCGGATACCAAGGAAAACAAGCCCGAAGTCAAGGTCGATGCCGAGAAGCCCGATACCAAGGGTAACAAGCTTGAGAAGAAGGACGACAGCAAGGACAAGTCCACCAAAGGTAAGTCTCCACATCGTCTACTCAGCCTCTCTGGTGATCATTGTCCTTCCTCTTGTGATGCGGTGACTAACATACATTTTGATTATCTAGACCCAGAGATCCCGAAGGGTACTCAGGGTGTCAAACTGCCCGACCTCGTGAATCCCGCCCCGTCCGACTCCGATAGTTCTAGCGAGGATGATTCTGAGCACTATGAGGACTCGGATGATTCCGACAGCATGGATGACTCGGATGATTCTGAAGAATCAAGTGAGACCAGCGAGTCCGAAATGGCCTCGGACATCGATGGTTTTGACGAAGCCCTTTACAATGCCTTCGCGCTTGAATACCAGGATCTCGAGGACTTGAGCCCCGAACGCCTGGCTATGGAGAAGGCGAAGACCCTTCGTCGCGTTCAAGCCTTCGTCGACAATACGAAGGATAAGCATTACCATGAATTCAAGCTGGAGACCCTGACCGGCCCTCGCAACTACATCCGCTGGGTTGTTGGCCTCGAGGTGCTTCTCCGCATGCACCAGGTCTGGAGCGTCGTTGGAGAGCTCGATGTTCCCCTTGACAAGGACCATGAGATGTACCCATGGTACGAGCACATGGTCAACACGGCCGTTTCCCTTATCTATGCCCATGTTTCCCAAAAGATTCGCTCTCACCGTTGCTTCATCAGCGGTGTTATGCAGCGCAGCCCTGGCAGCATGATGCAGCACATCTGGGCTCATTTCGGCAGCCCGGATGCGGATCAGTACGAGCACTAGATGACTCTGTTCACGGTTTCTCGTTTTTTCAAAGATCACCAAATTTTATCTTTACCAGGGTCGGGAAGATTGCGGATTTTTTCTTATTTTCTTTCCTGGTGATCTCGTTTTCGTTGCTGGTGACATGGTACATGAGGTGGTTTCCGTTTCAGATGATTTGCTCAACATGGACTAACGAATGTGCTCAATGAGCTTTAAGCTACATCTCAACTCTACAAATTTAACTGAATATGTTAAAGTTTTTCTCCCTCGTAGATCTAATTAAAAAGAAAGAAAAGAAAAATCTGAAGCACCCACGAACTCTTCAAAATTCCTGTGGAGGCAATGCCACATATTCTAGACCGTCATGCTTGAAGATACTGAGATAATTGAAGCACTTATTGAAGCACTTATTGAAGCTCTCAGGAGTCAAATTAGTTGATATCACACCATGAATACTGAGCCATTTTGATGTATTTATGCATATCTCCACTCTAGCTGTTACTTGTCTTTATCAAGACAAGCCACCGCGAGTTATAACGACAGGAATCGAGAACAAACTCATTATCTACTCCATTTGATACGACACAAAGCAGCTACATATAAAATATCTCAATGACTTTGTTACAGTCAAAATTTGGACTCTATCAGAGTTTCTTCCCTGGACTATCTGCCTATTATGCCTGTGCGCCTGCCAGGCTTGAGATTGAGATACTTGAATCGAAGTCAGTTGTGAAGCTCTTGCACTCAGGGAGAGACTCTGGGGCTCTGGAGTTTTGGCCATATGGCTGATCCGGGGCGCTTATCAGTGAAATCCTGTGGCTTTCCATGATTGATGTCCCTTATAGGCAATACCTTTGTGCGACTCTAGGAGGACCTACGGAGTATTCTTTTGCGAGAACTAAATAACCGTGAGATCTAACTAAACTAGGTGGTTCCGTATGACCAACTCCATCATTCACTCATCCTTCAAGAACTTGCATGGGAGATTAGAGCAACAGGCATGGTGTAAAAGTTATTTAATTTCTCCTGGTACAGGTGAGCTCTGCTGAATGTCGGATATGGCATTATTCAGGGTAGACGGTCCGGAAGGGGGCCGGAGATGGGAATGCTGAGCTCTTGTGAACGCCAAGATGCTCTCATTAGTGAATTGAATCCAATAGGATCTCCAATGAGCGCTGAAATTACAAGTTTGCGACACTAATATTGAAGGACGGGGCTGTAGCTTGGTGTTTCTTGAGGGAAGACGTGAGGAGCAGAAAGGTTAGGAAAAGGTTGATATTGTTGAGGACTCAAGGATAAGGTTGTAAGTTGGCGCTCCTTGAGCCTGTAGATATTGGCTTTTACACTCGCTAGGAAGTCCAGCTCATCAGAGCCTGCTTTCGGTAGGCTTGAGAGGGTATGCAGAATCTTGTATTGGCCGTGCCAGTCGAGCAGATTTTCAATGCAATCTGGGGCTTTTCTGCATCACTTTTGGAACCCTCTTCGGAGATGGTCTTTGTTAGTTCCCTTGTTTGACTTTGGTCAGTAAGGCAAAGCATGAGAACTTTTCGAAAAGCCGCACTCACATTCAAGATCCGATTTTCGTCCCCCAGTAGCTTTTGCAGCTCCATAATGAGGCTTATCATAGTGCTATGAGCTTCATGTGTGTGCGGAATCTACTCGATCAAACCAATGATCATGTCCCAGAGTGTCTGCATGAAGTATCCGGACTTGTCATAGCTCGATTCATTGCCCATGCACCGGAGGAAGATTCTGTTGATCCGTCTTGCAGTAGACGGTTGTCGGGCATAGGGGTCGCCACTTTGGTCGATTAAATTAGAGAGCCGTATGTAACCGTTCCCAGAAGTGACGATGTAGACGGGGATATTCTTGCTGAGAACTTTGTTGAAGACATAGCCGATAAGAGACATCTGGGGCTTGGGATCGAAGACTGATTCAATCAGAAGTACCCCAGGAAATATGGAAAGAGTGAGTGGATGATGTGTTTGCCATAGCAGGCCGATGGCTACCCTTTATACATTTGTAGCATGTCTAGCAGGATCGCTGAGAGATGCCTCTCTTCTATTTCGATGGCTTTTCTGGCATAGTAAGCAAATGCATTTACTTTCTGACTTATCGCTGTATCAGAATGAACTTACTCTCTGCCATACTTCGTCGGCAAAAGCAAAATTCCACTGCCTCGCCCCATCTTTCGTTGCTTGGGACACAGGTCTGATCTACGGCACGCGGGTTAAACAACTTCCTTGCCCAGCAGACATAGAGCTCCGATAGTTTGAGTGACCGAAGGCGTTGAAAAGAATCTCTGGAGAATTCCGCCCCGTGTGACGTTTAATTCCTAATTGCTTCACGCTAGCCGAAAAAGGAAATATCGGGATATCAATTGTGCGCTGCTGTTTTGCACGTGTTAAAGTATTGGGACGCGTCTCTATATCCTCATCTTTCTCATCGTTTCAATCCTTCCTCTTCTCGTCTTCCCACGTCTCCTCTCTATCCCATATCATCGAACCACCGTCCGTGTCCGTCCAAGTACCATCAAAACCATCCTCAAACTCGCTCAAATTCGTCACCAGAGCAAAATGGTTGACAACAAGAAGTCTGGATCCAGCCGTCATGCTGAGAGGAAGGATTCCAAGGGCCAGCGGTAAGTTTCATCACCTACATGGCAATTGTAAACCCCCCCCCCCCCCCCCCCCCGGCCCCCCATCCACATACTAACCCATAAACAGCCTCACCAAGCTGGAGAACATGGTCAAGCAGCTGGAGGCCGAAAACCTCAAGACCAAGGCCCAGCTCGCTGCAATCCGGGCCAAGCTGGATTCTCTCGATCGCCGGATCGACCGCCACGAGGCTGGTTTCCAGCATCTCGCCGCCTCGTCCGCCGAATCGTCGGAGAAGCTCCGTGAGAGCCTCCGTGAGTACTCATCCCATTTCATCAACACTGTTTATCACTCATTGTTCATTAACTTACTGACCTGACTCTCCTTTCAGGAGGCAAACTCCCCGAGTAGGCACCAGGCCTACTACTCATGCCCACCACCGAAGCCACAAACGCCCCAGAAACGGGATACTCGACAGGTTTCTTAGGGCTGTCAACGCTCACCCCATCTTGTGGCCTTGTTTCGGCGTTCTGGATAAAAGAAATTGATTAGAGGTGGTGAATGAGGGGCTGTGCTTTTCGTCTGATTGTTGGGATTGGATTCGTCTCGTTTGTGGTCGTCATAGTTCTTGGATCGTCGGGTCGGTGGGTCCGATATCGTGCCACGATCTCCTCCACGATCTCGTGGACCCGCTTGAGTACCCGCTTTAGGCTAAGCGCATGTCGGTCTGTGCTGTTGAGACGACCTTATCTGATCCAACTGGATCTTCCTCGTGTTTCCCCTCGTGTTTCCATCTTCAGTTTTTGTTTTTTCTTTGATAGTTAAAGGAAATCTCCACTCTTGATCAGGCCATGATTCATAGTACAAACTACGTTGACAAGAAACCTAGGGCAATACAATAGACAACATGACGGTTAACCACAGGTGCACCTGAGGCTATCTACACTATACCACTAACTATCTACTGCTTTGATGACTAACACGAATGCAAGAATTCCCTTCACACCAATTCTTATTCTGAGAATTGTACCCATCTATATCTCCAGGGATATCGATATTCTCCAAAGAACGGCCAACATCCTCATCCCCTTCTTCCCGCCTTGAAAGGATCTGAATCCCTACTGCCGAGACCGGCTCAAAGCAAGCAGTTCATCAGTCTTCTTGGCCTGATCCTCCATCGCCTCCTGGATCCGAGCCACCTTCTCCGTCAAGATCGAGTTCCTGGAAGCCGAGTCGGAAGCCAAACCAGTGACAATGTCCATCATCGCCCGATGCCGGAGGGTCAGCGCGAGCTGCAGATCGGCGCAAGTGTTCAACACCGTCGCCACACTCCCCAGATCTTCATGGAACTGCGCTTTGAGCTCGCGTTGCTCATCTCTCAGCTCAAAGGCCTCCGTCATCATCACTTCTCGCGTGTCGGTGAGGGCGTCCCAGACACGCTGCCACTTCCCGCGTTTGTTGGTGAGGAGAGTGACTTTGACCTTGAGGGCGGCGATCTCAGCGAGGTGGGCGCTCTCTCGCACCTCCAGCTCTTGGACTCGAGCCCGCGGAGTGGCCAGCTCTGACAGGCGAGTCTCAGCAGTCTCATGACTACCATCATAGATATTAGTATTCATTCTCTTCTCGATAGACTTTTGTAGGTCTTGCTTACCGGGCTCGCTTGGTGCGAGCAGAGCTCTCCGCCTGGCCTTTGTTGACCTGCGCTTCTTCTTCTTCCGCTCCGCGCTTGCGCTTCGCGGCTCGCTCTTGGCAGTGAGTGAATGGCTAATTGAGAGATGTTGATCACCAAGGATCAGCCTTGGTTGGTGGGAGGATTTGGAGAATGTGTGGATGTTGGAAGACGAAACACTAGTGAGGGAGGAGGCTTTTATATTTTTGACGGGATTCTAAGGCAGCAGATGCAGTAGTTGGAAGCCTGGCGTTATTGAGGTCCAAGGCAGCCAGCTCTGGCTTTGTAGAAGGCAGCCAGCTCTGGCTTTGTAGAAGGCAGCGATGTAGGTAGTGTATCCCAGAATAGTCTACAAGCGTTGGAGACCTGAATTCACTAGGTAGTAGACAACAATCAGTTCATGACTGATAGAGTTGCAAATCTGATAAAAATCACATTTTCCAGGAAATTACAGAATGTGCAAATCATGCAAGTTTGATATTCCCATCTCTAACAAAATCAACATATCTTTCAACATTAACACAGACATATAATAGTACAAGATAGTTCCTCGTCAGAAAGACAACAACAAAATATCAACATCTCAAGTCTCGGGTCCATCAGTAGGCTCGTGCTCACCATCAGCGACATCTTGACGGGCATTGTACCGATCAGTCCACCATTGGTGGAAGTTTCGAACGAAGTCCATGATGAGCTCAATGGGGGCATCATGGGCACTGAAGTGCGCTTTCATTTCCTCGACCGTCTGCTCAAGCCCATCTACTTTAGCAAGCAACGGGCCTACCTTCTGCCGAAGAGAATGGAGCTTACCATACATTTCATCACGGTAGACTCGCTCGCCCTGGAGGACACGACGCAGTACCTCATTCATATGGACGATCTGCGCAATTTCCTCTCGGGTGTCTGGGTTGATGCTGTTGTCCCCGCCTGATTCTTCTTTAAACCCATGCTGCGGGAGATCAACCTTGGCCAAAATTTCGACAAGCTGCTTCTTCGTATTGGCGTTTTGCAGCTTTTCGCTCTCGAACTCGGAGCGCAAGGTTTTCAGACCTGCTCGGAGCTCCTCGATCTCATTCTTATCTTTGCCAGCCTTGGCTTTGAGTCTGGCATTTTGCCGCTTCGCAATCTCAAGCTCGGCTCTTACAGTCGTCAGGTCGCGCTGTAAAGCCTGAGAGCTGGTTTTCACGGTATCAGCATTGTTCTTCAGCTTTTTCACCTCAGACCGCAGGCGAGGGCGGTTGGGGCTTTCCAGGGTTTCATCTTTAATGAGACTGGGACTGTCTAGTCTATGAGATAGGTTAGAGCAAGCCTTTCGTAAATATGCAAGGTCTCATCGTGACATACCTAAGGGAACCAATCTTTCGGGCTACATCTGGAGAGCCTGGAGTGGTTGCCACAGTACTCGGGGAATGAGCCGGAGTGCCGCGAGGGGAGGTAGAAGGGGTGGTGGGGATTTTTGGAGGCTGGCGCTTGCGCTTTAGCGAGCGCGGGGTGTCATCTTCCTCTTCGGGGCTCACACGTCCAGAGATGGTTGGGGTAGTCGGAGCCTCAGGCAAGGAAGAAGCCTCGGACAGGGAAGAAGCCTCAGACAATGACTGGCACTCAGGCTCCTCCCAGGCTGCAGCAGGCTGAGGAGTGTCATGAGAAGCACCGCGACTGGTACCTTCGTAGATGGCACCCTGGCGCATCTGGGCTGCAATGGCCTCAAGCGAGACGAGAGGATCATTGTTCTCGCATACCGCACTGATGCGCATTTGGGGGGCGATGGTCGACATCGACACATCGCGGTTGCGACTGAGGCCGTCCTCAGATCGAACCTGGGGCTTGAAGGATCCTCGTTTTAAGGCGACGCGGCAAATGAAAGATCTTGGCTGCATATTGCAGGATGATTCAGATGGTTTCAGGTATATTCAGTGTAGAAGGATAAGAGATGAGGTGTTGGGTGGGGGGTGGGGGGTGAGAGAGGGAGAGGGGTGGTGAAGGAAAGAAAGTTGGAAGTCCTGGGGATGCCTTTACTATCGAGGGGTTTGGTGCGGTCACCAGGGCAAGAGCTCACTTTGCTTACGATTCTATGCTATGAAATTTTGCAGTGTATAGAAACTGAAGTGAATTCTATCTGTGTATAAAACATCAAGAGATGGTTCCTCTCCCACTTCAAGTGACCGTCTTCGTCTCCCCATTTAGCTTCTTCGTCTCCTCATTAGCTGAATATAAACCGGATCTCAGTGTAAGAGTCGGTGCAACGTCGTGGCGAAAGATAGGAAGGTGAGAATGAAGGAGGAAGGTTTGAAGGTGGATGAACCAGAATCGTAATCCGTGGACAACCAACCAGAGCTAGAAACCCTTTCGAACGACAGAGGATCCTGTTCAAATTCTCCATATAATCCAGAAATGCTGGAAGGGGCCATTCTCCTTCCCACGGTGACGAGAATTCTCCAATCTCGCGACTGACCAAGTATTCCGACTCCATCAATTCCTCTTTCCTTCGAATTCCGGCCACAGTCAAAACACAAATCCGCAGAAAATTGTCCTGTAGCCCATTGACAATCTGAAACTAGCAAAATCTCAGAAGCACGTAGGTTGCACTGCGTACTGTGTGAGATCACTTAATGTTAGTTTCTAGTTTGACGTGAGGGGTGTATAGAGTCTCATACCACGGTAGAAGTGATTAGAAATAATCAGAGCGAGGATGAGTTCGTGATACGTACTATCCAGCAGAGGCGCGCATACTGGGAGCGTCTGGTAGCGCCAAGCAGACCTTCGTTGTGGAATGAAGAATGGGAGTACGTGGGAGCACAATATTCTCCGTATCGGGACTTGTTCTCCCAATAATTTGGGCTCTTTCCGCATGGTCGCCTCGGTGGCATAGTCTGTTTCAGGGTCATTGAGAATCGTCGATACTCAGCGATAGAGTTCCATGTACCTTACTGAACGGTCCGATATATCGACAACGGTTGTGCTTTTGACGTTTCAGCAATGTTGAACTTGAACCACTTCCACTCGCTTCAGCAACACCTTTGAGCCCCTTTCGTCCAAATGGACCAGCCTTTGGCTTGATATGACTGTGCCCGTCCTGCGGCATGACCGACTCGAATCTCTTTGCGCAGCACTTGTGGTAGTTCCACGTGCTGGTGCCGAATTCATGAACAGCATCATACGCGTTGATGCTTAAGGCTCCTATGATATCAGAGATCGAATTAAGAGGTCAAGGACCAACTTCATTAATTGACCAGCATACCACAAAGTCTTGTGAATTGCCTGCTCAAAGTAATCACCACCAATTTTTCTAGCTCTGCGCGAATTATGTCCAGTTTTATGCCCATGACAGTTCATCCGTCGACGCCTATGAGTGTCACAGCAGCAAACGCAGAGCGACTAAGCTCTTTCCGAGTTGGGTTCAGCCCCTGTGCGGTTCAACTGAGCCACGAAATTGGCATTCTCTGCCCGGGTCCTTGTCATAGCTTCGATATGAAGGACGATCTCTGAGCGTAGAGAGGCGGAACTGTAAATATCACATACGTGAGTTTTGATGTAACGTCAAATATGTATCGAATGTCATCTCATGCTAGAATGAATAGAGCCAGACAAGTGCTTGTCATGGTATGTACAGTTTCTGGTCGTTCCTCGGTTGAGTTCCAGCACTGGCAGCCATTTTGCAGGAAGGTGTTCCGACTTTGCTGGCTGCACCTGGAGCACCCGTATCGGCAAGATCTCCCAACAGAAGGTTATTTTGCGCGCAGGTAACCATATTTTTCGCGGCGTTCACCATAGTTTTAGCCCAGATAACCATGTTTTGTGCACAAGGGATGTGTCCGTTTATAGACTTGGCATCGAGGAACGCTTTGTTGAATTGTATCAACACATCCAGTCGTGCCTCACTCCACCGCTTATATTGCCTGTTCCAGCGACAATTGCAGCCGCCACAGACACACGCATTCCTCTCTCGCTGACCCACTCGGATGCATTTTGCCTACTGAAATAGAATCATTAGTATCTCTCGTTCACGGGAACCCTCGAAGTACATGTAGATGGAAGAGTTAGCATAGCATACCCAGGGACCGTGAAACCGGGGGTAGAAATAAACCGAGTATCCTGTACATCACCCAGACACTGAACGTCACACAGAGATCGGAAGTCCTTGTTTATTATTCGTTAGCGAACAAGCGTATGTCGAGGGTGATGGACGGGTCGAAACGTACTGCAAGGCAACGGTTCCTTCGTCAAGAGTTAGTCTCCTCATAGCCGAAGGATTTGGTCTAGGTAGGTAGTATAAGTTAAGTGTGTATATATGAGGTTTCGTGTAAGGGAGTTGCAATTTCAGCGATGTCCTATAGAGAGAGGAGAGATGAGGAGTCGGTGGAAGATATTGAAGCTGGAGGAAAGAGAAAGTTGGAAGGTCCAAGACAGAGCGGTTTCAAGGAGACCAAAATAGAGGAGGTTCAAACAAAGCCTTAAGCCGGAGATTTCCTGTCTATCAGATCCCCAATACCTACAAGTCCCCTTAGACTCAGTTACAGAAGCAATCGAAGTGCAATTGCATGCAAATTTCCATAATATTCACACACACACGGCTCATCTGGATCTGTACACAACGCCAACGCCACGAGCACCAGGCAATAGAAACCAAAAATGCAAGCAACAAAAGTGCAACGCCATGATAAATACACAATTCCAAGATGTGTCCCACCTCATCAGCAGCGTATCACACATGTCCAACTTGGAGCCCATCGAAGCAAAAAGACCAAGTCCATCAGCAGGTCTTCAATGGTTAGGTTTAGATATACTTTCAACTTTTCCAAAAAGGGCCAAAATTACAAGTTTGAAAGCTCAAAGCTCATCACCATGACGGGGTCTGCCATCCAACGGCAGATCACCCGCCATGAATCCGCCTGCTTTCACCCGTAGGGCAAAGTTCACCAATACAACAACTACAAGACCCACGCTGACAACGGTAGGGCCCCATTTTTCGTAGTAGACTCGCTTGACATCGCGGCGCTTGCGGATCTTGTCCACGCGCCAGACGTATAGCATAAGGGAGTAGACTAGGGCACCGGCGGCTAGAAGGGTAAAGGCCCACGCGCTGGCCAGCGATATGGAGTCGATGCCGAAGTTGAGAAGGGTGGCGGCAATACCACCCAGGATGATGGAGAATTCGAGCCAGGAGAGGAATGTGCGTTCAGCGGCGAAGTAGACCTTAGGTTCGACGCGGACAGGGACGAATATTTCTAGGATATGTTAGTTGAGAGTGCTACCAGTGAGAGGAGAGAATGGAATAGACCAGCTTCGGGAATGGAAAACTCACTCTTGCCAGGGGGTGCCTGGAAACGCTGGAACCTGCGCTGGGTACCGAGCACCTGGATACCGCGCGCCTCTGGGGGCGGCATCTCGGTAGGCCGAGGCCGGGGAACGATCGCCCAGAGTCCCTGCGCAATCGCACGTCCAGTCTTGCGAATGTAATGCTTGACCAGTTGTTCCGCATAATAAGCACCACCAACCCGGCGCGCTTCCTCTAGCGCATCCGAATCCAGGGTGTCGTACTCGTCGTCAGAATCATACAGAGGGTAATCCTCGTCTCCGGGCAATGGACGCGCAGCAATGCGTTCCTCAATGTCCAACTCATTTCCGTTCGTCTCGGTGAACAGGTATCGGTCATCTGAGCCCTCGCGCGAGCCGTTTAGTGTGGCGCTCTCGGTGATCTGCGGAGACTCATCGTCATCCGAGTCCTCATCATTTACGGACAGCGACGTGCTCGCCGTTGGGCGGTGAATACCGTAGCGGCGAGTTGGTGGCTTGCGGATGTCCGTAGCCATTTGCGGGTACCAGAAGGGGAGGAGGTCGATGCGGGTGGGGAAAAGGGTGGCTGTACCGTGAATGAACTTGCTGAACTTGGGAACGGCCTCGACGAGATGTGACGCTGTGAGATCACGAATCCACTGTGGTGGCTCCTGGCCGGCCTGGGTCTGCAGCTTGACCTCCAGCACAGCGTACGGGAAACGGTCAATATCCTCAGGCGGCAGCTGCGAGAAGGGGAAGTCGACGCCAATATCCATGCGCCGCCAGTTGGCTCCAGCGCGGCGACGGCCATCGAGGTTATCCTCACGAATCATGGTGAGCTCAGTATCGAGCGAGATACGCACACGAGCATCACCGGGCAGCTGGAAAGCGGTACGGTGGTAGAATGTGCGGGTGACGGGGACGAGGCGGCGAGTAAT
Organism: Penicillium ochrochloron; assembly: GCA_022985105.1. Classification (NCBI taxonomy): domain Eukaryota; kingdom Fungi; phylum Ascomycota; class Eurotiomycetes; order Eurotiales; family Aspergillaceae; genus Penicillium; species Penicillium ochrochloron. The sequence continues at coordinate 542,775 of JAAVMA010000026.1, forward strand.
AACTCGGTATTGGATCTCACGAGCGAGCTGCTCAAGATCGTTGATCTCGTCGGCGCTCTTCTTACCTTCCTTGCGCATCTTGTCAAAGACCTGCTCGACAGTCATGCGGCCATCCAGGAAGGCATTAACGTTCTTCTCCTTGAGGGCGAACCGGGCCTTGACGGACTTTTCACCCGTCCAGTCTTCGCGGTGAGTCTTGCGCTCCACGAAAATTTGGTCGCTCTCCATGCCTCCATACCAGCGCAGACGAATGGCCTCGGCGCCCTCGGTCTTCTTCAGACGACCTTGGTACAGCTCCCACGTATCAGGGTTGTCGTAGTAGATAGAGGAGATGGCCGTATCCTTCTCTTCAAACTCCTTACTGGCATTGAAAACCAACACAGGCAGGTGCTTTAAAATCACGAGCTTCAGCTCGGTGATGTTGTCCCGATGCACCCAGTACTTGGTGGTTTGGCGCACAAAGTTCTGCTGGGTTCCGCCGGCGGATGAGTCGCCCTTGACCGGATTACCCTTTGTGCGAACCAGGTCGTAGAGTTTGGAGAGCTTCACCACGAAGGCGTCGTAGTTGTCCTTGAAGAATGGCTTGGCATTGAGTCGGGCCGCGAAGACGGGCTTGAGATACCATTTTGTCTCTTTCTGTGGGGGAAGTTAGTCAATTGGCCAACACAACGCAACGAGGATACTCCGAATCATGATTCTAAAGGCCAGGACCGAGCTTTGCTGGCGGGTGAAAAATAAAGGCAATGGGATGGACCACACATACATCGTGCTTCTTGATGATCTTCTGGAAACCAGTATAATTCAATTGCGTGAATTTGGCCAAATCATGCACATCGGCGATAATATCGGAAAGCACCTGCTCCAACAGCAGAAAATCCTCGTCGGTGGGTGGTGGCCTCGACGTGCGGGCGCTCTGGCGACGGGAACCGGTGCTGTCGTCGAGACGGGAGACGACGTCATTCACCTCGACTTCGCTAGCCTTAATGCGCTCGACAATTTCCTCAGACTTGCGCTTCTGGAAGAGAAAGACCTTTTCAAGTTCAGACTCCAGCAGAGTGACGAAGGTGGTCTCGTCATCCTCGGTCCATTCCTTGCGGGCGGGTTTGACGTTGTCCGGGGTGGGCTGGGTGACAAAGTCGGTTTTGAGGGCTTTCTTGAGTTCGTCGTAGGCAATGTAGTACGGGTAGTACTCCTTGATCATGGAGGATCGGAGATGCTCGCCGAACCTGCAAAGGAAATGTTAGTTTGGGAGTGTTGGGAGTATCGAGAGGGTGGCCGAATCAGCAAAGCTATGCGGGGGATCGGATTGCATTGCTGGCTAGAGCAAGCTATCTGAGAGACCAGGACATCGGCAGGGGTGGCTGGGGATATGCGATGGCGAGAGCAATGGGATTGGGAAAGGTGAGGGGAGGTTACCGTACCTCATGATGGGCAGAGTTGAGGGAGAGTGAAGCTTGACGGGATCGATCGAGCATGAGAAGAGGAAAATTCCAGTTGGGAGAGGGCGAGGGCTGTTAAGAGCAGAGGCGGCGATACTCTATCGGCCGCCCGAGAACGGCTAGACTGGGGGGGGACGAGACCCATAATCCGTTCGGTCAATTCCATGGGCCCCGCCCGGAACAACCTGAGCTTCCAACGTGGGTTTCTTGGTTACCCGCAGAGGCATCAGCTTCTGCATTACAGTAGTTTCTTATTCTGCGTGTATAACCTTGTGTGTCCAGCTGGTAATAATTGGAGAGCTTCACGAGGCCAATTGAGCAGCGAGCGACCGTCGTTGCTGCACGATGAGAGCTTGAAGAGAATCACGGGTTCTGATTGGTTAGTGGATGGCTAGAGCTGCAGCACGGGTGATGAGTCAGCATTCTGACTGGCCAGTCACCGGCACGAGATTCGCACGTGCTGCTCCTCCAGCACCAAACGAAACAAACTAAAGCGGAACTAAGATTGAAGCTGCACGCTAGTAGTATAGTCTCAAGTACTACGGAGTACTTTCGGAGGATTTCCATTCTGATACTAGCAGAGTTTTTAAAAACGGATCTTGCCGACTTGACATCATTGAATTCACCGATAAACATGGAAAATATATATCCCGTTACTGCATATATACTGAATGGGTTCCGGCACAATAACCTACCTGAACTGGCAAGCACGTGACCCGATCCTATCACCGATAGGATTACGGAAGGACAGGACTCATCACCCGATAGGGAGGACTGGATATATAAGGACACACTTTTACCATCATGTATTTACTTCTTCGCGATCAATTGCACATTGTTACTTGGTTACTACCTTTAGTACTTTGCACTTCACAGTTCACCTTCAACACCACCCAACCTACATGTAGGGGATTCACTTAGTAGCAATATTTAGTGATTGACTTACTTGGCGCGCACTTCTGGCACGTTCTGCAAGATACTCAACAGGATCCCATTCGTAGTAAGGCTTTATGAAGCAACGGTACGATTGAGAGATACTCTTGGAATCCGCAGTTAGAACCAGGCGAGTATAACCCGTGGACGTTCTAACTCACAGTGACCAGTCGGCTACGCGTAACACCGGCCAGATGTCTAATAGAGACTCGAAGTCGCCACATAGCGATAAGCGATGGTGATCATGAAACAAATCTTACTGTTAAGCTGTGCCTATTAACTAGACCCGAGATGGACACCCAGGATAGCGCTAGACCGTCTATAGTGAAGCCACCTAGGAATGGAGACTGAAGTGGATAGATTTTCAACGGTCGCCTAGTTTACTTAATTTGCATTGAGCCTTCTCTCATCTAGGCCTCTAGTTCTAAAGCAATGTATTAATACTGATAGGTACAATACTAGGTAACAGTGTCTATGACACTGCTGGCACAGGAAGCGAAACAGGAAGACTGAGTCAATTGATCCATCTAGACAAGAAGACGAAGATGACTGAGAAGGAGAAGGAGCAAAACGGCAAAGGAGAAGGCCTATAAGACCTAAAGCACAAAGGAAGGAAAACAGGCCTAGACCTGACAGGAAACCACCGGCCAATATCATGCATCATGCATGTAGGCAAAGAGGACTCGATCTCGAGTCATCACCAGGTCTAAAAGCTCTTATAGAGAAGGGCAGACGACCGTTAACATGTCTTAGCCTTCGGGGCCAGCCGATCGTCCGGATGTGACCAAAGTGGGTTTTCTGCTACCCAATCAGTGCCAGTAAAGATACGACTGAGGACTTAATGCTAACATCATCACATTAAATCCACCAGGAATTTGCAATCTGTCTTGCTTGCTGAGAAATAAAAAACAAAAGAAAGCTCAAAAGCAATCTTCTACTTCAGAGGAGACCCAGACATGGGAATAAACTAGTTACCACCGGAGCAATGCTGGATGATGCTATGTCGCTGAGTCTCAGCAGCTTAAAGCCTCTATGGGTACAGTTCATATAGTGTACCTAGATTTCCTGCTGCAGTGCCTTGGCAACTTACACCTTGGTACGAAGTGAAGTAGTCAGATAGTCACCAACGCAGTGGCTTCATAGAAGCGATGAGGATCTCTCACGGAATATCGGAATGTGGAAGGACAAACAAGACGGTCTCCTAAGTCATGGAATACTAGGTAGGTAGTTACGACGGGAAAACTAGGCCACCGGTAAATTTATCGCATTGGTGGACCTGTCGATCCACTTCACGACATTTTCGCCAACATTGATAGTTCACAGTAGACCGCCTGCCAAGACACCGAAGGCCGACTCTGTAATTGATTAGTAATCTCCATCCGGTGCCGAAATTGAAAGGGTGGACTCCTAGTTAGATTGAAGTGGCCGCCCAACACCGGTTCTTAATATTTCAATCGACTTTTATTTCGGGTGCGCTGAGTGAGGATTATGCCGGTGTCTCGGATAAGCAAATCGTGCGACGAATGCCGCAGTCGTAAGGTCCGATGTGACGGTGTGTCTATTCAGCCCCTCGTGCACCGCACTCAACTCGATGTTCTGGCACGGCCTATCATAACAGCGTGCTTATTCCGTCACAGGCCCAAACTTGCCTCCGGAAGCACCAGCAATTTGCACTAATTGCACTGTAAAGCCCGTCTCGGGACTTATTTGATGCACTAGCTACTGATCAACCTTTTCATAGAAGCGGAATAAAACCTGCGTATTCAGCGATGTGAAGGCAAGGGCTCCGAGGAAGACCGGTATGGCTCTCTGATGACTTAGCGCTAGGCACCACTTATTCTAAATTACAAATTCATTGGCTCTTGAAGTCAAGCTGGACGCCTTTCCACCGATAGCGAACTTATTCATCGACCGCCTGATCCAGGATTCAACCCAAAGAGCACCCCTCTATGACGAATTCTCTGTTCTCAGGGTATGTTGGCTAGCGTCATTCTCGAAATAAGATGACTGACGTCGGCGATAGGCTGATGATAGACGCGGTATTTCCAATTTCGATGACCATATTCAAGATTCCCCCAATTAACTCTAGCTTTCAGTGCCAACCTCCGGACTTGCTTTCTTCTCCGATCGAAAGATAAACTCACTTGTGGAAAGATTAGGGAGTGATGAAATACGTCATCTAGTTTATCAAATCGACGACGCTATCAAAATGCGTTTGCTAGCCCGCTCTCCAAGTGATACATTCGCAGCAAATCTTTCTCGCCACCAGACCGTGGAACCCCTTCCGCCAGCCGACGTCAAAACTTATGTCAACAGTTGGTCTATCTGTCCTGTGCATTGATTCCTGATATTAATTGCGATTCCAGGCTATTTCAAAATAGTCCATCCCGTATTTCCTTTCCTGGATCGTGCGGATTTTGAAGGGAAAGCCAGTGGCCCTTGTCTAGGTCAAATTTTGGATACTGATTCTGAATTTTGCGCACTGTTTCATGCTGTAATGGCTCTGGGATGCCAGTATCAAAGCTGCGGCTCATTTCAGCCAGGTGTCGGCAAAGCATGGCAGCTATTTCAAATTTCCCTCAACTGCGTGTCCCGTGTTATAACCAGCTGCGACTCGCTGTCCAAAATTCAGGTCAATCCGTTACTTGCCTGATATTGATTTCCTTGCTAACTACTGGCTAGGCTCTTATTGCAATGGTAGGCCAGCATCCTGCGTGCAACGTCAGGATCGTGCCCTATGTTCTAACTTTCCGCTAGGCCATATTTTCGATGAATGTCAGTTCCCTCAAGATTGGCAACTTTCTATTAGCAGAGGCCAGCCGTTCTGTTCTGGCGCTAAGGTATCATAAATCCACACTGGACGATGGCAATGCTGCGGCCTGCTGCCGAGCATTCTGGGTGGTTTACCATATAGAAAAGCAGTACAACTTTCAAGCAAGAAGTAGCTCCGTGAGTTAGCTTGATACCCGACAAGGTCACTATTTGAATTAACGTGTTAGACCATTGTCGATCTTGATGTCGGCTGTCAGATACCTTCGGCTCCAGAGTCCGTTTTTGATGGCTACGACTGGTTCATATCCTCCATCCGCATCAGTCGACTATTTTCTATCACCTATGATTCAATTTTCTCGGTGACAGCATCCACTCGATCCGCTGCGTCCTTGCTTCCTGCTGTTGATCATATCCAGAATTTGTTGGAGGATTGGAGGCAGTCCATTCCTCCACCCTACAGACCACTAGAGTCTTTACAACGATCTGTTCTGGCTGACCTGGGCACCAAAGAGATTGCCATGCGAACAAATTTCTATTACTTTCATCTTGCCATTGCGATTGAGCGAATGAAGATTCACCTCTGCCCGGAGAGAAAGTCACTAGAGAATAGCCTGCGTACCCTGCTTACAGCAGCAAGAACAATTGTTGAGCTGACTCGATTTATTGATGTGGAGCCATATACACCAGTCTTGTGAGTATTCTCTCAGCCCTAGCGGGTTCTCTTGGATAACGCGTTGACGTGATAGAATAGCATACTGGCGATCATGCCTTTGTCTGCTCTCTTCATCCTTTTCGACTTTGTGGTTCACAATCCTGCTCATCCGGAGACACGGCAGAATCTGATATTACTGGATATTGTATCTGGTCATTTTAGCCTTCTCGAGCACGCATCCAGCGGAGCATTACCCGGAAATTATCTCTCTCGTTTCGGGACTATGGCAAGATTATACACAGAAAAATTTTCGAGCCAACTTGGCAACACTATGAGGATACACGAGTCGATGATGGTTCGAGATGACCTGACGTCTCTGGATTCACTGCCTAATGAGGAGACAGAGTTTCATAAGAACATTCAAGAAATTGAAGTAAGTACTGCATGAGTCTATTCTATTGGCTATAACGGTTGTTGATGCGTGATCGACTAGACTGCTCCCAGCAGTTCTCTTGGTAATAGAAGTGAAATTGACCGAGACTCATTGTCTGCCTTCGATTCTTACTGTAATTTCTCCGCGGAAAGCGCCTCAGTCTCTGGTATTGATCTCTGGCCGGCCCCTCTACAGATGGAAAACGAGGCTGGTTTGGGTGCTCTATTTGGATCAGCAATACCCTGGGAAAACTTCCAAGATTCGTCCGAAGTCCGAGAGACAAGGCAACCAAGTGTATAGCAACTGGGCGACAATATTCTCCAGCAACCACTCCAACATGTTGTAGATGAGTAAGGTAGAATCTGAGTTCACTAAAGTTTGTCTCTTGGCTCGGGATCTGCTCAATATCCAATGTTATTCCAATTCATGATATTAGCTTGTTCGTGAAGTATGCGAACCTCGCAAGCTAGCACTTAGTTATGACGCAGATGCACCGACTAGCAGAGTCCGACCGATACCAAGACTGACATCTCAATTCACGCACCTCGCCCTCTCTCTCCGCTCAGTCTTACTACTCTCGCTGGTCATAGAACTTGATCACCTTTGATTTGTTGGAACAACAACGCTTCACCTACCTCAACACACGAGCTTTAACTAATTACGTTTTGTTATGATTAATCAGCCGATGAGGGTCCGGAAACACACTGCAATACACTGCATGGCGAATAGCAAGAGCGTCTTTTGTCTAGTAAGGCGTAGTTGGCAATGAGCATTCGTATTTTTCGTTGGAGAAATATCTAAGAACCCTACTGTAATATCTACTACAGAGTCGTTCCTGAAGTCAGTAACTGGTAATTTAGGATAAAAAGGGCCCTGTGTGAAGACAGGGAATTCTGAACAGGTGAGATGACGAGACATAGGCAAAATTTCCCCTCTTGATAAAGGAGAAAACCGAAGCAGCCACAATCGTTAAGGCTAGTATGATGGGGCGGGCCTTGTCAAAGTCAGCAGGAGAGATTATTTTCCGACATCTCCCTGGCTGGCCCTTTCACCTCTAGATTGACAAATCCACTTTCAATGTCGACTTGTGACATGTAATCTTAAATTCCTTATGGTCACATACTCGGCTATCCAGGAGTGACTCGCTTTCGAAGGGGGTCAGAGCATTATTGCGTAGGAGTTTGCTTTTATCTCACCCACTTATTCACGACTAAGTCGCGTTAGGCACTGTCACGGCTTCCTATCTGGTGATCCGGCAAACTCGACGTTCCAGACGTATTCGATCACCTTGGAATCTCTCACCTCGGAAATTCCAGATCACCTCAGTTTGGAGAAAACTTGTGTTTTACCATTAGCTGTCTCGACTGCGTGCGCTGGGTTATACCAAAGCGAATACCTCAACCTTCCTCTTCCGTCTGTGATTGGAGGTGAACCCACTGGCCAGACAATCCTGATCTGGGGTGGTGCATCGTCTGTGGGGGCCACAGCAATTCGGCTTGCCTTTGCCTCTGGCTTGAAGATTATCACAACGGCCTCATTGCCTAATCACGAGTTTCTAAAGTCTCTTGGGGCCAACCTGGTGTTCGATTGCCGCGATCCCGCTGTGGTCGAGAGTATCGTCCAGGCACTGGGAGACGCTGACTTTGCAGGAGACTATGACGCCATTTCCGAGCCCGCAAGTTGTGAAGCAGTAGCTTCAATGATGGGCAAACTTAATAGCTCTGCCCCAGTGGCAAGTGTACAACCTTATCATGCTCTCATACAAAGCTTGACTACCAATGATTCTCTGCAACTTTGCTGGACAACCCTCACGAAAGCGCTGTCCTCCAGTGAGGCTATGCCTCTCAAGTAAGCTAAAGTGGCCTGGAGAATCGTGATGTTAATCTTAGCAGCGAGAATTCGGAGAAATCAACTTCTGTACCTGGCAATTGTCACACTCATTTGATGTATTGTTACCAGACGTTATGATATCAGCTCTTCCGGCAAAAAATAAGCTGACAAGTACAAAAATTGAGAAATGGAGGTTCATCCTAGCGGTTGGCTTGTTTGGGAAAGAGAAAATTGGCTGCAGTGGACGATGGGGCATGGGACGCGAAAGCCTTAAGAGTGAGGGTTACGCCTACGTGGCGAAGTCTTTTCCTGTAATCGAACACGATTTTTTTCCCCTGGAGACGAGGTGGAGAATTGCTGGAATTCGGACCGAGGCCTCGAAAATCTCATTATGGTGGGTTTTATGCTCGGTGCTCGGTGTTAGGTGAGATCATATGATAACCATTTGAGCGGGCTCCACGCTAGAAATAGCCTTATTAACGCACCGCCGTACAATGGGTCCACTTCGGATGAATGAAAGAGAATTGTCAGGATGGCGGTAGTCGTCAATGGCTCGCTCCGGTCAGGACACAAGCTTTATGTTTATAGAATAGCAATTCATTCGAAGGCATTCTAATGAGTCCCTTCATTGATCTCCGTCACTAGATAGTTCTCATTTTCAATGACGCTGATGTAAGGACAACTCGGAAATAGACTTGGGTTGCCTGCGTCGAACGACCACGCTATTCATATGTATTGATAGGTGCTGTTATACCAAAATATGCTGGTTTATTTCTCCATGTTCACTTAGTTGACCGAGATATATCAAGTTATGCATTGAGCTACGGGGTGAGATACGTTTGAGATTTGTGTTAGTGAATCTCGGAGCAGCTCATACACTCGGTGAGTAGCTCCGCGCATGTAAGACTTTAGGATTAGGCCTCTACCAAGCAACAGACTGTCAGACTTCCTAATAAGATGGCTGGGTGAAATGGTTTTCCTTGGCGACTCTGATAAGCCACGTACCTGAACTAATGGTGACATTCACTGTCGCTATCCGTCTCTATGGGTGTAGGTTGCCTGCACAGCCGTTCAGGCGTCCATTATCTCGATTTTGTGCAGATTTTCTTATAAATTTTCAAACGAAGGGCAGTAACATAGGTCAAAGGCATGAACACATAAGGATTTCAGTCCTAGCACTCTAGTGTAACAAGACTCAGCGACTGGATGGCATTTGGCTATAGTTACCATTAATATCGTGTCCACCAATCAAATTTATCCCAGGATCAGTAGTTCCAACATTCTTGGAGGGTATGAGGGTGAGACCAGTATAGAGAAAAAGTGTTGTGACAACAAACTCCATCAAATACTGTAGAAACGCACTGGCGAGGACATTGGTTAGCCCGTGCTTAAAGGCACTATCACTGGCTAAAAATGTTGTTGAAAGGCCGTATGCAACACGTACTGCCAGAAATGGGATGCTGGCGATTGCGACGAGTAGTAATTTGTTGTCGCCTTCGAGTTTGTGTTTTTGTCGGAACAACAAAAAACATATCGCTATTTGCACGACAAAGACGACGATCACAATTATTGAAGCCGCCTTGTTGAGGTCCATTCTTCCCATTCCCATCCCCACGGCGTAGAGAATGAAGGCAGCGTACTGTGCGATCTGGAGGAACGTCCATGCTCTCTGAGGAACTGGTTTGAACTGTAGCCTCGATTCGCTAAAGAGAAATCAGCATGAGTACTAGATGGGTAAGGTTGCAAACTTCGGATAATCCGGGACCCACAAGCAATCAATAATTTCCAACTGTCCAAGCAGCAATGCCATGACTCCAACAGAAGAAATCACGTTGGCTGCAGTTTGCAGGCTGAGATTGTGATTGCATACACTAGCAATTTGTAAAGATGATCCAACTACACGTGCAAGGCAAAGCAACGTCATGTAAAGCCACCCTAGCTGCTTGCCAAAACCATGGTAGCGGCAGATCCATGTTGCGATACATAGTGCAGGAAAAAAATAGAGAATAATCACGATAGAAAGAGCCTGGAGCGAGGATACACCCATTGTGGACGGAGGAGTGATGCTGAATGCCTGGCGCGTAGAAGGGGGGCGCATAGAAAGGGGAAAGAAACCCAGGAAAAGCGCATTGCGTTCTATCTCTTCAAATAAATACGACTAACCTACAGTATTCGGCGCAGAACTCAACTGGTAACCGAAAATGATTTCTGGGGCAAAAGATTCGGTGCCGAACTGGGAACCATCACTATATCCATTCAAAAGACCCACCCTGTTTGTTCTGTCTGTTTGAAGGCGATAACCTGCCCCACTCCCATTTCCTCAGTACCCAAGGCAACGGGTCGATCTTTCTTTCGGTGGCCAATTGCACCGCCCTGAATACCACCGTACCTCACGAAAACGAGTCGAAGATGAAGCCCTCCGGTTTTCATTCATTCAGTACCTTGACAGCTCCTACACAATGAATTCATTGTATCGTTCGCTAGGTATGCTGCAAAGTAATTTTCACCAGTAGTTGGTTATTAGTTGGCTATTTCGCAGATTGAATTTGAGAATTGAGGGGTTGTCTCAGAGATCCTGTGGAAAAGGGCTTCTATCGCACTAAGTATAAGCACGAAGGCTATCAAACAGCTCGCATCCTGATCGTCGTCTGATTGTGCCTATAGCCTACAGAGGATTTTGCGAGTCCAATGATGATCCCACGAGCTCATCCAAGGCATGATCACAATCATCCAAACTGGCCGTGGTTCAAACGCTGTTCAACTTCACAAACATTTCTGAGATAAAAGACCAAACACATATACGGCGTTCAAAGAGGGCCGATAGAACCCCCAGAATCTTCCGCGACATTGCCTGCTCTCGGTTCCGAGCGATAGGTTGCTGGAAAGGTTTTCTCGGTCCTCGGCGTCTTGGCGGCCAATTACGTAATCTAATAGTTGCTAACTAACGTAGTTCCCAGTCGAGCGGGCCACCCCAAAACACCATACAAAATGCGATTTTTTAGATGTTCATATATCAACAACGAGATAATTTTTTTAATTTCTTTTTAGTATTCTATCATTACTTAGTATTAGAAGTAGTTTAGCATAGCTCATATATTCAGAAAAATATTACTTACTTACGTTACCAAAAATACGCACTGATCGAGCGACAAAACAATATATATCTAGATTATCACTCTTAAGAAATATTTCTCGAGCCTATTGAAATACCTACCATGGACCTAGCGGGATATATTTAACACTAAGATACCATAAGACCAGATAATTAGCCTTAATCGTTGAAATATGAAGTTGAGAAATCTTGCCTTTAGTATGGTGTTTTGGGGTGGCCCGCTCGACTGGGAACTACGTTAGTTAACTAACGTTAACTAATTACATTGTTTCCATTGCTAACTTGAAGCCGGAGACATATATAGACTTCGTAAAAGGAGTGTCTAAGCGTTTTTTCACCTGAGGATTTTCAAATCGGTCTGTCCTTCGTTCAAGCCGTCCACCTTCCCCAAACCATCAAGTCTGCAACCTATGCGTGCACAATACGTGCGTCCTCGCTTGATTATGCATATATTCAGTATCTGCCATCTATTCCCGGAAATGCATTCTACTAGGCATTTTTCTCTACAATTTTACTTACTTAAATATATCTGATATACTTCTGTGCCCGGACGGTCTCCGCCACGATGATATGCGGCCTTATTCTCGAAGTCTTCGGGTATATCGGACGAATTGAATTAAACCATGATCCCTTCGGGTTCACAAATTTTCTACTGTAAGCCTTATCGTCGTTGGATTCCAATTTACGTGCGGTTAAATGTTCTCTGATACTATAAATTCTTATCTACATAGCTATCTTGCTTGTCTCACTACCGCTCCTCTTTGTCTTCGGGGCTGCGATTTTCCTCTGCATGGTTCGAGCTTCTCAAATCTCTGGGCGGGGAAGTAGAGAGAAAGATCATCCGAGCACGAATTCTGCAAGGTTCAGAGGAGGTCAAGGCGTCATCTTATGCACAAAGAGTCGAGGTCGTCAAGAGATGGGATCGACTTCAGAGGCGACTCAAGACATGATCGCGGATTGTCCTTGCTCATACCAGGAACGATTGTCAAGGCACCTGATTCTTTTTTTTCCCATGTATTTATGTGTGATATTATGCACAAGTGAATCGTGCGATTCTTGGGTTCACTCCAAAAGAGTGGCATGGAATAACTCGTAAGGTGGAGCACATCATTTGAGAAGAGCTGAAAACGAAGATGATCAAGCCGTCGGTGCTCGGTGTAAATTTTGTGACCGAGCGGAACTCCACTAATCAAACCCCAGGGCGCCAACCTTAGCACCGAGCCCCGCCAAACCATAAAGCCGACGTCTTCGGTGCAGCGTCCATAGGGGTTGGTTACGTGCGTTTGTTAAAGTGAATTTTGACTGGCCTTTATTGCTGGTGAAGGTGAAGCCCTCTAGATCCTATGTGAATTTTCCGTTCAACAGTCTATTGACCAAATCAGTCCTCATCAGTCAATGACAGTCATCTGCAGTGGCGAACGACAAGAAATTACACGATAATATCTCCCGTGTCAAAGCCCCATCTCCCGTCGGAAAGTCGATCTTTGTTGGACTTCGCCTGGCAGATGCACTCTGGCAATTTAGCTTTCTCAATCGCGGCTGGGCCTCTCAGCTTGTTTCTCGACTCAATGACACACCTTTACCTGTGACGGCTGCTCTGAATGGACAGCTCCGACCGTACTACCAGATACTCGTTACTATGGCTCTTGGCAGTGGCATAAAACAGGCGATACACATGGCGTTTATTTCGGAACAGGAGCTGTCGGCTGGATTGGGATTTGGCATCGGATTCTTCAATATGGTTTTCAACTCGACTAATATCCTCTTTGGCATTTGGTCTGCGACGTCACAAGCTCCTGTGTCCGAAGAATGGCTCTCTGTTTTGTCCAAGGTGTCCTTGGTCGGGGGCACTTAGCTTACTCAGTGGGTATCCTCGTAGAGCTTATCTCCGAGCTCCAGCGACAGCTCTTCAAGAAAAGTCCTGCCAATGAAAGGCATATAGTGATGGATTATTCTTGCTCGCAACCAATAACAACTACGGAGCATATACACTGTGGCGTGGTGGCTTTGCGCTGGCAACCGGAGTCTGGCCATGGGGCCTCTTTACATTCTTATTTTTCTTCTATGATTTTGTAACCCGTGGGGTTCCAGTTCTCGATCAGTATTGCACTGAGAGTGTGTGTTTTGTTTCTAGTCATTGAATCGGCCACCCTTTTTGTTATTCCTTACTAACTGTTGAAATTCTAGTATGGAGAGCCGTGGAAGGTTATCAAAGCCCGTGTTCATTACCGCCTACTGCCATGTATTTACTAGCCACCAATGGTCGGACAACAGCTCCATTAAAACAGAATAACTGTGAGAATGTGCGGAAATGGCTTCTACTCCGGGTCCTTGTCCCTATATCGATTTACTTGGTTTCGGTGTATCGACTAGCAGTGCTTCGATATCTAAATATCAATACTATTGGGGAGAAGAGGGAGAGGGGGGCCGAGATATGCATCCTTGTGACACTAGACAAGCAAACGCCAGCAAATCTATGATTGACTAATATCTCAAATACAATGTTCTATTCACTCGTCCGTACAATATCTATATCGTCCGAAGGCGCCGCTGGAAGAAGGGGACCGTGGACTTGATAGCCTAGTGGGGTTCAGTACTCCGAACCCAGAACCAAAGGTATGACGATTTGAGTCGTGATTTCCCCCCATCTAGAATTCCCCTTGGGCACTCAACCGGGGTCGGCAATGTGGGGCTACTACTGAGAGACCTTTCTGCCGCGGGTCAACCATCTTCAAACTTCCTCACTCTTATCCCTCCTTTCCTCCCTAAACCACTCGTCGACATGGCTGAAGAACCTGACGAAATCATTGATCCACAAGCATCACACGGAGACGGCTCTGCGTTCCCCCCTCGTAGTTGCTATGACTGCCATCGAAGAAAGGTCAAATGCAGCAAAGTATGCCCGTGTGACAACTGCGTTCGACTTGGGGTTGAGTGCACATTCCCGCCGCCTGGACGCAAGGCCCGGAAAATATCGAAAAAGCCAAAGAAGGCCGATCTCTTTTCTCGATTGAGCTTCCTGGAGCAGCAAGTTCAGAAGCTTAGCGCATCAAATGTTGTCTTTGTGCCTTCAAAGTCCGCCCTGGAGGGGCTGGTCGATCAGCAGAGCCCAGATTGTGACTACAATTTCGAATCATCCGCTGCAGAACCTCATCCTTCAGATCCGGAAAGGCGCCATGCACAGACGGCACAGACGGCACAGACGCAAAATGAGACTCATAATGAGGAGCCTGGTGCTACAAGTTCACCGTCTGCGACAAATACCCTGACACGTCAATTCGGCCAGCTGTTCATGGATCGAAACAGCGGACAATCCCAATATGTTAGTAGTGATGTTCTAACAGATCTGGGTAGTCAGGTATGTCGCTCTAACCTTTCATTGTTTTCGCTTTGCGAATGAACCTGGTCATACAAGTGGCTTACGAGGCGCCTATGCAACTGAAAGATCAAAGAGCTCAATGGCCTTTTTGAATCTGTTCCCTCGCCGAATCCATCCCTCTCGTCAGACGAAGACCCATTATCGCCTACTTTGACCCCGCCTTCCGACAATACTAGCCTGTTCCTCTTTGGATACTATGCTCAGGCACATACCTTACGAAGCTATCACCCGACTCCGACCGACGCATATGTCCTATTGGATATTTTCGAACACAATATTGCCCCATTAATTTTGATTGTTCATAAGCCGGTACTGAGAAGCCTCATTCACACGGCATGCACGGCTTCCGAACAACTTGACCGAGGCTCTGAGGCTTTGACATTTGCCGTTTATTTCGCCGCCGTGTCCAGCATAACGCAAGAGCAATGCCTGACTTACTTTTCAACCGACCACGCCATTCTAGTCCAACGATATCGCTTCGCCGTCGAGCAGGCGCTGTCGCGTGCTGGTTTCATAAACACCCAGAAACTCATAGTTGTCCAAGCGGCCGTTCTCTTCTTGACATGTGCCTGCCACCCCAAGGATGGGAGATTTGTCTGGACGATGATCGGTTTAATCACTCGACTAGGTCTAGGCCTTGGGCTCCATCGCGATGGCAGTCATTTTGGATTGAGTCCCTTCGAGACGGAAATGCGTCGGCGGCTCTGGTGGTATATTTATTTGTTAGATGTTCAAGCATCTGAATATCAGGCGACAAGTCCGCAGATCCGGGAAGGCGATTACGATACACAACTGCCATCGAATCTCAACGATAGTGATTGGTACCTTGATTTGGAAACACCTCCGCAAGAGCGGACTGGCTTTACAGATATGACTCTCACCTTGGTTCGCTGCCGGATTTTGGTGGCTCATTGTAAGCTCATGCAAATGAAGAATTCGACTGAGGGTGACCAAGCGCTCCTTTTCAAAAATCGCAATGGGGCAATCGACGAGCTTCGGACCACACTGGATCTCCAATATCTCCAACACTGCGACGTCCAAATTCCTATCCACTGGGTGGTTGCAACCATCGCACGGGTTGCCGTTTCACGACTGTGGCTTGTTTCTCATTTCTCGCTGCTAAATTCCCCGGGATTTGACCCGAACTCGTGGCCCGACCAGTGTGATGTTCTGGTCAGAACTGCTATTGAAGTCCTCGAATTCGCCTACCTGCTGGAGACCGACCCGAAGACAAAGCAATGGACTTGGCTCTTTCAAGGGCACGCGCAGTGGCAATCGTTTGCTTTCGTGTTGTCGGAGCTTTGTGCACGACCCACCTCTTCTTTGTCTGATCGTGCATGGTTCGCCGTGACGAAAGTTTTCGAGCGATGGAAACGGCCGGAATATGGAAAAGAAGGCCTGATCATGCGAATTTTAGAACGTCTGATGAATCGTGCAGCTTCAATTCGAGACCAGGTCCGGGCGCTCACGGTGCCATCGGTGCTTGAATTCAATCCACCGAGCCCATGCAATGTGGATTTGCCTCCAAACCTCGAGACTGAATATCCGACATCGGTTGCTCCTCCAAACACCCAAGTTCTGGATATTTTCAGAGATGTGTTGTCCAACGTGGACCTTTACCAGTGGGGTTTAAAGTAAATGAGGAAAGTGTGTCGAAATCGATTCCGTATTACCATATCATTACAAGTAGCACCGAATCGGTTTCTTACTATCCCCGGCCGCTGTATATTATTTACGATCTGCTCGATCCGTACGATCTAGCGAAGCCACATTCACTAAGACAAGATCCAGCGAGGCACACCGCGGCCCCACTCCCATTGTTGTAATCATGGTCGATCCTTGCATCCCGAATAGCCTTACAATCTTACCAATCGTTCGGAATTCGGATGTAGCTTAAAAGACCGGGGGTGGGGTTCTCAACTTCTCGCGGGTTCGTCTGCCCTTTCCCTCCCAAGACCGCCCGACCGCCCGACTGCCCGACTACCCCGTACGAAGTACTCTGCACAGACTCGGCCTCGCCGTCCTTCGGGACAACCCTCGATGACGTCAGCTCCTAGTGGTCATGTGTAGATTCGGCGTCGGTCGATCATGATTCATCAGCCAGGATATCTCAGGTTTACTTAGGTTTATCATCACTTGGCCCAAACCGAAGTGCGGGGAGCCCGAGCTCGGTGGCGTCCCGGGCCGATGCGGTAATCGGGCTCCCATTTGACGCCGAGATTACTCATGGCCAAGAGTAATTCACGGTCATGGCTGTCAGTGCGATGGAAGTCCAGGTCCATGGTGAGGGACGGGGCCATTATAAGGGGTGATTGAACCCATTGCGCTCAGCTGGATTCCGAAGTCACAGCTCGATCATCCTTTCGGCTCTGCTTCCTTTCAGATCACTCAATTGCACACGTCGCTCAACCGTCCAACTCCTCACAACCCCTCAATTCCTCCCCCGCCATCATGTCTAAGCTCATCACTGTTTTTGGTGCCACCGGCAACCAGGGTGGGTCCGTCGTCGAGGCCATCCTCGCGGACGCCCAGCTGTCCAAGGAATTCAAGATCCGTGGTATCACCCGCGATACCACTAAGAAGTCTTCCCAGGAACTCGCCAAGCGTGGCGTCGAGGTGGTTACTGTAAGGGATTCCCATGACCTTTATGTCCGGGCACGTCGCGGCCAACAGCTCCGACGATGCACTTGAGATTCACAACAATATGCTGACAGTTTGTCGGTCCCCGCTCATCCAGGCCGACCTTAGCTCTCCTGAGTCTCTGACGGAGGCCCTGAAAGGCTCCCACACTGTCTTTCTCGTCACCAACTACTGGGAAACCATGGATGCCGATATTGAGTACGCGCAGGGCAAGAATGTGACCGACGCCGCTAAGGCTGTTGGCGTCTCCCACTTGATTTTCTCCTCCCTCCACCACGTCAAGGAAGAGACCAACGGCCGCCTCACCAAAGTCCCTCATTTCGACAGCAAGGCCAATGTCGAGAAGTACATCCGTGCCTCCGGAATTGGATGCAGCTTCGTGCTTCCCGGATACTACATGAGCAACTACATCCAGATGCTCACCCGCTCCGACGATGGCTCCTACACTCTCTACTATCCTGTTAGTAACAACGCCAAGTTCCCCCTCTTCGATGCCGCCCAGGATACCGGTATGTTATTTTCTGTCCGTCTATCTTTCCTCAGCAAATAACTAACAGATCCCTCACAGGCCTTTTCACCAAGGTTGCCCTCAAGCACGCCGGTGAGCTGAAGAACAAGCAGGTTTTGGCCGCTTCTGCGTACTACACTCCCCAGGAGATTGTCAACATTTTCTCTCGTGTTACTGGCAAGAAGGCCTCCTTCGTCCAGGTTTCTGCTGAGCAGTACAAGGCTTCCCTTCCCCCAGCTATTGCAGATGAGTATCTCGAGAACCAGCTGTTCGTGGAGGAGCCCGGTTATTACCTGGGAGAGCCCCTTGAGCCCAGCCTGAAGCTTCTCGATTCTAAGCCTACCACTTGGGAGGAGTTTGTCAAGAAGAATGTTTCTGCTTGGAAATAAGTTGGTCAAACTTTTTGTGATTATAGAAGCAAAATTCTTGATCATGAACAATATATAATCGTTCCAAATTACATACCACTCTCTTGATTTCAATTTCTTTTCTATTCTGTACTTGGGTGATATTCCATCCCGTATGTGACAATAGCTACTACTATCAGACATCAAGGCCGAGAACTATCCGAACCATCATGACAGCCTTACAGATGGTTTTTTCGTACTGAATACCAGATTCATTTCGATTTACCCAGTTTGATAAGAAGCGTCTGTGGCCAGACAGTTACATTCCGATACAAGGTCCTACTCAGATCAAGTTTCAATCCGGCCTTTCTCTTATTAGGAATTCGCTAAAAACCAATAGATCCCATCGGAGTCCATTTTCCCGCTCTTCTCTAATTCCTGCACGCAGTCCACAATTCTCGTCGCTAGCTGTTCCCCATATTCGATCCCCACCTTAGGTCTAGGCCACCGATCTCCCGAGGTTTAAGTGGAGCGATCCGAAGAACTCAACCATAAATTCAGTCCGTTGAACCAGAGGAACTCTCCAAACTCGGTACGCCACTAACCAAAGATCTCTTCAAACTCTCAAAACCTAGCTGGAAAATTCGCCCTCGGTATGGTTCTCCCAACCATCCAAGTAAAGAAATTGGGTCTGACAGCTTTATCTAAATGAAGTGACTGGGTCGAGTCGGGGCATCGGGGCGACAACCGCTTTGCGCCTGGCTCAACATGGCGCTGAGGTTGCCGTGAACTATGTCAACTCTGCAGCGGCGGCAGAGAGCGTTGCCGAGAAAATCAGATCATCAGGCGTCAGAGCCATTACCGTCAAGGCGGATGTCTCTAAGAAGACCGATATCAAGGCGCTTTTCGAGGAAGTGATGGAGGAGTTTGGACGCTTGGATATTGTCTTGAGCAACTCCGGCATTGAGCACTTCGGTAGTGTTCCTACTGTCACTGAAGCTGAAATGGATAAAATCCTCCGAGTGGATGTCAAGGGACAATTTTTTGTCACCTAACACGTACAAGCATCTAGCCGATAACGGTTGCTTGATCTTGATCCGACACCGCCACGTTACCCTTTACGGTATTGTGAAGGGGCGGTCAAAATATCACGGACGCAGCTCGGGGTCGCGATTCAGCACGGAGGGAGAAATGAATTTCGGCATGAAAAGTAAGACCGAAGCACCGAAACTGACTAAGACGCTTATGTGTATTCAACTAACTACTCATCCGTAAGGAAGAATACCCCCAAGTGTAAAGGCTTGGTCTTATGAAAATGACAACATACTACTTTGGGACGGACCAATATGTATTATGTCAATATCTACATCACTTTCTTATGCACAGGAGTTTGAATCACTCATACAAATATCGTATTGACTTTGCTGAAAATATAAGTGGATGCGTATCTTATTCACCCATAGTTCAAACATAGTTCAAACATTTTACTTCACTCAAGCATACTGAAATCAGGAACGTATATGGCAAATGCAATTCATTCATTTTATGCATTATGTGTTTTATTGCGTCCGTATCTATAGCTAAGTTACATTGGCATCCTTTTCATTTCCTCTGCTGTCCAGTACCTTCGTGTTTGTTCTGCACCCAATTCTCTGACCTCGTCATCTAAATGATCCCATAGTGTCTGACCAAAGGAATCTAGTATCGACTTTATTTCATGCAATTGAAAGTCTTTCTGGCCACCTAGACAGTCTCGTGCGTGCGACTCTAACATCTCCAGGCCTTGATGAATCACTTTATGTTGTGCGACCAATTGATCCTGGCGAGCCAAGGCAGGCATGCGCATTGCAAGATATGGGAACACACGGGTCTAAATGAAGAAAGTATTTTGGTTAGCTCATGCGGGGCACAACTAGCTTCATAGATGCGTACCTCTTCAATGTTATGATGTCTTTCAAGATTGTCGCAAAACTCCAAACATAATTGGAGGTTATTTTTGATCGACATTCCGGCCGGGCGCTGAGATGATTTAGCCACCTGATATATAAGATCCCATCTCACTCGAAACCATTGATGCTGCGAAATTAGATTAGTTCAAGCGAGATTATCTCCGAGAAGAATACGTACAAGTGCTTGCATAGTATCTGCCATGCGGTTGAATAGTCTAAATTCATAATCGTCCCGGGCGGTCATCTTGCGCGGCACAGAGAATGGCGATCGTTGCTCTCCAAGCCAAAAACTGGAGTTCTATAGTATCAATGAAATAGTCGACTGATGCTGAAGTGCCGTGACCGTGTGGACTATTCGCAGATTTTATTTGAGAAAACTTCAGGGCTCTATCAACGGATTCTCACTACCATGGATCGACCTTCGGTCTCCGTGTTGGATAATCAGAACGTCTTAGATATGCAGAATTCTCCTTCGACCGATCTCCGAGCCTCCGGGTCCAGTGGGCCGCCAGAGGTAACGTCCTCGGTCTGTGGAGTCAGGCCCGGGGCCCCGAGGCCGATCTCAATAGTAAGCAGGCTACCCGCCACAGTGACTAATAATGAATGCCAAATAACTATGATGTCTGGCGCTGGCAAACTCGATCCTATCGACAACTCCTGCTATCCAGAGCTCACTTGGACCAAGGTTGAGGATTTCTTCCGTGATTACAAAGCGAAGGAGGGTAAATGAAATCGCGCCAAATTTGGGACGCTTGGCTTGGGCGCGGATGGGATATGCTGTTTTGTTTTCTTTGAGCTCATATTATTTCTATATTATTTCCGCAAGTGAATGTAATTGATGATATTGCAATACTACCAAATGGTGCTCCAAGATGATTGCACATGGGTCCCGGGCCATCTTGGACCGAAAGATAACTGAACTGCCCTTATCGCAATTTCGTACTTCGAAAAAGCACTTTCCCAACAGGCCCTTGTAGAGGAGGTGGTACAAAAGGAGAAGCATTTTCAGAAGTATATCAGGGATTTTTGCATGTCAGAATGATCGATTTTCAGGAGTAAGATGACAGCTCGAGCATGAGAGAAGGCACGCTTGCAAATTGCCAACGCGCATTTAAACATCAAGCAGACTCATCCAACACGGTACGCAGATGTTGCTGGATATAATACCTCTATCCAATTTACCATATTTCCGAGTATGGCCTAAGGTCCAGTTCGTGCGTGAACGATGTTCTGGGCTGGGTGTGCAGGAACCAGTATGATTCGGCGATCTGGAAAGAGTTAATTAATATCGATCTCTTTATGGTCAGTACCCTAATCACTTACCCATTGGGGATCGATTTTGGAATCTGGGATCTCACGGCTATATTCCTTGGTCTTTTGGGTATCAATGATGCCGTCAATGATGGCATGAGAGACATGAATACCCTTAGGGCCGAATTCGCGCGCGAGGGACTGTGATAAAGCCCTAATTCCAAACTTGCTCATAGCGAAACCAGAAAGCCCCGAGCCACCCTTGAGCGCAGCTGTCGCGCCTTGAAATTCAGTTAGAGAGGTTCTGTGAGTCCGTTTTTAACTTCTCTGTGGCGTACCGGTGAAAATAAGGGTAGGTTGATATTGTGCATTTTTTGCCCCCAGCATCAAAGGTAGCGTGGCCTGGGCGAAGTTGAAAGCCCCTTTTATCGAAGGCTCTAGACTCCCTAGGAAATCTTCCGAGCTCTGTTCCAGGAAGGGTTTTCGAGTGAACTTGCTCGCAACGTTATAGATCGCCGCAGCGACACTAACATCGGAGCCAAAATTCGCCTTGATTTGCTCTATAGTTGAGTTCATGCTTGAGGAGCTGGTGACATCGGTGGGTATTCCAATTGCAGAACCACCGCTTCGCGTGATGTCTTGGACCAAAGCATCAAGGGATTGCGATCTGGCAAGCAGAACGACCGGGTAGGCTCGAGCAAACCGGCGGGCGACGGCGCTCCCTGTGCCAGGGCCCGCGCCGGCGATAATCGCAATTGGCTTCACCATTCTGAAATCTGGATATGAATGTAAAAGATAATTAGGAGTGTAGTCCAAGTCTACTAACTTACTTAAGTTAACGTTATAAGCTTATTGATTAGTCAGTGTGACATCATCGCAGTCACGGAGACCAGTGCACCAAGGATGCGGCTTTGCGATTGGAGTACCTATTGGACGGTCTTGGTTGTGAGGCGAATTGCGACAAATGCACTAGTCCGGAGTTGTATCGTAATACTGTAAAGTTCCATATAAGATAAAGGTGTTTTGACGAAAGAATTGAAAATAGCTTGGACTGGTATGCAAGGAAGTGCGTTAAATTCTTCTTGTACGACGAAATCCAACAATCTATCCGAGTACTGGTTTCATACTCGAGGCCCACTACTCGAGAGTCGAGACTCTCTCGAGTCCCCGATAGAATTGATTTGCCCGGCAGCCTAAAAAGAAGAACAACCCGGATGTGAAAAGGCAGTACAACAGCCGAGGATGACAAGAGCCTACCATCTAAACAGTATGCTGGGAATATATGAGATACCCCTCATGCGTGAAGCAGAGCAGATATAAATTGTGACTCAATAATGCAGGAGTCAGCTATTTACTCTCTATTAACATTTTTGTACCATAATAATTTGTACTGCATTCTGCATGTCGGCTGCCTACGCTTATACGTCGGCTAAACTGATCTCAGCTCAACATGCACCGCTGATCCACATCGCCGAATGCGGAAGGCACTCACGCGACACCGGTCACTCCCACAGATTCTGGACTCGGTAGAGCGAACGGCCAACAACTACAGTAGCGTTTTGAGAAATTATTATGTTGAGGAAGCTTGGTAGGAGTTCATATCAATGGAAAAATGCATATGTATCTTCTCTTAAAATGTTACTACAGTAAACAACCCAACGCCCTCCCTCGAAACAAAAACAATAACACCCCGTGATCCCGAGCTAGATATGCAGCCCCGGTCAATCATTGCATCGTCGAAAGATAAATAAATGAAGAAAAAAAGAAACAACCAAAGCAAGCCGGCCGCAATAGAATATTCTACCGACACAGACATACTGCTGACTCGGCTCAGGTGGTAGAGAATAGCGATCAGACAATTAGGTATCGAGTCATGCTCATCTCCCATCACCCTCTACGACAGACCAGTCGCCGCCCGACGAATACTCCGCCGAGCACCCTCGCCCGAAACATGCACCACGCCCTCGGCCTCAAGTGAGCGCACCGCATCACCAAACTGATGATGATCCAGCGCAACATCACTAGACTCGCTCATATCACGGAACAAGTCACCCCAACGCACAGCCGTACCAGCCACACCACCACGCTCCTCGAGCCGCGCCAGCACAGCCTTCTTCAGGTCCTCCCGCAGACGGCGCTCACTGGCACTAGTGCCCTCAGTCAACAGGCCCATATCAATCAGGCCAGTACGTGCGTCCGTCGCGGCTTGCTTGATGGCGGAGCGGATCAGGCGCACAGCTTCTTCGACGTCGGCGGTGGTGACTTCGGGGGAGAGGCGCATGCGCGCGTGTGCTTCTGAGAGACGGATCATGGATTCCAGTTGTCGGGTTGTGGCGGTGATGCGGCGCTCGGAGGCGCGGATGTCGTCGCCGAGCTGGCGCATGGCAACGTAGGCGTCGGAGAGGGCGGCGCCGGCTTCGGGGGTGATGACGGGGTGGACGCGGGTCTTGGCGTAGGTGATGTAGGCTGTGAGGAATTCGATGGGCTAGAGGGAAATGGTTAGCTGGACTGAACCAAAAAGTCAAGTATCGAGTGCCTGTGGGCTGTGGAAGTACTCACTAGAATCTCCTCAGAGGCAGCGTTCTCGGGAGTGTCCTCCAGATACATGCCGACCAAGTGCTTGGCCAGGCGGCGATCCTCTGTCTCATCCACACGATCTAGGACCAGGTACACCAGGTCGAAACGAGAGAGCAGAGTTGGGGGCAGATCAATGTTCTGTGGGACGGGCAGCTTGGGGTTGTAGCGACTGCCGATGGGGTTGGCAGATGCCAAGATAGAGGTTCGGGCGTTAAGAGTGGTGATGATACCAGCCTTGGCGATAGACACGGTCTGTTGCTCCATCACTTCGTGGAGGACGGACCGGGTGGCTTCGTTCATCTTGTCGAACTCGTCAATGCAGCAAGTACCGCCATCGGACAAAACCAGGGCACCGGACTCCAGGACCATCTGCTTGGTCTCGGGGTCACGAGTGACATAGGCTGTCAAACCGACAGCCGAAGAACCCTTACCACTGGTGTAGACACCACGGGGGGCAATCTTATGCACGTAACGCAGGAGTTGGGACTTGGCGGTAGAAGGGTCACCGCAAAGCAGGATGTTAATATCACCACGGTACCGCGGGTTACCACCCTTTTGGAAGGTCTTGTTGGTACCGCCAAACATCTGCAGCAGGATACCCTTCTTCACATCGTCTGCCTCGTAGATGCTGGGGGCCAGGGACCGCGACAGCAGCTCGTAGATGTCAGGACGGGAAGCAGTGCGTTTAATCTTCTCCTCTTCCTCGGCCGAGATCTTGCGGGCCTGGTCGGCCTCGGCAGCTTGCTCGGACATCTCCTGCTCGATGGTGGACACGTCAATGCCCATCTTCTTGCGGTCAACCTTCTGCACATGCAGGACATCGATGTAGGTCTTGAAGAGAGCCTTCTGCGAGCGTTGACGAGCACTGACGCGCATCGGGTTGGAACGGAAAATACCCGTCACCTCGACACGGTCACCAGCTTTGCAGACATCGACCAATTCGTCGTAGACACACAGAGACACAGAGTGAGGGGTTTGGCCATCAGGGACGTTGTCTGGGGTTTCTTGTAGCTTGATGACTTGCTTATCGGAGAAGTTGCAGCGGTTGTGAATGAGCTGCATAGAGTTTTGCATTTTGCAAGAGTCGCGAAGACAGGTGGTGGGCTCGGCAATTCTGCCACGGTCAATCTCGACAGTGACACCGTAGCTGCAGACGCTGCAGCGGAAGAAAGCTGACAAGGGGTTAGCAAAACTGATTATTTGAAAAAAGCGAGATTTTTAAAACTTACCATCTTTCATGTCGGGAATAATAGGAGTGGTACGAATGACCAGACCCTTGATGCTAACCAGCTTGTCCATGTCTGTAACCAGTCAGTACTTGGAAAGTCAAAGATGCAAGCAAACATTCAAGACCTACCAGCTGGATCCAAATCTCTCATGTTGATGGTCTGGTCCAGACCAAATGGCAGGACCTTATAGTTGACAGTCTCAACCTCCTGGACCAGATCAGGCACATCAGCGGCGGGGCCAACACCATCCGAGGTCAGAATAGACTGGCCGCGGCGGTCGCGCTGGACACCGCGCTGGATCTCGGACCGCAACACATCCATCTCCTTCAGAGCCAAATCAACCATGACATCCTTGACAGCCTGATCCATCAACGGCACAATTTCTTGCGGGTAGGCAAGCAGCTGGTGCCACAGCTTTTGTGTGAGAGGATAGGCCTTGAGATTCTTGCAATCCAGGTTGAAAGTCGTCAAGCCGAGTCGGCGCATATCGTTCATCATAGTAATATATTCTCGCTTCTCTGCCGCATCACCCATAATGCGAACCTCGTTATCCGACGCGCCCTCGGCCCAGAGGCGGTATTTCGTGGCAAAGTTATACAGGAAATTCTTGAAGGCGGACATGGAATCATGAATCGAGACATTGGTACCCCAAATCACACGAGTAGAGTTGCCTGCCATGGCCTCAGCCTCGGAGGTGCCAGGGTTGATGTTAGAGAAAGTCGCATCGGAGCGAGGAGCATTGTCGCCAGCGGGCATGCCATTGGGACCGACGAACATGCGATTCCGACGAGCGGGAGTCGAGTTGAGACCGCTGGAGTGAAGGTCACTGCGGCGAGGGCCTCTGCGGCCACCGCTGGGGGAGACGAACAGCCCACTGCTGGTACTCAAGGCATCGGAACGGATGTCAGAGCGAATATCGGATCGACCCAGGCCACGAGCGGGACTGGAGCTGGCAATATAACTGATAGGAGAAGAATCTGCACGAATGTTAGTGGCTGGAGGTACAATTGATCGCAGGAAAGATCCTTCAACATACCTCTCACTCCCTGATTTGCTCGGGGGGTCCTGTCCCCATCATCGACCTGTGAGCTAGCATCACCCATCCGTACATCTGGTGTCTCCGCGCTCCGTTGCCTCATCGGAGAGGACTGGTAGGCTGCTGGGGAGGATGATGGGATATTGCGCTCGGCGGCGAGGGCTCGGGCGGCACGGGGTGTTGATTCTCTCAGAGTCGGGCTGCTAGGGGGCTCTCGGGACGACCTTGACGGTGTGGATGATTTGTTTGAGGCACGAGTCCTCCGAGTAGCTGGGGAAGACATGATGCCTGTGTATGTGTAGGTATGTGTGGTGGTGGTGGATGGCGGGGGGTGAGGAGATGGTGGTGGTGGAGAATTATGGACGGAGATTCGAGTGTTTGGAGAAAGGGAGAGCAAAAGCTCTTTTTTCGGCGGGACGCGTGTAGAGGCCCGGGACGCGAAGACGCGTTAAGTGGTTTCCTGTTTGGGATGGCGCGTTACTCAGGCACAGATCACATGATCATTAGGTCACAGGTTGGCAACAAGAAGATCATGTGACCTCTAAGGGTGACTCTCACGTGAGATGGCCGGGGAAAAGGGGGGTGCTTGCGCCACACTCCTTCCTGATTGGGCAGTGCAGAGTATCTCATTTAAACTCCCTCGAGGCACAGCCACTTTCGAGGTCCCTCGGCTCCACTTTCTTCCCTTTTGGGACCCGTTGGCCGTGGCGCTCTCCTCCCCTTTTGGTCCGTTTGTTGGTCGCAGTTTCGCTGCTTTGTTGCTTTGTTGACTGAAACAACACATTGGCAACAACAGACACAATACTCCAATTCCTGTCCAGATTCGTGCATATACTTCGCAAAGTCGCAAAGTCGCAAGATCGCAACTCCCAAAACCTGCTGCCGCTTGCGCTTCCCACCCTCTCACTGAAGCCGCCGGGATCTGCTTGGCTGTTTCACCAGACGCCTGATGTCATCCTGCAGGGCGATCGGCAATTCCACGATCCCTCCAATCATCCCTGTTTTTGCCCTCTCGCGGGGGAGCTGTCAGGTCCGTGGGCGCCAACCCAAACACCAGCCACTGTAGTCATTATTGTGTTACCTTTCAAAGCTCGCCTTGTTTGGTGGGTAACTAACGAGTGGGTAGCGAGGAGTCCGTAGGGCAGTCCCGCTGCCGATCGCCTTTGTTGTTCATCTTTTCCTTTGAAACCCCCCAGTTTCTTCTCCGTTGAGAGATCTACTTTACTTCATTCCTGACGCCTGACCGGCCATGTGCTGCTGCCCTTCTACCATTATTCCCGACGAGATTTGACTCCGCCAAAAACAACTCGTGCAAACGATATCAGATCTTTAAGACGGTGTTTTTGGAGGGCCGCCGATCTTCAGTCCACCATCTGATCGCATTCATCACTTCTCAGCCTTGCTGCCCAGGATTGACTGCTGATCACCATGACTTCGAGTCTCGAAGAAGCCTTGTCGCATACTGGCGGCAATGGAAAATCAGAGGAGGGTGTCTCGCTCAAAAGCTTCTTGGCCTCGCTGGCGACGGCCATGATTGTCTTTGCTGTCGAATTTCTACTATTCATGCTCCTTAAAGGCAAACTAACGCGCATCTAGTGAGTGTCCCATTTGAAGACAAAGAACGTTGCGAAAAGTGAGAGCCAAAACTAATGTTCTTCTGTATAGTCAACCGCGAACCTACCTTGTCCCAGATCGAGAACGCACAGAACCCTCCCCGCCGGGCCTCTTTCGGTGGATTGGCCCAGTGTTTCGAACATCCAGCTCAGAATTCATTCAAAAATGTGGCCTCGATGCCTATTTCTTCCTCCGTTATTTGCGCATGCTCCTCAAGATCTTTATTCCTATGGGGGTTTTGATCTTGCCGGTACTGTTGCCCATCAACCGGGTGGGAGGAAAGGGCACGTCATACCAAAATGGTACTGAATCTGGCGCACGATGGAATGTCAGTGGCTTAGATCAACTGGCTTGGGGTAACGTGAAGCCCGAGCACACTAACCGCTATTGGGCGCATTGTGTCCTGGCGGTAATCATGGTTTTCTACGTCTGCGCCATCTTCTTCGACGAGCTACGAGGCTATATTCGTATGCGTCAAGCCTATATGACATCTCCACAACATCGGCTACGTGCCTCTGCGACAACCGTGCTCGTCACGGCTATTCCCCACAGCTGGCTGAACGTCGAGTCCCTGGACAACCTGTTCGATGTCTTTCCCGGTGGCATTCGCAACATTTGGATCAACCGCAACTTTGACGACTTGAATGAAAAGGTCAAGGAGCGAAATGAGCTCGCTCTCAAGCTCGAGGCAGCCGAGACGGATTTGATCGTTAAATGCAAAAAGGCAGCTCTGAAGAAAGCCAAGGCCGAGGCAAAGAAGGCCGGCAAAAGTAAGACGGAGGCGAAAAGTGAAGAGAAAGCTGCAACCGACCAACGAGCGGCTCAAATGGCCATGGGCCCTGGAATTAGTTCCGGTGACCCTCACCAGGCCCACACATTGCGTGAGGTTTTACATGGACACCCTGACACCCATAAGCGTGGTGCATCTGATGGGTCACGCACTGGTGGAGGGGTCTTTGATCCGGCACTGATGGCAGCCGGTCTGGTTGGACACGGCGTGGAGAAACTTGGGAAAACGGTCAAAGGGGGTCTCAAGAAGGTGGAAGTTGGCTTTGACAACACATTGGCCCGTAATGGTGGCTTTGTGGAGACAACCGACAACGATTTGCCAGCCCGTGGAAGAAGCCCCCCTATGTTTGACGGGGATTCGCCCACCAACGACCTAGCTATGGGATCTTTCAATTCAACCACCAAGCCACAAACAACCGAAGGAGGCCAGAGTGGCAGCATGTGCCAAGACACCAGACCGACACCCCAGAAGCGGCCGTCCTGGAAGGATCGCATGTCATCCCACTTATCTACTCACTCCAAGAGATCCGGACCGGCGCCCGATGAGTATCCATTGACTGGCCCGGATTCTCCTACGACTGCTACGCCGGCCAAGTCCAAGAAACGCAAGGACCTTGGGGACCGGCGTAAAAGTCACAAAGAAGGAGACGAAATTGAAGGAGAAGAGTACCCCATTGCCTACAATGAGGATTTTGATAATGAAGACTATGGAGAGCCACTCTGGAAGCAGTATGTTCGGCAAAAGGACAGAGAGACTCACCGTCTGCCCATCTTTGGGTGGAAATGGATGCCTTCGCTCTGGCTGATTGGCAAGAAGGTTGATACTATTGATTACTGCCGGAAGGAACTTGCGCGATTGAATCTGGAAATTGAGGTTGATCAGCAACACCCAGAACGATTCCCGCTGATGAACTCCGCCTTTATTCAATTCAACCACCAGGTTGCGGCGCACATGGCTTGCCAATCTGTGGCACACCACGTGCCAAAGCAGATGGCCCCTCGAATCGTGGAAATTTCCCCCGATGATGTGATCTGGGATAACATGTCTATGAAATGGTGGGAACGCTATTTGCGTACCTTTGGCATCGTCACTCTGGTCATCGGCATGGTTATTGGATGGGCTTTCCCTGTTGCCTTTACTGGACTTCTATCGCAACTGTCATACCTCGAAGGAGCTTTCACATGGCTCGCCTGGCTCAACAAGTTGCCGGCATGGTTGATCTCCGCTATTCAAGGTATTCTTCCAGCTCTTTGTTTGGCTATTCTTATGGCTCTTTTGCCCTTGATTCTCCGCTTCCTGAGCAAGGCTCAAGGAGTGCACACAGGCATGGCCATTGAGTTGACCGTCCAGAACTACTACTTTGCATTCCTGTTTGTGCAGCTGTTCCTGGTCGTCACCATTGCCTCCAGTTTTACGACCATCATTGAGAATGTCACGAATGTGAGCAGCTGGCCTGAACTGCTCGCCACGAATATTCCCAAGTCGAGTAACTACTTCTTCTCCTACATGATTCTGCAAGCCATGTCTGTGAGCGCCGGTGCTCTGGTGCAGATCTTTGGTCTTGTCAGCTGGTTCATTCTCGCCCCGATCATGGATTCTACGGCGCGGAAGAAGTGGGCACGGACGACAAATCTGAACCAAATGCAATGGGGTACCTTTTTCCCTGTCTACACCACCTTGGCTTCAATTGGTATGTAACCACAAATCCTGTTTGTGCACAACATTCTGAAACACTTTCTAACTCTCCCGGCTAGGTCTGATCTACTGTGTTGTTGCCCCACTTATTATGGTGTTCAACATCATCACATTCAGCCTCTTCTGGTTTGTTTATCGGTACAACACTCTATATGTGACCAAATTCCGATTCGACACTGGCGGTCTCCTCTTTCCGCGGGCTGTCAACCAACTGTTCACTGGACTGTATTTCATGGAGGTATGCCTGATCGGCTTGTTCTTCCTCGTGCGAGATACACAGGGATCAGTCGCTTGCAAAGGCCAAGCTATTATCATGATCGTCGTTCTTGTCTTGACTATTGGCTTCCAAATTCTTCTCAATGAGGCATTTGGTCCGCTTCTGCGTTATTTGCCAATCACTTTGGAAGACGACGCTGTTCGCCGCGACGAAGAATTCCACCGTGCCCAGCTAGTTCGACTTGGCCTTGGCACTGACGGCGATGACGAGGACGAGGATGATCAACTCGAGCACCGTCTCGCCAATCGGGAGCGCAAGGAGCATAATCGGGACCGAGATGCGCACGACATTGAACTGAAGGCCCTGGAGGCAGACCGTGAGGGACGAAAGCGTCACGACTCGGGTCTTTTGACTACCCCTAAACTCGGCACATCGCGTCAATCCTGGGCTGATCGCTCCCCTGACAGGCGGTCAAAGTTCTTTGGAGCGAATTCAGCCGGCTCGAGTCCGACTATCAAGGCTCTCCGAGAGAAGATGGCTCACGACACTGAAGCGCAAGGGCCGGCCACAAACACTGTAGGCCATGCCCTCTTCGCAGGTATTCACGACGAACTGGAAGATCTCACACCGGATGAGCGTGATCAACTGGTACAACGAGCCTTCCAACATGAAGCTCTTCGCGCTAAACGACCCGTGATTTGGATCCCACGAGACGACCTTGGCATTAGTGATGACGAGGTTTACCGCACACAGCGGTTCAGCAAGCACATTTGGGTCAGTAACGAGTATCAGGCACTGGACGGCAAGTGTCGGACCATCTTTAGTCGCAGTCCGCCAGATTTCTCAGAGGTGGATTTGATCCAACTGTAGCATAGTACATTTTTCATGAGGCGTTCAGAGTTCGCCTCATCTTTACGTTTTGGCGGTTATTTCTTTTTGTTTTGTTCTTTTGCATAGCTATTTTTGAGCGTTCGGCATATGTCTGTCTTCATAGAAATGAAAGCATGAGCAGAGGAAGGTTGTATTCAAGTCATGTTCAAGTACGGTCTCCGATGCTTGTAATTGTATTCATGTTGGCAGATGCGATGTCCATTATCCATTCCATTCATGACGTTCAAATCATGCATTATCCCATACACTATCTACAGCAATTGCAGTAGCTATACATCACTCAATCCATAAACCGACAAAGCGGCAGACGATAATTCTCAACAACCCAATACGCCCGTCTCACCCCATCCCACTCACCCTCCAACTTAGGCACCGGAATCTCCTCCCACTCCACATCAAACCCAGCCTCAAACAAATCCATCTCAGCGACCTTCTGATAAACATCATACGAAATCTGCCGATCAGCACCCATCCCATTAAAGAACCCCCATTTCCCATCCTGCTCCAATAACCCAATAACCTGCTCAGAGAAGAAATCCCGGAAATCCGCATACGACTCTGCAAACGTATCGTAGTAGATCGCGTCAAATGTAACGCCCTCACCCACTAGGCCGGGGAGAACGTCCTGCCAACGACCCTCGTGGATGGTCACGCCGGGCTTCGTGTCCCACCCCTTGGTCTTCATGTCGGCTAGTACGGACGGATGCGCTTCGATGATGTGGTGTTCGGCCGGGGATTGGGCCTGGAAGAACCCGTCTACGATGCCCATGCCGTGGCCGATGTTGAGGACTTTGAGGCCTGGGCGGGGCAGGAGGGATTTGGCGGATTTGAGCATGATGTCGCTTTCCCAGCGCATCATGACGCCGTTTGCGTCTGAGTCGAGGATGCGGTCGTTGTTGATGGAGAGTGTGGATGAGAGGTAGCCCCTGTTGTTCACGTTGGGGTTTGCGGGGGTGGATTCGGATTCGGAGGGTTGTTCTGTAGAGACTTCGACAAGCTCTGGTGCTGTCTCTGTCTCGTCTTCTGACTTGTCCGCGGTGTTCTCCTCGCCTTCGTTCTCATCCTGATCCTCGTCCTCATCATCGCCATCCGATAGCGCCGCATACTCATCCAATCGATTCAATAGCATCTCCGCGCGCACACCAGCATCAACAATTAACTCATACAGCTCCAACGCTCCAATACGCCTCGCCAAACAACCCGGCGTCTCATTCTTATTATCGAGATCATTCCAAATAGCACCCTCCTGCAACAAGAACTTGACCGTCTCAGCACCAGACGCCAACAGCTCCTTATCCGCAGACGCAGATGCAGCCTTGCCGTTCGTTTTCTCGTCTTCGTCCGCCTCGCAGGCTGCAATGGCCGCGTGGAGGGGTGAGTAGCCCGTCTCCGGGTCTTTCACGTTCGCTGCATCGGGCAGGGAGGATTGTGTACGGCAGAGGCGGCGGAGTTTGGTGATATCGTGCTGTGAGGCTGCGAGGAGGATCTCTTGGACGTCTAGGTCGACGTCGATTTCTGTCAGATGGATTTGAGGGTCGGTGGTGGTGGGGTCGGTCATTTTGGTGGGGGTTCTGGGGATGTGTTAGTCGTGAGACACCTTGGAAGTAGCATTAAGCCGGAATGGCCCTTTGTTAGTGCTCTTGAGGAGATATATACTTACCGAGTCGCTTGACTTCCTCTATCAATTGGTGTTAAGAATCTAAAAGTGCCGGAAGCTCAAAAAAAAAAGTGGGAGGAGTCTCCACTCGCCGCCTTTGTCCCCGCGCCGAAAATATATATTGGCCACTGCAGGTGGTTAGCATAACACACCACTACTAGCCTAGGTACAGTCCATCTTATTTTAATGGAGCTTGATACTACGCTGACGACTGGAAGAGAATTTGAAGATAGTTTGAAGAGAAGAGACCGCATTCCGATGCGACTAATAAGCTATTTGTACATGATTCCACTACCCGTGCGCCCCGATTAATGTAGATTATTTCACATCCTCACCCTGCGCGTTGACATTCAGACCCAAGCCCTGGGTGTCCAGGTACAACTTGTTCTTGCCACCGCCCTCCTGGAGGATCTGAGCAATCTGGCGGGCGTTCTCAATCTTCCGGAGCTCAATGTAACTCTTGCTCTTCTTGATAGCATCACCAATCAGCTCGGCCGAGCGGGCCTCACCCTGGGCGCGGACAATGAAGGCTTGCTTCTCCTGGCGGGCCTTGTCAACAACGAAGGCGGCACGCTGGGCGTCCTGCTGGGCAACCTGCTTGGCTTCAACGGCAGCGGTGAACTCGGGGGAGAAGGTCAGGTGCTAGATAGCGAGGTAGCTGTTAGTGCTGGGCGTAGCTTCAACCGGAAGGAAACAATGTGCATACCGTCAAGGAAACATCATCAAGAGCGATGTTGAAGCGTGCCGCACGGCGGGCCAGGTTCTCCCGAACGAGACGGGCAACGTTCTCACGCTGAGTGATCAGCTGGCTGGCATTGAACTGAGCGACGACGCTCTTCAGAACCTCATTGACGATCGAGGGCAGAACACGCTCATCAAAGTCCTGGCCCAGTGTACGGTAGATCTGCGGGAGTGCGTCGACGCGAGGACGGGACAGGACACGGCAGGTGATGTTGACCATCTGCAAGTCCTTGGTACCGGTCAAGGAGGCAATGTTGCGCGGCTTCGCGCGGACATCGTAAATAATTGGGGTTTCAAGCCAGGGAATCCGGAGGTGAGTTCCTATACATCCCGAAGGGTCAGTTCCGAGCTCGTGTGCTTCCATCAGCCACGATGTCATACCTTCGTTGTAGATCTCCTTCTTCACACCACTGACCCGAGAGTACTTGATAGCACGGTGACCACCGTCAACTAGACAAAGGGATTAGATTGAGATACTCTGCATACCACCGCATAGACAGCGTACCGTTGAAGAGTGAGTTCGAAACAGCCCAGCCGCCCACTCCGAGCAGGATGAGACCAGCAAGGCCCATGCCGCCGCCACGACCACCACCGGGAATCCCACCGAAACCACCCTTGCGCCTTTGCAGCATGAGCTGCACTCGCTCCCAGGCCTCTCGTTGATTCTGAGACATGTTGTGAGGCTGTTTGTAGAGGTATGAGGATGAGATGGATGAAGACGGGAGTTCGAAGAAGGTCGAGAGGTAGGCGGTCAAGCTTAAATCCGGCAGAACCACCGATCTTCCTTCATCCTTCTGCAACAGCTTTGACCTTCCGAGATGCTTCATCAACGGCATCGCAGAGCTACCTCAGCAGCCATGGCACCCGACCGGTCAGGCAAGAGTGTGTTCCTGGGGAACATTCCCTACAGTATGTCAATGGCTCTGATGTGAAATAAGCTTTGTTTGCAATGCTAATCTTTCACGTAGATCTCACCGAGGAACAGGTCAGAGACATTCTCAGCACGGCAGGAACCGTGACCAAGTTTCGTTTGATGATGAACCCAGAGACTGGAAAGCCCAAGGGATATGGATTCGCAGACTTTGCCGACGCCGATGCAGCAGCTTCCGCCGTTCGCAACCTGAACGACTACGAGATCATGGGTCGCAAGATTCGTGTCGACTGGCCTCACAACAATGAGAAAGACTCTGTGCCAGCCGATTACCCTCAACAGACACAGCCTATGGAGCAAGACTCTGTACCACAAATGCAACAGATCCCTGGAGCTGCGCCACTCCCTCCCTTGCCCCCGGGCGTCGACGTACCTCCTCATCTCGACTGCCCTACCGCTATCTCGCAAACCCTCGCCTCTCTCCCTCCAAACCAGCTCCTCGATGTCCTTACACAAATGAAGTCTCTGGCGGTCGCAGATCCAGTTCGTGCCACAGAGCTCCTACGCCAAGCCCCTCAGCTTGCCTACGCCATTTTCCAAGCTCTACTGCTCATGAATCTGGTTGACTACCAGCTTCTGGGATCGCTTGTTGAGCAAACCGCTCAGACTCAAGCTCCTCCCCAGGCTACCCCCCACTACCAGCAATATGGCATGCCTGGCCAAGTCGGAACACCACCCGTGGCTGGCGGTCCCTTTGCGCCTCCACCTCCACAAGCTGCCGCCCCGCCACAGGTACCAGGCCAAGATGAGCTGCTCCAGCAGGTCCTGAACATGCCGCAGTCAGCGATTGATGCTCTGCCTCCAATGGAGCGGAGCCAAGTCATGCTCCTGCGACAGCAGTTGTTGCAGGGTGGTATACGGTGATTGCCTTGATCACCGTTGCCTAGGTCACTGTTTATGCGAAGGATTGTCCCCTAACGAGCATGGCCACGGTGCCGACATTTCTTTTTTGCCTTTTCATGTTTCTCAATGGGGTTTTACGAGGCGAAAGGCGGCGCAACGAATTGGGTTTGTTTTTCTTCACGGGCTATCTTATCTTACATACCAGCTTTCGATCAACCCGTACCTCTAGGGACAATTCAAATACCCATCTTCCAATTCATGCTTCCATGGTGTTCTAGAAGCTGCAGTCCGCGCATGTAGCATCCCTGTAATGATCGAATGGCCCGAGCATGCCAAATAGCGTGTATTGCTGTCACTAGCCGCCGGCATCGCTAGCTGTACATCTAAACATACATTCGTGCTTTCGTCTCAATTTTAATCTTGCTGTCTCAACCCAATCTTAGCGGATATCTATACGAATGCCAGTCCCATTAGTAGCGTCGATAGGATAGTTCGTTCTGTCTATCTTGCACAATCTCCCTAAAGACATGATCCCTCTACCACTGTGAATCGACTAAATATCTAGCACTGCCTGCAAGCTTTCCAGAGGTACAGTATTATGTACTACTAGTTAGTCTGGAATCCCGTAAACAAGATACTTACCTTCATATACCCTGGACCATCATCCAAATCACGATTTTCGAGCTGGGAAGCCCCCCATCTCCTTATGAGGGTAAAATGTTTTACCGCGGAAAGGGCTACTGTGCCTAACTCCCCATCTGTTTGCGTGGGCTCCCCAAACGCAAAAGGCAACAACCCCAACCCCGAGCTTCCATCCCAAACGGGTTAGTCCGAGGCGGCAGCTCGGAAGCAAAAGCAAATTCTCGGATCCCGGACTTTCTTTCTTCCGAATATTCCCGAACCAATCAACTCACGAAGGGTTTCCGACTTTTTTCCGACACAGTCTGGGCGCCAAGCCTTCCGCTCTCGAGACACGTGACCAACCTTTGCCCTACCTGATACAGTTCAGCTTCAGCTGCTTGAAGTAAGTAAATGAAAAAAATGGGGGATGAGATCTCGAGTCTCATCTAACAAGATGAGCTCTGCTGACATGGATAGACCAAAATGTCCGACATCAACATGTCTGATATCAACATGCCTGTCACTGATACTGACGGTGCCTCTCCCCATGAGATGACTCTGGCGGAGGTTGATGAGACTCCTGTTGTCGATGTCGGCTCCAATGAAGCCCCGCAGGAAGATGAGCCTGATGATATTCCTGAACTTCCTGAAGTGCGTCGGGGCAAGGTCGATATCAAGGACCGTTATCTCGCCCTGCACTTGCCCCCCATGTACATACTCGAAGAGATCTTCAACGACCTCGCCGCCAAGGCCTTGTCTTTGGGCTTCGGTGACGTCGTGAAACGCGTCGGAGATCGTCCCCTCAGAATCGCAACCGTCTGCTCTGGTACTGAAAGTCCGATTCTCGCAATGGAGATGTTCCTGAAAGGTGAGTTTACTATTTATTGTTCGCTCCCATCTTCATACTTACCCCGGATTCGATGCGGGTGCTCGCGTCGCGCGGGTCTTGGCGGGTCTGCCCATAACCCGGAACATCGACCTGCTTGCCTAATTCGGCTGGCCACATGGTTCTCCGCTTTCTTCCCCCTGCACTTGCCATTTTGGGACGTCACTGACCAAGATTTCCAATACCAGGACTGGGCGCAGACCAGAGAATCAGATTCTCACACGTTTTCAGCTGTGAGATTGTTCCGTTCAAACAAGCATACATTGAACGGAACTTCCAGCCCCCCATTTTGTTCCGTGATCTGCTGGAACTCGGAAAAGACCAGGCGTAAGTTTCAATCCATCCTTTCTCTCTTCTCACTGCGGTGACTAACCATGTGCAACAGCCGAACGGCCTATGGGTCACTGGAATCAGTCCCCGGTGACCTCGACATCCTAATCGCTGGGACCGCTTGCGTCGACTTTTCGTCGATGAACAACAAGCGGAAACTGCTGAGTGAAGAAGGCGAGTCAAGCAGCACCTTCAACGCCCTGCTTCGGTACGCACGAAAGTACCGTCCCCGATTGGTTGTCATGGAGAACGTCAGCAAAGCTCCCTGGGAAAATTTTATCGACATTTGGGCTGAGATCGACTATCACGCTGCCCACGTGAATCTCGACTCAAAACACTATTATATCCCTCAGACCCGCACGAGAGGATATTTGATCGCGATCGACAAGCACCGTCTGGATGGCGCGTCCACCGGTGGGGCAACTGATATCAGCTTGGATGAGCTTGGTTCCTCGTTTAGGGACCTCATGAAAAAGTTCGCTCGCCAGGCCAGTTCTCCCGCCGGTATGTTCCTACTGCCCGAGAATGACCGTCGTCTTGAGCAGATCCATAAGGATCTTGCCACCCGTCTTGAAGCCAACTCAGGTCGGGCCGAGGTCAACTGGGACAGATACCAGATTCGGCACGCGGAATTCCGCAGCCAGGCGGAGATCGGTGATCAACGGCCCATTAGTCGATCCCAGGCAGGGATTTTGGGAGTACAACCGCCAGATTTTTATTGGCGCTCTTGGTTCAACTCACAAGTCGAACGCGTGTGGGAAACAGTCGATATGAAGTTTCTCGAATGTATCACGCGGGGCATCGACTTCAACCATAAAGAGTAAGTGATCTGAATCTTTGATATACCTGACAGATAACTGACATCCATCTGAAACAGGCGCTGGATCGATCTATCCCAGGGTGTAGATCGCGGTAACGAGAGTTCCGGCTCATCCGGGGTCGTTGGCTGCCTCACGCCATGTGGCATGCCATTTGTGACTTCGCGAGGTGGTCCGTTGTCTGGTCTGGAGGCGCTTTCCCTTCAGGGTCTTCCGCTAGACCGGATCATCCTCACCAGCGAGTCGCAGAGAGACCTGCAGGACCTGGCCGGCAACGCAATGACATCGACCGCAGTCTGTGCGACGATGATTACCGCCCTCATCCTCGGGTATGGCTTGTTGGAGGAAGGTACAGCCAGTTTGAACGAGGCACATGTCCTTGC
The DNA here is from genome assembly GCA_022985105.1 of Penicillium ochrochloron. Classification (NCBI taxonomy): domain Eukaryota; kingdom Fungi; phylum Ascomycota; class Eurotiomycetes; order Eurotiales; family Aspergillaceae; genus Penicillium; species Penicillium ochrochloron. The sequence continues at coordinate 581,279 of JAAVMA010000026.1, forward strand.
CGACGAAAATTCGGCCCAGTTTGCAGCCGTGGAGGAGGATGGCGACATCCTTGTCCCGATCGACATTGAGGACTCGCCCAAGTCCTTCAACCCACATGACCGGCTTTTGCAGGAAGGGGCTGGTAGTGCCCAGTACTGCATCTGCGAAGGCCAGTCTGTGGTCAAGCAAAACCTTGTCGAGTGCAATCTGTGTGGGCACCGTGCGTGCAGTTCCTGCGCTGGTAACCCGACACACGCCTATCGATCCCTGGCGGATCCCAATTTCCAGCGAAGTTCACCACTGGACTTCATCGCTTTCCTCAAGGGTGTTCTGCCCATGAGACTCATGCTGTCCGGTCTGTCAGTTACAGACTTTGACAATTTGTTCGCCAGCTTCCCAGCTGACCACTCACCAACGCCTCAGACCCCCCAAGATTCCCCGATGTCCGCTCATGATGAGACTGAAGGGAACGTGAGTGCTGCGGTGGTGGGAAGTGAGGGCTCCTGTTCTGGCAGTCCAGGTGGCGATGACACCACCACCGCTCAGATTGGCGCAGACCTCGCCCGATGGGACCTCGTTGAGACCGTCCGGTCTGCCCTCGCCGAAGATGTCCGTTTCTACGACATCGAGCGGTCCGACATCTGGACTGTCATCTACGAAGGCGAACACTCCAGCATGCAGTTGCAGATTCGCCCTGATGGAATCCAGTGGCTATACTTCGCGAGAGCTCCACGACGTTCTCCGGCACAGTGCCTCATGAGAGAGATTTTCGGTAAACCGCTTGCCCGCCTGACCCCGACTTCGGGCACCCTCCTACATGGTTCGTGGGAAATTGCTGCTCCTTTGAGTACGCGGATCTCGTTGCAGTTCTCCGGCATTGGAGAACAAGGTCCGGCGTACCAAGCAGCAATCGGCATTCTCAAATGGCCGATCCCAAGCATGCAGGTGTGGTCCCAGGTCCAGGTTAGTGGCGACGATGGTGATGTGGACAAGCTTGACGCAGATGTTCGTGGTGTGTATACCCACCTCCCAGACTGTGGGACGGCGCTCGCGTCATTGTACAAGAAGGAGGCCACCACCGCGAACGGCCGAGCCGTCTACCTCTTCCTCGACCCCGCTAAGATTGGCCTCCCTGAACAAGACTCGTGCGTATTTTCGTTCAAGCACAGCCGTCTTAGCGGGTACTCGAGGCGCATCACCATCGCCGAACTATCCCACCAATGGCGAGCAACGGATGTCACAAAGACGCCGAAAAAGGTCAATGCCTTCTACCAACGCTGGTATCAAGCCCCAGCTGCGATGACCCTTCAGCCCTTTGCGGCTGCCCAAACTGTCTATCGCAGTCTGCAGCCTGGCTCTACCGTGTGCGTCGGAGGCAACGACTGCCACCAATCGTACACTTCGCTGGTCTCGCTTGAAGCGCCAGCAAAGTGTCTCAATCTCTCACAGGCATTGTTGCCTACACTTGCACCACCAACATCCTCTGCTTCTTGGCAAGCAGTGGCTCTCGGGAAGTCGTCATCCGAAATGCGAGACGTCGCTTGGGCGGTTCAGAAAATCGCCAGCCGAACGGAGTTCCCGAAATGGAACATGATCACCGTCGGCGTAGAACGACCAAGCGACGACGACACGTTCTGTCACACCTGCGACCCTCCAGTACCTGGTATTGTCTGGGGCCGCGATAAGGAGGGACGTGTCATCCCGTATGAGGATCCGCGAGGCGCAGCAACTTACGAGCGCGCCGCCAAATCCAAGCCAGCTCCATTCGTTCTCTTGCGACGAGTTGATGATGCCGGAAACGCCACATTGCGTTTCGCCTTGAACATCCAGTCACTGGCACACCAAGCCTATGGCCGGCTTGTTAACCGCGTCAATCACTCTAGCATTGAGTTCCAGTGGCGGCTGGTCGGCAACACGAACGACTGGGGAAGAACCAGTCAACCGAGATTCACTTTGCTTGACAACCAGCAAGATGACGCCTATCACCAGCCACCGAATTTCAAACTAGCGCTGCGGCCGGAACAGCTTCGATCTCTGACCTGGATGGTCAATCAGGAGGCCGAAACAATTTCGCCGTTTGTGGAGGAGGAGACAGAAGAGGCGCTTCTGCCCTTGATGTCATGGCGAGCCGAGGTCAAAGTCACCATGCCCAGAGTGGTGCGAGGCGGCGTCCTGTGTGATGAAGTTGGGTATGGTAAAACGGCAATCATCCTCGGATTGATTGACGCCCAATATCAACAGGACAGCAGCCGTCTGCAGCAAACCCCTCAAGTACCCGGGCAGATTGCGATCAAGGCCACCCTCCTCGTGGTCCCACACAATGTTTTCAAACAGTGGGCCAGCGAAATAAAGAAGTTCCTTGATGTCAGGTACAAAATCCTGCGCATCACGAACGCCAAGGCACTCAGCAAGATTTCGGTGAAGCAAATGCGCGAAGCAGATATCATCCTTATTCCATGGTCATTGTACAACAGTCCAGCCTACTACCAGATCATGCGGTACTTTACTGGCACCCCCAAAGTACCCCAGAAGGCAGGTCGCAGCTTTGACAATTGGTTTAAGGATGCCAATAAATCTCTTCGCCAGGTGGTGCAAGTGTTGCAGGAAGAGGGACCCGAAGGGTTTTTGAAGGATGTATGGGCTCGGCGGTCGGAGTTGCATCGGACACAGGCAAACTCAACATATGTGCCTTCTCGTCGTCTGCGTGGTGCTGTCTTTGTTGCTGCTCAAGCAAAGGCACGCGCTACCACCGAGAATGGTGCTTCTGAGATTGACGCTTTTGATCAGTCTCCAGAGTTTCCCCGCGCCTCTGTCAATGAAACTCCAGACCGTGTTGGCCCTTGCCCATCTCCTGGAAACCCCTCGGCTGGTCCCTCCCTGCAAAAAACCGAGGATGTCAGTTCTCTAGCAGGCTCGCCTGCCCAGCAAGCAGTCGCTCCGGATGACGATTCATCTGATGAAAGTGACAATGATCCCGACTTGCCAGCGGAAGAGGAACATGACGACACCGAAAAGCCGACTCGCAAGAAAGCCAAGGGTGCTCGTTCCTCAAAAGCCCGCGACAAAAAGAAGGAAGCTTGGGATGACCGAAAGGCATTCAGAATCCCAGCTCCGTCGGGCAAGCGCGATGCCTCGCTGGAGAACATGACATACCTCCCACTACACGCTTACAGCTTCAACCGCATAGTGGTTGATGAGTACACCTACACCCGCGAAGAGCGAAACCTAGCCATCCTCTCACTCATCTCCCGTTCCAAATGGATTCTCTCAGGTACCCCCGCGCTGGACGAGTTCGCCGACGTCAAGGATATCGCACGTCACCTAGGCATCCACCTGGGTATTGACAATGACGGTGATATTCCGACTTCCAACATGCGACTGAAGGGAGCTCGTCGAAACCAGACCGCGTTGGAAGCCTTTGAGATGCACCAACCCCCTCGCAGTATGTCCTGGTATGACCATCGCCGGACCCATGCGCAGTCCTTCCTGGATCGTTTTGCTCGTCAGAACAGAGTGGACATCAGCAAGTTACCCATGGAAACTCACCTCGTCGTGTCTAATCTCTTCCCCAATGAAGAGACAATCTACCAGGCACTTTACTCGCGACTTATCGCAGACGAGGGTCGGGTCCGCAAGATCACCGGGTCAGATCCAAATCCCTTGAACACGACGCTAAACGTGTTCCTGACAAAGGCTCAGTCGCCTGCCGAAGCCCTTCTGAGATGCGCCACCACGGCAGGGATTATCCAGTATCCCTGGAGCGTCGGCAACTGTCAAAAACGCATCGATGTTCGGCAAAAGCTGTTCGATGAGCGCTGGCTTAAGCTGAGACCATTGTTGCAGATGGCGTACCTGGCGCTGGAGCTCGCGAAGCGAAGCGACAAGACTTGGGAGACCCTGCTGGATGACGAGGACTGCGAGTACGAGTGCGGCCATATGCACTTCGTGGACAGAGTGGGAGATGGTGAGACCATAGGAACGGTTCGAGCTCTCCTGGTGGAAATCTGGGATAGAGCCGACCAGTGGTCTCAGGGTGTTAATTACGACAAGCTCAAGGAGAATTTGGAAGAGAGATTCCACAGGGCCAGACCGACCAAAGCCCAGGAGACACAGTTGAAGAAGGTATATACCGATGAACCCGCCGAATCAGAGTCATCTGCAGATGACACAGAGTCCAGCAAGAAGAAGAAGAAGGCCCCCACAAAGCGCAAGTTCGCCCTTCTCTCCGATGAGGATGAGGGCTACCAGGCCAAGCTCCGAGTCTGGAAGTCCGAAGCCGTTCTGGAGAAGGGCCTCGTCTGCGAAATTTTCAAGATGATCGAACAGGTCGTCGAATGCAGTCGAGAAATCCGGTTCCTCACCGTCATGCGAAGCCTGCAAACAGAGCAGTCTTACAACTGCGACAAGTGCCTAGAATCGTTCGATTCTATGGATAGAGACGTCGTGACAATCATCCGCACCTGCGGACACCGTCTCTGCCAGGACTGCATGGCGCCGGTGAATGAACCGGCAGACAAGGAACCTGTCTGCGTGGTGGACCGATGCCTCGCCTCTGCTTGCATTTTGAAGCAAGTCAGTGGGCGATCCGTGGAAGATACCAGCGCTGTCCAACAGAGCAGTAAGCTCGACAGCATGGTCGACATCATCAACAACATCCCAGCTGGCGAGAAGGTTTTGCTGTTTGTTCAGTTCGAAGATGCCATGACCTACGCCTCCCGTGCCCTCGATGCTGCGGGCATTCAGCACTGTGTGGCCAAGTCCGGAAGGGCGACGGCCATCACAGACTTTGTCAGTCAAAAGGCAAAGTCCATGCCGCAGCAGCACGAGGAGAGCACGGCGACGGTCGAGGGCGGAAAACTGGACCTGGATGACCAGGAGAATGGCGGTCAAAAAAAGAGGAAGAGAGGTAGCAAGTTGACCGAGGAGGAGAAGAAATTCCCTCCGCCGAAGGTGCTCATCTTGCAACTCGGCAGTGTCATGGCAGCAGGACTGTAAGTATACCCTGGACCTTCAATTGACCTTTCTTATACATCACTTTTCACCGTTTGACACTGACTTTTGATCAATAGCAACCTGCAACTGGCCAACCATATCCTCTTCCTCTCGCCCCTCCTGGCACCCAGTCAGCAAGACTACTCGTCCAGCATGACCCAGGCAATCGGCCGATGCCGCCGGTTCGGACAGTCCAAACCCGTCCACATCTACCACCTCCTGACGCGCAGAACCGCGGACGTCAACGTCCTGCAAGAAAGGACCGGTACCGTCGTCGTCCAACGCGGCACCGAAGTTCTGCAAGTCCCACCCTCCGAAGTCCAGCCATCCGACGAGCACTGCGAAGGTGACACCCTTGTGTTCGCCTCAATCCAAATGCCCAGCCCAACCGAAGACGAGTCGTAGTCCGGGGAACAATCACCAGTCGGTCCGACCAGCTTCGCGCCTCACCCCGAAGCTGCCGACAACCCCCGACTACCGACAGCTTACCGATCGTCAATTCCGAAGGTGGTACGTACCCATTGTACCACCTTGCTGGACGGTAGCAATCGTCTTTCGACCTTGGTGAATGGCAACGCAGTTTGCTCTGACATTTTCAACATGGCTGTGATGGAAGTTGGTGGAGCCGGAGTGTTGGTATAGATATGAACCGTTCTATGCGGCAAGCTGACCCCTGTGAGTCAAGGGATGATGATGTTCGACTTTGGTATTTCTTCCGCGGAGGACTCTGGTGATTCGGGTGAGGGATGGGTGATTCGATAAGTATCTACCGTTTTTTCTTCAACTAACAACAGGTCTTCTTTCTCCATGGTCGAGCTTTGTCTAGGTGTACTCTTGCTGGGCGTGTGGGAGGTTTCTATCCTCGGTGGGCTGTTCGGTGCCCGGTCTTTTGCGTGGGGCTGTTTGGGATCTTTTCGCCGTTTCTGCGGTTTCGAGCTTAGGGTGAGCTGAGCTTTGCGTGTGCTGGAGTTTCCCTTCATGATGTCCTGCCTGTGCCTGGTTTCTGGGTGTTTTGAGCTTTTCTGGCGTGTTGGACTTTCTTCACGTCCTGCATTTATGGAGCGTTCGGCATCTTGAGCGTTCTCGTCCTGGGGTTTCTGACGTTAATGCTGTTCTGGCGTGCTGGTTTTCAGGACCTTTCTTCATTTTTCGTGGTTTTTTTCTGCTTTTTTTCCCTTGCATGTTTTATGTCTGTTCTCTTGCCTCGGTTTTTACCTTCTCTTGCTGGAGTCTTTGAACTTCATTTTGAGGCTTTTTCATAAGAGACGACATACTGACCATTTCCATGCCGTTGAGTATCTCTACTCCGGCCAAGAGATTTAATGAAAATCAAAATCTCTTCATGCAATTCATACTTTTCAGAAGTCGTAGGTCGTAGTGTAGTAGTAGTAGTAGTAGTAGTAGTAGTAGTAGTAGTAGTAGTAGTAGTAGTAGTAGTAGTAGTAGTAGTAGTAGTAGTAGTAGTAGTAGTAGTAGTAGTAGTAGTAGTAGTAGTAGTAGTA